>CM027085.1:6234859-6834859 GCA_015343265.1 Pao palembangensis | reverse complement strand
GTTTTAAGGTTGGGTTGGAACTGGGTTAAGGCCAGGGGTCAGGGGTCAGGGGTAAGGCCAAGGGGTTAGTTGTGATAGTTAGGGTTAGGGGCTGAGTAAAACATTATGCCTATAAAAGTCCTCACATTGATAGAAATACATAAATGTATATGTGTGTGTGTGTGTCTTTTGGAAAAAAACAGCCATCTAATGCATCCAGGTCTGCTGTTTGGAACGCTCTGGAAGGAATGTGTGGCTGGATTATGCTGCTGGCTGCCACACACACTTTCCAATGAGGCTCCACTGTGACTTCACCCCGATCTGATCCAGGCCGGAATGACCATCGCAGCAAAATGAACATTAGACCCCCCCACCCCCACCAACACACACAGACACAGACACACAGTCTCTCTGCCTCATCAGATCTCCTTTTCTTTACACTCTCATTGGAAAATATATTTCATCACTCACACACACACCGACTCTTACAGCTGCAGGAAGGGAAGGTGACTCGCCATGTGTCCCAAATTCAATTTATTAAAATTATTTAAATAAAAGAAGATGACGAAGCATTTTGCTGCTGCTGCATCACACACTCACGTTTGTAGCCCAGACAGGTCGAACAATCGAAATCAATGACTTTTAAAGCAATGCACGTGAACAAAAGTGTAAATGTTACCCGGTTAAATACATCATCACCCGGCCGAAGCAACAAACGCACGTCTGTGAACACAGACAGGACGACGACGCCGCAAGAAAAACAAAAGAAAAAGAACAATCACAACCTCTAAATCTTATTTGAGTTTGCATAAGATGAAAGAGATCTCACCCCCCGGAACCTCCCGGCTGTTCAGAGGACAATATATCACAGGCTGTTTTAAGGCTGGTACGGAAACAGCAGCCTGTAACACCTCCTGGGCCCTCTTGGCCTCGGCCTTGGCCCGAGAAGGGCCGGGACAACAGCGACGGCACGACACATTAGGCCTTCGTTTCCCAGCCGTTCACAGCAACCCTACACCCCCCACCCCCCCACCCCCACCCGCAGGCCGGACTGCCAAACTAAACACCTGGCATCTGCATTAAAAGGGCGCCAATATCACAGCCAGTGCCAGGCAGTCAGCTGAGCCGCGCACACTCATACACACACACGGATGTCCGTAGTGTCACACAGACGCAGCCCGCGAGTCAGTACAGCTGTGAAAAACCCATCAGAAGGAAAACCTGAGTTAATCTCAGTCAAGCTGGGTGAATCCGATTTTAAAAACCATCGACTCGCATTTAAAAAAAAAAAAAAAATGCGGCAGCAAATCAATATATTTCAAGCTTTTGTTTGTTTTAATTTTGCTTATTCGGACTTGCAGCTTCAGAAAACCTCAAATTCAAAAACTCGGAAAATTAGAATATTGAAATCAATAAAAAAATAATTTTAAATACAAAAATGTCAGGCCTCAAAGTAAAATCCTGTATCTGTAATGAGTCTATAAAATGGATTGGTTTCACCTTTTATGTTGGATTGCCTGAATAAAACAACTTTTACACGATATTCTAATTTTCCCAGTAGTACTGTATTTTCATTGTCACGTCTGCAGAGGTCTGCAACATTTGTCCCGCAGATTCCTGCAGCAGCTGCATCAACTGGAAATGAAACTGTGCATGAAGCAGCAGCAAGTTTGACCACGAAAAACATGGACGACGGCTGTTTCTGCCAGTTTGAGACGGGCAAGATGGTTCTTGTGAACAATCACACCAGAGGTGCAAAAGCTCCAGATTTTGCTGAAAAAAGCAAGTTTTCATGCGACTGTAGCTTCCCTGGGTACAGTATATCAGCTAAGTAGCATTAAAAACTTTGATTAGAAATGCTGTGCTAATAATAATCCTGGTTGTGGGAACTCTATATATGTGAACATGAGTGTAAAAAACTTTGATACTAAAGTAGAAGTCCCTCAAATTCGAAGCTTCCGCTACACGACCACCGACTGTACGGTTTTCTAAAGTGTGTGTGTGTGTGTCTGACATTGATGCGTTTCCCAGTTGTGTGTTTCCAGTCCTTGGCTGAAGCTGCGCGTGTGTCAGAGGCCACGGCCGGTGCTGAAAGCCTGATGGATGGGGTCCGGGGGGGTCACGGACTTCAGCTGTTGTTGGCCACATCACAGACCACTGACCCCGCCGCACCCGTCAGCCGCCCTCGGCTTCGCGCGGCGCTTTTCCTTTGCCGTTTTTCACTGTGGCCGCCTTTGGGAAGCTGAGACGGCTCGCGGCTGATATGTAAAGAGAAATTCTGCAGGGATCAGATGGCGTGGCCGGAGAGTGTGATCCGTTTTCCTAGGCCAGGCGACGGAGTGTAGTCACGTACGTTTGTTTGCGCAAACTTTAAGGTATTTATGTAGAATTACGCGTTAATAAATGTATGGAAGGCATTTGGAAAACCAGACGAGAAAGAAACGAAAATCTCAACATTCTTAACCGCGATGTCGTCCGTACCAGGTGGGTTGGCCTTGTTGCCATGGCGACAGTCGGTGTGAGAGAGGACATTTGGCGGTTGCGTTGTGTTTGTGTGGCTGCCATCAAAGGAGAAGTTGTTGCTTTTGTGGTAAAAACTTCAAAAATTAAACAGTGACTGAGGAAAATAAAAAAAAAAAAAAGACATTGGGTGGAAATGGATGACTTAAACACAGCAGCCGGCAGGAACGTGGCGCCGGATATGAAATTATTTCCAATATCAGCCCAACTGTGGAAATTCAATTTCACAGCCCATGAACAATATCAAACAAACACGGCGGCTGAAAGAGCACAACTCTCCAACGATGCTGTATCAAAAGGCGACACGGCGCACCGAGGAGGAGGAGGAGGGTGAAGGGCGGGCTAAGGGCTGACACTAATCCATATCTGGACCAATCTCCATATTCAGACCATTTAACCATTTAAACCGAGCATTAGTTAGTGGTCTTGTGAAAGTGGTGGTGGTGGGGGGGGCTGCTTTTGAATGAACTGTATAATTAAATCAGAAGCTCCGCTCCGAGCCCGCCGTGTCCTAACGAGGCCCGGACCAAAGTGAACGGCAGCAGGTGAAGGACAGGAGGAGGGACGGCTGAGGCCTCGGAATGTGCCTTTAATGAAGAGGATAAAAGCTGGGGGAGTGGGAGTGCACTGAGGTCACAGCGGGGGGTCACCCAGAGCTCCTCTCTCTCTGTTCCAGTCACTCTTCTTTTTTTGGGAGCTGCGTGGAATCAGTTCAGATTCCAGTTCGGATCAGAGGCGCTCTCCACTCTGCCCTACGCCGAGCACGACTTTTGATTGGCACATGCTAACAAGCTCAGGTGTTCAACGGGGGTGCGGGCAGACTAGGTAATGCTAAAGGGAACACAGCCGGGGAATTCTCCCAGCGTCCATGACAGTCAGCCAGAGGGGGACAGAAACCCTCAGAAGACAAGGAGCTGAGCTAGCATAAGCAAGACGGGAGAGGAGAACAAGTATCTCTGAGGACGCCGCCGTCACCGCCAGACCCAAAATACAATCGCTGTTTGTTGACAGCATGGTGACGGTGCTTGTCCAGGTTTATCCACTGGAGCAAAGTTCCACCAGAGGACTCAGAGGTCAGCTAGAGAAGAAAGACCCAGCGAGCCCGCAAAAGTCTGCATAGCTGCAACATCTGGGCTCACTGTAAACAACGTGTAGGTCTGGGCCGTGTGGTTGGTTCATCTCCTACAGATGAACGTGAACAAAGAAAACTCACATGCACAGAGTAACTGATTACACATGGAGGCGTAATATCAGTAAGATGTGTGTTGCGGCTGATCGCCCCTGACAGCCATTTCTAAAGCTTTTCTTTAATGGATCTAATTAATTCTTGGCTCTTTCACTGCTGCTGTTTATTGTCGTTGGCAGCAAACTGACCACAAGTACTTGAAGGAGGCTGTTTACCGCCTACTTATTCTTTGAAGTAGAGCGAACGGGCTGCTTAAGTGCTGTAAGTTGTTTAGTGCTCGTCCAGAATGAAAGGGAGGACATGAAATATTTCCACAGCAGTTACTGGTGGAATTAAAGGGTGGTGTTGGGCCTTGATTAAAACCCAGTAATGGAGATTTAATGGTCCTCTATTATTTAACACTTTCGACTGATGCGATCTTAATTATCATCCAACAAAGGGCGGCTCTTCCTGCTAGTTATTTCTACCGACATCTATTTTCTAGGACACTTTTTGACTCATGATTTGCTTTCTGGATTTTACAAAAAGCCAAACAAGTGTGTTTTAAATCCTGGAACAGGATTACTAGTAGCACAAATTTGCTATTACACTTCCATTGACACGATGCTACAGCGATGACACCTGACTGTGGATGAACCACAGTTGAAACCCTCCTGTAATATTCATGTCAGAAGACAACTGCAGCAAAAGAGTAGAAAAATATACTAATCAGTTTCGGCAAAAAACAAAGGAGCAATCTTTTTCTTTTTGGAAAGGTTGCGCGCAAATCAGTGTGTTTTTAATGTTAAAAGAAGCTACTGTATTTTGAGCCATTTCGTCACCACAGGATGGTCAGCAGCCATCTGACGCTGATGTTTATTTAACTTTATCATTTCTGGTTTGTTTAGTCTGGGAGGATTCTGGAGGATTCAGGCACACAAACAGGCCTTAGCTAAAATATAGTGAATAAACTTCACTATATTATATTATATAGTAAATAAAAAAAAAAAAAAATACATGTACAAAATTTAAAGCTGCATACGCGTCTCTATGAATATGCATTATCCACCATGCTTAATCCAAGCTGCATATTGAACATTTAAACTCTGATATCAGCTCCTCTAATCTGCTTCTGTTGACAGTGATGAGAAAATACATTTTATTAGAAAACATGAGGAAATAAAAGCATAATATTTTCAGTCATACATGAGCAGGAGGTACAGTCATTAGCAAATATAACATTCCGCCGCTGCTGAAAAGTTCTCTAACTCTTACTTAAGTTTGGTTGATTTATACAGATGCACATCTTGATTCAGAGAGCGCATAGATTGATCGAGTCCAGATCTGCTGGCTCGGCACCTCTGAGGATTCCGTCTCGGTTCAGCCTGTCGAAGGTCAAAGCGGTACCGAAACGAGCCCGATCAGCCGAGGCCCTGTCTCCGCTGGCCTTGGCGCTAATTAAACACTAAGTGATAGAAAAAGCCTCCTCCACGCACTAATTATTCCCCATTTCATGTCTAATTTCACCAATCAGTGCGATCTTTATTTCTGAGAGCAAATTAGGCCGTAATCATTTTCTAGTAGAGATTTCCCGGTGTCTAATTGTCTACTTTTATCAGTCATCTCTCAGGGCGAATGGATCTGCGGATTGTGCTCGGAGACTCGGAGCTGAGGAACAGAATGGGTGTTTGAAAGTGATGACTCAGTCGGACTTAAACGTCCACAATGACTGGGTGAGGCGGAGGACGCTGAAGACCATTTAATGCAAAAAAAAAAAGTTGAGTATAAAAATCATGCATTTGTTTCACAGCAAGTTGGAATCAGACCAGCGCGGGTGAAAAGTCAGTGCAGTGACATTCAGATATCATATCAGGCTGCTTGGACGTAATTTACAATTCATTCGAAAAATGGACAAATATATCACAGACAGGCTCGTGTGTGCGGCATTTAACGTCAAAACAAATCCACGTGAAGATCAAAGCGAAAACACGCGAGACAGCAGGACGTAAAGGAAGTCAAGCACTAAATACATCAGGGACAAATAGACACTTTGATGGGGTTACTTCCTATTTCCTGTTTGTCCACCTACACTTCCTGTCTCTGTCCCGCTCCGGTCCGGCTGGTCAAGGTGATCCTTCTTTCGCTTTGCTGAGCACGTACCAAAAGTCCAGCTGGCAGGAGCGGAACTGAGTCTTTACAATATAAGTCTGGCTGTGGCTGCGTCATATAATACCGAATTAATTCAATTTGAATTAATCGAATTGCGGTTGTACATTAAGAAATTTCGCTTCCAACCAGGTCTAGTTTAATGAACATGGCCACACCCCAAGCATGTAGACACTACTGTTTACTGTATATAGGTTCCAGACTTTTGAGTCTTGCTTGTTAAACATGTTACAAACCCACTGCTTTTTCTCAGCAGGAAGGGGTAAAATAAACCTCTGATTGGCTGCTGAGAGCTGCTTTGTAGTGAAAGGTGAGAAAGTGTTTAGACCGCACCTATCATGGGGTTCTTTCTCCTCGGGTCAGACTGTCCGTCGTCGCTGTAGCCGTACCTGTCGGGGCTGGTGTAGCGGCCGGGGCTGGCCTGCCGAGAGCCCTCCACCTGTCTCCCGGCTGGCTCGTAATATTGTCGCCCTCTGTAGCCCGTGGTGGGTGACGGGGGCACGTCCTGCCTCAGAGGGGGACGCTGCAGCCTGGCTGCGCTGGGAGACGACGGGTAGAGGCGCTGGCCGTTGGGCTGCGTGGCTGAGTGTGGGATCGGCAGGCGGCTGGGAGCAGGCGGGTCGCTGTAAGGGCCCGGCTCTCTCAACACAGATCTGGGATAATCATAAGGGTCCCTCCTGGAAAAAGAAAATAGGCTCACAAAAATCCAAATGACCACAGACGACCTGCAGCAGCTGCAGCAGCAAATCGCCCTAAACCAATCCTGATCAATTCAGGGCAGCCAAACAGGAAATGAGAGTCGCTGGAACAAAAGTCATCAAACTCTTTCCCACCAAACAGGAGTGACACTGTTTATACTGGTTTAAACTGGTTTAGGTAAGCCTTCCCCTGTTTGTAAGTGAATGTGGCGAGGCTGTGGCCTTGGCAGGATGGAGTGGGTGGGGGAGCCGTGGTTGGAGAGATGCCACGAGATAAGCGCAAACGTCTCGGTAAGAATATCTGAGTCTGTCGGTGGAACCTGTGTGTGTGTGTGTGTGTGTGTGTGTGTGTGTGTGTGGAGGAATGTGTGCGAGTCTCATGGGGTCGCAATAACGAGGCAGCCAGCTGGAGGTCTCTGGTTCCCTCCCACCAGCTCTGGGTGATTAGGGGCTAAACCCCCGGGTAAGGCGACACGCGGGCCTTCGGAGAGACAGACGAGGAGAGCGAGGCAGAGAGGTGGGAAGGAGGGAGGCAGATAAAGCGAGGAGCAAATACAGGAGAGGGCTGCTCACCTTTCATTTGGCCCATCCAAATATTTTCCATCTTATGTGCTCTTTCCAGTGACATGCACATTTAGCCACAGCACGTAACTAAATCTAATAGCCGGCGCCTCATCTGCTGACTCCTCAGCTCTGCGGCCGTGTGGCCATGAGCAGACACTTAGCAAGTCTGAACGGCAGCCGCGGAATCCCCATAGGCTGTGTCTTTATTTCGCTGAAGAAGAAACCGGGCATCCTGAGTCTGTGGAAGAACTTCCGACAAGCTGGCGGAGCCGACTGTTGGCCACACGCTGAACTAAATTCAGCACAATTTGAATAGCTTCAAGCTAAATAATAAGATAGTTGTAAGATCTTTAACCACTCCACCAAACACCATCACCCTGATTTAAAAAAAAAAAAAAAACAGGTTTATAAATTGTAAACTCTGTTTTTGTGACACGAGCAGAGCCTCAACACATCCAAACACTTTTCAAAAGAGCCGTTAAATATCGCTGAGCAGCAGAGGAACGGGAACTGGATCGGGCCATTTTCCAAGCCTGGAACAACGGCTGCCAGTGTGGTTGAGCACACAGGAGCGTTGCTCGGCCTCTCCCGTGTTCTGCTGCGTTATCCCAGGGTTTCCTCTGCCCAAAGTCCCTCAAGCTGAGCTCAGCACCTGTTGACTGGCCAATTAGAACGACTCACTCAAAACAGATTAGTGCGCCTGTGTGAGTGTGTGCTTTTGCATACACGCGCCCCCCCCACCCCCCCCCAGGATATGTGTGTGTCAGCGTGGTGTGTTTTCTGCCCACCCAAATGGAGTGGCTGGGACGGGATACACAGGTGGTCCTGAGAATGAACAGTGCTGCCTTGTCAGTCAGCACGGACAAACTGAGCTGGGCGTCCACAC
Source organism: Pao palembangensis (assembly GCA_015343265.1). NCBI lineage: Eukaryota > Metazoa > Chordata > Actinopteri > Tetraodontiformes > Tetraodontidae > Pao > Pao palembangensis. Next base: position 6,826,881 of record CM027085.1, on the reverse strand, counting down.
GGGCACCGCAGAGGTCTGAGATAAGGAGGAAAAGTGAAACAAGGAGGAGGAATCTGAGAAAAGAGTAGGGGAGAAGATGCTTGAGCTGTGAGGCAGGAGTAGAGAGATCCAGAGAGACGAAGGTCGGACGTCTTATTAATCAGTATTAAATGGCGGTGGCCACTGGGGGGAAGGGGGACAGGAAAAGAAATGGAGGAGGATGGAATGATGTCAGCACAGAGGGAACACCTGGGAGGATCCAGGTCCTCCCAGGGTCTCAGGACCACCCAAACAGAGGGGGAGCTCCCTTTGTTCCTTCTACCGCAGGCACCATTAGGAACACGCTGGCCCTTGGAATCTCGCCTTTATATCCGCTCATCTATGCTGGGAAATAGCGGAACTGCTAACGCTGTCATGTCCGTCACTGCGCCATATCAAACTTTTATCAAAAACAGTATTCGTTCATCTCTGAAAGTTAATTACAAAACTAAGCTGGAAGGTTTCTGCTGCGGGCCGTGCAGAACAGATGGCTTTAGCCGTGTAAGTATGCATCACGGCACAGAACAAACAACCAATAAGAGTGTGACCAGGCAAAGTCCTGACACCCGCTGAAATGATTTATTCAAACATCTGTGTGTCCTTTTGTCTCAGTCGTTTTCTGCAAAACGCGACTGCAGCAAACAGATTTCTGTCATTCTTTTAGCCCAAACTCAGTAAGCTGTCTGAGAGGGAACAATCTGGTTATTTTAAGCATTTGTTTACGCGTGTATGTCCGGCCGGCCCAGCAGCTGGGGGTTTAGGGGGTCCACGGGCCCCAGTGACCCATGAGATGTTCTTCATCGCTGTGTCACACAGCTGGCTGCTGCCTGGTCGGCAGATGGGGGCCTCGGAAAATCCGTTAGTCCCTGTGTTCTCCTGGTGGGCTTTGCCATCCTGAGGTGTCCTCAGAGCATGTCAAGTGTCTGCCAGTGTTCCACCGTTTAATTTAGCAGATCTGTGTAAAATACTGCAAACATCTGGGTCTTACTGCGCACCTTTGTTTGTTATGCAACCATGACGATGATGATCTATTATGTATTTAACTTCCATTCATGCATTAGTTTAAACAACGTGACCCACATGACTCAAAGAAAGAGGAAAAGACGACCACTCAAAATAAGTGAAGCAAGTAAGGAAAAAAAAAAAAGTTCCATTTTACGGCAGCTGTTCTGCTGGCGAGCAGCACAAACTCTACATTTACAAAGTTAAACTAAAAAGCAACATTTGCAACCATGAATACTGTTGGTCTGAATTTACGTGTGTCTGAATGTAATTTCTAACCATAATAGAGGTGCGCACGAAGGTGACGAGTCAGCTTTCATTCATTCATTAGCGACAATTAACAGTCCATTGTCAACTCAGGAAAATTTACATTCCACTTAAAATGCAGAAACGTTACCTGTTTAATTAAAATATAATACATCCAATCATGTAGCATAGCCTCTCTTAAGATTTCATGTAGATTTTTATAATAGGTGAAATAATATATTTTCCAATGAGAGTGTAAAGAAAAGGAGAACTGATGAGGCAGAGAGACTGTGTGTGGGTGTGTGTTCCTCTGAGGTTTACACACAGCAGTGGTGCAGGGTGTGATATGAACCGCGGGGACCAACTCCAGCAGAAAGCTGTAATGACACGCTGCGTAATACATCTGACTCACTTCTCACGCACAACATCGGCACCGTACCGCACCCTCGGAGAGAGGACGTGTTTTACTGGCGGATGTTCCATCCATATTTATATACATGTGAAGGTGTGGGAGTGTATATGATTACACACTCCACCGTGAGACAACAACTGTGCGAGGCCATCTGGGACTGGGAGCAGAGGCTTCTATTTAGCTTCCACTTTCGGACAGTAATGGATCTGTGTGCGATGGCAACGTGATAGATCTGGCATGGGGCGGTTTGTGATGCACCTGCCCCCAGGAAACGGAAGGAGGAAATCTGGAACCCTGCGCCAATCCTAAACAGCCGGAAAACAAGCGTGTGTCTCTCTGCTCTGCTAGCATGTATCTCTCAACCCTTAAAGGTGTTTGTGTAAAAAGTCTGCATTATCCTTTGTTTATAGAGGTAAGGGTTGTGTCCGTCCACGCCTTCCACATGAGCATAAGTGATCCACATGCGCCGATGTCTATGTGGACTCATCTATATTACATTTGCACATTTAAGATTGTTTAAGTAGATTGCAGAAGGCGGCCTGTGTAAGCACATCTGTGCTCACCTGTTAGTCAAGATGCAGCATGCAAAATATATTCATTACTAAAAAAAAAAAAAAAAAAAAAAAAACAGCTGCTGCTGTAGCTCACTGCCGTTCCCTCCCACACACAGCCATTCATATGCATGCACACATGCTTCTGGGAAAAATGTTTAATGTGTCGCAATTAGGGGAGGCATCCATGGAGTTACATTAGAAAGTAGCTGGATTTAATGAATCAATCTGTGGTTTGGGGCAATTAAACCAGTGGGCATTCTTTACGGAGGAGTCAGAGCCTGAATATTTTCGTCTGCTCGAGTATCTGAGTTATCACAGTTTTTTTTTTTTTTATTAAAAAATATCTGATGAATGTGACAGAGATCATTTACAAAGCTGGCATGTGGATCAGTATATGAGGAATTCTTCAGGATTCATCCTTGTCTCACACACAGAAAGTCTAATGAGCTACAAACGAATGCTACAGACATAGTCCAGGCCCGAGTGGCTCCGCAACAGAGGAAACCATTAGTGGCCCCGGCCACCGAGGCAGTCCTGTTAATCACAGCCACCTATGACAGCGGCGGCAGCAGGAGGAAATGACGCTCACCTGCATGTACACTCCTCATCTAAAAGGGCTCGTGTTTACGCTGCTGCAGCACAATGAGCAGTCTGCGCACGGCGCCAGTGGCAGGTGGCAAAGGTTCTGTGGGAGTCTGGCCGCTGAAATGAGGAGGTGCTGAGAGACGGGAGGCACCAGGGTAAACAGTTTGGAAACCAAGTACAGGCCCACTGGTGGACTTCAGAGGAGCCTTAATAACTCTGCCATTAGCGGGGTGATATCGTGCACATGCACATGCACACGAAGCTGCTGTTGTAAATCACACTGACTATTCCGACCCAAAAGCACACACTCAGTCACATCTGATAAGCTTCTTTGATGGATGGCCAATGTTTTTAGCGTGCTAAAGGTAATATATTCAAATTCACATGCTAAAAACCAAGCAGATATTTTTAGGTGTATTAAAGCAGGTACTATCTGCAGCCAAGAGGACAAGTAAAAACTAAACGTGATCCACGTCTGTAGTGGGACAATGAGCAACTGGATATTGTTTTATGGAATCAAAAGTTCCTCAAACTAACCTTCTGAACAGGTAAATGGTTAACCAGGCTAACTAAATACCACTGGTGCAAGGCTACACGATGAAATGGCAGAAAGATTCTGATTACAAACGTACAAAACCAAAAATTCCAGAGGCCATCTGGAACCATTATGTAGGAGGTCAAAGGTCAGAACCAGACAGCTCTGCTGAATCAAGAATAATCATGTAATACAGCAGTAAAGTAAGAGTAAATGACAGAAACATATGGCATGTCGTTCTCGCTAAATTCTGCTCACAACGTGCAGTAATTTAACAGACTTTGCAGTTTAACTCTGCCTGTTCTGCTCTATTCTCCTCAGAGGAAAGAACATGCGAATTTGCCTCAGCGACCTGCCCATCCTTCTGTTTGCAGAATGAATGAGAGGAAGACTTGTACATGACAGCCTTTGTGTGTCTCGCTGAACTCATGTGGAGAGTAGAGGCCTGTGCAGCCTTTGATTTATTTATAAAGCCAACAATTTTGTTTTAGCACGCCGAGACCTGAGAGTTTGAGGGTGGAAAGGATGGAGAGGAAGGACAGAACAGAGGAGACGACAAAGCTGAGAGGTGGTGGGAGGGAGATCTGAGGAGAAGCGACAGAAAAATGCAGACAAGCGGATTGATGGAATCAGGGAAAAATGTGCAGAGCAGATAAAGAGAAGTTATTGCAAACACGCCGAGCCAATGGTGCCCCAGCTGTGCATTTGACAGAGTCGGCTAAAGCCCTTTCATTTCCTATTTCTGATTCTATTACGGTTTTCTGGATCTGACCACAAACACCATTTGCTGGACAAACATTCCTGCCTCTGCTCACTTGGAGTGCTTTCCTTCATTAAAGACCCCTCGAATAAGAAAAGGGTCAGGGTTCCTCTTGGGAAATCAAACCAAAATAATCCACACATAGCTTTGACAGTGGAAGAAGGGCTCACATCACCTGTAAAACCTATCAGGGACAGCTGCTGTGGGAAAAAGTCAATGGGTAACAGAGACAATAACTCTAACCGAGTTTACAGTGAGTCGCTCAGCAGCTGGACACCAGCAGGTGGGAAAACAGCTGATCAGCAATGGGAGCGCGAGATGATTGGGTGTTAATAACCAAAGTCGAGAATGCAGCGAAAACAGGATTTGGCCGCTGACCTAGAAGAAGCTATACGCACATTCAACGAGAGCTCCGAATGACAAGTTTTAACAGTAAGACTGCCAAAAGACCGTCTGACTCCATATTCTGTAGGTGACAGCGGTATTGCATACAGGTTACAAACATAGGAAACTATTATTTTGAGACAAGATCATAAAAATTCATATTTAGAGTATAATGGTATATATTAAAGCCTTGATATTGAGCCGTCACAGAGCTGGGGTGAAAGGCTCCATTTGGCCTAGCAGGGTGGAGAAAGCCCTCGTGTGTGAATGGTGTGTTCGGTAAGGTGAGATGAGGGTCCTTCAGGGCCACTTTCCCACATACCAGACTACTCAGCATGGTGAGGACAATCAAAACGTTGCTCTGTTTTTTTAAGGCGGGGACATGGAGCACTCAGGGAGAGTGGAAACTCTTCAACCGTTACTTAAAACATTAACCAAAGAGGTCACCTAAGATGACTGACTGCAAACATGCGTGAGGAACGTGTGTTAAAGTCATCAGAGATTCCAGCTCAAACTGCAACACGCTGAGCTGTAGTTTACTTCCAACTGAGAACAGATAGTTAAAGTCAGGCAGGTATATGATAACTCTGCCATGTCATCCTTTGAAAAAAATGTTAATATGTGCTGGAGTTTTTGGCACATTTAAAACAATAGGTTGGCCTGAGTGGGGCATATTTATGTTTTTACATGTGAGAAAATTAGTAGATGATGTATAGGGAAAGATAAAATGAGGCCATTTTATCTGGACGTCATCCTTTTTGGGGGGGTTAAAACGGCTTTTGTGCTTAGTATGAACGCAACAAACGGACCTGTGAAGACTCTGCCGCCTGCACAGGTCTACGCCTTGTGAGCTCTCCATTGTCCAGATGTGACAACAGCTTCACGAGGCCAGCAGGGTCTCTTGCTTGAAGCTCTGTGCTCTCTGACTCACTGGCCAATGGCTTCACATTAATCACCCAATTATCAGCTGGGCCCAGCAGCATGGCTGTGCCACACAGCCCCCTAATCCAATCACCTTGGGGGGAGTGTGTTGGGGGTGCTCTGATTGGATAACCCAGGGCTGGGTCGCCGCGGTCCTGACCTGCTCCTTTGACTTGGTAATGATGTTAATATTCTCCATATGGCCATGTGTGCGTGTGCATTTGAGTGTGTCCCCAAGCGAGGAGGCCTTCCACAGGCTGAGCTGCACCCCGGCATTAATGGCCGGTGGAGACGGTGGTAAGAGCCAGTGAAGCACTATCGGCTTCCCTGGGGCCATCCTCTTGAAGCTGCCACTTCCAGAGCTTTATCCAAATCCTCTTTTCCCAGACCTCAGTTTCTGCTGTTGGCTCAAATACTTGAGGCCAAGGCGACGGTCCACTTTCTCTCCATCTGCGCTTTAACTGACATTCAATCCTTCACAGCTAAAGAAACTCTGGGATGAGGCCGGTGCCACAAAACCACAATCTTGGTTTGTTTGTGATATTTAATACTGACTAATGTGATGGTGAAGATAAAAAGGCAACAGCAAGATTCGGCGGTGCGACCAAACCTGCCCAATCTTGAAATATATTAGAGAATAAACATCAAGCAAACATCACCTCACCAGCAAGATTTACAGTGCGAGTCTTGCCAGGATGACTTATTTGTACACTGACAAAACATTAACATAATATGATTTCTGACGTAGGATCTGATCAGTCTTGTTGGTTTGAGACTTTAGAACACTGATAATCTCAGAAAATTACTTTATTTAATGGCTATACAGCCATTTACAGAAAATGAAAACAATGTTATATCTAAAGACTATCACCCTCTTTTCAGATAAATTACACATTATTATATTATCCAGGCCTAAGAAGAACAGGAAATCAGTCAGACTCTCACCACATGTGGTTTCTCTGCTTACTGTACCACCATCAATGAGGTGCTTTGGTTTATCTCGTGTATCATCCACACACATACACAAAACACACACAATTACAGCCACTCACCGCCACCCCCCAGTCCGACCTCACCCTCCAGCTGTGGCCCCAGCCCCAGCCTCTGCACAAAGGCAGGCCAAATGTATGCTAATGAGAGCCAGGCCAATGGTGGAGCCGCACTCATTTTGAGAGGAAATGACTTTCAATAATGGCGGCCCCCGGGGGGATTTTGCACAAAGTTCAGCTCCACTTTGGAAAATACATTCAGTTCACTGCTGTGCCTGCACACTCCTTCTCTCCTGTTCTCTCTTCAATCAAAAAAAGGAGAGAGAACGGCCTCAGAATACATTTGTGGCCCTCTCGCCCCTTTATTTATGCTTGGGGGACGGAGGAGCTTTGGGGAACGTAGAGAGCTCTGATTTTTCTTTATTACACCATTAGTGAATCTGTATATTGTAAAACTCCATCTTGCACTTCCTCCGTGCCTTTGTCTGCTTTTGTGTTTGTGCCTGTGTTGAGACAAGTGTCCCCAGAAGCATGCTAACTGTACTATATGCAAACAGATGATATCCACTGGGTCTCTGGGCCCAAAATACTTCAAAGAGGAGAGGAACAATAGATAAATAAGCATGATAATATTTCTTGAGTGGGTGACCATTATATAAACCCTACTTAGCTTTCTGACTGATCATAAACACAAGAAACTAGGATATTCATACATTTAAAAAAATAAGGCGCAGCTGCATTGTGTATAAGTTGGAAATATGTTTGTTCTGTGCTATATTTTTAAGCATAAAAACATATCTTCCTTGCAGTACAAGAACACATGATCTGCTGCTCTACAGCGTACGATCTGTTAGTCAAGCCTGATGTCAGAAAAATGCTCAAAATCTAATCAGGACATCTCTTAGCAGACCCATATGTTAGCAGGTTCACGTCAAACGTCATGTTTTCACATTTGCCTTGCTGCTTGCGGATCTAACCGACACAAACGAAAAGCTGCCGTTTTGATGCAGCAGTCAATAGTGTTAGCGGTCCTGCTCCATTCAGGAATCCAAATCTGCCTCAGTCACGGCTATTTTAAAACAAAATCAGCAGGAAACTACACAGATTTACATCAGTTAAAAGTCATTTCAAATAAATCAATTCAGAAAGTTCATGAATAGTTTGATATTTAGAGAAAGTACAGAGCATTTCTTATTATAATGAATACATTGATGTATATTTTGGGGGCAGACAGTTAAAGTTCCTCAAAGTCTCCCTCAGCCTGTCTATCTCTACTTGTCTGCAGAGTTACAGTTGGCCAGCCTCCCTGTCTCTCTGCTGCTTGGTAATGTCCCCCCTTCGCCCGCTCAGATTCTCGTCCCTTCTCAGCCAGAGCTGATGTCTGCGCTCCCTGGTGCCTGTCATATCAGGAGGGGCAATAACCCGTGAAATAACTGTTCTTTTCCCCCCACTCTCCTCCCTGCCATCCTGGTGTCCCCTCTATTTCCTAATTCTCCTCTCACTTTCTTCGCACCATGCCACACCACGCTCCACTTAACTGTTGGGCCATATGCATCACAGAGATGTCATTTACTCAGCATGTGCACACACACACGCACGCACGCACGCACATGGACATACAGAGAGTGTGTGTGGTGTGTGTTTAATTTGACAAGACAACATAAATATACAAATGCATATTTAGTTCCATTAAAACGTTATAGGTTATGAAATCGTTGAGGAAAAAAAACACTCACTGTTCTTGTGTGTGTGTGTGTGTGTGTGTGTGTGTGTCTCTCTCTCTCTCTGTGTCCAACCCTCTGGAGAGCCGAACACTCCTATTCCTGGGATGAGTAGACACTCCCAAGGCAAACACTCCAGATTTAATTATAAGCTCCAAAGAGGATTAGTCTGTTCTGTGTGTGTGTGTGCGCGTGCGTGCACGTACATAAGTGACAGAGAAAGCGAGAGACAAAGAAAGGGAGGAGCACTAACATACCTCTTCTTCTCCTTAATGTATTCAAAGCCAGCATTCTCACCTGGGATGAGTGGGGTATTCCCGGTCCCTGCCTTCGTTGGGGTAACCAGGTCGAGGTTCCCTGGGTGCCAGCTGTGACGAAGAATGACACATGGATGATCAGAATATTGCTTCCAAACTCTAGAAATATGTTACGCTGCACTCAGGTGAAGGTGTAGGCAGACCAGTAGGGACACAGATCAAACCATCTCAGACGTGTGACACCCCAACACAGTCCATCTGAGGAAGCCACACCTTCCGGTGGAACGTAAACTTTTGATTTCAGCTCTATAACTAAAAGTAAGTCTTAGATGTTTTCACATGCTGCTTGTGGATTCTGTGGAAGTAAAGCGTAGACTACCCCACATCTGGCAGCATCAACATGTTCTCCACATGCACCCATTGTGCTCCTGTAATCCTCCTGTTGACCTCTTCATGGAAGCCCCCTGCATCATATAAAAAAGCCAGTTTAACCTTTGAAAAAACACGCCGGCACCTGAATGATCCGCTTCCACGTTCAGGCGGATGAACCTGAAAATGCAGTCCACGCATGAAAACAAATAATGGCATTTTCAGGTATATCCCCTCTGGTGGTAAATATGTATAGATTATAGACATTAAAGTCACTTTACTCAGCTTCGATTTAGCAGGATAGACTCCTGTTGTGACACTTCCTGCTTGATGTCCACTAAAGGAAAGAGCTGAGAGTTGTGATACTGAACCTAATTACATGGCACCACTATAGGCGGGACATGAGAAAGTTATGAGAATAATATTCTCAACCTAGCTGTCCACCATTATCATAAAACACACTACGCTGTTTCTGAAAAGTGAAATTCTTCGGTCCACATGTGCTACGGATCTGTGGAGATCTCAGCGGCGACGTTTGCTGAATTACACGTGTGGATCAAAGGCGAAAATATCGAGGAGAAGATCATATTGTTATGTAATAGCAGCCATGGTCAAGTGTTCTGATGACAGACGGGCGTTTATACAAGGTGTCCCTGGCAGCAGAGGCTAGAGGACAGGAAAGAACATATAGGTCCAATTATCCGTAATTTACGTTCCGGACTTTTCCAGATCCAAACACAGGCTGTTTATTCCATAGGCATTTCATCGGTCAAACACATCATACAGCGCTGCAGCACGCTGGTCAGATAAACAAAGACAGCCCTGACTGAAGTTCACGCGTGTCAGGCAATCACATGTTTGGCAGACTCGTACACAGAAATCTGTAGAGGTAAACAGTGATGTGTTTGATCTCAGCTATCGAAGCCATACCCGCACTCACAGAATGAGATATCACAAACAGACACATTATGCTCCAAATGACTCGGTGCAGGAGGAGTCCATTTGCATGAGTTCAGACTGCTGCTACATGTCACTGCTGCAGAGGCGACGCATTAGTAGATATCGTTACTCTGTAATGTACACACACCTAATGTCTTTCAGTGGATGCACATCAGAGCTGATGGACGCATGCTGATTCTGTGTGTGTGTGTGCGTGCGTGTGTGTCCATATATGTTCATATTGTGGTTCTTGAGGGTGGGGGGAAAATGAGTCTTTGTGTGAAAATGTAATATGATACCGAGGAAGTAAACGGTCTGTCTCTTCAGTACTAATGTGTGTCAGGAGGTGAAGAGAAGCATATTTTGAGGTAAAGGTTTTGAGCTGGAAATCAGTTGGTAGATTTTTATTCCACATAAATGCCTGCCTCAACCAAAAAAAGGAATAAGAAATACATATCTAAAAATGATAGTGATGACTATTTAAAATTATTCCAGTACTCATTTTTACTGTCCAGAGCAGCTTTTACCACATCTATATAAAATACTTTACATTTTCACTTATTCATCAATCTGAAAACAAAGTATATTTTTACCAAATATATTTTAATTCAAATATCGTTTTTATCATTGGCAAAAGCACAAATTGATGTTAAACATTTAGCTGATAAAAATTCTTTTTTGCCATGATCATCCAGAAATCCTGATAGCCGTGCATAACGCTGCTGTATCAACCGCGCATCTGCAAGGGAGCAAACATACAAAACATGCCTCTTTTTCACCATGGCAACTTGTAAAACAGCAGTAAAAAATTCTCATCCAGGTTGGAGACAAAATACAGGCGTCAGTCTGCTGAGACAGAAGGTGCCCACCTTCTGAACCTTGTGATATTGTCAAAAGCTACGTGTCTGTATTGTTACCTCGTGAATGTGTTTGCTGTGTGTAATGATTATTGGTGATGAATTTGTAATTTTTGCTAATGTTTCTCTGACAATAATGGATACGGATACTTCTGTCGATGCAATGCAAAAATAACTGGATACCGCGGAATTCTGGATCCGGTTAGTACATCAGTCTTTGGTACTTTTTAAAGAGCTCACTGTTGATGAGTACAGACGTTGATGTGTAGCGCGGATGACAGAAAGCCAAGTCTCTGAACCTCTGACCACTGCACACATGTTTGTACCAGGTTTGAGAGGACCCTCAGTGACATCATGCATTCTCCAGTCCCTTACCCTAACCTTAACCATCACAGCTAAATATCTCCCACGCAAACCTTAACCCTAAACAAAGTCTTAGCGCTCAAACACACCTTGAAATGCATGTCCTGGTCCTCAGAACGCAGCATGGACAGTATAAGAATGTAAACGTTCAAGGAAAAACATGGCACTAATATGAATGTGTCAGCAGAGCTCCAGACTGATTTTAAAAATAGGAGAAAAATGGACTTAAGCAGAAAACAATTCTAAATATAAAGCACATAACTGTGTTTAGCAACTGCCTCTTGTGCAATTCACCAGCTGACAGAGGCTTTGACAGAACTGTTGGCATGTGTGTGTGTAAAGGGGGGAGGATCACTTTTTCCAAATTAGAAAGCCACGTCTTGACAGTGCCAGATGATATGCATTGGACTGCACGCGCGCACACACACACACACATACAGGAATCGGCCCTAACAGCACAGCTGTCGCATTCATCAGAAAGTATTGCCAGAGCTCAGGAAATGAATTTCTTGGAGCGCTTTGGGCTTTGCCGCAAAGCTGTGATTCTCATACTGTATATACAATAAGCCTCAAATGAAAGTCCAAGTGCTTTGACACAATGCTGGAGCGGCGCTTTCATTCCGAGACGGAGATGAACCTCAGATTTCCGAACTGATTTTCTCTGCCATCACTTTTCACATGGCATAATTAGTCTTCTGCGGTGCCATCCGTCCTGGATGCTAATTAAGCATGTGTCTCAGTGTGGAGCCTGTGCCTGACAACCCATTCAGCCTCCCTCCTGCACCCTGCATCCACTGTCTTCCTCAAAAAGCCGAAAAAATCTCTGTTCTGACTGAACCACGGGGGGGTGGGGGGGAGCAGAGAAGTCGTTAGAGATGTTTTTAAAAATGCCATCAGTTGAAAACCTACCAAAAGCATCAGATTGATCTTTCAGCACATGGTGTGTTTGGACCTCAGGACATCAGAACATGTGCAGGACAAGCAAATCCATTTAACAGCATTTCCAGTGGCTGCCACCTATTGGTTCCTCTGTCCTCTGCATTATCCAGTCCAGGATTCTGACCTTTGACATCTGTTTTTGGCAGTTGCAGCTGTTCTATAACATATGCATTTATGTTTTAATCTGTTGTGTCATGTTTGTAAGTACCCAGCAGCACCTGTACTGACATGTAACCTATTACTGCTCTGCTGGCTCAGGTTCAGCTGTGACCTCTAACAACAATATACACAATACACTGTGGAACCAGTTACCAACCTGGGTCCAAGAGGCAGACACCACGTCTGCCTTTAAGATCAAACTTAAAACCTTTCTGTTCACTAAAGCATACAGCTAGCCTCAAACCAAGTGTGTAGGGCTGACAGATCTAGTTTAGTCAGTTTTCACAGTTATAGCTAGAATAGGCTCATCAGACTCTTATTCTTCAATTTTTAGCACAGCTATGCTGCTATAGGCCTACGCTGCTGGGGACAAACACATGATCCACTGAGCAGTTCCCCACTTCCTCAACACCAACCACTCCCTCACGTCCTCTCCTCCTTTTCTTCTTCTTTCTCCTCCTTTTATTTTCACCGGGATTATCTGGGTCCAGTCTTCCTTGTCGTTCTGTGTGTCTCCCCCCCCTCTCTCTCTCTCTCTCTCTCTCTCTCTCTCTTTCTCTCTCTCTTTGCAGGTTTTCCGTCTCCAGGCCTTCGTGCTGTACGGACTTTGGCCTATGGCAAACTCAGGGTCCGCTGTCGGCACCTGCCTATACTGTTCATCTCTTTATAACAACCTGCTATGCTGTATTATGTGTATATATGTCTGATATGTTTGTATTTCTATGATTGTATTTTGTCTGTATTTCTTTGGTTTTATGATTGTATCTGTTCTCCCTCTCTCTCTCTTTATTCTCTCTGTCCTGTCTCCCTCTTTTATTCCTCCTTTACCCAGCCAACTTTCAGCAGGATGGTTCCCCCTTGTAAGCCTGGTCCTGCTCAAGGTTTCTTCCTGTTAAAAGGGAGTTTTTCCCTGCCACTGTGCTTACCTGGGGGTTCAGGCTCTGGGTTTTTACCTCTGTAAAGCACTTAGAGACAATTTTATTGTAAAAGGTGCTATATAAATAAAATTGAATTGAATTGGCTTCCTTTGGTTTTGATGGTTTGACTTAACACTTTGGATAAATTAAAATAAAAATCACTATATTCTAACGTGTAACTTTGTTGCCATAGCCACCAACTAATCTCTGACTTGCAGTCCAAGAGGTCGAAGCACCTCTTTCATGCAAGTCAAATCCGGCCTGCTGCTACACATGATTATGCTGTATTAGGAAACTCTACATGGATCCCAAACAGGAGGTTCAGTTGCCCCCCCCAGAGTACATTAAACACTCCCACACCTGGACCCTGCTCACTCGGAGCTCGTTAGCAGCAGATGGTACACACGCGCGCGCGCACACACACACACACACACACAAACACACGCAGGGACCAAAGGTTACACACACACCCAGATTGGAATCCAGTCTAGTTTGGTAATAGGCCAATCTGCTGGTAATTGTCTTCATTGTGAGTTTGTTTAGGCCTAAACTTCTGACCTCTGCAGTTTGTATGGGGCTGATCTCAGACTTCAGGCCCAAATCTTTGATCATGTGAGGGAAAGTGTGGAAACTTGTTAGCCGGAATAATTTGATCGATTCCTATAAACGAGATATATTTCACCCAGACTTTATTCACTATGGATTCAAATGTGTTTATACACATCAATTAAAGAAAAAAAAAAGATTTACTCTGGTAAATGTGCTGAAGTCAGCAGTCCTGATAGATGTTTCATGATTTGTCACCTTTTTCTTTCAGCTAAGCAGCTGCTAACCTACAAGCGAACCTCTGCCCAGCAACTGTACGCTGCTTCACAACCACAACAGCCTACATCTGTCTGTGTTTTGATGCCACGTGAAGCTGGACTTAACATACATCAGAAAGGGTTTCCATGTGTGTCAGTGTACGTGTGGCCATGGCAGTGGCCACAGGGTGTTATTTATTTACAGAGGCTGTGTCCCTGTTCCTTTTACTACACCGTTGGTCTGTTTGCCCCCCCACTGCTCACTGAAATGACATCCAAACACTCCCGTGAACACGCCTGCATGTTCGTGTGTGTCCATCTGATTTTGGGTTTTGGGGACGCACAGAGGAAGGTGGACCTTTTTTTTATCACACCGTTGTACAACAATCACAGAGTTTCTGTACAGTCCAAGTGTGTTTCACCATTTCCACCCAGTCCACAGTCCCCCCCCTCAGTACCAGCACAGATTTTAAGGATGCGGGGAGTGATGCTACCACCTGTCACAGAGTCTTTGAAGAGCGAGTCCACTCCCTAATGGCCTGCTGCACGTGTTGTGAAGCCGACGTGTTTGACCTTCAGAGATTTTGCTTTAAAAACAGGCGTGCTTCCAAAATTTCAACAAGACAACAAGTCAGTCTTTACCCGCTTTGACGAAGGATTACAAACATGTCCGCACCGGCCTTTGTGAACCTTCCTGTGTTAATCTAAGTGTCATGTAGTAATGAGAGTTTAGGTGAAAGCAGGTGTAAGGGATGAGGACGGGAGTTGATTCCTATCAACTAGCACACAGGTCACAGGTTGTGGTTTGCCTGTAGGCCAAAGACAAGGGATAAAGGCAGACACCACATAAGTACCCTAGGCCTTTGTTGGCCCAAGTGGGGAGGAAGAGGGGAATCGTACCCAGCTGCTGTTTAGCATTGAAATGAAGAGAATTAAAACAAAAAGAGTGGCAGGAAGAATTTGTTGAGATTCAGGGATGAGACAAGGACAGAGAGATTGAAAGATAGAGAGAAGGGGGGGGCTGAGGATCAAATACCACATTGTGCAAAGAGAAAAGTAGGAGAAAGGTAGAAAGGTGCTCTACATGCTTGTGCAAAGCAGCAGGCAAAGCAACATAGTGTTCAAATGTCCTACTTGTGTGTCCTGAAAATCAACATTAGTATGAAAATTGTGTGCTCCAATTAAAAAAAAAAAAAAAAAAAAACACTGAGGGGGGCATAAGATAATGTGGACAAAAGTAAATTATCCAGGCCGGCTTGATGTACCAAGAACTATAGTGTTTCTCATGCTGAAGCATCAGAACAATCAGCAGTGCACCTTTTTTTGTCTCCCAAGTTTCTTTTAACAGCCAACTCCTTGACTAAAGGCGTTGAAATTTGGTATAATAAAATACAATCTTCACGCATTATAGACTGGGTATCGAAGGTACTCTCATCACTGTGAAAATAGCAGCAAAGTCCAAATGCCTCCGGTGGAATGGAACAGGTTTAACGTAAATGTTGCAGGAAAGGAATTTTAAAACATGAGCCCACACATGCTCACCTCAGCGGTAAAGATCGATGTAGTTTGATTGACAAATGCTGCTGTTTCTGTCTGTCAAAAACCTCCCAAACAAGCAAAAATCCAGTTGTTCAACATCAACAAAATCCAAAAACACCCAGTATAGCTAACAATGGAATCCTCTGGCTGATTATTTCATGAAAGAATTTTAACTACTATTGCTAAACATGGTTTTATCACAACTCACAATAACCTGGCTAGTCCAATATTGGAGTAAACTTCTAATTTAAAGGAGTATGTAATTGTTTCATAATGTCCACCTCAACCCCTCCATTACCGAGAACAGTGTCCTGTAACTTCCACCTTCTATTTAAGGTCTTCTCTATCATTTCCACCTGGTTTTTATGCAGTTTGCCACAGAAGTTTGAGAGTAATTCTGGGTGTATAATCCAAACACTAACTGGTGGTGGGTTACATGTAATTAAATGAGCCAGAATAGCTGGGAGCCCTGGCTATAGTCAGGGGCAGCTGAGCAGCCTTTAATCGGTCTTGCCTGTTGCATGAAGCTAGGTTGGCAAGGCAGAGATTGTGTGTCCTTGAAAGTCTGGGATGTGTGCTTTGCCGCTAAGTAAATGTGAGCTCAGCTGGGGTCACGAGGAAACCAGGATCACAAGAATGAATTTCTTTTCATGCCTAGAAAAAAAATTACTCAGACGTTCTACTATGGTTCTATGGTCAAAACAGAGGTTTCAGAACCTTTTATGGTGAGCGATTGTGTGTTACGTGTGCACGTTTGCAGACATGCTTGCCATGCGTGTCTTTCCTTGGCTGATTAAAGGCTGTGCGTTTTTTTTTTTTTTAATTGTGTTTGCGGTATGTTACTTCATAAAAGCCTGTTTTAAAATGGGCGCAACTGTTTATGCTGCTTTGTGTGTTGCTTGCGAACACACCTCCATGTGTGGCTTGTGTGGGTGTGTGCACATGTTCCAGCCTACATGTCAAACCCAGACCAGATTCCACTTTCAAAACTTGTGAAAGAAAGTGAGACAAATAGAGTTACATCTTAAAACTTGTGAAAGTGTCTCTAAATTGCAATTGCACACAGACATAGACATATGCTAACCTGATTAACATCAACATTAAGCTAACATTAGTGGAATCGCCTTCGGAGAAACAACCTCAGACCATCTGCTCTACTTCACTCACTCCATTTATTCAAACTAATGCATCTCATCATTACATGTGTCTCTACTGAGAGCAGGGACCTGCAACAGTGAAACTGACATCTGAGCATGTCATTTCCACATACATGAACATATATCTCACAGTAGAGTTCAATTAATGTTATTATTTGCACTGGGCAGTGTAAGCATGGTCAATGGCCCAGCTTTGAGTGAAGAAGAACAAGTATGTGATAAGAGAAGGAAACCAGAAAAAGAAACAGAAGACAGTAAAGATATAAAATATGCTACATGCCTGTACCGATGAGGAGATACAGTTTTTCTGTTATGTCACCCTCACAATTTCACATGCTTCCAGTTTGGTGCTAGCTAATCAAGCTATTGCATGCTAATTGTAAAGTGCCAAACCACTTTCTATTCTAACTACAGAGAATCATTTAGGTCAGTTTTGTGCTGCTCTGCTTAGTCATGGAGTCAGTTTTCCTTTTGTAAACTCCCTTATTAACACAGTCCCTCTGGTTTTACTCTCTGCTGCTTTGGCCAGCTGCCTCACTGTGTTTCCCTATGCTGCTTTCCCATTCCCCTCATTCCTCTCCCAAAGATCCCCTGCCTCTGGGCTTTATAAGTAGCTCTGTGCTGTGTTTGTATCAGCTTCCCCGACAGCAGGAGCACAGTGGGATGCGCTCTGCAAACACATCCATTACATCTGGGCTCTGTCTTCGGACGTGTAGTCGGTGAACTGGTTTAACCATGAGGTGTGTATGAGGTGGGATAGGATTTGTGGTGTAATGTAAACACATGATGGCTGGTCACAGCAGAAACCAAGAAGTCTTGTTACTAAGCAAAAATAAATGTATTTATTAAGGCCTGGCAGACAGGTTTTGAGGTGTGTCAGCAGTAGTAATGACAACCTCCTGCAGATATTTTAGGACCAAGCGTTTCTATAGACCAGTGCTTGATGATAAATGAATATATGTGCATGCATTTGGACTGTGGGCGCAATATCTGTTGGGGGCTTTTGCCTGTGGGCATGGAGCACCCTGTACAGATCACCAGTGCCTACTCAGTGTTTGAGTGTGTGTGAGGAGGCCATCGATCACTATGACAGCCTGGTTCGTGTTTACTTAATGATGTGGGGTTTATTTATGAAGTCATGGCCGATGTGTGGGAGGGAGGGAAAAAAATCAGATGGGGAGAGATTGAGACAGCCCGAGGATGTGACATTAAAATAGCATCAAGGTGATGGATGTACTCACGCGCGACATTAGCAAGAACTACAAAAAGGCAGCTGTGCAATGGACGACAAGTCAAATCTAGATTTTTTTTTTTTTGGGGGGGGGGGGATTCCTCTGTGTGCAGCTGAGAGGGTCTGTGGGTTTCTGAAACTTCACTGTTCATTAATATGTCGCGTGTGCTGCCCCTGTTTACGATTTACAAGGTAACGAGTTCTGGAGTAGAAGCGTGACCGAGGATGACTGTGCTGCCTGTCCCAGCTGGAAAATGTGGCTTTATTTATTAAGGCCTCACTCATTTCAGCTGACTGTGCGCATAAAGCACATTTACATTAGAATAAAGATGGAATTGGAACCCGGAAAAGATTTAACATGCTGGACAATGTCTCTGCTTCAGTCATCAGTAGATGTTTAATAGTGACTGCAAGTGGGCTAATGGGCCAAAACAGACCAGTAAAAAGGTAAAACTAATTGAATTGAATAAATTTAAATTGTATATTTATGCAAATTTTCCTCTGTTACAGTTAATACAGGAAGTAATGTCATTCCAGCTAGCTGAAAAATGCTAATTTTATAGAAACACAAACATCAGTTAGGGGGAATTGTACTCAGTCTGTGGAATTAGCTGATTAGTAGCGTCTCCTGCTCTGCAAGAATGAACCAGTGCCTATGTTTCTACTGGGTACGATTGTGTGATCAGTTACTTACAGAAACCAGGTAACATGCTGTAAAAACTAGCCAGGTGTGCAGCAGAAAGCAAAAAGAAAAGCTGACATTTCAGACAAGTGACAGTGACAATTGTCAGCAGGTAGCGCAATAATAAGACTAACAAGGCAGCAAGAAATTCTCAGCAAACTGAGGAGAAATATCCTGAGAACACCCACAGGCGGTAAAAAACAGAGGGTTTTATTCAGAACACTGCCTTTGACGATCACTCAGGCCCTTCATCTCCACACATGAATTCATCACCACATGATAGACACTGTCACACTCACGATCTGCTGCCTGCTGTTTTGGCCTTCAGATTCACAACCAGCGCTCTGGACAAGCCAAGTGGTCAGTATCAGCAAGAACTCAAATGTCATTTGAAATGACTGATTTAGACGTCAAAGCAAAAGTCAATCAGAAGCCATAAACTGAGAACCATATTTCACAGCTGGCATTTTGAATCTGAGGAGGAAGACAAAAACATGGAAGCAGGTTGATGGATATATCATACATCACATATTCAGAGAAAGATCCTTCATTTTTTTGTTCACATGTGAAACAAAGATTTATGTCATCCTAAAATATTCCACCAGACCTGATGGAGGATTAATTCCTAACTGTGTAAAAAGCAGAACTGCTTTTCCTCTGCCAGCGTCCCTTTAATAAGCCCTCTCTGAATAATTCAGTGATTTAAGTTGGTTACTGAAATACTGAACCTGCCATACACCATACACTACCACGCCAGAGATCAGTCCGAGTCATCTCGTAGAACAAAGAAATCTATAAAAAGAGCCCGCTCATGTACTTCTGTGGTTTAATTGGCCATCAAGACATTACAGAGAGCCTATCATTACCATATAAAGGAAGAAAGACACGGAGAGTGAGACAGTGTGATTGTCATAATTACAAGGGTGACCTATATGCAGAAAGGGAACATGGAGAAATGGTCAATTTAGAGACAGAAAGTCAAAAGTAGGGTGAAGGGACATTATGCTCACTTTTGAGACAGCACACCCTCGGTCATCACATGAAGACAGCCAAGAAGGAAGGAAGGAAGAAAGAAAGAAATTATTGGCAGAAATAATAAACAGATACTGCAAAGCCCTGTTTTAGTTTATTTCAACTTTAGTGTGTAACCCTGGAGAAAAAAACAGTGACACACACATCCCTTTAAATCGCACATAAACCCCTCAGAGAGGGAGAATGATGCTCCCGGCCTTGTGTGGAGTGGCTGGATGGGCCTTTCACGGCTTCAGAAATAGCTGAGCATGAAAGAGCTGTGCAGGCTGCTGTTGGTGGAGGCAGCTAAAAGGCTGATCGCACAAGGTCGAAACTTGCAGATGAGCGCTGTACTCAAGTGGTTCGCATTCACGCTTCTCTCACACACAGAGAGAAAAGCAGGATATCTGTATGTGAGTCTGTGTATGACGAGCTGGTGAAAATCCACTCTGCACACAAGAATCTGGACAATGTTTGAAATAAAAAGCTGCATGGTGACTTGGCACTAAACACAAACAGGAAATGGTGTGATTATATGCACTACTAATTCATGTTGGAAGAACAAAGATCAAGGAATAAAGATGAATGGGCACTGAAGCTGCGTGCTGGGTCAAAGACATTCAAGTCTAATTTAAAGGGCACTTTGCTACCAGCCATGCAACAACTCACCAGGGTTTGTTTCAGGACACGCCTACATCCTGGACCAGAGGCAGTGGCAATAAGTGCATTTTATTCCCAGTTGTCAGGAAAATATGAATTATTTTGGCATCATTTTCTCTGAACTCCATATCAGGGAGTGGAGTTTGAACAATAGCAGCGAGTGGATGTTAGCCGTAATGAAAACTACCATACTTGTTCCGAGGGTGTGCAGCCACACCAATTAAGCTCTTTTAAGAAATAATATTAATCCACAGGTTGTCCCCAAAAAGGGGGTGTACAGTTCCATGCTCAGCCATTCTTTCTGGGTGTTTTGCAATTTCAGTGTTTCCATTCTCACCGTGTGTGAGACTGTGTCATTCTGAGGAGGGTGTTTCATTATCGGTCTCCTCAGGAGACGAACCCACCGCTGGTTCTTCGCTGAGGGTGGCCTTCTTTGGGTTGGGGATGGGTGCGAAACAACAATCAGATCAGAGCAAGCGTCTCACTCTAGCTGGGCTTTAATTGTATCAACTTTTCTATAGCAGCGAGGAGCGTGGCGAGGAGGCAGGAACGCACGCTGCACGGGGGTGTGTAATGAGTGACAAAGTGCTTTGGGCCTGCAGGAAAGCTGCAGTGGACTGTGTTTCAGAATGCCTAATGAAGACTGGTTTGTGGGACTTCAATACTCAATGAACAGAGACAACGCTGATCCACACACCACTGATTGGGGATCTACAGAGTTCTGGGTAATTCCTCATCTTCCATTCGCTCGACTTCTCTCAAGGCTCATTTTTGTCATTTAAAGAAAAATGAACTGGACTCTAGGGGAATGCATGGATTTTAAATCTGTGATTCTATCACGGTGTGATTTTCTGCATCCTTATGCTTGTAATAAAAGAAGAAAATAAAACGGTGATATTGCTATTGATTCTCTGACAGGTATGCTGACACCAGGAGCCTATGCAGGTAAATGAAATGATTCCTCTGGTTGAATCAATATGAGTTCAGGGATATTTAGTACTTCAGTAGCAGGAAAAGAAGCAGAAGACGGATTGAGAAAATAAAAGGACTGGACACAAAGTTGTGGTCTGGAGCTAAAGGAAAGGCTGGATGGAAATGTCACCGGTCTAATGGCTCTCTCCATAAAGGAAATGAGAAGGAGCCCCGACGGTGCCTGGGTGGCTCAAAATGTTAACAAGACAGCTGAACACAGCCTGGAAATGCCATGAAGAAAACAGGGAAAGCTCACAGGAAGCAGATATACACATTTCTGTGCAGTTTAAGGCAAAAATATAACACATATTTACTGCACATATTTCCTGCATTTGCTTATAATTAATATTAACTGCACAGCTGCATGCATGCAGGTGCACTCACCCGCTGTGGGTCGTGCTCCAAGACTCTGCGACGTGCAGCATCGAGCTCCTCATATCCCGGGGCGGCTCGGGTCTGCTGGTACTCCCTGCGCAACCCAGGAAGACGCTGATCGCTGCAAACAAAGATTAAACAATAACGAATATCTTACTCGCCCATCTTACACTGTTTTAAAAAGTAGAATTTAAGCATTCATACTCAATTTATATTTTAATATTAGTGTAGAATTAATCACTCTGATGATCCATGCGGTTGTCAGTTTATATGACATGTTTTTCAGCATAACCGGGGATGAAAGGTAAAGAAAACAGATGAAAGCATGCAGCTTCTGTAGCATACAGCTCTATTACATCCACCAGGGTTTGTTTGTGACAACCCTGAACAGGGCAGGAAGATTGACAGGCAGACAGATTTATAATAGCCACAAAGTGCAGCCTCTGAGAAGACATCAGTGCCTCAACTGCACTTTCTACAGCTGTCAGAGAAAGCTGAGGTGGGGAAAAAAAAATACAACAAAATGAACAGTGGGGGAAAAATAAACTCATGATGGATCTTTCCACTTCTCAGCAACATAAAACACTGCAAGCTTTTCAATTTAACTACGCTGGTGAGCCGACGCGTGCAGGATCCTGCCGGAGCCGACGTATGCGGGAGGTGACCAAAAGGAGAAGAAGAGAATGAGTCAACTAGACAAAAACAAAAGTGGCGGAAAAGGTGCCGCTGCCTGTCGCTGAACGGATAAAAACTTGGGACAGAATGGGGACGGATCCAAAAAGAGAAACATGCTCGTGCTCACTGGACCTTAATGGAAGATAAGTTACGCACACCTGAGTGTTGAGAGCCGAGCACACAAAAACAGCAGCGCGCACGAGGAGAGGCAGAAGCTATACATCTGAGTGAGGGTAATCTTCTGGGATGTGCTAACAGCTACTACACAGCTCCACCATTTATCTGCGTTTACCAGCCGCATAGGAAACAACTATCTAATATTGACACCGATATGCTGTTCCCTATCTATTTTGTCAAATATTATGCAATATAAAGTGGGGAAAATGACATTATGGGTTTTTTTTTTTTTGCGTCTATTTAAAAATCATGCAGACACACTATCAAGTGTTCCACAGATACTGTGGACCTGACCTCCTGGCAGATAATCACCAAAATATATAGAGAGAGAAAGGAAGGCCCCAAGACAGAACCACCAAGTGTGCATAGATGTTCAGTAATGCAGCATGGAGCTCACAAGGCTCTCTTGTCACTGTCTTTAATTAGAAAATCTGGCAGTAGCGAGGTGCGTTTGAAGACAACCCCAGGAACACACCGACTACATTTCTGCAGATGCCGAGCTAATCTTTCCAGTTTGCTATGTTGGCACAGCATTCGTGGACGCCGAACCTGATTTCATGCGAGGTGAATTTGATCCAAGTCGCAGCCACAGAAGGCTGACTCACTCGTGCATCGTTAGGCTTCGGTGCAAAGTGCTGCTGTGACTCTCTGCCACAAGGAAATAACTTTGAAAAGTTCTGCTGTTTCTATAAAGATTGATATCCAAGTTGGCATTAGGCAAAGCACTGTGCTAATTGCTGCTCCTTGAGATTGGTTTAACGGTCGATTTCGACGCTAATCAATGCTAATCTTTGTCTGCAGAGCTACATCCTGCAGGCAACGCTGCTGTTGAGAGATTCACACTTATTCTCGGGAATCATTTATCTAATCACTTATTACTTGCTTTTTATCACTCTTTCTAATCCCTCTGCTGCCAAACAGTGCTGCTCCACGCACAAACACACACCCGAAGACGATGGATGCACAGAGACAAGCGGAGATGTGTTTTTTTTCTTTTTTTTTCACACCAACCCTCTTCAACCAAAGCCATTAGCCAATCCCTGGGCCCGTAATTAGGCCTGCCATTTTGATTGAGCGTGTGTGTCACTCTCCAAATGAAACAACACTGTAATTATCTCATTATGCCCCAGCCTCCATTACTGACAAATATTATCATATTTAACACGGAGAACTGAGGCTGATTCTGGATAAAACACTGGAGAGTGGTGGTGGAGTGGGGTGGGGGTCATTTGATGGGCTGACAATCCAGCAGGCTGACAGAGGAGAGGCAAAGATTGGGTGTGTGTGTTTGTGTTAGAGACAGACAGGTGGGCTCCCTTGTTGTCATCAGCAGCTAATAACTGTTGCCGACTGTCTGTCTGGAGGCCTGAGGCCAGTCGCATAAACACAGCAGATTTCTACTTAAAGAGCGGGACTTTTCTCATAACCCAGCGTCCAAAAGAAGAAGAAGAGAACCATGGAGCAGGAAAACTGAACCCACTTCAATCAAAAAAAACAAGCAGGAAATTCAAACAGCAAAGACACCGGAAGCAAAAGCAGGTTTTCAAATCCATAGCGTTTCCCTTTGGTTGACTTATTCTAGATCTGCTGTGAGTGGTCAGTGTTTGGGGCCTTAATGAGGTTTTCTTATCTTCTAATATCATCATACGTACATTCAGTCCACTCTGCCTCCGTAAACCAGGCAGATTTAGCTAGTTTAGCTAATATCTATAAGACGTATTTTATTTTAACAAATGTTTCTACCTGTGATAAATTAGGATGATTTCAGTCCACACTGGCATTGTCTGACAGTAGAATTAATTGTAGTACTATTGTAGATTAATTGCACCATAGACACTAATACCACTTAGTCAGACAAATTTTATGTTCCACGATTATATTTCACCCATATTTTGGAATATTTCAGGCTGATCTAAGAGCCCTCCGAGAGACGAAAAACCTGCAGGAGGATGGAGACAGAAGGCAGGAACAAAAGTGCGACCCAGGAGCTGGAATCCATAGATGTTCCAGAAGACAGGATGAGAGCAAAAGCAAACAGAAACATAAAAACATAGATGTGGAACTTGGAATGGAGTGAAAGGAGCAGCCAGGGAACTGGAGTGAGAACAAAACCGTCTGCGATATGAAAGTGAGGATGGGAGATTATGAGTGAGGAAAGCAACCAACCTGCCGTGTTGGCCAGTGTGGGGGCAGGCTAATTAGGAAATGTGTGCCACTGCCGGCTGGTCTGGACCAAAGACCAGCGAAACGCACCAGTTTAAAGTCACATCAGCCATCTGAATCATGTCTGTCATTGGCTCATTTGCGCCATCTCTGTGGGGTTTCAGTTTCCCTGCATGGGGCGTCTGTGGCTCAGGTGCTGGAGTGGTGGCTGTTGGTTGGGATCCTCTATCCGTGTGATCTACATGTCAAAGCCTCCTTGAACAAGTTACTAATCCCCAATCTATGGGGGATGGATGCGTGTGATTGGCTATTCCTCCTGATGAAGGTGTTTTGTGTGGTCAGAGATGAATAAACGAGAACTAGATACATACCTTTTGTAGCACGTTTCAGCCTCAAACTTTAACTTCCCTGTCAGTGGACTGTATTGTCCCTCAGGAAAGTGAACTTGACCAATCATGCCATCATATCAACGTTAAAAAGGGCAAGATTCACAATAATTCTTCACACATATGAGAAAAACACTGTTTGAATGTGAGAGGAAAGGAAACCAGCACAAATATAAGAGGCTGTAAAGACACTGCAGCCAGAAAAATGGATCCACGTGCAGCCTCCACTAATGGCCTGTTGCCTTGAAAGCAAATACATATTTCTTGTAGACTTTTCCTTGGGCAAGTGCTGCTTGACAACTACATCCACGACAGAAAACTATATTCTGTTTCTACAAACAAAACAAAAAGCAAATTTCAGCATTTAATATAATGGGATGGTCTCTATAAATTGGCTCGGCCGTGCTGGTCTCGTCTATCCAGTCCATAGCGGAAGAAAGCTGTCACAGCAAAATGTCACACAGAGAAATCAAAAACCAGGAAATCTCTCATAGGACCTTGTTGATATTTTAAATATTTCAACAATTAGTCAAGAATTGGACTTTGTGATCGTGGCAGGTAAACTTGTTTCTTTTTCTGCTGCCTGAACCTACAAATGCGAGCGCACGCTCACTGATGTGTCATTTACCTGTCGAAGCTTACAAGCTCACCTTCATCTTCCCTTGCTTGGCGCACTCCCGCAGCCCTCTTGTCACCCTTTGACAACTTTCTGCTCAGTGTTTCTTACTCCTCCTCCATCTCATCTCACCATTCGGTGCTCTATGCACAAAGAGTGCCTGTTGGCTAATAAAATTTGACAAGCATAGCTAACCTTTTTTCTCCACAGGTCAGTCTCTAGCATAGCTTTAATCAAATGTGACGCCCATCACGGCACACGCACGCCATTGAAGGCGTAATGAAAATGTCCAGCAGTAGATTAGGGAGACAGGGACACGGGGGAGGGTTGGTAGCAGATCTCAGTTGGCAGAACTATGCAAAAAAAAAAAAAAAAAAAAAAAAAAAAAAAAAAAAAAAAAAAAGCAGGAATGTACACTTCACATTTAAAAGCATTTGAATTAAGGTATATTAGTGGTAAAAACCAGCAAAATGGGATCAAAGATATGTGGTAAAGTTAAGTGGATATTCCATCTGTTTTTCAACATTATGCGCAATGAAATGAGAAGTAAGAAGTTGGCTCATTTGCAATTAAACCTGTGATTTTTATGCAACCAGCCAGCGTTGTTGCTAGGTTGCACTGGGCTTACTTGCAGAAATATTACACGTGGGTGGCCACCTTTGAACCAGTGTGTAAATGTGTGCGTGTGGGTTTGATGGGAAAACACAAAAACCTCACGAATAGCTACACGTGTTTTAACAGATGGCCTGACTTTGGGACTGAGTGGCCTGGCCCAAACTGCAGGTGGCTCAGCCCCACTGGAAACAGCAGGGAGGAAGGAAAGGTTGGCTCAAGTAACAGCTATTGTGGTTTCTGAAACTGGGACAATATCCTATAACATTCAGGAGAAATATTCAAGGATACACTGTGACACGTCAGACGTTATGCAGACATCAGGTAGTTGTTTGATGCCTGGATAAAACTGGCCCAGACCGAGGCTACAAAACATAACAGCTGCATTGTTGCTGCAGCCAAAGTCCCTGAAACGGCTGTAAAAAGCCGTGTGACATTGACGTAACTGCCAATAACACAGGCTCCGTTTGAGGGCTATTTCTCCTCAGCTGCATGGGCACCGTCCGCGTGCCAACAGGAACAAGAGACAAGCTGTCAAATCAATCTCAGACAACACCGGAGCTGTGTGAGCTTTAGCTAATATGACGAAGGCATCTATACGTGCTGGGATATTTTAGGACATTTTGGGACTTTTTATAATAGGCAGACACACCTTAGAACTGGCTCTTAGAGACAGCTACACAAAAGTCTATGCATTTAAAAAGGAGATGTATATTTTAAAAATACCCATAATGTTTTAAACCAGACTCAGTATGAATGTGATTGGAGACTTCTGTTTAATACACAACACAGTTCCCCTTCTACCTCTCCCTTTACATCCATGCATCAAAACTGTCGATCATTTGTCAAATAAATGTTACGGAGGGAGACGACACATAAAAAAGCCTGAATGGTAGAAATGTTTAGCTTTGTGGGAGTAACGATGATATAGCCTGCAAACAATTCACACAGTTTTGGAAGCTAATTTGATTTGTTGCTGCATAATTTAAAGTCGAACAGAAGTAAATATTCTTCCTGGGTACAAGTTAGTTTAATTGGTCAGGTTTGTGTGAACCCACAGGTGAAGTAATTCTGCTCTCTAACAACATTATTAGACATTTATTTCTGTCTGTGTCTCTGGAGGCTCCCTCGCATGCAGAGTTAATAAGCCAAAGAGTGTTCATCCATCAAGCTAATGCTAAAGATCATCTACTACAGATTATGAGCAAACCAGGGGAGGAAGATGGACACAGCACAGAGGAAGACAGAAAGAGAGAAGGAAGAAGACGAAAACAGGCTGGTAATGAAGTATCCAGCTTGAGTGTATGAGAGCTAAAGTGGTCTAACGGATCTGTCAGGCTGCTAGACTGTGGCTAATTATCCCTCCTCCTCTTTCGTCTGCATCTTTGCTTCTGTCTTTTCTTCTCTCTCTACTTTATTCAGACTAACACCATCTTCTTTTAGTGTGTTTGGCTCTATTTTCTTTCCTTCGTTCTCCATACTCATTTGCTTTTTTCCCTCTCATACCCTCTGTCTGTCACATCTTTCCATTTCCATCTGACTTACCTCTCTGTCCAACTCCTCACTCTGTATTCTGGCCCTCTCCGGATGAATTTGGGTGTCTGGGGCTTAGTTTTTGATTTGCAAGTCAATAGTAATTTCTGTCAGCCAGTTTAAGTTGAAGGGGAGTTTTTAATGTGCTCTGTATTATTTTCTACAGGAAATGATACATTTGCATTCGAATCCCCACTAGATCTTACCCTTTTTGTCTTTCACACACAAAACCGGATGCATCTCAAAATCTAGTGGAGCAAAACTAAGTAAAATGGAAGGAAAGCCTTCCATCCTCTGCATGAGTCAACCCTTGGCTCGCAGTTTAACAGTTATGCTAACTTTACCCCAATTTAAAGAAACTCTGCCACACAATTTAAGTTTAGCAAATATTTCTTTGCGTATTTGTAGGTTAGAGTACTTCAGTAATGTTAAATAACACAATAATGCACGGTACATGTCAGACATCACTAATATGAACTGCCATGGATCCTCATTTTTGATTTTCATTCCTTCGTTAAAGAAAAATAAAAATATTAGCCTCTGGCTTCTGAAACTGAACCTTCTCTAGACCAAAGAAGATGCAAATTGATGGTGATATGATGATGGCATCTGATAATGACACTCTGATAACGCTCCTGCTGGGGCAGAGACATGCACCTAAGGTGTGTGTCAACAAATTTAAACCGCTTACAGTATATGCCAATGTGGTGTTCATAGATATATCTTGCATAGCTGTAGTTGCACAATTTTCTTTGTTGAAATATGCGCAACTGATGCTCAGAACAAAACCGGATTAAAATGCAGGGGTCTAGGTTTGGGCGACCTTGTGTCAGCCAGTCAGGAAGCTTAAGTCTTTTACCCACAGCAGAACTGGATACAACTTTTTTCACATTAGCACCCAGATGATGATGAACCGAAGAGAATAAGTACTGACATGATTCAATGCATGATTGTGTGTGTGTGCCAGTATGCATACGGGCATGTGTGTATGCTTATCTAAGTTTTTAACCACAGTGCAAGCACACGCTCATGTTTTATTCATTTTCCAGCTTGGCAGACCATGAATGCAGAATGTGTGTAAATAGTTGCTGGTCAAGCTGTGGTCTGTGACCTTGTGTGTACACCCCGTGTGCGTGTGAGTGTGTGTGTGTACAGCCTGACCTGGAGAGGCAAACCTAGCATTACAGGTATATGTGTGACAACGCATGAGGACTAATCAGACAACATTCGTTAAGAGGAGAGTGAACTGATGAGCCCGTCTTTACCTGTCGGACTGTGCCTGATGCTGCGTCTGCTGAGCAGCTGGGAGTCTGGTCTTGTTCACCTTTGCGTAGAGACCATCCAGCTCCTCCGAGGAAGCCTGAGGCTGGTTGGACCCTGCTGTCGGGCCTCCAGGCGAGGGTGTGCGGTTGATGAATGTCTGAAGCAGGGGTGGCTGGCGGAAGTTGTTGATGCGGGCGTAGTTGGGATCGCTGTCGTCGTCTTCAAAGTCGGGGAGGGAGGCGGGGTCAGGGGTGAGGTGGCCGGAGCGGATCTCTGCGTACCGCGGATGATAGCTGTGAAACAGCGGGGGAGGGGACGAGCAGACATCAAGGAAGGCTTTTGATTAGCCAGTTGTTAGATAAGCTGTCAATCAGGTTCAGAAGTTATTCAGAGAATCTTTTGGCTCTTTATTGGTTCTGTTTCCTTCGTCTGGTGTGTGAAAAAGCACCAAAAAGCTATTTCCATAGAATTCATACCTGTCACTGGTGTTGGGGATTCTTTCCAGCTCCTCTTCACTCAGAGCCTCCAGTTTGTTTTTTGAGGCTTTGCTCTTGTCCTCTTTTTTCTTACCAAACCTGAATAACAAAAAAAAAAAAAAAGATGAAACCAGTTTTAAATGGAACCAAAGACTGGTGTGTAGTGCAAATCTCTATGATGTTAACACACCAGGTAGATAATGCTGCCAAATAGAATCACCCGCCAAAGGTGAGGTTTATGTGATTTAGTAGGACGTGTTAACCTTCGGTTGCAGAGCCGGCACACACACTCCAAGCACTGATAAACGCTCCCCCGACGTCTACCAACACCCGTGATTTCTGCTAATACGTGACAGCCTATATGATGACAGGGCTACAGTGGTACAAGCATACGGGCCATAAATATTTCAAATTCTGATTTTTTTTCCTGAATCGTTTCTTTTTGCTTCCTTCATCAACTTACTATTAAACTGTCATCATCATTATTACAAGTCTGCAGAATAAATGTGTCATCCCTATCAGCTCTTGTGCTGCCATGAAGATCTACTCCAGCCCATTAAGAAATTATCCAAACCTATTATTGTAAATATTTCATGCTTCTGTCTTTCTCACTCAATCTTTCCCCACCCGTCTCACCCACCAGCACACTTCTCTTGACCTCGGAGCAGATCGGCTGAGCAGATCTAATGTCTGTGTTTATCTCATTAGATAAATGGTAAATGCCTAAATGGTAACCTGCTGCTCTGGTCAGCAGCAAATGGTACAACCAGGACAGGAAGGCACCTGGTACCGTCCTACAAAATAATTACTTAAACTTTCAACTACATTTAGACCTCTGTGTGTTCTTAACAGCAGAGATGGTTTTTTTTTTTTTTTTCATTCAGGCACTTTTGTATAATCTATAGTTTAGATTTGTTCCGGAGCCACTAAAGCAAATTTTGAAAGAACAACTTGAAGGTGATGAAGGTTAACTGTGTTCCTCCATGCATGACAGTCCACAGTCCATTAAAACTGTCAAGTTAATTCAGGAGGTTCATTTATTCATAAAAAAAATGTAAACAATGAAAATGTAGAAATGCTTCTATAAAACTAGTGGATTCTAACCTCCGTATTTTACAGATTATTACAACCCGAGCAGAGCCTCAAAGGTATATCTTGGTGTTAATTTCAAGTGTGGATGCTGCCCATTTCTTTTGACCTCACACTGAAACACATTCAAGGAAAGATGAATTAGCCAGGAGCTAACTGAGCTGTGGTTATAAACCAGTAGGACGTGACTGAAATCTCCCTAACAATTTATTTCTTGTTTGACAGTGAAATCACATTATTTCACATTTACTTAAAAGTCTTCATGCTCTGCCCCTCATCTGCAGCTGGAGCTTGAGTCCTTTGCTGCTACAGTGTGTATGTTTGATAATGGAGTACTTCAGCTCAGCATGTTTTAACCTTTAAATAAATGTTTTACTGGAAAACCAAAATACCTTAAGTATTATTCAGTTTGTAATCTTCAATAATCCTTTTTTATTCTTTCCTGAGATCTCCCCTGTGCCACTGAAACAGGACAAGAAAAGGGACCTCTGAGTGTATCCTGTATGCGGAACTGGGACTTCGACAGTAGATCGTCTGGCTGTTTTTGAGTGGGGCTTGATTTCCGTCCATTGTTCTGAAACATCCCATATACGCTCTATTGGACTGGAATCAAGGTTAAAGCCTTGGGCTAATTTGCCGACCATATCCTTTGGTCTGACCTCTTTGCCTGGAAAAAGTGCGGTGGCTGAATCTTATTTTTATTTTTATTTTTTTTTATCCATATATATATATATTTTTTTTTTTTTCGTCTTAAGTCAATTTGATATCTTCAGTGGTCCCCTGTTATGCAGAGCACCAATTATGATGGGACAGGATGTTATACTGAAGGAATCCAAACACTATTCACCTTCACATGCATTGATAGGCATAGGATTAAATTACACATTAAATATATGATTAGACAAAATCCCAGATTTATGCGGCTGAGCTGTCTGGGAGCCCCACCCACACACACACACACCCACACACACACAGCAGCCCCGTTCAACATTCTGAAGGGGCAAAGGTCCACAGTTGGACCCATCATTATAACTGCATTAATTAGGAAAGCCTCATTTTCTCAACGCATTGCCTGAGAAGAGAGAGAAAAAAGGGAACGAGGAAAAGTGGGAATCCCAATTAGAGACATGTACCTGCCATAAGGGAGGTAGTTACACCCCCCCGCCATTATCTTATCCTTTCTTCAAGACCAAGTTTACCATCTTTTCCCCTCTGTGGTGAACCAACTGGATTTTAATGGCATCCTAGCTTTTGTCTCTCTCCTTCTGTTTTTGTCTGGTGATTTGATTCTTAGAGCAGCTGCACTTGCTCATAAAAAAATGTTAATTTCCCACTGAAGGCTGCAGGATGAAAAATAAATGACACGGCTTTAGGAGCGAGTGGAAGCGCGTAAACACACCAAACAACTTATGAACGCAGTCAGGCAGACACACGCAGTGGCTAGAAATGATACATTGCTCTCAAATAGATCTCTCTCGATGAGACAGCTATATACATCAACACAGGTAATACACACACTGCATCCCTATAGGGAACTGCAAACCATCTCATGGACTAGTACATCTCATTAACTTAACGTTATCTACCCACACAACCACTCCATCAAACTCTCATTAGATCCTTGTAGGGGCCCGAGTTGAACTGGTGGCCCATTTAACATGCCCCCCCCCAACTGTCACAGGAGCTATTGGGAGCCATTATTGGTGTGTCATTGTGATCATTAGCCTGACATTCCTGCCGTTGCACTGGTACCACCTTTTCAGGGCCTGGTTACTGAAGTGAACTCTTAAGTTTGGAATGAAGTCTGGGGGGAGGGGGGGAGGTTGCTCTGATAACTAGCAAATATGGAGGCTTTAAACAATGATAATGTGTAAAAGTATCAGAAAGCTCACATCACCAAAGGAAAGATGTTGAAAAAGTCAGTCAATGAGAAGAAAAGTTACTATCGGTCTAAAAGTATCTGCTCAAATATACTTCTTATTTTAAAATCAAGATTATTGGCAATAAAGATACATGAGAAACGTTCCGCACCCTGGCGAGAAGCACTTCTGCAGTTTTGATGTAGACTATATAAGACGAAAACTGATGATTAATATTATCATTAATATTTGTATGTATATAAAGCGACTAAGTTTGTTCAAACAGATAAGTGACTGTGGTAAATTTGTTCAACACTAATAGATTTTTGAGACATCTCTGAGAGATGAAGATACTGTAATTTGCAAAAATCAACACCCTGCACTGGTCACACAAAGCCAGGCACTCGCTCTGGAAACTGAATGCAAAGCAAGCAGAGCAAAGTGGACTGACTGTAATTACTACAGCTACTGTCAGTGTCATTAATGCAAAGTGGGAGGGCAACGTGCATGAGCTCAGTTAACAATGGCCTAATGAGGCTCTGTGTGGGGATCACAGCTAGCCAGTGTGCTGATGTCATTGACCTGACCTGTGCAATTAGCCCTCCAGTGAGGGGAGGAGTTGGCCAGAGACAAAAACTGAGACAAACAGTTGCACATCACTTTGTTAAGCAAGTGCATCACACTTTCCAGCGAGCAGCTGGCCGAACCTTTCATTTTGTTCTTAGAAAACATCTGAAGATCTCTGGAGGGAGTTGCATATAGGTTTACAAGCACGCAATTGGCAAAGTTTAAATTTTAAGTCAACAAGAGCCTTAAGAGTAACAAGCAGCTTTATAAAAGTAATGTTCAAATCAGTCAAAGTGGAAAGAATCACAAAAAACCAGCTTGGGTGTTTTTCAAAATGAATCTGTGTCAACATTTTTCCACCATTAACTGTAAAATAAATAAAATACAACTCGAGTAAATTAACCTGGAGAAACAGAAGGAAATATAGGAGGGGTGGATATAGAATGAGTGAGACGTTTGCCTTTCAACATATCTAAAGAGAAGAAACAACAAAGGGAAGAGAGGTAAAAGAAAACATTGAAAAAAAAAAATCAGCAAAGAAGGATCTATGGCAGCTCCAAAACTCCTGCAAATGTGTAGTTGAGAAACTCAGAATATGGGAGGATCAGAACAGTTAATCACCCAAGCAGAAATGTTATCGCACTAATTAAATTCCTTTGGATGTATTTGGGGATAAGTGAGCATATCCTGGTGGAGTAAAGCAAGAAAAGGAGACGGACACAGGGGCAATCAAAGTAAAAAAAACAAGGCAGAGGAAGATTAACATACAACAAGGAGACTTCTGCTCCTGTTCTGCTAATACAGCAGTGCTGTAGAGTGAGAGTACCTGGAAAATACGACAGCCCTGAAGCACACGACAGCACAAAAAGTAAACAAATGCACCCGTGCCCGAGGATCAGGTGTCCAGAAAAAGTTATTAGTGATTAAATGTGTTTGATTAAATAATTATGTAATCAGGCAACTTCAAGAAGCTGAAAAGGAAATGTACAGTTTGCAAATCTAAAAGCAGATATGCAAGTGCCACTGATGCATTCTGAATCTTTGCAGAAGGCCCGCCCCCACCTTTGTTCAATGATGAAAATAGCTAACAAGCTTCGAGTATTCTCCACTGGGCATAATTAAATCTATTTATCGGCCTTCATCTCCTTCTGCTACCAGCAATGTGGCCCGAATAAGTTGCTTTTAACAGCAGATATTAGCAGTGATAAGATGAGGAAAGAGAGGAGAGATAAAAGCGAAGCTACAGAAAAGCTCCACCCAATGCTAATGTGAAGTTAAAAGAGTTTCGCTTAGACTACATTAATAATGAAGGGAGGTAGATGCGAGGGGAGGATTTTGCGTTAGTTTCATACTTTGATATCTAATTTTAAAGAGATTAACTCAATTTCACACCAAAAAGAGAAACAGAGTCGGCGTGGCAAATGTGCTAACGCAACTCAGATAAAGTGACAGATGAGAAGTTTTAAGCACACACTAAAGCAGCCGCTATTTGCTGTGAGAAGCCAATAGATGCAAATATTTATCAGGCAAAAGGGTGAATTTTAAACATTTATGTCCTCTTTAAATGATGCTAATATACCACCTGAAGGAAACAAGATGGAGGCATGCAGCTTTGAATACACAGCAGGTTGTTCTCAGGAGGGCAGACAGCAGATATGAGGAGATTTTCTTAATCAAGGCTTTGATGCTCCCCTGAGTCAGGACGCTTCAGACAGACACCAGAGACAGTGATGAAAACAGAACTGAGGTGTCAGGAGTGCAAGGCGAAGGTACGGGGGGAAAGAAAAATAGCCATGGAATTGAAGAAAACACAACTAATGAGAAAAACAACAAGAGCGGGAAAGAAGAACAAAAACCCGGCATAGAAATAGAGGAAGGAGAGACACAGCAGGAAATCTAAGCAATTCCACACAAACTTAATTTGTGGACAATCTGAACCCACCAGCTGCAGTCAACACTTGACACCCTCGGCAGAGGTCAAAATGTCCAATAATATAGAAGTACACAAGTCACGATAAAAAAAAAAAATACATACATAAAACAATCTTCTTTGTTTACCAAAAAAATCTAATTCGTTCCTCTTTTCTTTCCAAATCTGCTTGAACCCTTTGACAATATCCTGTTCTCCAGTATCTGATTAGAATGAAGAATTTAAAAACAGCATATAATCTTCCAAAATATTCTTTTGTTTTCTTTTTTGGGCAAACCTCAAAGGTGCATAAATTAAAAAAAAGAAGTTGGCAGATGAAAGAAAGATTCAGCGAGGCACTGCTAAAATCCTGCTCAAAATTCACGTTTGATTAGCATTTTGTGTCTTCTTCCCATTAACACTGAGTGCATATTAATAAGTGAGGAATTAATGTGCATACATGCATTTTAATTCATGTTGGATAATTTTGATCCAGCGAGATTAGAGGTAATTTGATGCATGTGAATAAAAGGGATGTTTTGATACTCCTCACTGCAGAGTGTGTCGAAAACTGCAGATCTTGCTGTTTTTTTTTTTTTTTTTTTTATCTATTACTTCAGAACATTTCCCCTGCTGAGGGAAAGGCTAGGTCACCGCTGCTCCACATGAGAGCCACTGGCACACTGGGAAAGTTTGGACACTTGGCTCTTCGGGCCTTCCGTATATCCTCCAACAAGAAACAATTAACCTTCTCTGTCTGCAATGCAGAGGTCACCCTCTCTGCATTTTAGTTGGAGATGCGTGAGGGGGCGAGCAAACGACACGGGTATGCTCTTCCATGTGTGTGACATTAAATGACGGAGGAAGTCCGTCCATCACTCGAGGCATGAAGACGAACATGAGCGCCTTTGGAGAAGTAATCGCTTCCTGGCGCCTGGTGAGTTAAGTGCAACTGTGTGCACGGGTATGGAAGATCGAATGCTAATTGGTCACGACTGTTTCCTCTGGCCACATGAATATTTTTAATTGGCTGGTGACTGATGGGCAGTCAGCTACCCAAATGCCACTCAGCTGTCTGTGGATACGGGTTCGTCTGCACGTCAGACCTTCTGTCCCTGGAGGTCCATTCATGTCATAACTCGATAGGAACTGATGGATTATAAAACTGATCAACGCAAATGAAGGTCTCGGCTCACAGCCGCACTTTAAAATTATCAGATGGGCAATAAGTCACAGGACAAATGAGGGTATCAGGTTCTACAATGAGATTGGTCACAGACGTTAACTGGCAAGACGAAAAAGATTATTTACTCAAAACAAGGACGGAGTTTTGCATATTGACTGTATTAACATGTTAGAAACAGATATTGTAAAAGCATCTGCCAATATCTGTGGTAATGTTTCAAATATTTAGTTATTGTTTTGAATATAAAGTTATTGCAAAATACATATAGTTGCTTCAGGCATGTACAGGTAAGCAAAAATAAAGAGAGCAGATTTAAAACTGCTTTTACTAACTGAAAATCACCCGTACAATTTCTACTTTGATGGAAGCCTTAGTGTCTGCCTTATATAGTAGTCATACAAGAGAGTTCTTCCCTAAGAATACATGTGCCTTATGTGGGTATAACAAGGACAAGGAAATACTACATAATCATTTTAATCCTCATCCTGGTGAATTATCTGATCTAATAATCAACTGTTTTTTAAGTTACAAAAAACACAATATGTACCAAAACATTCTAAATTATAATAGAAATCTAACTGTTTTTGTGCACAAATCTAAAGTTAGGTTAATGTCAAGTTTTGGCTGGAATGTTTGTGGATCTCTATTTTACTATAATTTACCCTAATTTGTAGAAAGTTCTACGTTTTCGACACTTAAAATCCTCCTTACGCAGCAGAGGATGTAAAGGTGTCCTAAAGAGAGTCAACCAAAATACTCTCTGAAAAAGTGTAGCTCTGAAACTTAAGACTTCCTGGATAAACAACTTGTTTAGAAGGCTATGAATAAAGCAATTAATTCGTCAGCTGCTCCGGTGGAGCCGCTCTGTGGTCGGTCTGCCGAGGAGTAGCTGTTCCTCCTCAACCCTCCCCGGCTGAGCGCCTGCAAACGAGAGAGCTCAGCTGAAGGAGAGGAAGTAAGGCAGGTGTAGCCGGGGCATAGAAGACAAGAAATATAAAAGCCTTTCATGTGAAAAGAGGAGGAATTTCAAGGAGAAGGCATCACCAGTATAGAGAGGAAAAAAGTCAGCGTCCCCCTCCGACTGCCCCTTTATCAGCTGATATATATATGCATGAGGATTGCCTCATCATTTCCAATGTCTATTCTGCATCCTTCTGATATTTGACTGACAGCTCACATCAACGCCAATGAAATTGTGCATCCTTATAGTCAGAAGCTGCCCGTCGTGCTGGGTGCAGACGATAGAACTGGAGGGGGTAAAAAAGTTAATTTGTTTTTCCGACAGCTGCCGGGGGTGATAGCACCCGTGTCTGTTTGCCTGCACGGAAAACTTAGGAATTACAGTTCGGCCTCGATAGTGACTGGAAAAAAAAGCTAATTTTTGTTGATGGGAAAATATCCTGCAGGTCATAGTTATTGTGGCCTGACAGTAAAAAAAAAAAAGTCAAAATCCCAATACGTTAATAAAAATGTGACACTACTGATCTTCTGAGTCTGGTTATTTACCATTGAAAACATTGTAATGATATGCTACATTTCCCAGGGTTATAGAAGGGGTTTCTTGGAAACAGCATTCAAAACTATAATGGAAACACATTTAAGGGTGATAAATGCACGAGACACACAAAGAACAGACGCAGATGCTGATTCAAACAAATCTGAATATACCACTTTGAGTAAAGGATGAGACATGGAATATTAACCTGCAATTTGCATGATTGTTGCATCCACTTCAATCAAGCCAGCGCGGTGTAGATTCCAGAATGTGCAACAGGTCTTCCAGGGAGTGTGACTATCTGCAAGGCTATAAAGTCCCTGGGAGCTGGCGGTTAATGCAGCCTTGAACAGTGAGCCACGGATGTGTGCTCCAAAAACGGCGACTTGTGGTTTGCATATTTTATTTATGATAGCATAAAGACAAGAATAGAGATTTAACAGAAGGGCATTAATCCACAAGTGGTAGCAGTGCCCCGTGTGCAAAATATACGGCCTTGTGCATACATTACAGAAGAAAATGCCAGGACTATTAAATATTCTCTTTGAGAAGGAGCTCCATATTGGTGCAGTTAATAGCCCTTAAATGCCAGATGAGGTGGTGGATCAAAGAATTCCTACTGCTTTGCATGAACCAACGGTGGGATTAGGTAACACACC
Organism: Pao palembangensis; assembly: GCA_015343265.1. NCBI lineage: Eukaryota > Metazoa > Chordata > Actinopteri > Tetraodontiformes > Tetraodontidae > Pao > Pao palembangensis. Next base: position 6,788,859 of record CM027085.1, on the reverse strand, counting down.
TCCAAATTTACCATCACAGCTTAAAGTCACGGCTGAGGCACCCACACAAACATGTCAGGGGGGTTTTGGTATGGTTGCCAACGGTTGTGACAGCCGGGGAACGCTCAAATAGTTGTCTCCACCTAGCCCTCCTTGATTTATTTTAATTCCTTTTGCATTGTTGTTAATGTCTATATGTCAAAGCCATTGACAATCAGGCACGCATGAATGGGTCTGGGGGAGCTCCTTTTGTCTGAGGTTGTCTGGTTAGGTGATAATAGATGATCTGAGATGGAAACAGGCAGGTGGAAGGATGACACAGCAGCAGAACTTCAAAAGAAATTAAATTGGTGCAATCCATATCACCAGGAATGAAGTGATGGCTCATCATGAACCGGAAAGACGGAGGGAGTAAAGGCTCAGGGAAAAGGAATGAGGAGGCAGAGAGCACAATAACAGCAGTAATCCATCGGAAATCATCTTGCAGTAGGCCCTTCCAGTTTGACAACAAGGCTTCAGTTCTGCAGAGGACAGCCCACCAGTAACTACCTTTCAACCCTGCACATCCTGCTGCTCCGCGATAGGATAAAAGCGGAACGGACGGTACTAATTGGCTTGCTTCCCTGTCGGATTTCTTCAGCGCTGCAAACAGAGAAGTGGGGGAGAGGATATAGCGTGCTGTATGTGGATTTGTAAACAGTGGATCAAAATCCGCAGCTTTCATGTTCCTTAAACTGGCGGAGGGGTTGCTGGTGCTCTGTCACAGTGGGAACCCTCTGGATAGTGATGACAAACCATTAATCCTGACTGAGTGACTGACGGGACGCTGAGGATGGAAGACGGCATGTGACAGACGTCAGTGGGGATCATTGTTAGGGTCCGGCTTTCCAGTCCTTTATGGTGTGTGTGGGTTGTCCTGTGTTCTCCCTGCAGAGGGTGCAGGTTCCCGGGATCCAGCGGTGACTGCACACCTGTCGCTGATCAGCTCATCAGCGGCTGATTTAGGGAGGCTGCCAGCTGGTCCCCGTTGCTGGATTGCTTGTTTTTCCTTCTCCTGCAGAGTGGTACTAGACTGTCGCCGACTGAAGCTTTCCTGTGGTTTTTTTGGATTGTGACTCATGAGAGTTTTTGCCCCGGTTCCCAGGTCGCCACGTCCTTTGAAAAGAGTCCGAGTTCGGGTCTTTGGACACCCCGCAGTGGAGCCCCCCCGTGAAGAGTTTGGACTTTGAATTTTGTATGAACGGTGTTTTTCCTCCAGTTGGAGGGCCTTCAGTTTCCCCGTGTACACCTAATAAAAGGTTTTTTGTCCTTGGAAAGCCTGCCTTGTACCTGCGTTTGGGTCCTCTACACAACGCTCGTAACAATCATTGTTGAAACCCGCGCTTGCTGACCCACATCTGGGGAATCACCGATATAGAAATACACACAGTAGCATGGTAAATGTCACCTGAGAGCGACACTAATAGGATATTAGTCACAAAGTGCACCCTTCCAGCCCTGAGCTGCAGGTGAGGGACAAAACAATGAGTGGAAAAATTGGGGCCAAATACGACTGAACCAAGGTGTCAGCTGTTCCATTTAAATTCCATCATGAAAGGTATTCAGAGATTGAATAAGCAGCTCTTGTTAAATATAACGTGTTCATCCTTGGTTGACAACGGAATTTGAAACCTATGATCATTCCCTTTCTTCCACAGGAGCATGTGGTGGTTACGGAGAGAAAATGATAGAGATGGCTGCGTTGTGGAGTTAGTCTTCCGGCAGTTTATCAGTGGCTTTGTCCCGAAAGCTACGCTCCAAATAAAGACTCCAGCGCTGTCCTCTCAATTCAGATGAGGCAAAGCATTCAACCTTTCGCACAGAGCATCCAAAGGAAAAGGAAAGCCCATTTGTTGTTGCTTGTTTAGCAATCAGGATGATGAGATGACAAAATACTGACTGTCAGGAAGTCATATCTTCTCAATATCAGGTCTTAAGAGCATCATTTGGGACAAGATGTACCATAAATCCCCTGACGTTTTTATTTATGTGACTTGATTGTAATCAGAAGAATATCTTATCTCTCTTGCTTGTTACTGTGTAAATGCAAATGTTCCATCTTCAACTGCGTGGTCTCTTAAAAATGAGAGTAGTTTAAAGATTTGGATCCATTGAGAGGACAGAGCTGGGCCTCAAACATCAGCGGAGCTAAGCTGCTGCTGTGCACACTTCCACTGCAGAGGTGAAGTGAGGTCATATGTTTATAATTTGCCCTTTTCCTAATGCTGTCATTGAAGTAAAATAGCATTTGAGAGCTGCAATTAGATTGAGCCATGCAATACTCCAGGTAATTAAGTCATATTTCAAGTTCAATAACAATCAAGTCGGCCAGATAAAGGCCAGAGAGGAAGGCTAGTGTGTGCTGTAACAATCGGAAGGCTTTTTATGAAGCCCTTTCCTCTTGTTCAGTTAGAAAAGCACTCCGTGTCTCTGTCCAGAAAATGTGTGCGATGCTTTTGAGTCTTTTGAGACATAACAGCAAACCAGGATTTGACTGATTTGTCAGCTTTTCTATTTTAACATCTTTACATTTTCTACACAGTTTATCTGGAATATCACTTTAAAAACATCCTTTACAGCTGCCTTCGGCTCACGTCAGCACAATCATGTGTATTAACTAAAAATACTGCAAGTCCAAGTAACTCTGAACTTCTAATTGTTCTAAGCGCCACAAACACATTCAAAGACACATTCAATGACAGAAAAATATCCGTTTTTAGTTGTGTCCAAGAAATGGATCACCAAACAGTTATATGAGCTATTCAATCCAGCACTGAGTCATGCCGAAGCCACGTGGAAACTTTTATCCAAAATAACCGATCCATTCAAGTCTACCCAGAAGCGTTTGGCAACAGTCCTGCAAACTCATAAAATCACAAACAAAAATGATATTTGTGCTCTGCTGTGACTAATACTGGAAGTGATTCAGAAACTTTGTGGCCTATTGTGCTCTTTAAAAACCTATTTTACTAATGCCAACACCATGAGGGTTGAATTACATTGAACATTCTCATTTAATTTACTTGTAAACAAGATATAATAAATGTAAGTGCAGTACAGAAGTCTGAATAAAGAGGATATAAGAGACACTCCACCGTTTATATTACACCTTTTACTGTAAGCTGTGTAAAGCCGCTTCTCTGGTGTCCTTCAACTTGTCCTTCGCATCATCGCTGGTCTAACCATGGCCACATCTCTTCCATTACTGCCCTCCACACTGGAGCCGATTGCTTTCTTATCTGCCATCTGTGGGTTGGTGCTCAGCCCATGCTATCTCTCGCCACAGTCTAATTGAATCTCAAGTGTTGGAAGTGCAGTGATACACTGACCACACTGGGTCACAGCCAATAGATAAGGCTTGCTGTTGGAGGATTGGACTGCTGCATTCACGATGGGGACATGTTGATAAAGGGGTGACAAGCAGTTCAGGTTGGTACGGTGTCAATGGGAGTTTACTTGGTTTGAAAGATAATAGATACCCTCCATTACAGGGAAGGCCAAATAATCCTGTATCCCGTAATCCAGATCTGTTTGGTGGGTAATTTGTTGAAACCTAACCAGAGGAAAATAGGGCAGGATGGATCCATTTTGCTTTGATTTCCTCACAAAACCAAAATTGTACAGATGTTGTTTTATCTGTTCCGTTATCTAAATCCTGATGGGCAAACCTGACCCTCAATGATCTGCCTGGAGCCTGGGAGTGGAGTCCTTTATCTGCTTTTCATGTTTTCCTGCCACATAAGCTGAACGTTGTGGTTTAAACAACTACATGTGCAACAACATCCAGAAAAAAAGAAGGTACCTAAATGTCGACAGGAGCTTATGACTGTCAGGTAGGTTCAGTTTTAAAATGACAGAAGTCTCCTACCTTAAGAGGGCAAATCCTTTCTTCTTGGTCTTCTTCTCAGTGTCCTCCACAGACTCATCTGTCTTCTTCTTCCCTTTGCTCTTCTTGTCTTTCTTCTTCCCTTTGGTTTTCTTCTTCTTTCCTTCTTCTGCATCCAGGTCCTGGCGAGAGGAGCTGCTGGCGGGTGTTTCACGACCGGAGCTGTGCTCCGACAGGTCGTCGTCTGGGGAGAGTGAACATAGAGATGGAGGACGACAGTGGACACAGTAGATGGAATAAATTATCATAAATACAGTTCAACTTGTTGCATTTTTTGCTTGACTCTGTACGCTTGTATGCTCCACTGTGCTACTGAGACTTCGGCTCTACGGGAAGATAGTTAGCATATTAGACATACGTCTCCCCCAAGTACAGTGAGGTGGCCAATTTTCATATTCCTCTTACCAAGTCATCTTCAACAAGCACAAACTAATACAGGAAAAATAACACTGACTACACTATGAAAATCAGTAATTTTCAGTGACTTCCTGATGATGATTCTTTGCCTGACAAATGTATTTGAGTGCAGCAAATTAGACCCTCCAGGAATTCATGACATCACAAACTCAACAATGAGTGCAAATTAAAAAAAAAATAGGAGTTCTGTAAAACATGTCTTATCTGATCAGAGCAGCGTACTGTAGAAACTGTTAAGATCAAACCACTCTCTTGTTTGCCTCTCAGATGTGTTGTAGGCGAGTGTGAACATTTCACTGGTGTTTGACACAAAAGAAGGGTAAACTGTGCAATATTGTGGTCGCGCAAATGTCAGATCAAAAACAAGAATCACGAAAAACGGAATCATGTAGAGGCTGAAATATAAAGAAAACAGTCCAGAAAAATCACTGAGACAGAGCCTGCTGTGTTCTGATGTGCAAGTGATGAAACCATATAAACAGGAAACTGAATACTGCTCCATTAAAAAAAACTAAAATATTTTCGAATTTTTTTTCTTTAAACTGTGCATAAAACAAAAAAACTTTTTGAAAATCTTCCGTTAATCCTCAAGGGACAGAAATACTTTCAAACATCTCATTCCATCTAGATTATTTTTGTTTAAAAAAAAAAAAAAAAAAAAAATAGCAATTTCTAAAAAAAAAAAAAAAAAAAAAAAAAAAATCAACTAAACTTTCCTTTATTGGCAGAAATATGCTACTGCTAAAACTAAAACTGCTATTCCTAAATTGCTGACTGAATAAAATGATGTAGCATTTCATTAGGGTACTTAGCCTAAGCACTGTCCCTTGGCAGGCCTCTGGCTCGTCTTAAGTGCCAGTGTGTTACAAAGCCTAAGGGATGTGCACTGGCAGTGCGGAACCCAATTTAAAACGAATACCAATTTAAGGGGGGAAAAAAATCTTATATCACAGCCGCAGGGATATTAAAAAAAGGTGCATTCATTAAATCAAACTGCTGCATCTTAACCCCGTTTACACTGGGGGCTCCAGTCGCCCAGTCTGGAAAAATACGCATCGCTTCTATTTTGGACAGACGGACAGAGTATGCCGCAACAACCTAGCACAAGGAATCGCGTGCAGGACAGGAAGTCGGGTGCGAAGAAAAAATAAAACATCCGCAAATTTGTCAGAATAAAAGGTCCCGTATTTAGAGCGACCGTTTTCAGACTGATTCAGCTCCGCTGCCACAAAGACAGATACAGGAAATCTTTCCTGCCCAGTGCAATAACCCTATTCAACAAGTCCGTCTGACTGAGACTCAGCCCTTTGTGCTGTGATGGGCTCCATTAGTACTTTCATGTGGCACATTGTCATAATTACTTATTGCATATTCATATCACTCATATTCCACATTATTGTATTGTAAATATGTTGTAAATATGTTAATGCTGATGATGCTGCTGGGACAAGTCAACTTCCCATGTCTGGGACAAATAAAGCACTTCTATTCTGTTTCAGGTCCGAAGTCTTTTGAGGGTCATCTCGCAATCATTTTAGACAAGGGCAAAAAAAGACTCACCATTATTTATGGCGTGTCACATCCTTTTGAGAAGGATAATATTAAAAAAAAGACATGGCATGGAAAGCGATTTCAGAAGCAAGAGGAGTGAATGGTTAGTCACTTAAATTACTCAAATTAATGCTTACAGTGTTTAATGTGTTTTTCATCTACATCACTACAAAGTGGTAATATCGCGCGGTCGTACATAATTTAGTTTTCAGCTTCCTGTCGGGAGCCGCGCGTCCAGGAGCATCCGGTGTAAACGGACTGACGGCAGAAATCAGGACGGACGGACAGACGGAGACGCACCACATCTGGTAGAAACGGGGGGGTCACGGTTCCTTAGCTAGCATCTTACATGCTTTGTTTCAAAAAATGAGCCATCTTACCATCTTCAGAGGGTCCATCATAGGACTTGTCTATAGCGATGCGGAAGCTCTGGTTGCATCCTCTTCCTCGGACTACATGTGGTCGTGGACGGTGAAAGGGAACTTGGGCCTGGCTGCGGCTCTGCTTGGCCTCTGACACCGCCGTCTGGAGGCTCTCCAGAGAGCTGGACTTCCACAGGCCCAGAGTTGGACCCAGAACTCCGTCAGCAGAAGGTTCTGAGACACAATAGAAAAGAAGACAGTGAGGGCCAGACAGTGATGGATGAGGTGGCTGCATGCTAAACGCAGGGAGAGAGAGGGCAGAGAAATAAATAAGCCTACTGCATATAGGGGGAGGAGGGATTGCAGCTCTGAAAAGAAATACTGCCATAAATATTATGTGGCAGAATGATTTTTAGTGTTAAATTCAATAAGGTTTCATCCAAATATAGAGTCCTAATGCTCCAGAAATTGAGCATATCTCTTTGTAAAAGAGCTGCAGCAGGGAATGATGGAGCAGGAACAGTTTGAAAGAGAAGAAGTGACAGCATGACTTCATACTTTGTCCACTTGTCTCAGAACAGACAAGCAAATCTGCAGATTCCCGCAAATCTGCACGCTGCCTTTTTCTGGACCTAATTAATGCTACTTAAACGTAACCAATTTGTATGACACCTAAGGGTTACACAATTAAAACTGTCTGGCCTTGAGCAACGGGTCTCTGAGGAGAGATTGGAAAGATTTTTTAATAACACAACTCGGATTAATTTAATATTTGCAATCTACCATCGAACAGAACTTTCTGCTTTGAAAGTAGAAGTTAATACAATTTTTGGCCAGGCGTTTGACTGTAATTAAACGGAAACGTGTTTCTATCTGATCCTGAGACCTTCGGGTCAAAATTATTACAGCTCGTCTTCATCAAAGCCAAAAGTGGCTACAGCTTATAAATGTGGTGAAAACATACTATTCTGTGTTCTTCTACTCCGTGAATGCTGCAGCATAGTAGGGGTGTGGGGTTTGCCTATTCCAATAAATTCAGATATAGTTGTAAATGAGTCAGCCTTTCGACTTTTGACTGAACTGGATTGCTTTTTTTAATTTTTTTTTAGCATAAACTCAGATTGCTTGTCATTAATGGATGTGTGTCTTTTAAATGAAAGTCAGGCAGAGAAATATAAAGTTATATTAGGTAAATTAAAGGAGAAAATGAAGACATTAAAGTGAGACGTTAATGAGTGAATAAATATATAAATGAGACAAAGGACCGGAATGAATAAGGCATGAACAAATTTACAGTACTGCTGTCGCGTTGTATTCAGGTTTAAACACCTCAGCGAGTAAGAAAGGAGGGAGAGGAAGAGCAAAGTGAGAAAGGCCTCAGCTGATTCAGCAGAAGAGGTGAAGAGGTGTTGAGGGGAAACAGAGCTGCAGGAACAATGGGGAAAAGGCAGAGAATGGAGAGTTCAGCAGGGAAAAGTCTACGCAGCTTGCCACCAAAAAATCTCTCTCTATAAAATTGTGACTAGCAGAGAAGATGCTGGAGGTGAGGAGTTAGCTCTGATAACTTTTCTGTGCGGAGGAATTTCCTACTTTACACCGTTTGCTGCTTAACTTGCTTTGAATTTTTTTTTTACTATTTCTGAGGCTTCAAAGTGAAGCGGTGAAAAAGGAGAAGTGAAACTGAAGCAGCAATGGAGTCAAAATGTGAAAAGGAAGTGGAGTGGTGCTGCCTTTTAAGTCCTAAATTGACTTTCTGGGAGAAAGTGGGATTTATGGAGAATAAGAGGTTATAAATAGCGAGGGGGAGAGCTCAGGAATAAAATGCTCAATTTGAGAGGCAGGATTTGTGTCACAAATGTAATTACGGCTGTCCAGTTCATAGCCTGATAGAATTAAACTCCTGTGAGCACAACTGCTACACTATACAGAAAGTGTGCAGACATGTGTGCATGATGAAAAATGTGTGAATTTGTCCAAGCAGAAAGTAAAAATGCCGTCTGAGAAATGGAACGCGTCCTTGACTTGTGATACAGGTTAAAAAATATTAGCATTCGGTGTGTCTGAAATGTGTGTGGAGGGTTCATTCCACACAGGTCAGGTGGTTGAAGCTGGAGGTAAATGAATAATGAGGTTTTAATGGGATGGATGAGCATGGAAGTGGTGGCTAACGTCGCTAACTCAATTCAATGGAGGGTGAAATCTGCGTTTATCACATATCGCTGCCCGCCGTGCCAGCAGATGCTCTGGCGGACGTGTTCACATCATGTCTGCCTGATTGCCAGTGATTCAAGCTGGTGCACATATTTGACAATCGGCCAAACAGGATGAAGAACGTGTCAGATGCCCTTCACAGCTGTAAGGCTGCTGCACCAGAGCTGAAGCGATAACATTATCTCCATTTAATGCTTTCCTCAACTTTTTCATCTTGGTCATCTTTTTCATCTTATCTTGGATATGAAAACATAAACCGGCAAAACTTTGTATATCGTAAAGGAAACGTTTTCATGGGCTGTCCAAGTTAGGGTTGTAATGAGATAAACAGATTCCTCAAAAGAATATCAGTTAAAAGGCAACACAATGACGTTACTGAACTCTCTGCTGCATTCTCTTGTAAAATACTCCATTTGCAAATTGTGGGGAGTAAATTTGATTTCTGGGTTATTTTCCTCACCCTTTCCTTTTGCTCTTATTTAAAAACAAAAACAAACAAAAAAAAAAAGCTTTGATTCATCTATTATCTTGTCAAAGCTTGTTCGCTTATGTGACTGCAGTAGTATCCACGTCTTAACACTTAGCTAGCAAATGGCCCACATTGTGTTCCACAGACAGCAGCTTCGGAGGAGGCTGGTTGAAAGGTTGCCACGGTTACAAGAAAGTGCCTCTTTGGTCAGATCCGTTGGGTTGGGGTGGTGGTGGCATGGCAAAGTGCCTGTGACCATGAGTTGCCAAGGAGACGCACTAGCCAGGGGTTAAAAGAGCCGTGGCTCTTTAATTCCACACAGGCAGCATGCAGACATGTGAATACATACATTACAAATGTACGTACACACACTTTAATCCAATATCCCATCTCTGCATCAGACAACAGCAGAGTCACTTTTGTGGACAACAGTAAAAATAATAATAATAATAATAAGAAGAAAGAGCAGAACTGAATTATCCTATAAGTTACACATGACATAAACACACTTGCCACCTATAAAAGTCTGCCTCCTGTCACCATCCTGCCTGAAGGATACTGGATTTAATTCCACTCCTGTGTCTACAGTAAAAGCCAGTTTAGTTTATGTTATAGCACACATAAACTGGTCCAACTCCTTCCAATAAATGGTTTCATGTACTTGAAAGTGCACGCACAAAGGTGCTAAAGCATTCTGTTTTCACTAAAGTAGAAACCATTAATACAAAAACTCAGTTAAAGTGTTTAAGGCTCAGAATTGTTGTTGTTAGTGTTGTTGTGATGATCTATTAAGTAAACCAATAGATACACTAAAACCTGCATTATTTAATACATTTAAGACCAGCGATGTCGAGTAAAAGCATATCTCATTCATGTATGGGCAAATCGAACATCCACTTCTATTAAAGACATGTCCAGTCACTGAGAATACTGCACTTAGCTGTATCGGAGGCAGAAGATGGAGCTGGGTGCAGGCGCGACTCTGGCAGTAATTGGGTTAAGTTGTTTAGATGTATGAGCAAAAAGAGACGTATGGACGCTATGTATTTAGTCTGTGAGTAGATGAATGGCTCTACTAACCAAAGGGGACTTTAAAGGCCATTTCATAATTACTGCTTACCTCTGCTGGATTCCAGAAGCACCGGGGGGGGGGGTTGTGCGGATGAGGGTCAGAGCGTGGAGCTGGAAGCACGCTATTTGTAAACACTTGGCAGTTAAATTGTGCAGAGTGCTATACTCAATCACACCTGCAGAATTCTGCATTCGGAAGGATCATCCATCCAACTGTACTCTAGGCGTCAGACGTATCAATCTATGGGTTCAACTCCCACCGATCACACAGCAGCTTTCAACATTTTAGAAACTCAACAGGCAAAGTGCAAAAATATACTGCAAATAAAGCCCTGCAAGAATCAGGTGCATTACTTCATTTGCAAAAGCTCCCTCAAGAGAGCGAGAGAGACAGTAAACCTGTTTAAAGTAATCAATGTGATGAACTTTAATTTAAATTGACAGATAGGGGAAAAAAAAAACTGTCTGAATTAACATTTTCTTGAGACAGAAGTGGTAAATGCCTGCTTAACTGTCATGCTATATATATGATACTATAACGTATGGCACTGACAGCACAGCTCATTTTTCACCAACACTGCACATTTTTTATTATTATCGCAGGTGTTTTTGTGTTTTATAAAAAGTTCTACTTAATACTGTGATAAAGGAGGTAAGGAGAGAAAGAGAGGACTGAAAACTTAGGAAGGAAGTGAGTGAGTAAAATGTGATCATAAAGACCGATGGAGGGAGAAAGTGGGATTTAGGATCGAGAGAATCCTTAAAATGGGGATGAGCTTGGTGACAAAGAGCCAGAGACCGAATAATCAGTGATGGAAAAAGAAGCGGGTATGAACAAGAAAGGAAGCTGAAAAAAAAAAAAAAAAAAAACTAAAAGCGCTATTGAAGATGGAAATTCCTAAGATGGGAGTAAGAGAGAGAGAAAATGAAGGAGTGAGGAAACAGAGGGAGAGCGAGCGGAGTGCAGGGCTCCTCGCAGCAGCACTAGCCAGACAGAAAAAGGGTTTTAGCCAGATTAAAGAAGCCAGGCAGGCCTCTTAAGACCATCCGCCTAATGAAATATGTCAAAGCCCATAAAGAAACACTAAGGCCATTTAAGAAGAAGGGAGGCTGCGTATGCCGCAGGAAGCCAGGCAAACACAGCGCGTCAGCAAATATGGAAAACACGCAAAAGCCCTGTCGATACGCATTAGCCAGAACATCGAAGAATGAGACGAAAGGGATGCCGCAGTGGGGAAAAAAAAAGGATGGCTTTATTTTTCACAGAGTGGAAGGGATACTGATCGCAAATTCCAGGAAAATCATGGAGGATGAACAAAGGGAACTGTTGTTCCATATATATTATGGAAAAGAAGAGCGGGCTTAGGACAGAGTACCAGAGGGAATGCTGAGTATCAGGGATTTCAGGTCAGCAAAGGTGTTCGGGACATTTGTATTCCACTGGCAACAGGCTCAGTTGGCTGCCGCAGGTGGATCTAAGAGCTTGCTGAGTGTGTGTATGAGTGTGTGTGTGTGTGTGTGTGAGAGAGAGAGAGAGTATGTGTGTCTGAGGCCTACCTCCTAGTATCAGGACTGAAACAACAGCTGTGATTAATTTCTCATGTGAGCCTTTTTGCCATCTAAAAACTCAGAGCATCTACAAGTTTGAAGCTCACCAATGAATCACAAACTCTGCAGCCCAACTGTTTTATATTTATGCTGGCGATACGCACCGCAGTGACGCAGTGAAAACTCTGCTTTGTCAGCACAGCCTGTGCCTACATTCTACTCATCATGCAGCCCGGTGCGCACGAGCCATTAGCGTCATTATATTCGACCGCGGTATACTTAAACTGTCATATTATTCTTTAATGCTGAGCTCTTGCTGATTTGCTTCTGGACCACAATATTTCATCTATTTCAGGAGCCTGGAAAGAGGCAAGCGAGTCAGTGTGGCTCTTTTAAAGAGATGGAACACATTACATTGCTGGGCTCATCCATCTCTTTTCACTTTCTCATTCAAACCTCAGTAACAAATAATGGCTGTAGATTTATTTAGACATTTCTGGTGCTATATTTTGCACATGGAGCTCCAGAGGGAGCCTTCGCATGTGCGTTCACAGTGATAAAGAGAGAGTATTCACAGGTGCGGCATAATCACTGTGAGAGAGATGGTTGAGAGCTTACTTTTTCACACACTTTCATCATAGTTGACAACTGTGAAATGAGAAGATTCTTGTTTAATGCCTTTCTGCAAACATGGATGTAAGCACTTTGCTGGAAGTTGATTCTTTCTTTCTCGTGGATTTGCCAGAAAAGTTCAGGAAATAAGTTTTGTTTCAATTTTTACTGGGTTTTTCCTCACATCATGTTATACCATGCCAACGATATGAGTTATGAGAAAACTTATATCATTGCTGCTTGGAACACAGATCCACTGTGTCAGCTTGAAGGAACAGAGCTGTTTGAGGCTGCATGTTCATTTTTAAAAACAAGCAGATCCGTGTGATCCAGAGCTGATTCGATTTTCAGCACTATTCTCGGCCACCGAGTTTTTTGGGGAGCTCATCAGCTCATGTGCTTCTATGGTGGCAACTTGACTCGGGTTCTGTTGTTTACTACATTTGGATTGTTCCAGACTAAATGCCAATGTAGTTACTGGTTTAGCATTGTTTGGCACATACTGTATGTGTCTAAAAGAGTCTTTGTCCAGGTATAGCTCAAGAAATGAAAGACGTCAATTCCTAAGACTGAAAAAGATGCGATGTAATCAAAAATCCTACGGTGAGAGCTTCATGACGACCCCTCCTTTCATTCTCACCCAGGCTTGAAATAGAAGCAGGCAGAACTGGGGGCAGAGGAGAGCCATTGTTGTGCAATGCGGGCTGCTGTCAGCTGGGCGAGGATTGAGCACTGTGCTAGCCCTGACCTGAGCGGCTATAAAACAGCAAGAACTCAGACTCTAAGTGCCTCACAAGTCAACTAATGCTGGGGGAGCATCATGGGCCAAAATGAATGGGCAAGAAAGACGTGTTTGGAAAAACACTGGGAGAAAAAGGAAGTTTTCTCTCTCTTTCTTTCTATGTGTGTGTATGTGTGTTTAGATTATATCTACTCACCATTCCTTTTTCTGACCAGTGAGTCCATGTTGCTTTCATCTGCCACTGGAACAAAGCAAATACACTTTATCACAAAGTAAAAAAAAAAAAAAAAAAAAAAAAAAAACTAAATATGGAAAAGTCTTGACTATGGTAAAAAATGTGTGCACCTGTATATCAAGACAGACGAAGAGACAAAATGAGGTGGACTGCAGGAGGAAATGAAAAAGAAAAGCCTGAAGAAAGAGGGATATTGTGGTTATGAGAGAAAATGACACCAGATAGACTGGAGACAATGCGAGAAAATGCACGATACCCGCTGCCACCTAATCCAACTAAACAGGATTGCTGCTGGCCGGCTGCGGCAGCAGCCACGGGCGGAGCACCGCCGCATACAATAATAGGTTTTCATTATGCTGCCATTTCTCTTAAATAATCCTTTTTATTTTTTATGAGGTCAATTTTCCTGCTGGACTGATTGGTACAGGGCAGGGAAAAATGATAGGACGGTAGAATGCTGAGGGCACAGAGTAGAATGAAAAATGTGATGAAAAGGGAAGAAATAGTGGGGGGTAGGTGACAGATGTGGGGTGATATAGTGTCAGAAAAGAGGCTTGACGATGGAAAAGTTGGAAGAAAATGTGGGTAATAAAGTAATTCATAATTGTAATTTAAATGCAATTTATTTTTCTTTATATATTAATTTATTTGAGTTTGACATTTCTGTAGTCTTCTAATAGAGTTTTCAGTCAAAGATGGAAAACACACATTATGAAGCCCAAACAGCTCATTTGCCCTCTGGTGGTTGCTTGCAAAGAGGAAATAATAAGCTCCACATTCTCAGTAGTGTATAAAATAGAATAGATGGCAATATGCACATCCTGGCTTAACCCAAGTAAAAGATGACACATCATTTATTTTTATAAAAACATTGTTTGAAAGAGAGAAACTTTGGAATAAATGCAGACAAAAGATGGACATTAATGAAAACATATGCAGATCATTGATTTAATACGTAATCAGCAGACAGTTGTGACCGATACCAAAAACAAATATATGTGAGTAGCTGAACTGGGATCAGATTGGTACATCTCATTGTTATAAAGCCTCAGTTAAAGCAAATACCTGTAAATGTTATTGCAAAGACTTCCTGTAGGCACTATGTCTGCAGCAGTGGAAAGCAACTCCAAAGAGTGAATTTCCCAAAACAAATATCTTTGCATCATTTCTCTTTCCATGAAAACATGTACTTGCAAAGATTTCCTGTCAGATTTGGTTATCTATTTACATGTTGTCATTTCTTTCAAAGTAGTTGCATGGTAAAAAAAAAAAAAAATCTTTGATTCAAAACCTCTGCGCGATAGTACAGTTATGGTGTCAACGAGTCGTTCTCGTCTCGCAGTGTGAAGGCGGAAGATGCGAGGATGCCTGAGTGACTGGAAGCTCTGAGTCAATAGACTATTTGCCGAGGCATTCAGGGTCACTAAGAGAAGCTCACCTCTCACTAAGTGTTTAATAAAGCTAAACGCTAACCTGCACCGTGGAGCATCTGAGGATTAAATACACACGACTTTAGAAACATGCACTTAGATTTGAAAGAACTGTCCATGGAGAAAACTACTGGATTTGAAGCCAGTTGAGTTAGAATGGCTGGAACATGTGATCAGCTAAATAATCAAACCTTTACTTTGTTTCAAATAATCCAACACTTTGATGTAGAACGGTTCCAAGCCTTGAGTTTAATATCTTAGATAAAGCCATCACAGATCGGTTCTACTCAGACTGATTGTAATCCTTTCAATTTTGACAGTGTTTAGAAAAATGAACAGATTGAAATGCAGGAAGCCCAGAGAAGGGGATGGGAGCTAGAAAGGTGGAGACAGATAGTGGTGGGTATTGGAGGGGGTTTCAGCGGGACAGAACAGAGGAAGTGTGTGTGTTCAGACGACCCTTGTCTATAATGAAAGCCAATCAGCTTGGGTGGAAGAGGCATGTGCTGCGGGAAGATAGCCAATCCACTAACCCTAATGAACTGCAATTGGAAATCAGAAGGAGAAAGGGAAAAACAATGAGCACATTTTGGATGAGAATGAAGGGAAAAGATGGAGGAAAAAGAAAGGTAGCCTGTTGACCAGATCCAAACAGCCATAGATTCAAATATCAAAACAAATAAAAGAGTAAAAGAGATAAAAAAAAAAAAAAAAAAAGATTGGAAGGAGATGAGAAAAGGACAGCATAAACAGGGGTCAGCCTGGGTTAATATGTGGAAATAAGCCCGTTTTGCTAGCTATCCACACATACAGCAAACCCTGAGATTGGTTTTTCATTGCACTTTTCATTCATTCATTCACACACAGAGAAATGTACACACACACACACACACACACACACACACACACACCAGATGGTGCATTCATGCAGTCCACTGGAAAGCCCCCAGGGTTTATGAGATCGGAGGGTCAAGTCCCCTCAGGCGGGGGATAATGGGTGAGGTCTATGTATCCCTACAAAGACATGTACTGATAAGAGCGTGTGATCACGGCTGTGGTCTTAAGTGTGTGCTGTCAGGGTCCATGATTACACTTGTACGGGTGTGATGGTTGGAACAACAAGATGACAAGATGGTTTGTATGTTGGTGCCCCAGAGATGCATCCAATAATTGATTTACTGGAAACTGCCTACATGTATGTGTGTGTGTGTGTGTGTGTGTGTGTGTGTGCGCGTACTTACCGAGGTCCATGCTCTTGGATGTTCTGTTGCGAGGCATGTTGTCTTCAGCCAGTTGATTGTCTGCATTGAAGCCTGCAGCCAAATGTTGCTGCTTCTGCAACTCACTGTGGAAAAAAAAAAAAGTGACTCAGTCTTGTGCAAATGACAAGTCTATCAGTTTACAGTTGATAGGAAAACGCTGTCAGTTACTGGCGTTTCTGTTACAGTCCTTTTGGAGCCGTCTGAAACTTGTTTAAACATGCACCTGCTGTAGACACATGGGACGAGTTTCTATATGCTCTTTATGGAAATAATTCCATTTAGCTTTATGTCTGGAGAGTAAATGCATTTTATATGGAGACATTCAAGGCCAGATCCGCTGCAGGCTACCTCTACTTGCCTCAACCACGCTCATTTGGCAAAGGCACAGACTGTATATATGTAAATTTACGGACAAACAAAGAACTGAGTTGCGGCCGTGTTTTTGATTCTGTCTACGTGGCAGTTTGCAAGAAGGAACTCTTGCAAGAAAACAAGAAAGAAGAAGGCAAGAAAACAACCAGCTAAAACAGGAAAGTGTAGAAAAGAGTTCAGAATACAGAACATCTAATACCAAGGCAACACATGAACAGATTCCATTGGAGTATACAATATACTGTATAAGATAGCTGCATTCAGACTTAAAAAGAATGTGACCGTCAGAAGGTTGTACCACACCCAACCTGGATCTTAGTGCATTCTCACCTTGCCTTTGTACAACAAGATGCTTTATAATATAAGGGGAAAGTTAATTTTCAGAGCACAGAATAAAAAAGGCTCCCACTGTTTTCCTAAATGACTGTATGTTAAAAGAATGCCAAAGACGTCTAACCACTTCATCATTAAACACTTCATTTTATAAGGTGAGGGCTAATTAAAACAAAAACTATGGAACTGTCTGGATAGAAACATTTCAAAACTGAAAACTTTAGAGGGAAGTCAAGGGCCACGACTGCCTGAGCATTTACATATAATCATACTGAAAATCTCATAAACAAGACCCACACAGAAGCTGTTTACACACCTACAGAACTGACTTTATTATGCTTTCCCCATAATTACGCATAATGCAAGTAGCTCTTGCAATTAGAGCCAAATAGTCTGAATAATGCATGTGTGGGTTGTAATATTTAGTGCAATAGCTCTTAATCTCATAACACTGAGGTACATATTAAGAGTGTCGTTAGAATATAATAACTGTAATAGTTCTGTGTGGAGTTAGTGAGTGCTGACGGCAGTATGCATTATGGGTATTATTGTTAGGCGAGTGGGGGGCGGTACCTTTGGCGCAGAGGAGCCAGTGGTAAATCTCTACTCATTGCCTCCACAGACCCCGGAGAGGGAGGTGGGGGGAACCCATCGTCCCATTCCTCATCTTTGTATCCGTGGTGGCCGTAGCTTCCATTGGCAGCCGCAGCAGGATGTGCTGCTGAGGCAAAAACACATAAGTGACAAAAGCGTTAGTGGAAAGAGTTGATGCTACTATGTAGGCTTCAACATTTGTACTGTAATTAATTCAACTTATCACTGCACTACAAAGCATGTATTTAACATTGTTTTAAGCTTTAGCCTTGATATTCCTGGTTGCATTATTCAATATAAAGCTTATGGTAATCAGCTGTAAACACAAATGTTAATCCTGAAAATAGGCATGAAAATAAAAAACATTTTTACATCCTATTCATTCATTAAAAGGATGAATCAGTTGTCTGAAACAGTACACTATGTTATATCTTTCTTTTGACGATCGGTTTAGAGGGTTTCCTAAGAATAAGCTTCACATAAATGAAAACACAAAACCACAAAAGACACATTTCCACACAAAAACACTTATTGTAATTTCCTTGGAACTATTACAAGTTTTTCTTATACACTGTAATCCCCTGCAAGTGCATCACCACCCTCACTGTACAGCCTTTGTGTTGAAATCCTCTGTCCCGTGGAAAATGGCTGGTACTGTAACAGCGATCTGATGGAGAACTGACAACAATGAAAGCCTCCCCAGTGACTCACACTCCAGGGGAGTGAGGGAGAGAGAATGAATTTTAAACAGTTTGTTAGTCTTTGCTTTTTCCTTTTACAGTGCAGTAGGCGTTAAGCACAATACTCTGTATGCTAATCTGGCTCACTTAGAAGCTGTCTCATCAGTGCGATAATTCCAAGGTCAGATCTTCTGCACATGAAAAACATTCGTTGCATTGGAAAACAAGTTAATGGCTCCCTTTCTGCCATTATTGAGTATGTAGAGGCAGAAATGAATAGAGACATAAAGAGTGTTCTTTGAATAGAGCATTGCAGATGTAGCTCTTGTACGCACATGTACAATAGAGCACACGCTGATAAACATATCGTGTGTACACACTGGGTCGCACGAAGCTTGAGTACACAAACACCGCGAGCCTGATGTTGACTGACAGTTCAAATGGACAAACAATGTGCATGGTGTCATCTGTCGAGTGTGTGCTCACCATTTCCGGAGTTGCCACTTTTGCTCGTCATCACTGGAGTGCGACCACCGCTGTTCAGGGTGGTCTCGGTGTTTGGGGCTCCTGAGGGCCCCTGGTATGCACTGTGCTCCCAGGGTTCCTAAGATTTAAAAAGAAAAACAAAGGGAAAAAAAACATGATATAATGCTTATTAACATGGGTAATATGCAAAATATATGTGTCAAATCCGATTCAAAGTTATTTATGAAATAATATTGTGCTGTGATGCATAAAAGATTAATGTTATTTTGATCATGTCTCAGTAGAATTGAATATTTCAGATTTCTTTTGTTTTACTGTGGATCAAGGAATGCTGGTAGGAATAAGCAGTAAGTGTTCAAGCTATAAAAACATAAAAATACTCGTTAAAAATGAGGTCAACGTGTGCTGACACTCATTCATTGGACATCATTGGTCACTGTAATCCTGCATTATCAGCACTATATGGACAGAAAATCACTCAGTCAATCAATTTTAGTACACTGTGTGTCTTCATTTCTCGTCCCTGCTGCTACAAACAGCCCACAAAAAAAAAAAAAAACATCCCAGTATGACATTTAACGCACTGCAGTGTAAACTGGATGCCATATTGGCATGAGTAGCTTTAAATAGCATTTCAAGGAAACAGACATATGTTACTGAAATGATCACCTGACTGCGTTAATGCACGTAATGCGTGGACATCTGATGATGCAGTGTAGCACAGGTACAAAAAAAAAAAGCCAAAAAGATATTTGTTGCTACTTTCTAGAACACCACAGTGTGTTATGTTTTGTCTTTCTGGTTTGTTAAATGTTGTATTGGTGGGACAATTTATTATTAATTGATTCTAACGTAACACAGCAGGGGTGTTATAGAACAACAACGGACCCTCAGCCCACAGATACAGCGTGGATTAATGGTGGTAGAGGATGGGAAAAAAAGGTGGATAGACTCATACACACGCTTACATAGTCTATACAAAAATATTCTTTACATCACAGACTAGAAGGAAACGTGCTATGCTCCCCTCACCATATCAAAGAGCTCCAAGAGGTGACTTCACAATGTCAGAGAGTCCCTGGAGTATAATTAGTACCAAACATACATGTTAATATGCTTCTAAATAAAAGCTGTCAATCACTTTGAGCTCATCTGTGTGTTGTATGATTTAGCACGCGGGGATGTGACAGATTTACGCGCACGATTCATAAATCATACCGTATGCATCCATCTATCATCCATCCTTTCATATATCTATATATCTACCCTGCCATCCATCCGTCCATCCACCACCTCAGGCTTTTGAAGCAGGCAGATAGACAGGCAGTCAGATATCTTAATCCCACAACAATCACTAACCGGGGGGGCGGCTTCATCTATCCAGCCAGCCCTTACCTACACATGCATACAGTAGGTTTGTGAGTCAGCCCCGTCTCCCCCACACCCAAATAAACAGGGCAAACACATGAGAGTACCTTTGTTGTTGTCATTTGTTGTCATCTGCTCAAACCATTGACTGCCTGGTTAAAATAGCCAACTAAGAGTGATAAATCTAAACATAATTCCAGACTAGGAGGATAATGATAACAGGAATTCAGGAATTCAGGGTATTCTTATCATAAATAAGAGTTCTTTTCTAAAAAGAATCATGGGAACAACGCTTATGTCATGTCATCTTTCCTATGAGGCTGCGACTTTATTTATGCACAGCACATTTCACAAACCCAGCCCATGGTGGTACAATCTCAACATCCATTCCCAGGGTATGTTTCACTTTTATCACAGGGATTGTGAGAGTTTTATTGTGATAAGGATTAAACCAAAAATTGAAGTGAGTAAAAAGGGACCGTTGCCTTCGGGAGCCAGTGTTGTGTTTTGGAGCTTGCTGCCCAGATGTGACACCAGACTGTCTGCTTTGTGCTGACAGCTGAGCGACTGTGCAGATACGCACTGAACTCTGAACTGGACGTGATGGCGTTTTGTCCGCAGGCTGAAACACGCACGTACTAATTGACGTTTAGTCACAGATGAGATGTAAACGCAATGATGGGGAGGTCAGTGGAACTCAAGCCTTAAAAACTGCTTTCAAACAGCTTTATAAGCTGTTGAAATAATCCGTCATGGTTCTGTATCAACAGTCAGGTTCAACAAAGAACTGCTATTTTTCCACCGCCTGCCAGGCTTGATAGGCTCACTGGTCCATCCGTCCAGGAATGTCGTTTCAACCCGCAGCCAAACAAAACGGCTTTTGTGGTTGATTCTAATGTTGCTATCATGTTTTCCACCAATGAGCACAAAAGAATGATGGCCTCCCAGTTGTGGGCCTGTGTGCACCAGTGAAGTTGAAGGTTACAGCTCTGTTTCAAATGGATACTCCCGGGGTGCAGCAACAATCTGCTCAAAGTGATTACTCAATAAACAACAATGAGCATAATGAGGTGAACCACAATGCTTCAGACACGGATGATGATTTATCCTTCATTAAAAAATTAGGGACACGTGAAGGGCATAAAAAACTATGAATCCTGCCACAGCTGCATGGCCCAGTCACCATCATATTCTGTATTCTCAAATTTTAATCAAGTCAACCCATTCATTTATACTGAAAATAATGAGTGTGTCTAATAAGGACTAAAACTTTAAATTACAGTTTCTAACTAAAATGTGCCAATGCTGATGTTACCGATTCTGAAGGACTGGGACTACACAGGTGGAAAAAATAATGGTTAACACATCTCAAGTGTAATATTTACCATTTTTTTTTTATCTCAAATGAGTGCTTAAAGATCCAGAAAAGTACTTCTTTATACTAATTATTCCCGGTATGGCTACAAACGTCTTCCATTTAGTGAAAATCTTCAGATGTTTCTGCGGAAATTTACGGTTTCAACATTAGTAATGTTTTCCACGTAGCAGTTTTCAGGTGTTCTACTAGTAAAACATCCTCTGGTTTTTCTGTGCAGTACAGAAAAAAGGATAAAGACAAGGAAGAAAAAAAAAAACTCAGGCCAGAACAGGAGGATCAGCAAGCAAACATTTAATAGAGGGAAAAGAGCAAAAGAGAGGGCAGCTTCTGAAAGCCCAAAAGAGAAAGAGACAGTCATGCAGGAGGCTTCGCATTAGCTTTATTAAAACAGAAGAGATCCAGGCAGAAAAAAATCCAAAAAGGGAGAGGTAATTTAACGTTTTATACACATGGACAAAACACAAAAGAGCAGATTAGGCTTTCGCAAACCAGGTGAAAATTTTTACAGAAGAGAAATAAATGTGACAGAAAAGACAAACTGAACTTGTTTAAGAGCTGGTGTAACACTGCATCAGTTCGTAAATGTGGCAAATGGAGAGGTTTTCAGGAAAGGAATTATGCTTCAGCTAAAATGTTACCATATTTACATAATTAGAAGAAAAAACTAAAACCTACGATTATCGGATTATCAGACAGAGATTTACACAGTAAAACCAACACGTCTGAGAGCAGTCAGAGTTGACTCCTGCATAAACACTGTGTCAGAGTCCACCAGAGAGCCGGAAATGGCGGTGTCTGCTCAGAGCACGGTTATGTGTGTAGTTGTGTGAATGGTCTGCAGGCGTGTGCGTGTTTCTGTTCAGATCTATTCGTGTGGGTCGCATGCTGTGTGTGGGCGGGTCTCCATACATCTGTCCCGCCATCGCTCTGATGTTTTCAGTGTAGCCATCATGTGTGCGGATGCTGTCCGATGTGTGGCTGCGTGTGTGTCTCAACCTCTGACTGCGAGTGTTGGCCTGGGCATCATAGAACACCTGACTGTGCATGTTTTGGAGGATGGCGTGATCCTGCTTGTGTGCAGATGCTCGGCTCTGCGTACCTCCATAGTGGTAGCTTTCCCTGTTTAAGTTTACCTCTGTGGATCGTTTGTAGCCGCTGAGGTTCTGACTGTGAGGGGAAAATCCAGAGTCATACCCTTCAGCTGTTGTGTACGCATCATTTTGTCCATCATCACAGTATTCTCTTGGCGTAAAGCTTCCTATGTAACTGCCATGCCTCTGCCTTTGGCTATAATCGTAGGTGTATCTGGTATTTGTCTCGACCGGCTTCTGCATGTGTGTTCTGTAGCTATGAGGCAGTGGCTCAGATGCTCGCCTCCTTAGCATAGGAAGAAAAGAGGAAGAGCGGCGGGGTGGAGTTGGCGGCAGCTGCGGCCTCTGCGGTGGGGAGTCACCTACTCCTACCTGATTAAAACCTGTCAGGGTGCTGGGTTGATTAGCTGGAGACCCGTTTGCGGTTGTGCTAGGTGCAGGGTTGGTACTTGCCATCTGTGAGAGGGTAGAAGATAATAAATTCACAGCAATCGATTAAGGTTGTTTTCATTTCTTTAAATGATGTGATGAGTTTTCAGCCAGAAACAGCCCATGAATAAAAAAAAAAAAAACTAAATAAATCGCTCTATAAAACCAGCCAAATCAGCACATCTTTACATTCACTGCTTCAACAACTTTTATTACAGTTGCTGTGGCGAAAAAAAAACACAAAATTTACATTTCTAAACATGCTGTGAACAGAACTGAGAGCTCCCTAAAAATAAAACAGAATTTAATGTGCTCATACCCAGCATGGATGTAGGTCAGCTGATTACAGCAAGTACAGTCAAGCATGTTTTATGTTAAGGCTGAAATGATCCTAATGGGAGAGATACGACCTGTGGAGAAAAACTGACACTACTTCTGGATAATATTTGTCTGTCTTTAATGTGAGCAAACAACAACTATCTCACCAAATTCAAGACAGTGATTTGTATAGTGTTTGCTTTTACAATTTATTGGGTTTTGATAATGTGTTTCCGTTTATAACCAGGAAATAGGCTAAAGTTAAAAATATTCTAGATTCTACAAAATGAAAATACATTGCTCCGGAGGTTCTAGCTACCTTTGTGCAAGAACTCAATTGTGCCAGGAAATACCACCTGAATAGTTTTAACCAGCCAACAACAAAATGACACAGCGTTTAAACTTCTACCTCGTCTCCCTGTCGGGGTGCTCGGAGCACGACGAGCTGGATAGTGCCGCGGGAGTTGCCCTCTGAGGACATTGAGCGCCTCAGTGTCTCCATGGCAGCATGATTGGATCGTCCCAGGAGAGATTCGCCGTTGATGGCTATCAGCTGATCATTCACGCTCAATCGGCCATCCTGTGGAGACATGGTGAATGGTCTTAGGGAAGAAAATAACATCAACTGTCACTCTGTCTAATTGCATGCATCATTATACACAGCATTTGAGACTGACAATGAAATGACAAACTGTCCTGAGGTCTGATGAGCAAAAATCTGAAGCTAAGTCGAAGAGGAACCATCTGGCCTGTTCAAAAGCCAGCATCTGTGAATTTCATGGGGCTGCACCAGTTTACATGGACTCATCCGCAACACTGACAGTGCTGTGTACTGTATAATGATGTACATGAGTTTTGGAGAAAATATGTCATAGACAGGATCTTCTTCAGCAAATGTCATTCTAAAAGGGGTGCCTACAAGCTGTCTTGTAAACCATTCAAAATAAATGTCGAAAAAGGAATTTAAAATAAAGGAGAATCCCTGAACAGTTGGAACCTAAACAGAAATAACAAACCCTTCAACTTTCAAAATTACAGTAATTTCTTTAGTCAATTAAACACTTGGAAGACAAAAATAGGCAATGGAGTCGTAAAGAGAAGCCTGTCCAAGTTATTCTGGAGAAAATGGCACTAAATTCAGATTATAGTTTTATTTACACATTTAAATAAAGATTAAAACAGGTAAATGTTTGTTGGGATTGAGGTTTCACATTTTCTAAAAGAGGAAATCATTTACTTTTAATCTTATTTATTACCTGGAGAACTTATTTGTCAATGTCAGCTATAACCAAAATAATAATATGCTATAGTGTGGGAAAAACAAGAGCAGTGAGTACAAATTCTATTTAAAAAAAAAAGAAAAAAAAAACCCTAAGAAACTCAAGACAAGCAAGGTTTTAGAAGGAAGGCAACAAAAGAAAGCAGGAGAGGTGTGAGATGTGTCACAGAGTGAGAGGAGAAGAGAAAAACAGGAGAAGGTGGGGGAAGGAGAGAAAACTGTAGAGTTAGCAATCTACTAAGAATGGGCAAGCCATGATAAATACATAGAGCAGCTAATGGAATAGCCTCTGCGGGCACTAAATCACTTCTAAGTGTTTTAAATAGCAGCCTCTCATAGAGAGGCAACACGGAATAGTGCCCTGGAGATAGGGAGGGAAGGAGGGAGAAAGAGTGGATGAGAACGCAAGAGGGATACAGAAAGGGGGATAAAATTTGGTGGAAATGCCGAGGGTAAAAGAAAAAAAAAAGGAAACGCTGAGAGTCGCACTAAAAACTCTTTTGTATCTGTGGAGTCCTGATCTGTCCATTATGGTCAGCCCTGCCCTTTGACCTCAACTCATTAAAAAGGGACCAGCAGAGCCTCACAGTGACACACCACACGCGCGCGCACACTCGGGCACACACACGCAAAATGGGATGTTATCAAAAATTGATAGCAGCTTTATCTGATATTTCCTATTAATAGCTGCACCATGTACGCAGTTGCAGCTCGATACATGTAATTTTAATTTGTTTTTTGTAGCGTGCTCTTTGAAATGATGGCATGACAAGATCAGGCAGGAAGTCAAAGAACATTTTTGGTGCGTAATTGAGGCCCCAGGCCCAGACAGCAGTGAACGCTTTTTAATGAAAATAGGTTAGATCTCTCCATGACTCTTCCACATCTCCTCCTTTTTATCGCCTGCTGTGTGATTGTGTGTGTGTGGCTGTGTGAGAGAGAGACTCCTGGGATAACCTCCTCTGTACTGGCTTGGCACTGCCACATCTCCTCAGGCCCTTTAGCTGCTTTTCATTAGCATGCATCAACATTGCCACCCTCTCATGTTTTGCGTTCCTTCTGAGTGTCACCACTTTTCAATTTTCTCTTTTCTCTTCTCGTTGCGCCTATTTCCATCCGTCTTTTGTTTAATACTGCTCATTTCTTCCACCATTGCTCCCTTGCTACTGTCCCTCAAAGTCTTTCTTCCTCTTTTGTGGCATCTTGTCCCAGAAACCTGTTTGTGGGATCTTGCTGAGAGCGCTATCGCATCGGCAGCTGTCGGAAAAACTGCTTCTGAAGGCACTTAGGGGAGCTGCCACATGGCCGCCGTGATTCCAAAGCTGCCGTTTATCCGCCACGCCACACTTGTCTCTGTGCCTCTTTCAGTGCAGCTGGAGGACTTGTGGCATCTGATGGGGGCCAGATACGGAGGCCAAAGTGCTGAAATGGGATGTTTCATTTTCCAGGATGCTCTCACAACTTGAAGCGAGTAACTGAGTGATAAAGATAAGAAGGTTAGAGTGCTGATGTGATGAGGCTGCAACCACGATGGTCAATGGGAGTCAAAGGTCGAGCCGAGCCATTGCCAGGAAATGGGAATGCAAAAAAAAAAAAAAAAAAAAAAGAGGAAGAGGAAGCAAAACAGACAGGTGTGGAAAGAGTGTGGGCAGCCTAAATGTGCTGGAAAAGTTACAAAGCAAAACGATGATGGAAAAAAAAATAAAAATGACAAAAGGATCAACTCAAGCCCTGAAAAGATAAAGTCAAATGAAACTCACAGTTGAATTAATTTGAATATGCATCTATTCCAATTCACAAGACATTTAGAGCAAAAAAAACAAGATATCCTCAGATTTGTTTGACCTTATAAGCAGCCCCTCCATGGATGATTGACTTGATGAAGATGCCCAGGTCTTCCCCAGTCTCTCTTGACTTGTTGCCCTTTAAGCTGACTCCCAGGCCCGCTGAGCCGGTCTCGTTGAGGGGGATCTCGTACATCAGCTGCTCTCTTCCGTCCTCCAACACCAAACTCCCAGCATCTTCACCTTTCTGGAAGACAGAAAATACTAAGCATTTAAAGCACTTTGAAGTTCAGATTTTCCTCAGAATCTTGCTTTAACAGCCTGTAGACAGGAAAAGCTTCCTTATGCGCACTCGTCTAATACCTGCTTTACATAATAACAGTATGATCGCTGTAAGGGCACTGTGTCTAATGCACTGACTGATAATACATGCTCCGACACCACACTGATTACACTCAACACCAAAAAGCAGAGAAAGAAAGGAGAAAAAAATGGATTAGAGAGTCAGATGGAAGAAGTAAATGATGAAGAGAGGGGCAGGTGTTGTCTACTGGAGAGAAAGATGATGGTGTTGTGGGGGAAAAAGAAGAAGCCGGCTGTGGAGAAGTTATTCCATTTCAAGATGAAACGTGCAGACGGAGAACGAGTCATTTCTAAAGGAAACATAATAACCTTTTCATACCTCCTCCTGGAGTGCTGTGGGGGAGGACAGGGGAGGAGGGGGAGCGCCGAGGAGCATTTAAAAGTAATAACCATCCCTGAGGTGTACCTGCTCTTCTTGTTCACACTTTCCCCTGTCTTTACATCGCTCCATCTTACTGTGCATCGCTCCACAAAACACTTTTCACCTACCCACTGATATTTAACAGGGAGAAGTTGCCCTGAAATCAAGACGGAAATGAGATACAAACGGAGACAAATGAGAAAAGGAAAATGTATGTGATTAGATGGGCACAATAAAGATTAGGTGGGGGTGGCAGGTTTGGTTACCTGTGGCAACATGAGCTACAGGGAGGAAGTGCCTGCAGAGTACAGGATGCTGTAGGTGTCTTCATTCTTTCAGCCATCTTATTGTCCTACTTACTTTCTCAACATTAGCATAGCATGACCGATAGGATCAATATCGTCAATGCAAACTTTCGGATTTCAGTGTTGACTCACTTCTGCACACTTCAGTGACACATCAAGATTCAAGTAATGCTTTGCTTAAACTTCATCTAATGCTTTTGTCAATAACAAGTCGTGATGTTTTAGTTCATACACTAAATGAACCTTTTGCCATTCATTTATATTTAGCCGCTTCAGAGATATCTACCTAATTTAATACAGGTGCACACAAACAAAGATGGACACATCAGTTTTATCTGTTAATTTCTTTCTGGCACTTTGACCCTGGGCTGCTGTACTGTGCAGTTCACTTCAGAGTTCACCAGGAAATCTTTCAAATCTATATAAAATGCCACCAAATCTGACATTTCTGCCTGATATTCTGTTTGTATTATTTCAAATAATAGCTAAGCACCTGTGATGACCTGATACTAGTTCTACTTAAAAAAGCTCACATTCATACTCTTGATATGATAATAATGAGCTAAAACAAGCTAAATACTTCCTTCTAAAGCCAGGGATTCTATTTTCTATTTTAGTATAATACAAGACTTTCAGCAGAGGCTTATTTTTATCAACAAGGCATATCAGACTGCTGAAAACCAGAGGAATTACAAAGGCAATCTACTACTTCCTGCTCAAGAGACACTTGAGAAGACTCAGATGTCAACCTGGGAGGTTTTAAATACCTCTGATCTCACTGCAATAACACACAAGGTGAAGGTGGTCACATCGCTAAGCAAAGCTCTCTTAAGGCTGCGCAAACAAAAAAAGATATTGGAAAGTTATGAAAATAAGCAGTTACACAAGTGGAATGTCTATCTGATGTATCTCAAAGTTTTAAATCTATTTACACAACCACCTGGTTCTCAGTGGTGGTCCAAACACAAGCACACACTCTCATACACAGTAATAACCTTTCTAATGCCCTTTCCTTGGGGGCAGATTGCATCCCAAGGGTTATGGAGACCCCTTGGCTCCACTCTGCGACCCCTACACCCTCCGTCACTGGCCGCTGGCAACAGCTCTTTAACGGGCTTTTAGCTGGGAGAGAGACCACCCTCTTCAAGATCCAAATGACGAGACAAAGGAAAAGCTTTTTCTTACCCCAGGGTACAGCGATTACACACAGAGCCTTTTGTCGCTGAGGATCTCTAAATGGGGGGTTTCAAAGCGGTGGGATTAGTGGTGAGAGCGACATTCAATTAAGATGAGATCTTGCCACGCACGCTCCTGACGACGGAGCTGCCAATTAATCGCCTTAATGTCTGCCTCCTTGCAGCTTTACACCTTTACCTCAGAACCAAAAGAAAGCAAAGGGAAATGACTGATAGGCAGATAAATTCTGGCTTGTTCATTGGGGAGGATAGATAAAGGAAAGCAGAGCAGAATAAAAAAAAAACACTGAAAGAAACAGAGAAAGTAGGCAGAGAGGATAGAAAGTTCACAAAGGAAAAGCTCCAGGAATCTACAACATCATGATGGCAACTCAACACAGCTGATCAGTGTTGGGAAAGTTCATATTCTACATGAACTAGTTCAAAGTTCAGTTCACAAATTTTAAAATGTACTAGTTCAGTTCATACTTCACAATTCAAAAATTCTGACCTAAGTTCACAGTTCCAAAAACGATCTAGTTCTTTTTTTTCCCATATGGGTGCTTCAGTTCAATGTGCTGTTTCAGGTTTGCTGTGGATGTGACTGAAGATGCAACGCTGGTGGCTGGTGTTGCCAGATTGGGTGTTTTTCTGCTACACATTAAAGCCTGTTTACGGTGTGTTTTAGTCGGGTTTTTGTCTAAAATCTGGCACCGTATTGAACGAAGATGAACTGAGAGAGCGTGTCATTCACAGACACCAGAATGAAGGAGTTCACAGTAATGTTCATCAGGCAGTTATACAGTAAGTTCAGTTCACGTTCGCCCAAAATATGAACCCGTTGATGAGCGATACACAACACAGCAGCTGACAACATTAGACAGTATCCATATATTAAAAAAAAACAAAAAAAAAAAAAAAAATTTTTTTCTTACTGGCTTCCTTAAGACTACACAACTATTAAAAAAACCACCTCAGGAAGCATCATAATTGTATGGAAAATCAAAAATTGAGGCTTTGGGTTTTTTTTTTTTTTTCTTAAAAACTGCAAAATCCTGAAGGGACAGAAAAGCTACAGGACAGCCAGGGCACTTTCTCCATGACGACCCTCTTTTCCTGTGAATTGGCCTAAGGTTGCTGGTAACGAGGGTCATCCATGTGCAAGGCGACCCCTCCATCCTGTTAGTCAATTCATAACTCTGCTGCACACACGTTTGCTCAGAGAAACTCACAAATCACCATCCTGCTGAAACACACACAATGCAAAGAAAACTCACAAATCACAGAGCTGTAATCTCCATCCTGAACCGACATGAGGAGCCTGTGAAATAAGGAGAGTGACGTGTGCATTGTGGAAGTAAGATGCCGACAGGAATAAAACTGTGATTAGAATATAGCACCTTGTAATTACTTAGAACCTGTGAGAGTAGAGAAGATGGGGCAGAGAATCTTTCTATCTTTCTACCTTTTCTATCTTAATGATATATTGATGTTAATTCGCATGTTATTCTTTTTCCTAATTGAAACAGACCCCTGTGCCTCCCAGTGCTGCAGAATTCTTTCACAGAACTGTGTGCTGCTCATGATCAAACTAATCAATCAGCAGCTCTTCTAAAAGTCCACTTTAGTTGTACTGTACAAGTACAGTGGGGTGACAACGGACGCTAGCCTTTTAACCAGATGATCTGCTGTGTTAGCAAGTATCTGCTAAAGTGAAACGTTGAACCCCGACGACGCTCTAATCTCTGACGTTCAAGAATTCCACCATCAGTTTAATCTTCAAAGCGCTTTTGCCTGGCCTCACCTGTCCAGTTCTCCATTATTCCTAAATAGTTTGTTGGACCACCCACTTAAAGCGTGTTTAAATGCATTTAAATGCCATTGTTTGTAATCTAGAAATTTAGAAATGGTTTAAGGGGGTACGACAATGCCTGAATAACAGGCTGTTATAAACCTAACTTTTTTAATCCAAACTGTACTGGCATCTGTATTACTAAATGCCACTCTATCAACAAAGCAGAGCCACAGCTTTACCAATTTTAAAATTATTACTGTCTGTGTTGATTTAATGAGCTTTGAACTTCCTCCAAGTGCGATCTTTGATATTAGTTAATATAATCCATGACTTAATTAAGGAAGGTCTACACATGCAGAACCTCTACAATACCTTTCTGTGTGTGTGCGTGTGTCTCTCTTGGCCTGTGTGTGTAAGTGAGAACGAGAGCTTCAAGGACATCAAACTGTCTTTGAGGTGGAGGACTGTGCTGGAGATAAGGAGCAGAACTCACAGGGCACTGACTTCAACTTTAACAGCCTCTACACAAACAACAGTTTAGACTCTCTCTCTCCATGTCTCTCTCACCGCCTCTCTACGCCTCTAATACACAAATACACGTTAGATAAGAACGGCTGAGCTGCTTCAAAGTAAACTTGTTTTACCAACTGAGCTGGGCCATTAATGAGGGCAAACTATTTTGAGCCTGACTAACTTGGCTGTTTAAAGATGTGTGATGT
Source organism: Pao palembangensis (assembly GCA_015343265.1). Classification (NCBI taxonomy): domain Eukaryota; kingdom Metazoa; phylum Chordata; class Actinopteri; order Tetraodontiformes; family Tetraodontidae; genus Pao; species Pao palembangensis. The sequence continues at coordinate 6,758,215 of CM027085.1, read as the reverse complement.
CTTCATCTGCACAAGGGCGTTTTTGAAAGCATTCAGGAATTAGTGAGTCCGTGTGTGTGTGTGTTTGCATGCGGGGTAAGAATATGTCCCACACATCTTTTTTTGACAACTCTTTGAAGAAGCAGAAAGGGAATCAGATTTGAATAACCACAAAGGACATAGAGGAAAGAACAGAAGGGCTGAGAATGTCTTCAGGGAGACTTTCATGGGGCCACCTGACTGTGTGAATACACACACGTTTTAAACATGCAGTAAATATCCAGAAAGTTCTGGTTTGAGGCTCTCTTAAACAATGCCAGTTTTACTGCTGACCTCTGACCCCATCAGCCACTGTGGGTAAGCGGGCAGTAAACACCCGCAGCGTGTCGACACTCAAGGGACACACTCCCATGTTTCCTTTAGCTTGTGTGTGTGACTTCCTGAAGCACTGCTGTGTCAACAAGCCAAAGTGGGACCGGAAGGATGGAGTGTGTCCTGGGCATGTTGATGTGTGACGGTTATGTGTGAAAAAAGGGCACTGGCACAAAAGAGGTCTCCTCCTTTGAGGGGTAAAAAGGAAAAACCAACACAAAGTAAACATAAAAAAAAATTGATGACAATGAAGAAGAGGAAAAAGGAGACCTTCACAGGAGAGAAGCGATGTGCCACATCAGCAGAAATGAATGACAGACGCCACAATTTGAAGGTTAGGGAAGGCAAGTCCAGTCACACCCTCTTACCAGCTCTCGGGGCAGGAAAAGGTCCTCCTGTCGCGCCACCACCACACTAACACTTTCTCCCTGTTTAGTGCTACGCAGCATGGCCACAAGTTCCTCCTGGCTGCGACCAGTCATGTCTACTCCGTTCACCTGCACAGAAGAGAAAAGATGATTACTGCAAGGCGCCTTCTGCACCGGCTATGTAAATGAAGGATAATGTAAATTTGAAAAGTTGAAATTGAATTACAGTCTTCATAATTCTAACACTGTACTTTCAACGACCCCCAAAAAAGAGTGTATGATTCAAATACTAAACTGAAGTTGAAAAAGAAAACATTTTTAACAGTTTTGGTTTCATTTAATTTCCGTCACCATTCTAAGCTGATTCATGAAACATCTTCTTCCTGAATGTGTAATGAACAGAGGTGCTCCAGAAGGTCTGCTTTACCTCCAGGATGCGGTCTCCAGGCTGCAGCCGGCCATCTTTGACTGCCGCTCCACGTTGCAGAATGTTCTTTACGAGGATGGGACCAGGCCCATGGACCGAGGAGTCCCGGGTTACCACAGTAAAGCCTAGACCTTCAGCACCTGTAGAAACAGATTAAAATATGCCTGTTTCAAAATGGATATTAGAATAGATATTAAATGATGTCAGGCCTTGGAAACTTGGCCTCTTTGTTCTCCTCTAATTGTTTTTCCTCTCTCCGTCTGTTGTTTAGGCATCTTTCTCCACTTTAACTACTGTTTAGGTCTTCCTCTGGGGAAGGGTGCTGGCTGGCTCATCCTCTGAATCACTGGGAGATGGCTCTTCTAGTCGGATTAGACAGACTGCTTTTAATTTCACGTGTGAGCGGGCTGAACGGTGGCTGATGAAGGGAGGTGGATAGAAAAGATGGGAGGAAGGTAGGTAGGGGAGACAGATATTATTCCTGTCAGTAGCTTTCCTCCTTGGGGACGATTTCCACAAGATTGTCCTTGTGGGTGTAAGCCTATCTCTGTGTATACACGTAGAAGTGTGTGTTTCTGAAGCCCTCTTCACACACACACACACACACTCTCACACGCACAAACTGTGGCCTCCACTTTCTCACTCTTTCTGAGCCTCACAAGCCCCAAGCCATGAGTGAAATGTGCCATGCTCCGCGTCTTCTTCAGAGTCATGTGTATACAGGGAGAGCAAAGCCGGCATGGCATACTAAAGGCAGTGAGCGATGCTATCTGGTCTCCAAGCTAAGCCTCTGTCTGACCTACATTAGCGCACCTAAACCTCCCCGCCTGTCAATCACCGAGAAAAAGAGCCTGTTGCCAAGGGAGAGGGTGTTAGAGACCCCTTAATATCCTCTACTCTGATCTTGCATCAAGTGAAAGGGATAGAGGGAGACAGAAAATCATACAAAAGAAGGATGGAGGGTGATGGGAAAGAAAAGAAAGTAACAATGAAGCAGCGGTGAATAGAGCTTTGAGCTGGAGCTGCAAACTGTGCAGCCCGATATCTTCTCGCCTTTCATCTGGGTATCTTCTCGCCTTTCGGTGCGAGTCTGTGGATGTGTTGCCCAATTACATCCATCCTTTCAATGTGCCATAACAGTACAGGTTGTTGGAAGGGAGCCTATTCACAGCGGCACAAACCTATTCCACTGTTATCAACACATCAGCACCACAGCTCCGATGTGTTTGAGAAGGAAATGAGCTAAGGATGCTGGGAGGCCTCACTGACTTAAAATTTATACAAAATAAAACAGCTGAAAACATCTTTTATGCTCAGGGTCTCAGACAATAGTGTCCAAATTTGCAAGCACATATGGAGATGATCGGATTTAACAAATGCTTGTCGGTACAAAGTGAATTAAACAGTTGTGTTTGTTATCATCTGGAAGAGCCCTGCTACTGATGGCAAAATATTTACAATTTTCAAGCTGGAAATGAAACCGAGCTGCAGAAATGTAAATGTTAGTGTCCATGTTGTGAGTGGCGAGCAGATATACTATTTGGAGGTGTACAGGAAGCGGTTAACTCCAAAACTGTACCTTCTGTCAAAAATGGCAGTATGTGTATTATATTGGGTTGTTTTGTTCTTTAAAGAACAGAATAGTATTAGAACAGTTTCTGACTACAATTACCTTTCTTTAGATCGATCTTTATCCTCTTTCCTCCCCTCTTGCTGGCAAGGTTTGGCAAGCCAGGTATAACGGGGCTCGTAGCAACCAGGGGGCTCTGGCTACGGCCTTTGGGTGTCGGGGAAGAGCTTGTTGTTCTTGTTGGGGGTGCTGGTGCTGTTGGGGAAACCCTCTCCTGCGAGTCCTGTCCAGACTGGAGTGCCGGCGGAGGGATTGTTGCATCTGGCTCTGGGGTCTTGGAAGGCACATCTGGTTGCCTCACCTCCAGCTTAGTGTTGAGTTTGTCTCCTTTGGATTCTGGCTGAGGGTTTGCTTTAGCACGAACCAACATTGGACTCTTTGTTTTGTTAGAGAGATCCTTGCCATCGCCAGTAAAAAGTTGGCCTATCAAACCTTTTTCATATCGTGTCCTATTGGCCACAGAAAGGACCTCCAACTGCACAGATGGAGTGGCCATCGCCTGGCGAAACACGTCCTGTGACCTAGGAAAAGAAAAATCAATGGAATTATTAACAAATTACATGCAAATAAAGTTCAAAGGTACACCAGGCTAAACTGAACATATCAGCTTTGTGAAATTATGAAACTGCAAAAAAGCAAAGTAGCCCAGGATGTCAAGCAGAATGCAAATGGAGGATAGCTGGGAGGCAGTGAACTAGTTTTCTGCTTCTTTAATTTAGCTGTATTTTAATTTGGACTGAGCACAGTTCGTCCAGCTGGTCTGGGACACTTCAGTCCCTATCAGATGGGGAGATGTTGCAGTGGACTCCTATTATAGCTTGAATAGTCGACTATCACTGAACACGAAGGCAACACTAATAACACAGTCGGGTGCAGTTATATGGATTGATTCTGCTTCACCGCAAATAAAGTTCACCCCGTTCCAAACTGACAGGCACAATTTCTTCGTCCAGCTGGCTAGAAAACTGTAAAACTAGAAGCTGAACCAATGAAAAACTTGTGTTTCAAAAGCAATATCTTAATATTGTCAGACCACAGAAAAACATCATTGTTGTTCTTTAGATTTGATTCACTAATGTTTAAATTATTGTGCAAGGCAAGGTTCTGTTGGGATTGGAGTTAGGGCTACTTCCATGTTGCTAAGACAGACATTGAATTTTATGTGCCAAAGGGTAAAAATATGTTCTCAGTAACCATTTGAGATGTTATTTCAGAGGTGGGCAAACTAAGGCTCAGGGTCCACATGTGACCCAATGAACTATTTAATCCGGCCCGCAGAGCCTTCACAATAATTTCTCCAAAAGCCAAATTAAAGGGGTTGTCAGTTTGATTGGTTAGAAAAAGGTTCAGATCCTCCTTCACCTAGCGTGCTAACATGTCCTCTCATGTGGGGCCAAACATCATTTGGAGCTTCATCATCCATCTCTGGTTGCAACAATTTACAGGCTCTTATATATAAAATATTTCCTCTATCAATAATACATCAAGCACGATTTTCAGTTAACCTCTGATCCTCATTTGGGGGGTTAGTTTGCTGCACCACCTGGCTATCCATTTCATCAAGATCTAAAACCCAATGTGGCCCTTCAGGCAAAATAATTGCCCATGTCTTTGGTGGGATTGAAGATGCATTAACAACAATTGTGTAATGGTAATGTTTTTATTTCTTTTCATTTAGAGCATGATTTCAGTGGCTGTTTGTTTTGTGCACATCATGTAGTGGAACCAAGCATACTCACTGTGCAAAGGTCTTGTCCTGGAGTGGTATGTCGTTAATCTGGACAATACACTCGTCCTCCTGGAAGAGCTTTTCCTTCTTGGCAAGGCTGTCTTCCTCGATCCCTTTAATGTGAAGGCCCAGAGTCCTTGCAAGGCACACACAATGAAAAGAAGATATGACTTTATAGAGGTAAACACGTTTATGATTATGTGCTATCGCCTGACTTCGTTATGCACTTCTATGAGTCAACATTGCCATCTGCTTCAGTATAAGACTGAACTTGATTACATCGGGGATGATCAGAAGAAAGTGTGCGGTTGAGTTTTCACATTTGTGTGTGCATCCTTACCGTCCACTGAGAGAGGAACAGTAAGGAACCACGTGGATACCCAGCGGCCCCCAGTCTCCTGGAAACTTCACCGTCCTGGTCAGGTTGCTGCCAATAAAATAAACATTAGCTCCTTATTCATGTAGATGCTAAAACAGAGGAAAGAAATATACATAAACAGTCACTAAAACAACTAATCTCTTCCTCCAGGCTAAACAGATGTTGATAAAAATTAACATACAGACAGTCCGACAAAACATAATACGTGTGTGTGACCATGAGTGAGACATAGTGGGCTCTTCACCCCTTATCTACCTGACTCTCATACCAAATCATGCCAGTGGAAGAAGATAACAGCATAAATATGACAAAGGGGCAGATAGGGATGAAACTGAATGAGCTTCTGTAATAATCTTCAGTCAACAAATAAACAAGAATATTATGACTACAGATAAGAAAGAAGGGGGATCCTTCACACAGAGGAACTTCACTGAAGATGACAGCGCCATCTCTGACATGTGATGGTGAAACTTCTAATTCAATATTTTGACACCCTAAAAAGAAAAATCAGGCCATGACAACATAACTTTACCTTTGTAGAAAAGCTAAGTAAGTACTTACTTAGCTTTAATTAACACAGATAGTTAAAAATACATAAGGTTTGTCCGTGAAGTCACAAACTAGGCTGCTCTTTGCCTCATTGCGCCTCCAAAATTTACTGACAAATAAAAGGTCATTCAACAACTGTCTATCCAAAAAAAAACTGATGACCTTTGATAGATATGATTTTACAGTGTCAGAGAGGAATATTTAAAAAAACAAAAAAAAAAAAAAAAAAAAAAAATAGGACCAATTCCATTTACTGACCCATAAGCGACACCAGAATCTGGGAGTGAATGTGAGCTACAACTGCCAATCGGTGGAGAGAGACACAAAGTGTGAAATTCAAAGAGGCAGAACTCCAACAATGGGTCACCTGGTTAGGAAGCTGAGCCAACTCACTGAGGAAGTAGAATACCTTCCATGTCCAGAACAATTTCATTTTCACGTTTACCTCAACTTTACAGAGGACAAGATAATGAAGAATACTTGAAATTCAGTAATCTTGTGTGAACAAAGAGCTTAAGGGTGCAAATTTCACAAGTGTTAACACCAAAGGACAAGCAGGAGGGAGAAGATCAAGGTTTGTGTTTCATACACACCCAAGGACTTGCTGGGATCATTACCACATACTACTCTGTCACTGTCGCCTCACGCTCGTTAACCTCTGCCAGGGTCACATACATATCCACACACAAACATCCAATTTGCATTGTTATTATTACAGTCTCTGCATGCTCACAACCACATCTACCACAGTCTTCCAAATTTAATTTGCAAATTCACACAAATACGCAAATTTACATCTATGAGAGTTCACGGTAACATGTAAATTACTCAGCTGTGAGCACATTAATACATCCTATTTGCAATTACCTCACGATGCTAAACAATCCAATCCATAACATGAGCCACTAATAAACTGGAGGCTGGTGCGGAATGTTGCTTTTTTTTGCCTCTGTTAGTGTGTGTGACAAACCCAGGCACATAGACACAGCCCATTTCTGCACATCTATAAAACAAAAACCGCAGCACAATTTCATGATTGAGCACTACATCTTAAAGAGCTTTGCTCATACATTTTAGCATCCCACTCAGAAATATAGACATTCCACATGAAGGATGAGAGAGAGTGAGAGGCAAAGGGCAGTGGGACAGATGGAAAGAGCAACAAGGAATGAGACAGATGAAGCTCCCATCCTTGGTTGACTTCCTCTACATCAACCGAGGTGTCTGACAAACTTGGGACCAGGAATTGCTGAAAATGTGCCCTTGTTCATTCAGGGAGTCTTCCTGAAACACCAAACATCTGTTACCATGGCAAACTATCTGTGGCTTCATTGTATTACAGTGCTGTCAAAACATCATAGCACTGCAAAATGCTTAAAAAAAAAAAAAAAAAAAAGATTTTTCCAATTCTCTCTGAAGTTATCTTTAATAGTACTCACACAAAAACACAGAAGCAGTCAGTGGCGGGGAGTGCTGCCAAATGTATCTTTTAATTTAGATGAAGGAGTTGTGATAGTGCGCGTAACAATTGCCACAGTTACTGCAAGAGTAGCAGCCTGGAAAATGGAATAGTCTGAATTCCATGATACCAGGGACGTGAGTGACAGGCTCACACCTGCACTACCAACATGTACACAACCAGCAAAAGTATGGCAACCGGAGCGCTTCAATCTTATCAATAAATGACTAATAAACTGTAATAAAAATGGAAATTCAATTTAATTTTTATGCTTCATTAGGACACTTGAACATAAAATTAATGATGTGTAGATATTTTTGTACAATTTTAGTGTACTTTTTTTACCAAACCATTATCTATCACGTCATAAAATGTATTTGAAGTGAATATTTGGTGCCACTGCAGATTATCTGTCATCTGAAAGTTGGTATGTAATTGGTTGTGAGGCTTTTTCATCACAATTGGGCATAATATTAAAATATCATAATATTTGGCATTTTGTAAGACCAACCATATACCCTTACCAAAGATCCAATCAATACCAAATAAAACTAAATGAGTCAACAGCTAATGAGTCTTCATGGGTAGATTCTTTCATAAACTGTATCCTACTAGGCTAAAATCTGGCCACCCGTAAAACTGAAGGAAGTAAAATAACGTCTCTGCCCTTTTAACTCAATCTGTGATAGCAGATATAATCCCATCACAATATCAGGCTGTCAAACAAAGAATGGAGTGTTAATCCTCGTCTCCATGGCTGCTCCCTTACCTACCTTTGCCTTTAAATAGATTCTTCCACACCTGTGCAGACTCTTACCTGACGTTACCTTGGCTCATTTTGGCAGGTGGGCCGTCTGTATGCAGTGGATTCAGATCTCCTCGTTGTCCATTGTTGGTTTCCTGCAAACAAAAACAAACAGAACGGTTTTAGTCAAGATGATGACAGAAACAGCTAAAGAATCACAAGAAAGCTGTCTCCATCTGCAGAGATACACAGTATTTAGTAAAGAGGAGGCCAGCTGCGAGATAACCAAATAATCTACTGCCACAATCAATCACCTGCAGACAGTGAAGACAGAATGACCGCTGAACGCCAAGCTCGCAACCATGCGCCGCTGTCCTTCCGTCACTCTATGTACATATCAGTCTCCCTTCTCCCTCCCCCTACCTCCATCCCTCTACTGTGCAAGGCACAGCTCTATTTTTAAAACGCCAAAACAAAAACAAAAACAACCCCAGGGAGAAAGGAATAAGAAAGAAGAACGGGACAGGACTGTTGCGTTCAAATGTTACGAGATCCTCAAATGGGCTCTAGGAATGAAAGTGGAATAGGCCCACATCGCTAAAAACAAGAAGGGTGCAATTAGGTCCTTCTGCCTTGTCACTTTCATTGTGTCACCCGTGCTGATGGCTGAAAAGCCCCCGCCCACCAGCTTGGTCCTCCGCAGGCCCCCACCACCACCACACCCTGCTCCCAAGCAGACCCTCTGTCAGACAAACATTGAATAAATGCTTTATAAAATGTGCACATCCATGCACAGGTTTCATCTGAATATCACCAGCAATTAAGGAGGCTACAGAGAAGCAAACATGAAAATCAGAAATATATATTTATTAGCAAACACGTATTTGCAAGGTAAACACACACACACACACACTGCCAGCACCAAATAGTGACCCATTTCTGTGTGCAGTGGCAGATTACCCCACAATAGATAGCATGTGTGTGTGTGTGGGAGCAGAAAGACAAGCCGGTGGCTCTATTGTTGATGTGCATCTTCCTGCAACGCCATTAGCTGACGCACAGACACAAACACACACACACACACGCAAAACCTTTAGGAACATGAGTGTAGTAACTGAACAAGTAGACATGTGCACATTCATCATAAACACAACTTCAAACTTGTCCAAACAGTTGTACAATAAGCTACTACAGGTGTGGTACGGTGCTTACGAGCCTCCCATACTCAGTGTGTTGCATAAGATGTAGCCTGTGGGGATGTGACTGGCACACACACGCACCCGCACGCACATACAAACACTTGATTTGTGTAATGCTGTGATATTCAGGGATCTTTCCATAATTCCCAGTGTGAATCTAATCCCAAATTGAGAGCACTCATATCTATCTAGACATTAAAACAGCAGTTCACCACTGATGACACCCTGCTGGGGACCAGCCAATCAGCTCGCCCGGGCTCATACTCACGCAAAGAATCAACATCAACAACATCTCTATCCCTCTAAGTGTGTCAAATTAAAGCCAGTAGATAAGTAACACCAAACTGGTATATTTGTATTTTTTGGTTTGATTTAGTTTATTAGCTGCAGCATTATTGCTTTATAAACACAATTTTAAGCACAACGTAGAGTGATCATGTAGAGCATTATGCGTATGGATGCTACAAAAGAAATACTGTAAATATAGAGGATGAATATTTTAAAAATGCCAGCTAAATTTTCTGTAGTTAGCAGTCATCTTGCAGTCAAAGAGGTGTTTTTGTAGTGATTTTTTTTTTTAAGATAGCTAGTACTAGTGCTGGCCAGGGTTCATACATGCAAATTTCACAAAATAAAATGGACAGATTTCTTTCTTTCTCCTTCAGACATCTCTCTTTCTGGACTGCTTACGCCTCCAAATCTGCTAAGTGCTCCAAAAACCTTCCAGCCGAGTCTAAAGATACTATTCAGATGGGTTTTGTCTTGCTGAACCGGAGCATGAAGGAACATAAAAGCCTGTCAATAAAAGTTTGATAAAAGCAGCAGAAAACATTCTCCCAGACACAAAAGAGATTAGTTTCCTGTGGATTCTTTGATTCCACTGCTTGACAATACACTCGGTGCTCTTTGTACGGTCCTGTCATTTGCCAAAGCCTTTTACCTTGTACATCTTTACCTGCTCACCTTGCAGGACACAGCAGTTCCTAAAATCTATAATTAGATTCTTACAGTGATACTCACTTGAATTTCAGCATAATCACTATATTTGGCCTGCCACCTCTATTAACATTAACACAATGACTCTTAAACAACGCAAAAAGTCAAACCACTGACATGGACATCCTCCCCATTTTGCACCAAATGGTTTTTTGTGGCCAAATTCTGTCATCTCAAAGCAGGCCACCCTCCCATGTAGAGTGATGTAATCTCAAAGAATGCAAACATGGTAGGATAACATGAGACAAGATGCAGAAGAATCAGCAAGGTTCTGTGGAGACAGATTAGGAATCATCACAGCTGAAGTCAGAGTTTCTGTGTGTTGTCTCGTGTTGCGTCAGTCGACCCTAAAGTGCTGAAAATCAGCCCAAGAGTGGGAGGTGCTGCAAATAGCTGGACAGAAAGAAGAAAAATGGAAAAACAGGACACTGATTTGGACATCTAATTGTAAATTCTACCCCTGGAGGTTTCCTTTTTTTCATTCAGCCCATTACAAGTGTTTAACGATGTTGCTGCTATTAGCATCTTGTGCTTGAGCCCACAGAAGAATCATAGCATCTAATAAACTGAAAGCAATCCCTCCAGCCATAGATGCTAGCGGACACTGGCCACAAGTGAGGACAAATAAGCTAAATAAAACATGTCATGTGAAAAGAAAATGTCATGTGAAAAGAAAGCCATGGTTTTTCATGCACATCAATTCTACAGGCTGTTGTCAACATAGCGACAGATGGATGTGACGATTAATGTAAACTAAACCGCCAAGCAGCAGCTGCACAGGAAGGGATGAACCCGGCAAATTAAAACTGCCACAGCGTCTCAGGTGAAAGCTGGAAACAACACGGGCTGTATGACCGGTGAGAAAGGTCAGCTACCGTTCCTGCGCCCAGAACGGATAATTAAATATTGTTATCCGATGAGGTGCGGCCAAAAAAAAAGAAATAGTACGGAAAAAATGTGATACACACCTTCCACCACTTCCCTGGTTGTCAAACAACATCCCAGTTAGATAAGGGAAGAAAATAGAAGATATTTGACTGTTTCTGTTAGTGGGGAAAAAAAAACAAAACATTTACTTACAGGAAACAATCTCTCTCTGTGATGCCTATTGTTATTAATGAATGATGTTATGCTTCATTAAATATATTTATTGGCTTAATTAAAGGCAAGAAAGACAAGAAGCCACTAGTTTAAAGGCTGAAAGCACATTTATCTGTTTCATTGACTCTACTGATAGGGGAAAAAAGCCTCAAAGAACTGTTTGAATCAGCTACAAGTGAATCAAAGAGAAAGACAAGTGGAGCAACGTTGGCCTTCACCACATCAGGCAGCATAATCAATTCAAGAGGCAGGGCGCATATTTATCACTGTATCAGCCTTAATTACACTTTATCTAGGTTTCAATACCTCCTCCAAGACAATAAAGGACGCACACGCGCGTGTGTGTGTGTGTGTGTGTGTTAAGTGCTTAAGAGTGTGTGCTTAAGTTAGTACATCAAGATAAAGAGAAGTCTCTGGCAGATGAGTCCAGGATCAAGCGATAGTGTATTGATCTAAGAAAGTCCATCAGGTCCAGGACATAAAGTGGCCGAGAGCATTGATGCCCTGTACGCACGCCCTCAATCACACACACACAAACATACACACACACACACACACACACAGACACAGCATTAGGCAGCATGCTCTTGGTTTTAAAAGTTAATCATTGATTCAGCTGGCAGCTGGCAGCTGCATCAACATATAATCTATCTATTTTTGAACGAAGAATTCAAAATCATGTCATTAAGTTTGCAGGAGCACCAAAACCATTTACAGAACTGGTCTATGCGTTATTTCTGAATATACAGCATAAGTGGAGGAAAATCTGAAAATATGGGTGTTAAATAATCATTTTAACATTTCTAACATTTAACATTTCAAACACTAAGAGTTAGATGAGCTCCTCAAACAGAAAACATGTCATTAGCTGTCAGATCATATATGATCAACTCCAGGACAGATGGGGTGTATACATGTTTGTCATTTCTGACTTGTATAGTGATACTGACAGTGCTCAAAATGAGCCCCGTGACTCATGCAATACAAAAAGCAGAATGTCTTAAAATTGTTAATATGCAGAAAACAGATGTAGCAACAACTACCAGTCAGAGTACTCCAATGAGCAGCAGAGGAATGAAAATTACCGTATTTTCAGGACTATAAGTCGCTCCGGAGTATAAGTCGCATCAGTCAAAAAATGCGTCTTGAAGAATATTTACTCCTTGGTCATGTTGGTCAGTGTGAATTAAAATAATTTTAATATACTGTATATAAGTCGCACCAGAGTATAAGTCGCAGGACCAAACTATGAAAAAAAAAGTGCGACTTATAGTCCAGAAAATACGGTACAAACTACATGCAGAGGACTTGTAAGAATATATTAAATCATCTCCAACAAGCCTATTCAGCCTGACCAGGCTGTAAGGTTTGAAGGGGATCAGCTCAGACATTTTTCAGACAGCAAATATGGGCTCTGTCATCATGTTTACTGGCTGCCTGCTGATGCCAGAGTTGTGCTTAATCACTGCGATATTGAACAGGACAGGGGGAACAACAGGACTCCCTCTCTCCTCCTGCCTCTCTCTACCCGAGTTCCCCTGATGCAGGCACTGAGAGTGTGACCTCTCGCAGCCTTTGTACTGACAACCACAAACAAGTACAGTCACTCAGAGAGTAAACAAAGTCCTCCGTAACGGCAACCCTGTCTGGAAAAGGAGGGGAGGACTCAAAAAGCGGAGCCTGGGGCGTGAGGTGGACCACAGTGGCAACGTTCTTTTGGCCCACCAGTGTGCAACCAGGGACTGGCACATGACATCATGGGAACTGGAATATGCTTCCGTCTCTGTTATGAAATCAGATACTGGATGATATGTATGTTTGTTCCTAAAATGGTATTCTCCCTCTTTTCTCCTCTGTTTAGTGCCTTTATACATGGAATCAGAGAAAAACTCTTTGAAATAAAAGATCTACGAATCAAAACAGATTTCTAAAAAGCAAAGGTGATTTTTTTTTTTTTCCTTTACCCATCCTGCAAACACCAAATTTAGCAAACTGTGCTTACCGGTTCCATAGGCGCGTTGCCGTTTTCGTCAGGTGTCGGGGTCGCTGCTGTCTGAGACAGAGAGACCAAGGCTGAATCACTGCTGCTCCTCACCAACAGAGGTGTGTCTGAGTGGACATGAAAACAGGGACAAGATCGGTCACTGGTTCAGGTTTTATTATAATTCCTGATAATTTATACAGTAGATAGTCCACATATTTATGATGCAGTATTAAATTACACCGATGTTTTTATCACCCAGAGTGGATGATTATAGCTTTGCAACAATGTGGTTTTCTAATCCATTAAAAAAAAAAAAAAAAAAAAAAAAAAACACTTGGCATATATGGGAAGAATTTAAAACCTAAAATAAAATATTTCCAGGAAATATCATGCCTCAGGATAGCGCACTATTTTATTTTTTTTTACTTTGTACTATCAAAAAACATCTGTAAAACATTACCAAAATAAAAAAGGGCATCTGTTAGTTGCAAAACAATGCCTTTCAAAAGTAAATAGTGAAGGGAAAATGTTCGGGTCATAGATCTAAACTAAATCTGCCCTTGAATGATAAAAAAAAAAAAAAAAAAAAAAGGTTTCCTTAAAGGCTGTAATGCAATTTAAGATACTCGCCAACCCTTTCAGCAGACAATCAACCCTTATGTAATATGTCCAAAGCCTCAATCGCTATCTCTCTTACTCTTACTCTCTCTCTCACACACACACAAATATATCGTGCAAATTTGGGCTCATGTGAATTTGCAATAAAGCTATTCAACAGAACGTAATTTTCAAACTTCAGTCTGTGCTTTATGCCCTTAATATCAAATCCAAGGGAGAAGGCTGATGCATGTAGCTGTAAATCCTGTAACAGGGTATTTTCAAACTTGAATCATTGGAAAGAGGGGAAAAAAATATATGGAAGAGAAAGAAATCTGATGAGAACAACAAAGAGGAGCAAGCAAAGAGACAGTGACAGAGATGGAGGGAGGGAGGCCACACCAGAAAACAGACAGAAAGAAATTGCAGACAAACTGTTCTTTCCTGTAATCAATCTCTCTTTGGAGGGTCAGTGACAGGGTCCTAGTTTAATGCGGTCAGAATAGAGAGAGCAAGGGATGACAACAATTAGGAGAGAAATAGGTGGCCATGGGGTTTCTCGCTGATAGATGGGGTCAATATGACCACTGCTGACACACGTAAATCCAGCGTGATTCAAATTCACTTTCATCATGATGTTATAACATGCCTGATGCCTTTATAGTAGTAGTTTTAGGAATTACATTTGTACATGATTTTACTTCCTTTAGCTGAACTCATCAGATTTTAAAATATATGTCCCCATATTTACTTTGAAAGAAAGCAATTTATTTAACTATTTTAAAAGAGCGCATTTTATTGTTTAGATCGAATAGTTATTAACATTGTGCGGAAAAAACAGGTCAATTACAACATATATTTTTCACTGACATTAATTGAGCATTTTGTCAGTGTCCTGAGACACAACACACATTAAATGTTTGTGTACGTGCTCTTTACTCTAAGTGGCAAAAACATATAAATTAACAAAAAAAAACTGTAGCATCAATTTTTTGTTGTTTTCAGATAGGAGAAAATCAATTCAGTCAACGAGCGCACTGCCCACACAGTTAGAGTGTGAGCTGAGAATTGACTCCAGACGAGAGCTGAATATCTGTGTTGTTTAAGGTAAATAATGTTTGGAAAGTTTGAAACCAACACCACGGGGCATTCAGTCTGACAAGAGTGTTAGATTTGCATTGATTGTGAATAAGCATTCGCAAGTAACTTTATTTGAACAATGACAGGGCAAAAGCCAGTTGGTTATGTTTGTCTTAGCATTAAAATTCTTCTATACAAAAGTTAGGTGAAAACTAAAAGACTTTAAAAGCTGCCATACTTCCAGTACTAAACTGTCCACAACTGGGAACACGTCTCCCACCAGATTCCGATGTAATGGTAAATCACTGTCGAGGATCTGATCAATAAAGCCCATTCTGAGGGGGAAAAAAAACCTTCAGGAAGAGAACTGTAGTTTATACAAATTCCCTTCTCCGTATTATCAATGTACAGTACATGCCCCCTCATCATTAGTTTTCTGACACTTTAAACTAATGCCAGCGGAACCGCATGTTAGCAGCCTACCATCCTGTCTCTGTCTGGAAGAAACCATTAAAGCCCACAACACCACAAGCAGGCGTGTCTTAGCCCTAAGATATAGTCAGCATGTTAGCATGAAAAGAGGAACTGACTTTCTTCAAAAGTGCCTCTGATGGATTCTGAAACTGAGAGCTGCAAATATTGACTGCATCGTACATTACCTATATATCAATGGAACAAATTTGTTAAGTGAGCAAGGCCACTCTCTGGTCACACTCAGGGCCTATTACCCAACAGACAACATCATAAATCCTCCTCCAATAATCCATTGGAGTCAAATCTGCCTCCATCAATCCTCCTACCACTCAAATTAGCAGGCCATGTGAAGGAACCTGAAGGTCACCGGCTTTAACCCCTGGTCCACTCTGACCTCGTGGGGTGGAAGCTGTGTCACAGAGGTTCACAGATACTGATGAAGGTAATGGTTTTATCCCTCTCAGGTCAGTTTGCTGGTCAGACATGACAGTGTTGGTGGAAAACGGTGTCGGTGAAGATTAGCAGTTATTATAAATGATGCGTTTATAACATAGAACAAAAAAATATGGATGGATTTTGAACTATTCCCAACGGTGTCCTGGGAACATTGACAAATTAGCTTTATACATTTACATAGTTGTAAAACAACAAAGAACACTGAATTTAGCTCAGACGAACCTTCTCGGTACAGTGATTACATCACAAAACACACAATAAAGAAACACACTGAATCACACTCGAATGACGTTCCTTTGAGCCTTCCAGTTGAGTCCTGTACCCAAACAGGCATCATGAACTCTGTCACTTCTGTGCTCATCTGCCGCTGCTGACTATTCATGTATTTCTGGGAACACGGAGGTTTATTTTAAGAATTTCCTCTTGTTTTCTGCCATGGGAGCACTCTGTGATGCCGCAGTGCTCATCCACTGCCAGGGCAGGATGAAAACAAGGACAAATCATGTATCTGTTTGACTGTGTGCTTGTTCTGGGGGGTGTCTGGGTATCCACTGCAATGTGTGCTCCATTGTTTGCCTTTGAGTTTGAATGTGCAAGCATGCGCAAGCATGCACATATTTTTGCAAGTGTGAATGCGTGTGTTTGCGACAAACGCTGGGCTTCCGTGTATGTTTATATTTTGGTGAAATGAGTGTGTGTTTTCCCACTGCAGGCCAGGGTGGTCTTGTTTCTCTCTCGATCGATACAGCCGCCCAGTCCAGGCTGCTCATGGGATGATGTGATAAGGACTTTTTTTTTACTACATGTGTGGGTCTGTGTAGCAGCAGATCAATGTGGGCCTAATCATCCCACTGAGCCAGTGTAAAGTCCAATCACCCTGTTCAAACAAACAGCCTTACCTGACACACAAACATTCTGATGCCTGACTGATTACTGAATTACTTCCCGTTCTATCCACCACCTATGACTCCGCTTAGCGGGACATTAGGACGGCTATCTGAAACCAGGCTGACGTGTTGGTTATTATTCCACAGATCAAGCATCTTTCCTGCATTCTTTGGGAAATGGAAATAATAAATTGCAATCAAAGTTTGGTAAAATACGTAGTTATCTGAAAATGCACTGCATGCAGCACATAGCTGCCACCATAAGGAACTCTCAGCTTACACACACACTACCACCATCACCACCAGGTGCAGTCATTGTTCCAACAAAGATGGCAAAGTTTTGTCTTGCTTTTTGACATCTTTACAAGGAGCTTGTATTTAGTTACCATGTATATAACCTGCCAAAAAAAAAAAAAAAAAAGGAAATGAAGAATTATGTGCATATTCCATAAATGTCGCAATACGCAGGTAATAACTGATTGTATTGCAGCAAACACTGGGTGGGCACACGCATGCATCTACACAGAAATTACCCACAAAGGGATTTTTTCCCACCCTTCAGTGTGTTGAGCTGTTTAAGTTGCATGCTGTGGCTCCTTTGTTAAATTGTGCATGTGCATGCAGTCCATACTTGCTTGGATGACAAAAGCTGTCTTAATGGCATGAGTCTGGTTCTATAGGAGGGGCGTCACAGGGTCAATTCATAACTAAGTTAGTCAAGGTTCAACGGGGCTAGTGAGCAGGGCCAGGACGAGGTCCCACTGGGTAAAAACCATGTGGCGGGGAGCCGGAATAAGTCCATTCACGCTTGGCTGGACCCTGGGCCTGCTAACAGTCCGCAGTGCTAATCTAGTTAGAGCTGGAAGCCATGCAGACACAGGGAGGGTGGGGACTGGAAAATTCTGGGGTGTGGGGGATGATATGTCTGGGTCCAGAGGGCCCGGTGGCAAGCTGGATGACAGGTGGTTAAAGCTGAATAGTCAAGTAGGTAAGAAAGCAGGCCATAGGACAAAAACTGGCTGAGAGACGGGTGGCAAAGGGCAGAAGCAAGTCGTGGATGCATATAGACACAAATATTAATCAGTTATATTACTGCAGAGAACTAAAAGGACTAATATTTTTTGTCTCTATTCAGATTTCTAATTAAATATTGCAGTATGAAAAGATTTTTTTCATTTTTTGCTAATTCTGACCTAAACAGCTACAAATTTAATATAATAAAAACATACTGCCGTTTGTAGAAATAGCAGTATTACTATTTCACAAGTATATTTTTAGTGAACCTTGACTAACAACCCCAGATATGTAATTTGTGGTGTTATTGTTTTTCCAGCTGACGTAAACCACCGACCAGGCAGATGATCTCATAACGTTCTTTCTTTAACCAGGCTATCTTCTGTTTAAAATCTCCTCATTATATTAATATCCACATATAGAGCCTCGAAGTCAACATGACAAGACTGTAGTGACTTGTTTCTTTAAATATAGTTATTCACAACCATATCTTTTTTTTGTACGACACCTTCTAAGACAATGATACATCACCGCATTTATATTTTGTCCAGCCTTGCATAACTAATGCAACAGAATTAAACGGCCATTTATCACCACAAAGACTTCACCAGCTGCATAAAACATACGAATTTAAAAGTAAAGAAAGGAAGGACGAGGAAAAACAACAGTTGAGAGTAGTTGTGGTTTTTTTGACATGAATTTTTAACTTTTCTGAGGTCACACAGTGAGCAGCAGTAAATTACCAGATAAAGTGGAACCTGAGGGAAGCAAAAGTAGAATCGATGGAAAAATGCAAAACAGAAAAATGCAGTTGTCTAGTCAGAGCCCTTAATTCGCTCTTACTGTTAATTAGTCAGAATAACTGTTTTAGATGACCTCATTTACATTCAGATTTTTCCATAAGAGGTGATATTCTGAACCCTTACTAAAGCGACTAAGCAGTCATCTTTGATCAGGGTAAGCTTTGCTCGCTTTATAATAAGCTCATTTGTCATCACATTCAGCTCCCACCTGTCTGTTTCGCACAAGCTCTCGCTACACTAAACGGAGAGGTGATGATTGGCTGCCTAATAACTTTAACAATATATAATTATATGGCAAAGTGTACTTGAGCTATTTGGCAAGTTTCAGCGTAAGAAAGTGATTTTTCACAGCAGAATAAAAATAGTTATAATTAGCACTGCTGTGGGTGTGGTCACATGCAGAAATAATAGTCATACTGTGCGGTGAGGATTGTGGCTGGTGAGGCACTGACTTCATCACAGTCAGATTTTCAAACATATAAACCCTCCAGACTATCCAATATTTGATTGGCAGCAGTTAATGGGTTATGTTTAAAGTCTCATATCAACATTCTTTACACATACAAACTGTAGCACAAAAAAAGCACATTTAATTGAAAAAAAAAAAAAAATGTGTTCTTACATTTACTTATAAATAAAGTCCATCCACCGCTCCTTCTGAATAAAAGCATCGACTTGTTGGTAGAATTTTTCATTGTCTTCTTTTAGTTTTAAAAGTTTTTAGATATGTAATCCTCCATTTCGAAAGTAAGGCCAGGCGAACGGAAAAAAATAATGACTTCACTTCTTGCTAACTCTTAATTGATCACAGTATAGCAGCGCGCTGTCACTGACTGCAGCTGCTGAATCCTAACAAAAATCCTTGGGATCATGAGCGCCCCCTAGTATGAGGGAGGAGCACTGCGTTAATGAACCCAGTGCCTCTTTTAAGCCGTTTTATGATCCCTCAGCATAAGAAACACATTCCACACATAGTTGTTGACAAAAAAAAGCTACCTTAGATATTATATACATCAGCTAAACTATGAAAATTACTTAATATGCGAGAGACAGCGATACGGTCTCACTACAGCATGTAAGGCACAGTCAGCTGAATGATTGCGCAATCCACGGTGCGGCTCAGCTGGCTGGCGCAGGTAAAGCCGGTAAATGTGAAAACTCTGTGATTTTAATAAGTTAAATGGAAAAAAACTTTATGGTATAAATCACTATATAAATACAACCATTTAATTATTATTATTTTTTCTTTTCATGATGACAGGTGAGGCCGTGCCTCACCTGCCTCTCCTGACGGCGCACCACTGAAAAATATCTATACAAAACGTCTAGACATGCACTGAAGCACTACGCTGCCTTTATAGTTCTCGGTCTCAGCAATCTAAGAAACCAAGAAAAAAACAAGGTCAGAAGAAATCAACTCTGCACCCTGCACACCTTGTCACATCATCAAATTTCTAGCAGTAAACTACAACTGCTTCATTTTCTGAACTTGTGGAAGGGATACCACATTTAATCTGATGATTATTATCTGTCCTGATTAAGAAATTTTTGTTTTTGTAATCAAATCTTAGAGCAGAACAGAAATATCGTAAATGCTCACGTACTGGCTTTCAGAATGGCCTCGTTGACTTCAATTTCTCCTCTGATTGGCTCCTTGTAGTCCAGGTGAGGAACGTAATAGAGGGGTTCAGGGCTGGCTGGACTGGAGTAACCGTTGGACATGCTTTCACTAGGACTGGCTGTCCTCCCTGCGTGGACTTCATCAAACACAGCGATCAGCTGGAAGACATACAAAACAATTGTAGAGTCTTAAAAAAAAAAATGAACATTCTGAAATCGAGCAGCTTTCCTCAGGACAAACATAACAGGCTGGAAAATGGAATTTTGGTTTTATAAATAATCACGAGCCAGGGTATATGGCACAATTGCTGTGTTTTATCATACCAGTGGATCTGCAGCCTGCATCGTTTTGCCATCTGTGTACGTCCAGGAGAGAAAAGAAATGAATTCCCTATGAAGCTCTTCTATCACACAACTTTTTCTCTGAACAAAAGCTATGCAGAGCTGGCCAGCAACGCTGCAGAGAACATGCACAGCACGGCGAGGTGTGTACATATGAAATCAGCAGTCAAATGAGATCTGACAAGAGAATGAGAAGCTGTCAAACACAATGACACGGCTGCCGTAATGAGATGAGGCCAGACACATGAGCGGGGGATGGAGGGCAGAGGGACGACAAACAATTCTAATTGAGACAGGGATATGGTGGCAGAGTGAAGGTGGGTGAGTGTGTGAGGGTGTGAGTGCGTAAAATTGTGCCATTCTGCCTACATGCTTTGATAAATGAGTGTGTGGTGGCATGACGCTCTCATTAGAAGATGCAAGCATAGGAAAGGACCACTTAATGAAAAACATTAAGAGCGGAACAAGGGATGGGTATAAAGAACAGCTGAGTGCAGGGCATCAATTAAATGCAAGGAAGGGTGTGAATGTGTGTGCATCTCTACAATGGACACAGGGAGGTAAGAAAATATGCATCATTCATCAAGCTGAGCTGCCACCTTTCACCTCGGACTTTCATGATTCAATATCCTCATCTCACCTGTCTGATGTCATAAAGTAGATGCGTGCGTGCATGTGTGTGCGCGTGTGAGTCTGCTTATTACAGACAGTGATGGAAGGAAAAGATGAGAAACTGCGGAGCTGGAGATGAAGAAAAGACCGAACACCGGGAAAACAATCTGATTGTGGAGCTTGATGGATGCTCCTCGAGCTTTCTTTTCTTTATCTGCTTTCTTTTTCCTCTCCTTATCTTCCTTCCTCCCGAGCCTCCGTCTATTTCTCCAAACTCTCTGATGGCATCAATCAGTGAGGGAGTCTTTGCATGCGCGCACATGCGCTTGAGATGCTTTCAAATGTGATTTATTCGTTCAGAACAACAGCTTGTTTTAATGTGGGCTGCTGATGATTGGCTTTTTCCTGACACAGGCGGGAGACTGATGCTGATGATGGCCGCCCTGCTGCTTCCACTCATCACTCAATCAAACTGGGAAGTCTCAAAAACATACGAACATCATGGACTGCATCTCTGGAAAAAGCTGAAGAATAAAAACGACACCTTTAGGCCTTCATTATTAATGATTTACCACAAACCTATGCTGCTGTCAAATCAAGTTAAGTCAGAATTACCCATTTCTGCTAAAACAACAAAGGCACAAAAATAATAGTGAGCCTCCGCGCATGGAGCTGTTTTAAATTCTGATTCCATTACTTGAGTTGGACAGAAACCAATATTGATATCAATAATTGTAAATAGTCAAACAGAAATGTTAGGCACTGTTGTTTACTATTCATCAGCTTGTGTGATTGCAGTTATTTCCATTTCAAGATCTGAGGAAAATTTTGACTGAAAGACTTGATTTGTTTTGACTGTGGTGCCGTGCTTGACAGTAGTTCTTATTCAAAATATGTCTTGGCTTTCGCTCAAGGATTTGATATCTATTCCAGATGAATTCACAATAGAAGCTAAGAGAATGACAACAGTAGACTGTAAAACAGTCGAAGCTATGGTAAAGTTGCACTACCAAATATGTTTATATATGTAAATAATATTTTCTACAACTTCTCATCACATTAATGTAAAAGCTAGGGTATTAAAATATATAAAAGATCAAAAATGTCATAACAACAATGATTTAAAGTTAAAATTGTTGTGTAAGATATAGTTGTAGTTTTTTGGTTTTAAAATCAGTCTTTCAACCGTAGTATCAGGAATTCAGGTGGACCCTCCTGTTCTGAGATTAAAAACCTCAATGTTCCAGAGTTTTTAGTTCATACACAGTTCTCTGTCCCTCCTGACTGTCATTAGTATTCTGAGAAACCAATCGCCTTATTTCTCCTGCTGTGTCTGCAGGTAGATATTGATATGGACTTCGGGATCACGCATGTCACTGCTGCTGAATAATGCGACCCCTTTGTCTAATTTCCATAATACATGAACAGACACACCCCATAACACACGGCTCGATAAATGTGGCAAACACAAATGCTTGAAGCCTTTATGATGTTATGATCATCACTGCATCACTATGCAGTTTGCGAATCCAACGTGAGCAGACTGGCTGGGGGGGATGGAGCCTTCCAGAGCCAAGGTGATTATCATGACAGAGTGCATGAAAGCCATATATACAATAGCATGCATGAAGCAGGGAGAGATAACGCTGAGGGGATCCGCAAACACGCTGCCCAGAGCTCAGAATTATAAAAACGATCCAATATATGTGGCCTACAGGGCAGGATCTTTTCGTACATGTTCTTATAAAGATAAAAATACAGTACAACCACCCCCATATTTCCTTTGGTATTGCCTGCTTCAATATGACAAAATAGGATTATTCTGATCAAAACTGGAATCATTACAACTGAAATTATCTATTTTTTTTTAAACTTTATTACATAATGAACACAAGAGCATTGCCCCCAAAACATGACACTTGTAAAAAATGAAAAGGTCATGTAAAGGAGTGTTGTTTTACTTTCTTCTGCTAGTAAAAAAAACAGGTTCTGGATCCTGATGAAACTGCCAATCAATCTCCAGACAAGGTCGCTGGTCGGATTCACACATCACTGTCAGATTTAAACTGTCAGTAATTTAAACATTTAGCCTGATGTTATTGATCCCCCAACCTCAAGGTGTTTCCCTCTCATTAAGAATTCATATTTGATTCAATGATTATTTTTATGAGCTATTAAACTGTCAGTCTGGATCTTTGCCTACTTGATCAGAAAGACAAACTTTTCAACCACTTTTGATCCATTAACCCCCATGTCAAACCTGGGAAAACCTTTACACACACACACATTCCTAACTCATATTATTAATAGTATTTTCAGACCAACTTCCCAGTTGTCGTAAACATTAGATTGCTTCTAAGTGTTACTGACTGATAGATGTCATTTCAGTATTTAGAGAAAATGATGTCAGCATGACATACACGTCTATTACACACAAATGCAGTACATGAAGTTCATGGACTAACATTCCTCTTTAGAAATACACACCGCAAAATGATACTTCAAAAAAGATGTCAACACTTTCTAAAATCTGAGGATGAACACTGCCACCTTGCTTAGTCAAGAACTACTGCACCTTTGTTCCGCTCCAGCCTCTAGCTTTCACGCCATAACATCAATAACAGACAAACACACACTTCCCTGTTTCATTTGCCAGTACTAATCAAACCATTTTTCTTCTTTCTCATTGCTGTGCATGTGTGTGTGTTAGTGTGTGTTGGGGTGGGGGGGGTGTGGTGTGGTACTGGGCTATTGAGATTCTTTGCTTCTGTGTTGTCATTTATCTTACAACTGCCACCTTCTTCTCCATTTTCTTCCTCTCACACTCTTCATTCCTTCTTTGAATGAGAGATGCATAATTCAGGAGTCCACAGCATTCTGACAAAAGTGTGGTAACCCAGTCCTCACACACAAACACTCCTGCACAGCAGAAAACACACACAGATTCTGACTCAGTCTATTTCACCAAAGAACAAATTCACTACGCTATTCAACTTTTCTGTAAATCAGAGGAAGTAAGAGCCTCCTACTGTGTCTAGGCTGCTGCAGAGAATGAAAGCTGTCGTGAGGGGTGGCGCACATTTTGCTATCAACACAGCTGCAAGAATTTTAACAGCACTTGACAGTCAAATGGTGGAACTATGCATGAAAAAAACAAAACACTTCGGCTGTGCTTTACGGCTCACCACTGTGCATCTGGTGTTTTTCATTCTCTGAATTTCAAGCAGCCGAGGTGTGAATCAACTACAGCATCGAGTGCTTGGAGAAATTGACAAATTCTTTGTCATATTTCTGCTCAAATGGGAGCAGAAGTGGTGGGTATAGAGGTTTTCTCTGTCGCCGACAAAAGTGTGGCAGCGCATGTACGGAAGAGGCTAGGGTCAGCTATGCAGTTAGGCCAATAAATAGACCAGGTGACAATATGTTTAAATGGTAAAATGGATACTCAGGTGTGTCCGTGACAGTTTTGTTTTACCCATAGTAAGCTACTGAACAGATGATTTGGATAGCAGTAGGGCTGAGCGGCTCAAATAGGTTTAGTACATAATAGCCCTTCTTCCTGTTTTCATTCCAATCTGAATCTGTACTGGAACATATACACATGTGTGCTGTGAGCCCACACATATACACATATACGTACTTTCTGCACATTTCTTTTTTAATTAATGTACAGTGAAGTGATGCACATGTCAAACCTGTGGAAGGCAAACCTTTCAAACTAATGAAACATACACACATCCCTCCGTGAACCTCTAAGTGTTCCTTTCCTCCTGTTTGAAGTGATGCCAGCAGGTAGCAGCTCGTACTTCCACATCGAACATAACAACTCTTTGATGCCTCTGCTACATTGATCAAAATACTAATGCATTCAAGTAAATTCCTGTCTGTGGATACAGCGGTCGGCAGCATTTGCATTCATGTAAATTTAGCAAACATGACCCAGATCTGACACTGCTTTCCCAAAGCAAACACAGCAACTCGGGGATTTGTGGATGGAAAAATAGACATGTTAAACGGCGCCAGGAAGGAGTGGATTCAGGTCAGTTCACACTCTACTGGGTCTGATATACCTGGCTGGCATTTAATCCCATTTAAATGGTTGAAATATCAACAGACGCTTCAATATTGCATACACTTCCAGGAACTGGAAATGCAGGTCCTGAATTGTAATGCCTGAAACTCCAATGGGATAAAGAGCCATTTGTGTTCACCGCGAAAAAAAGAGAAACAAAATCTAGACTTAGTTTGGTTTTGTCCTAATTACTCTCCTATAAAGCAGCTAATGATGAGTGGCTTTTTATTTAAGAGTATTTCTAAAACTTAGATCCTCCTTGACTGCAAGCACATGACTCCAACACAAATACACACACCAGACGAAGGGTTCGAAAAAAGGGCTTCATTATTAACAGCTTATATTTCATGTTCTCTCGCTTTCTCTGTGCACCCGCACACTCACATCTGTCTCATCAGCCAAAGTGATGGAGCAAGTGTGCGCCAACAGGGAGCACAGAAAGCGAGCCACCAGCTGAGGTATTGGAGTACAGGCCATTCACACCGACAAGATGCATTATTATTTATGCACACTCATAAACGGGGAGAGTAAGCTCTCCATAAATCACGTATGCCCGAGGGGCTGAGAGACGGGAGGGGCAGAGAGGGTGGAGAGGAGCAAAGGAGGCAAGGATGCGAGAGACATGAAAGCTCCCGGCCCTGTGTTTCTCAGTCCAGAAACACAAATATGAAGCTGCTTTGTTCGCCTTTCTGGCCGTGCAACATCCTCAGTGGAGGGATGGTTACACCAGTGCCGTGCGTGGATGGGACACACTGACACAAGCACATGTGCACTTGAGCGTGTACCATCGCTGCACCGACAAACAAACATTCACATAAGCAATGAATAAACTCATACGTATCTCTAAAGTATGAGCTGGAGGCTAATTGTCAGACTTCTCTTCCTAGTAGCCATAGCACATCCAGCTGCTCTCTCCTCCCCCCTCCCTGGGTCAGACAGAGAAATAAAAGGAGTGAGCGAGACCTCCACCCTCTCACCTGTGGCTCTTTACTCTACAGGCTACTCCTCCTCCCTCCTCACTTTCTTGACATTTCAGACCATAATGTCTGTGTGTTGCCTTTCTCTTTGGGTGGACTGAACCCTGACCGATGGTGCGGTTTGTGGGCCATTTAAAATTCAGTGGAAGCAATGATGTTCTTTTTTTCCATCAGTTACCAAAATTACTCCTGAATAATCTGCTGTGTAATGTGTGCAGTTCTAAATAAAAGCCCGAGCCTCAGTGCCAGCATTTGAAAGAGACTCAACAAAGAGGTAAACTCAGCTGTTAGCAGCAGGGGTGTCGACAGCAACCAGTCTTTTCTTCGCTTGAATTAATGTGTCAGTTAAACATTGTTTAAAATCCACGCATGCACTGATTTTACTTAGATTATAAAGATGGACAGGATGCCAGTGTCACTGTATTAAACACTCAATGGAGTTGAGCAGCACCAACTGTCTGTGACCTGAGTAGCAATAACAAGCTGACTGTACATCTCTGCGCACACACACACAGACGCGCACACACACCAAGATGGAACAGTTCGGTCTACATTTATATGTAGAGCATTAATTAAACGAATGGATTCAGTATCCAGGCTCCACTAATGATAACAGCATTCTTTCTTTCTATAGATTCCTGCTTTGACTGACTAACTAATGGGAATGGCCTTCACTGAGGTAATGAAGGACTGGATCATGAAAAACACACATGAAGTGTATGTGCAAACAATTCAAATGCATTTGGTATCAGCTCAGTAATTACATTGTTAACGCACACAGGCAGAGTAAACATGAGTGGATTTTGACTTACCAGCAGAGTGAGTGGAGACTCACTGAGTCACACAATCAAAACACACACACACACAGTTACAAATATAATATAATGTGGGCCAGTGCCTTGTAGGAAACCAGATCACGAGAAGCTGGGCAAGTCACAGAGGAGATATGGTCTTAGTGGATTTGATGAGATTCTCATGACAAAAAGGCCACAAACAACACAATATATAACCTTACAACAGATCGGATTTCATGAGTATGAACTCAGTCTGACTCAGGAGTTAGCGCTGATTATTTTGACCAATTGATCTTGCTGGTGAACTAATGCTAATACAGGTGCTAATGCAGGGACAAACAGCTGGGTTTGGCACTTCAATGTAAAGTTCTGACCCATTAACTTCCATTACATTTTAAAAAAGCAGGGCACACGTCACACAAAAAGACACACTTCCACCTAAACGTAGGGAGTCAGTGCTTCCATTCTTCCTGCCAGTCTGCAGCTGTGGCAGAAGAGTCAGGTGAGAGTCTAACGGTCTCCCTCCATTAGGAGCTAACACAAGGACTGATGGTGACACTGACAGAAACACACAGTCTGGATGATGAACAGGATAGCTACCACAGGGCAGCAGCCCCAGCGTCTGAGTGAGAGAGCACAGCCTCTGTAAAACACACACACACACACACCTACTATGCTGAGAAAAATGGGCTTTATCCATATGAATCCCACTCTGTTGCTTCAGTGAACTGACAAATCACTTTGGAGAGGTGCCATCATTCAGACTCAAAAAGGTAGAGCAATGGATCATCTGAAGGAATTAAACAATTTTCAGAAAACTCAAATTGCAGGCACACACGCACAGCAAGAGGGTTTTCACCTTAAGTCTTTGTCGAGTTCTCTCGTTGTAATTACAATCAAGCAGGGTTTGATGAATATGTGTGCAGGGGTGTGCGTAGAGGGGGTATTGTTAATTGAATATAATCAGATGAAGAGCCGTTGCAGTGCTCAGATGGGGGTGGAGGTTTGAATCAAGGTCGCCGCTGATGAGCTATGAACTAATCAACTCAAGTGACCAAGTCATGCCAGGCGGAACCTTCAGCCGCTGCAGCCTGATACGGTAGCGATTTAACTTTGATCAAAACACAGGGTATCATAGACGTTCAAAGAAAGCAGATTAAATACAACCTGTTCTATCCCACGGCTCTACAACACATCCTAAGCAAAAGCTGCTGGCCCATATAAAGGCACTGAAACGAGCCCTCTCCTGTCAACGATGCTGGGATATAGACACGTCAGCACTGAGCAAGTCGACAATTATTGATTTGCTACATCATTAACATTAGCTAACTCCTGATCTAATACTTACAGTGGCAATTTCCTAAGATGTATGCTAATAATGTTAGCATATACAAAGCCTGGAGCTGTCAGGATTCAAGTCTGTTCTCAATAAATCCAGGTTAAATCGTTTGTATTCAGTATTTGTATTAGTATTTCATCGAAAGTTTAAAACTGATTAACCATGAAATACCCATGCCAGAATTTTATGTTTCAGTCATGGCTTATGTGTAATTCTTACATCATGAATGAAACATATGATTAAAATAAACTGCTTTGCCATGACATTTTCTAATCAGTGCACTTGAACCTCAGCCTCCCCCTCATCACCAGCCATTCAGACAGTACACAGAGATATTTGGCTATTCAGATGCCAATCAAATGAAAAGCTTGGCTCGGCGGTGAATGAGGGGAACAGGTATGAGGGTGGTAGATGTCACGAAGCGTCGGAGGCTAATCAGCATGTCTGCGCCTTCCAATCACGTCCCTATTCACTAAACACTTTCCACAGTGAGGTTAGTAAGCTTTAAAGTAATGCTTTATTGCTGCCTGGGTGAAGGCTGACACCTGACATGCAGTTTATCATCACAGGGCAAATAACCAGAAATAACTCCGAAGAGTCTTCAGGTGAAACATAAAGATACAGGATTTCAGTATAACGAGCATAGATCATCATCAGATTGATCTACTGTCTGCTGAATGCCAGCACCAATAAGAACCCCAACACTACCTTCTATATATCCATTATATTGTTCAAGATTTATAAGCAGACAGTCACATCCCTGCAGTTTCCTTATAAATAAGTAAGGCATGTGATAGCCAGCAGTTCTGGTCATCTCTATAATTCAGAAAGACGTTTTGGGTATGGAACCAGTGTCAAAGCAAGCATTTTCTTAATATCTGAGGTGACTGTGCTGACCCTGCACCATTACACCACCCAGCATTTTCATTTCAAGTCAAAACGTTCCCTAAAGTTTCCAAAATGTCTCTTTACGAAAAGATGTTAAAGGCAAAGCGGTTCTCGTTATCCTTGGAACCTTGGCACTGTCAGGACCTTTTAGGTGACTTACTGCCTGGCCGTGGCTGTAGATGGGACTCGACATTATACATGAACATCATCCACATCCTCCACATCTGTTAGGGTAAGGATTTACCAGTATGTTCAAACTTCCTGAACATGGTGTTCAATTAAATAACCTCATTAGTCAAAGTTGTCATCTTCTTTTTTTTTTTTTTTTACAGGATATGAACGATGCTCATGACCACATTGACCTAACTTTAAATATGTTAGTAGGTTTCCATGTGACCAAGCGCTTTTTCCACACGGACTCCTCTGCTGCGACACGTGTGCAGAAGAGATTGATGATTGCCTTATAATCAAGCTCTGACATTTTGGAAAACGACCAGCTGGGATGTGCATACTTAACATTTCCATCCTTCCCAGCAGTAGACTTTGACGGACACCTTGTAATCAAAGTGATTAAAAAGAGCTAATCAATTTTTTATTAAATTTTCCATGAAATGAAATTTTTTTCTTGGGATGCATGGGAAGGAACAGGAGGGTATACATTTTTTATTTTTTTTTAAACCCTCAACCATGAGTTAAGGTGTACACGAATCTGCGCCTGTGGAATGAGGAGTGACACTCCACTTATGAGGAGATGTTATGCTCCCTGAATTTAATTTTCATTCTGGAGATCGGCGTGGGGAGAGGGTGATCACACGTCCAACATTTCAAATGTCAGCTGCATTCGCTTTAAGGACAGGAATTCTACAAAGGCAATGATAACAGTAACAGTAAAATCAGATGGTATTTATTATATTACTGAATTCAGCGGTATTACTGAATTAAAAGTGCCGCCACCACTTCAAACTGGACCGTTGTAGTTGCTTTGCGTTGACAAAAATATTGTGATCATTTATATATACTGCTCAAAAAAATAAAGGGAACACTTAAACAACACAATGTAACTCCAAGGGGTTGTAGGGAGGTCATACAGGCACGTGGAGGCCACAAACACTACTGAGCCTCATTTTGACTTGTTTTAAGGTCATTACATCAAAGTTGCATCAGCCTGTGATCCAAAGTGTGTTTTTCCACTTTCATTTGGAGTATGACTCCAAATCCAGACCTCCATGGGTTAATAAATTTGATTTCCATTAATAACTTTTGCGTGATTTTGTTATCAGCACATTCAACTATGTAAAGAACAATATATTAAATAAGAATATTTCGTTCATTCAGATCTAGGATGTGTTATTTTAGTGCTCCTTTTATTTTTTTGAGCAGTATATATATCATGGGTAAATATGAATGAATTTAGGGGGTTATTCAGATTTGTGGCATGTTATTCCAACATGCAGTTTAAATATTAGCAGTTATGGCAGTTTTCATTAATTCATTAATATTTGGAGTGAGGGAAATAAATAGTTCAATCATAAACGGGAAAAAAAGAAGATAAAGGCCCAAATTGAAAGGATTTAAACAAAAGAGCAGAACAGTGAAAAGCTGCTCTGTCTGCCCAGTTTCTCCTTATCATTAACAAAGTAGTGAGTTAACAGACAGACCAGTGACTGCAAGCATCATGACTGCATCTGTCAAGCAGGGGCTGCAGGGCACAGACAGCAACAGTCAAGAGTCAGGACCGAGGAGGGCTTCTGCAGACTATAATTGACTGAACCATGACCTGCAGTGCTCTCTTATAGTGTGTTCTTTTGTGTGTGTGTGTCAGTGTGCACAGTGTATATGTGGTCACACCTCAGCCAACACCCTGCAGTCCTCTTCGCATTCATCAGATTGATATTAATATTCATGAGGAGGCTGGTGGCCGCCATCCCAAGATGAGGGTGCTAATGAATGAAGCAAACGTGCATGTCGGTGTGTACGCCTGTGTGTGTGTATTTCACAGATGCAGGGGGCCAAACTGTAATCAAATCACAACCGCCCCCTCATCTCCGCCCTCATCAACCACCAGTGGCGCTCCCTCCCTACACGATAATGCTAACATGTGATGTCACATGCCTGCTTGTGGTCCAGCGCCGGCGGACGCTGTGTGTTGAATAATGGCCAGGGGCCGGCCAAGATAAAGAGAGATGAACTGGAGGGTACGCTCACTCCAGGCATACAAATAACCAACTATTATCGCTCATTAGCATCCACGGCTAACACAGAGCCCACGCTGTGCAGCAGAGTACCTTCACAATGGAACCACTCCTGTATGATTGATGGTGAAACAGCACGAGTCACAATAACGGAAGAAAAAAAGCACTAAAGATAGAATCTGTCAGCTGCAGTGAGGTAATAAAAACATGGGCAAACAAAAGGATGTCGGACTAATCAAGAATGCCAGGCACAGCTCATTAATCTGTGAGAGCGGCAGTGTTTGGAAACCTGGAGATAAGTGAAATGACTGGCACGTTGTGGGGATCATGTGTACCTGTCCTATTATGCCTGCTATCTTTTCATCTGTGGCAAAAACAAAAGGATAAAATGAGAAAACAGATGAAAGCACCGAGGGCGTTTGGGGAATCGGGTGGAAGCTGACAGAGAGGAATCAAAGGTAAATAGGACAGTTGCGAGTTCTAGCAAAACCTTTGCTCAGTCAGCGCAGCTGAAGTTGCAGGAACGGTTCGGATCAAATGTGGAAAGAGGCTTTGGTCTGTGACACCTCATCACTGCTCTAAAAAAGTGGAGAGGAAGCAGCTTTCCGATTGGAAAATGAGTCATTAAAATTTACAGCTCACTCGCTCATGTACAAATAAGATTCAGATCGAGTGATTATAATTCCATCATCCAGAAAAATGAAATCTTCGGGCTTGTTGAAATATATATACACACTCACACAAACATCTATTATTTAGGCATGTCCTATTTTTTCTTGAAAGGAAAATTTTGCCGTGCTTGCAGTCCTAGGAGAGCACGCACGTGCATGCATGAAGCTGTTCTCCAACAGTTAGCCCGAGTCAGGGTGAATTCAACATTTTCAGTTGTTGCTGACAAAGATTTGTTAACTTATATATTTTTTTGCACCCACGACCTATGAATACTTCTTCAAGGCTGTTCATCAGCACATCTTAAGAATATGCTAGGTTGACCTGATAAGTAACAAGTGGGCTCACATTCTGCATTTCTTGGATATTTTAAAATTTCATTCAATGCAACAAAGGAAAAAAAAAGAAATTCTCAATAAGATTCTAAACATGACAGATTCTGTGCTGTAATTTTCTCTGCCTCATATTTTCCATTTGCATCATAGCTCATTCTAGGTGCTAAGCTGTCAAACCTGTGTTGAAAGCTGCACAAGTGAAAACTGTGAAATAAGAAAAAAAAAAAAAGAAAACTTCACACTGGCTTCAGGTCCAAACGTGTGTCAAAACAAAATGCTCCTCCTCCTCCTCCTCCGTCCTCACCTTGTCTCTGTCTTCTACTAGATCGCTCAGCACGTCGTCCATGTCCAGGATCCCTCCTTCAGCGTACTCCAGGTGGTGGGTCTTCCCTGCACACTTTCCATGCTGGACCAAAAAAAAAAAAAAAAACATTCTAATTAAAGCAGGACACTAAATGCAACAATTTGAAATGTCCTCACCTTTGCCACTCACATTTTTTCCCAGCAATACGAATTTGCAAATTAATAGGTGTAATCAATAAAATTTAGACCACATCTGTCCCATTTGTGTTGAGAGAATCTAGTGTATCCAGGCACACTGACTCAGTTTTATATGCTAGCAAACACTCATTACCCAACAATCTCTTGGCAAAAATGGCTGCTGTAAAAAGTGCCTGAGTCCCCAAGATGCTACTGCTGCACATGGTGATGTGTCGATGCTGAGGGTCCACAAACAACAACAGAAAAGCACTGCAACCACAGAAAGGGGAAGCAGAATAGAGAGCCCTATATCCTGTTGTGATGATTCCAGCTACATTTCAAATTATGCATGCAGTCACAAAGAATTCAATTAGCTCAAAAGTTTATTTCCAAGCATAAAAATCATGAGTATCTCAATAGCAGGGTTCCCCATTTGTTAGGCAGGTACAGTATAAAAAAACAAAAAAAAAAAAAAACCAAAAAAAAGTACCAACATTACACTCTACAAGTAGCTGTCAAGCTTGAGCTGAAGAGTATGCAAATGAGCTGGGGAAGCAGAGGAATGTTTCCAGTTTTGCTGGTCTGTGGAGACTGGCGGGCGCATTCCAGACTGATTTCACCATCACCATGAAGCGATCGGGCACGCCCCAGTGTGTGGAACAACAGTGTGACAGTGGAACAACAGTGTGTGCAGCTTCCTCCGTTTGCAAAGAGAAGCTGCAGTATGAAAACTGTTGATGCACCACAATCAGCAAAGTCCATGAACAATATTTTCTTCTAGATTTTGTCATTCAGTGTAGGCAGTGTACTGTTGGCGTCCAGGCCTACAAATAGAGACAATTTCAGATAAAACTGATAATTGTGAATGCATTAAAAACTTGTATAATGCAATAAAAATTTAAAATTGTGCCATCCTGAAAGATTTGCCATTTTTAAACCACTATTTTCATTCAAGCCATTTCAAGATGGAAATGGGAAATCTTGAGAATCCTTATCACTTCTAACAATGTGTGCTCAATGAAACAGTCCATTAGGACCTTCCCATAACAATGAGCAATCAGTCACAGGCAACACGAGACTATATTACCAGTTAAATTATCGGCTGGAGCTTATAAGAACTGGAGCCTGGAATGAGTTTGGCTATGACCCAGCAAGTCTCTTCTGCTGCGTCCCTGAGCACTCCTGTGAACGAGCCCGTTTTTGCACCGCTGGATATGCATTTCAATTATGGGGCACAAAAAAAAAAAAAAAAAAAAAACTGGTCTGCCTTTTACGGTGGGCCAAGTCTATTCTTATGAAAGAAAGAGTTGGGAGAGCCTGGGATTTCAATCACAGGGACACAGAACCCCCACGTTCTTCAGCAGTGCCTGTAATATCAGTGCGGTATCTGACCAAGTACGAAACACAGGAAATGGACAGGTAGGAAATAAGACCAATAGAAATCTCTTATTTGCTGTGACTTTTAAAGGCAATCAAACACTGCTGGTAGGTAGTTGTGTGTTGATTGGATTACACAAATTTTGACTAAAAATATACGTTTTCCCTGTTTCGGGATGTTTAGGTGATTCACTTTGGAGGAAGCTCACGTCAGGACAGCCTGAACAATCTGGAAAACAAGAGTTAATCTACAGACAGCGAAGCAGAGCCGTGGGTTTTTTTGTGCTGTGGTTTGCCATTACTGCAGCTACTGTGGGCAAGAATGAGCCCAGAGTAGCTGGTCCAGCTATTACCTCACAAATATGTTCTGCTGGTTAGATTTGATGCTAGATAAGATTTAATGTGAGACAAAGGGCTTACAGTGTTCTTCCTTTTGTATTTTACGGGCTTTTAGGAGGACCGTGATTTTAAATCAGTACAGGCTGCACTTTTCAGATTTCAAAATATAAACAAGAAAAATGGAATCAGCTCAGTTTATGAAGCACGAATCGCTCATTTTTCTAATGTGCTTGCCAGCCAGTCACAGGCCTTACAGGAATGGATTTTTTTTTTCTCTTTACACTCATTACAAATCCTTTGAAATATAATGGATGAAAAATAACAGAAGACACTGCTGGGTAAAAAACAAGTTCATTCAGTGCTGCTCAGTGACTGAACCAATGACAAAATGTTCAAGTCAGAAATACAGAAACTAGGGATGTTTTTTTTTTACATTTCATTACATTAAACTGATAAATCTAAGTTAGACAGTATGAGTTAGCGATCAAGATGTTGAAGCTGGAGCCAAGAGGGGCAAAGAATTACCAACAGAAAAACTGGTCCAACCTGAACATTCTTCTCTCTTCTGACACTGCATGAGTGTTTATGTATGTGTATTCCTCATACAACAGCAGGACCAGCATTAAGGTAAAACACACAATATAAGCTCTCCCCTACAGTTCTTTAATCCCTGGTAATTTCCCTCGTATCCTGAACTGTTCACCGTTACCAAAAAAAAAAAAAAAAAAAAAAAAAAAAAAAAAAAAAAAACAAAGGGAGTCAGGATTCAGTCAGTCAGTAGCAGAGGAGAATTACTATGACAGTTTGAGAGGTAAATTCCTTGCAAATTACACCACTGCCCAACATCTATTTGAACACACTGTAGAATCACCTTTCTCAGAATGACATAAGATGTTAAGTCTAACAGTGAGATGATACACCGCATAGATGGATAATGACTCATCTGCTAACATATCATAATACAACGAATAATACTAATACATATCATGAAACTATCTGAAGTTGAAGGAGCTAACTCTTCTTCACTGGCCACATCATCCATCTATCTTCAGCAGCAGCAGCCTAAGCAGGGAGGCCCAGACCTCCCTCTCCCCAGCTACTTCATCCAGCTCTTCTGGGGGGATCCCGAGGCGTTCCCAGGCCAGCCAAGAGACATAGTCCCTCCAGCGTGTCCTGGGTCTTCCCGGGGGCCTCCTACCGGAGGGACGTGCCCTGCACACCTCACCAGGGTCGCATCCTGACTAGGTGCCCGAGCACCTAGTCATCATCTGGCTCTCCTCAACGTGGAGGAGCAGCAGCTCTACTCCAAGCTCCTCACCCTATCTCTAAGGGAGAGCCCAGCCACCCTACGAAGTAAGCTCATATCGGCCGCTTGTACCCACGATCTTGTTCTTTCGGTCACTAACCAAAGCTCATGACCATAGATCGACCGGTAAATCAAGAGCTTCACCTTTCGGCTCAGCTCTCTCCTTCACCACAACGGAACGGTGCAGAGCCCACATTACTGCAGACGCCGCACTGATCTGCCTGCCAACCTCCCGCTCCATTCTTCCCTCACTCGTGAACAAGACCCCGAGGTACTTAAACTCCTCCACTTGGGGCAGGATCTCCTCCCCGACACGGAGAAGGCACTCCACCTTTTTCCGGCAGAGAACCATGGCCTCAGATTTGGAGGTGATGATTCTCATCGCGACCGCTTCACATTCTGCTGCGAACCGATCCAGCGAGAGTTGGAGGTCACAGACTGATGAGGCCAACAGGACCACATCATCCACCTGGAATTTTAAATTTTCATTCATTGCAGTTGCTATACTGCAGACAGTTACCATGGTGTTTCTATAGAAACAATTAAGGTGGACTGATTCCATGATGCAGGAAAACAGCAGGTAAACAGTTACATAAAGTCCCAAATGTTGTGACATAGCTAACATACTCGACACAAGAACCTTCTCCTCACTCGCACACAGCTAATTTAGCATGATGTCTGCTGTCAGCAGTGTTGCTATAGGGCCTGAAACCTGAAGAGAGCCTGCAGGGACAAACCATGGGACAGACAGCAAGGCCTACAATGTCTGACTGTTAAACCCACATGCTGGTAGACAGTCTGGTCCACATCAGACATGGTAAAAAATGGTCATCCCCTGTTATCAGGCCTCCTGAATGTCGGCAGTTTTCTTTTTTTTTCTGCAAAAGGAGCAGAAATATTAATTTGTTTCATGCTCATGTGTGCAGACTTTCATAGTTATGGATCCCTGACAGAGTGACAACAGTGCACATGCACACATTTACGCAATCGTGCCAGGTGATGAGCATTTTCCAAGTGTAGCTGGTGTGAAAACTATTCAACATACACCATTTTCTCAACAGAACAGGTGCAGAGCTCCCATTAAAATAAACTACTTCTGGAGGTCTGCATGTCTTCACTGCAATGTAGTGTGCAAAATCCTTTTACCCTCAACATCATTAAAAACAAATATGCATGTGTTGGTGAAAGTGGAGTTTCTGACAGTTCTTGCCTTCAGCAGGCTGAAGAGAATCATGAGGTGTTTGTGGGTGCAAAGTGGACTCAGCTGGTCATATCAAGTCCGATCTGAGTGGCCTGTGGCACCATTACTGCTGGATTCGCGTCACGAGCTGCCTATCTGCAACAGACTGCTGAATCGGCAACATCATCCTGATTAACATGTCCTGTAAAAACCAATCAGGTCCTGCTGAATTCTAATCACACACTCCACATTTGGCCTCCTTGAGCTTGGTTAAATAAATAAATAAATAAATAAATGAATAAAATAAAGAATCACTAAGGCTCTTGGGTAGAGCGGCCACGGCAGAGGCTGTCAGCGATGCAGAAACGTGACAGCTCAGGGGACACCATGCAGGATGAGCTCCTGTGTGTATGTGTGTGGTGCACACACATACACACACATATGTGTGTGTGGTCCTCTAGATCTTTGTGTGTTCTCTGTCACTGCAAGCAACCCACTGAGCCATCCAGGCACCCAATCAGTCCCTCCATCCCAGCCTCTCACCTTGCCAGTGTGGGCGTGACTACGGGGGAGGCGGGGAAGCCAACCGATAAAACTCGAGGCCTGTCACCAATCCTAATCCCCAATCACTCACGGAACAAAGCCTCCTGTCTGTGGCACATACACCCATCTGTGGCCGCAGAGCGGACATCAAAAAGCAAACTTCCAGCTGCCCACTGAGATACCAGGGCTTTCACGGGAACCTATTGTACAAGTAGACAAGCTGAGGCTCATGGAGACGAAGAATACATCAGCACCCTATCACACAACAACAGCTCGCACATTAAAAGTTGCTGATTAATAAAAAGGTCAGCTTGACAGAATGATTTATGTACTATGATATCAGGCAGCAAAATTATTGACAAACACCTCAAACTGACAGAAACGCCAAAAACCTGAAAACTTTAAAACAGTTAATATGCAATCTTTGTTTTAGAAAAGACTGTGTCTTCTCCAGGTTTTTAACCCCCCATACACACAACAACATGATGCTTTCACCCTCGTGCTTCATTGTTGGGATGGTAAGCTGTAGTTTATAACCACAATTTTCCCCAAACTTAATGGTTTGGGGGAAATTGTGGTTATAATTGTGGTCCCTATTTCCCCATAGTTTACTTCTTCATAGGGAGTTTACTTCTGCAAAATATGCAGCATCTTCCTTTTTCCAGATAATCTACAATATATGATATAGCAATGACTACAGTGGCTTACAATTTCCAATGTTTCTCATCTGAGGCCTTGGCTCATAACATGCATGTATTGTTTCTGGACATCCAGTTATGTCTATTCTAACAACTCTGTATACTGTGCATGCAGAGCATAGATTACATTTTAAAGTAATTAAAATTTAAAGTACTTTTTAAGGAATTTAAGTACATTTTTCTTAGAAGTTCAAAACGGCAACGTCACAGCACAAAGTCACGTGACTCATAACTGCTCAACAACGTTATGGTTGATTTTAAATGTGAAAATGAACACAAGCGGACAAATATACCTGACTTGTAGTGTTTGGAGGTAAAATGCGAAGATAATTAACTTATTAATATACGTTCTGTGTTTACCTGCTCCAAAATCCTGTGATACCTCCGCGTGGCTTGATCGATTAAATCTCGCACGGTCCATCCAGCTTTACAGGGAACCACCACCGCGGTGTCCCCGAAAGTCACGGTCACTTTCATAGTAACCGACAATGTCTGCGATTCTCTCAGTCCTTGAAGTGATTTTCGATAACTCCCGGAGCCACGGAGCTGCTCCCGGTGCGAAGCGAAGGCACTTGCCGGTCGAAAATTGAGCAACAGGTGTTTCAGGTCAGGAAATCAGGGCGAAGCCACGGGTCCGTCTTCACTGAGCTAAACTGGAGGCTGAAACCGTGGGAAAAAAAATTAAACTACATAAAAATGGAGAATAAACGCGTGTTTACAGCCGCAGAATGCGAATTTGTGTCATGTTGAGCTGTCGGCTGATACACCCAAACAAAACAAACCGAGCGGAGAACCCGGAAGAAAATCACGTCGACGGTGGAAGTTCAGGAAATTCCTTCGACGCTGTATCGCTCATGTCCCCGTTTACCTAACCAAAGAAAGAGATTTAAACTTTACTAACTCAGTCTGCCAAGAATCATATTAATAAAACCCACTGGAATTAAAGTGTTGTGTCTACTACAAATGCTAAGACTTAAGTTTTTCCCCCCCCCCCCCACACCCCAAAAAATAGATTAAAGTAAAGAACAAATGAAAAGTGTATGAGTCATTTATTTATTGTTCAAAAATTATTATAATTTTTTTTTTTTTTTTTTTTTAACTGCAATTGCAACTGTCCATTTGTCTTTGGCTTGGGTCGTGTGAATGACCCTCACAGACATCCACCATTTATTCAGACAGTCTGTATTCGAGGCAATTTAGTCTCCATTGAGTCAAGAGTGTGTGTTTTTAGACTGTGGCAGGAAATTGAAACTCTTTTCAGAAAACACAAGCTGACACGGTAACAAAAAGTGTCGGCCACATAAAGTTACTATTTCTCCTCAAATGACAACCCAATAATAAAAATTCTAAATTCTGCCTGTTGGGTTTTTTGTGTCTCACATTAAGTTTCATATTTTATTATGAGCTGATTAAATACAAAACATATTGAATATTAACAGTTTATATCTTGGACACGCAGAATTTCAAATATTCGTTCCTCAATATGTCTTTCTTTTGAAATATTACTTGACATCACTTTGGACTGGTTCAACCTTACCTGCAAACATCATTCATTCCTTTTTCAGTACATATTTATTGCTAGTTACTCTTATAAAGTTATTAGCTTGACAACTTACTCTTCTAAACCCTCTGCATGTGTATTAAATGCACCTAATCATTATTGTGCCTCATTTTAGGTTATTGTGTGTGTGTGTGTGTGTTGTGTTGTGAAATTGCCTTTATAGATATTAATGGCCACTGACACGCTCCCGAGCATTAGTTTCGCACATTGTTCAGAATTGCTCTTGGGAATTTCCTCCCCACCAAACTGAAAACCCAACACATGAGATGGATTCATAATTGGAACAAGCAATTATTTCCACCACCGCTGTAATTCTCCTCAAAATGAATGGAACGGAACAATGAAGGGCTGGCAAACAGCCTCTTTGCTTCTTATTTCATCTCACTGCTCTGGATAAACAAGGTGAGTAGTGAGGGCGTCAAAGCATGAGGGGAGCTAATAAGAATATTTTTCTGCTGACACATTCTCTGAGTCTAAACAGAATATAAAGCAAGTTCAATGGTGCGTTTGCAGAGCCACTGGGCACACATCACTCCTAGTGCGTTCACACAATTTTGCAGATTCTGGATGGTGGTGTGTGGTTTGAATTAAAGCCAGGATCACGCTCAGAAACGTTTGAGCTAGTGTCACAAAATGTAGCTGGACTCTAAAAAACCTGCAATTTTCTCCCACCTTCCCGAGGGGCCATGGTCAAACCCTCACCTCGTGTGACTTTTCACAGTTTTTCCAGGACTTGCTTTCATTCGGCGTGGTCCCTTTAAAGCCTGTGCTTCCGCAGCGTTTCACATCTAAAGAAGGCCGTCTCTCATCAACCCTCCACACTAATGTCACTTTTTCCTTCCAAGATGAGCGTAATAGAAGGCACTTTCTCACTTTTGAGCTTTTCCTTCTGGTGGCTAAAACTGGAAATGTGAAGTTTGAAATTGGACGACTTCTTTAACCAGAAAGTGTGGATAATTGCCGATGTTCTGTGATATAAATTTAGATATTCTGACAGCCAGTATGGTTGAGTCATTGTCACTGACTGTGCTTCTGCTAGATGGTGTCGGTAGCCATAATTGAAACAAGGATCATATATTACTCTTTTGGGTTTCTGCCAGTGCAGATGACCATCACTCGTACACTTTTGATAACAATATTTATAGCTTTTAACTGTTTGTCTAGTTCTTTATTGCTTCTGCTACTCAGTCTAGAGGAAGCAGGGTCCCATGTCGACCATTAACAATTAGGCAGAGGTTGAAGTTTTCTGTTTTTTGTTTTTTTTTTTTTTTCCATTTAGTCCGTACAAAACAACATTTATTGTCAGGGCTGATATTGCATTTTCTCATCATCAAACCTTTCCAAATGCAGTTTCTAATAATTTATTTAGAGGGAAGAAAGGGAAGGAGAGTGATAAACACACTTGAAATGCTAGACAGAGATCACCACTACACAATTACAGCCATATTTACAGTATTTGTTACTTATTATATCAGTAAGTCATTTATAATTCAACATGTACCAA
Organism: Pao palembangensis; assembly: GCA_015343265.1. Taxonomy (NCBI): domain Eukaryota; kingdom Metazoa; phylum Chordata; class Actinopteri; order Tetraodontiformes; family Tetraodontidae; genus Pao; species Pao palembangensis. The sequence continues at coordinate 6,717,159 of CM027085.1, read as the reverse complement.
CAACAGGAAGCAGATCACACCATCCACGTGATAATTTCTAAAGTTCAACCTGACAGGACATTGCAAATATTGGAGGGACGACTTTGGTATAAAAAACATATAGCATAAAACGTAAAACAATTCTAGCCACATAGATTAGTAAAAAAAAATCATATAATTTAGCTCAGTTTGGTAAAGTTTTAGAATACTGAATAACGTTAAAAGCCTGTTGATAGTGACTGTATTGCCCCTGTTGGCTGCTATTTGATGTAGAGGAGTCTGACGATTTTCCCATAAGTCTTCATTTTAAGGAGCTTAATTCATATTCAGGATGCCGAAATGTTCACTGCAAAAACCTCTTCCTATTTTTGAAAGACGGTAGACTAATGTGAAGTGTTTTCATATTGTAACAGATGAATCAGTCTAATGTTCGTTATGTGACCTTTTAGAGCAGACCAGGGATGGCGTCTGTGGTGTTTGCAGCCTGGCTGATGTCACTTCATCTCTTTAAACCCCTCCTTTACCTGAGATTGTTCAACAACCATTGTTAGTGTGACACAGATGTGGTACCAGTATTAAAGTGTTTTACGGCTCACAATCAAAGAGGTTGGACTTTACAGTCAACCCTGGAGCATTGTTACAAAGTTCACACTGTATTTTTTCTGAGCCTTTCCAGTCTTTTGCTCATCTGGAAAGTAAGCTGAAGAGAATGGAGGCTGTCAATAAAAGCCCAGAGATTTTTGTTTTGTTCATCTCACTGAGTGCAATTTATGGGGTTGGCTTGTCTGGGTCGATAACCATGTTGATTTGCTTTCAGTCTTCTCGCAGTGGCCCTTTTCTAAAGAGCAAAATTGACATGTTCTCAGGAGCGGTGCCACCAGCCCCGTGTTTTAACTCAGTGTGAGTCTGAAAGTGGTCAATAGCTGAGACTTGCTTCACTTCCTGCTGCGCTGCTTACAATTACAGGGCCTGAATCAGTAATGTGGATTACACAAAACCCAGCCAATAACTCCCTCTCTCTGTCTCTCTCTCTCTCTCTCTCTCTCTCTCTCTCTCTCTCTCTCTCTAAAGTACACACACACACACACACACACACACACACACACACACACACACACACACACACAGTAATCACAGTAATCACAGCATATAACTTTCATCTTGCATGAGGATTTCATTTCTCATCTCCAGTATAATGCTCACAACTCTGAATTTCACATTTCTTTCATGTGAGGCTGCAGAAAAGCTGGAATCGAAGGAGCTGAAGGCTTGCTCGTGAATTACATGAGTCGCTAAATGTGCCTGAACTGCCTGGAATAATCATAGCTATTCAGAGCAAAGCAGCCACCATCCAGTACTAAGATCTTTGCAGAGACACATTGTACTGTTGAGCTTGTTACTTTGCAATTTCTGAGGAGGGTATTTGTGATGTGCTGCTGGAGGTCCCCTGCTTTTTTGGAGATTTTCTTTTGAAAAAGAAGAACAAGGCAAACAAGAAAGTGGAACTGCGTTTAAATAAAAAGGCTAAACTCTTGTGTTCCTCATAGGTGAGTAAAGGCCACATCGTGTCACAAGTACAATGGTTCCCCTTCACACCAGTCAGCACCTTTATTGACCCTATTTATGGGTTCAGAATTGCACAAATAATTGTAACTCTTTGAACACTCTTAAAGTTTGTTTGACCCATGTGAATATCTTCTGTTCTATACTTCTTTTGGGACTGGCTTTATTGGAAGCAAACGTTTGACGATGAAGGATATTTCCAACAGAAGAGGAGCTCATACACCAGGAAGTCATTCTGACGATTACATCATCACTTATTTTCGCATCCTTTCCAAGGAGGAAATATATATTTTCTCACTCATCTCGGCGAGGAAGCCGCAGAGGAGACGTCACTTCATACCTGACTGTTGCAAACGGCTAATTAGACTGATTAGATTTTTCTGTGGTGCTCACTGTTAACAACACATCGCTCCCTCTGCACCGCACCGTGATGGGTGAGAATCAGGCTTTATATTCACCAGGCAGGTAGCAGCATCACACTTCCTCTCCCTCCTTTTCTGTCGCTTACACACATGCCTTAATGGAACAGATTAGCACACCGGCACATAAACCGCATTTCCCGCCCGTTTTCTCGCCCACTCTCTCAGTTTCTTTTTCTTTCTGTCTCCTTCTGTCGTGCACAATCGGCGGGTAATTAAAATCTAAGCTGACACAAAAGTTGCTTTAATTTAAATTCATTATACCGTGTCAGCCATAGGCCTTACTGGAAATCTTTTTTAGAAACCTGCAGCCTTGAAACCATGGCAACTGCATAACCTCATTTTCCACCTAAATGACAGCGAAAAAAGCTTGCTAAACATAGATTTGCACAGTAATGCGGCTACATTAGCAACAAAGGCTAACAAAAAGGGGCAATGACAGAAGAAGGTGAAGTAAGGAAAGGTACGAGCTTCCAGAAAGGAAGGAATAAACCAGCCCTTTATGTTCCAGGGAAATGTGATAAATTGAAGGCCTGACTGCTGAACTGATGTTTCATGTAGAGTTTTACCCACTTACTGTATTTATCACCAGTGAACAATGAGCAACAATTAATATTAGTAAAAAAAAATCACTTGCTTTTATCTGAGTAATGTGCTGAATCTAGATTTATGACAGCACAGTATGTACAGTGTATAATTGCATAAAATAATTTTATGCATAAAATAATTTGCATTAAAAACTACAATTCTATAAACAAAGGCTATACAGTAGCTTATAGAAAGTAGGGATTGGTTGTCAAAGATGCATTATAAATACAATTAAATTGTAATATAATTACCTTTTCACTGCACTAGAAGGATGTCATAAAGATTATTTATTACTGTTGGGAAAAAGTTTTGTAGTACATGGAGTCATTTCTGTGTAATGGTTTGGTGTTATTTCTGCTGATGCACGCATGCTAGGCTTCCTTTCAACTTTTCACCGCTTGTAGCTGCAGAGCAGGAGGACTAATGGCACTCCATCAAGCGAACACAGACAATTAAGTTATGCAAATGCACTAATTACAAATGTGTAACTGTTCTACCTTTTCACTTAACTCTAACCTGTTTAAAGGTTTCAGTGCCAGCTTACAATCTGGCCTGTGGGATGGGTTTGTCTCTGGCATCCAGTCACAGATGAACAGAGGGAGGGTCGGGCGTCTGCGAGGGGGTGGAGGGTGTTATTGTGGGCTCTGTGCATGCCAGGGCCAGAGAGAAAAAGAGAGATCAAAATAGGCCTTCTGTCAATCAAAAAACCCAATTATCATTCCCAATCAGTAGTGGAAACACACAAAGAGCTGCTCTCATGCGCTAGATCCTTGGTCTAGACGAGAACAATTACGGCATAATTAGTTCATCAGACAATCCCAGATTGATCTAACTTGGATTTGCATTGCAGAATCAGGGCAAAAGAGAGGAGGCCTGTGCCATAGAAACCACGCTCTGCCTTTTCATTTTCAAGAAATGACTTTGCATCCAGTCCAGAGTGACAAAGCTCTGCGCCCAAAAGATTTGAATCTGGAATCTAAACCTGTAGCGTCGAATCGCTGCATCGTCTGGTTTCCTTCATTTGGCCAAGCCTGCACCTCGTTTCGCATCGTGGCAACGAGAGCCTCGATCAATGCCGAGGCGGAGGTGGAAGGAGTAGAACGGCAGACGGAACCTGCGAGGGTGGCGGCGTCACGCTGTGTTTCTTTCACAATGTGAGCTTGATCAGTTTCTGAGGGAGAAAAGGCCCCCTGCATGCCGCAGATTGCGAACAGACCATGATTACTCGCGCCACAAAAAGTGCAGGTAATGAGTGTACGCTTCTGATAGACACCATTCAGCTACAGCTACACCACTAAGTGCTCCGCCCTTTGATTTGGGAGCGACGTTGCTGTGGCAACTGTGCAAGTTGATTGCGGCCCTATTTTTGGAGTTTCCGTGGGGTACTTCATTTAGCCGAGCCTGTGGAAGGCGTCATTTAGTACCAGCTCAGTTTATTCTCTGTGACCCTTTAATTCAGCAAGTGGAAGAACATATCGATTTAATTAAGAAGTTCATTTGTTAGGAATGGCAAGTTCTATGGAGCTGTTTTTGAGGGATTAGTGTGTGACAGGATTAGAGATGGGATCCACAGAGTCGACTCAAAGTCGCAGAATGAGGGTTTTAACTGCTCGTATCCATACAAAAAGGTAGTCCATCTAAAAGCTGGAAGACAATCAACGAGAACAGATACACTGCAGTTCCACAAGAAAAAACTCACATACGTAGGGATCATCTCTGATCGTCCGGTTCCTGGATGTATCACTCCCACCAGGGTCCCACCAGGGTCGTGTTTACAGTGAGCACCGAGTGGGAACTGCAGTGGGCCTTCGTAGAGAAGAATATTTTAGTCACAAATCTGTGTTCAGGTTGATTTTGGTGTGGACAGTTTTAAATTCAGGTCAGTTGTGTTTTCAATTCACTCGCTTTTCCATTAATGATGTTAATAATGATGTATATATATATATATGTATATATATATATATATATATATATATATATACACGAGTTTAGAATGGAGGAAGAACCACCCGCGGGGGGTGAGAAGGGAATTTTTTTTATTATTATATATATATTTATATACACAAACACACACATCTATAGTGTGTGTTTTTGTGTGTGTGTGAGTGTCTGCGTTCTTGAATTTCTAACCTCATGTAGTCAAACTGGTGAAACCTGGATTGCTTCTGGGACTGTAGCTCGTCCTTTGTGTTTAAAAACCAAGCAAAGGGAAAAATCCACATATATTAAACAAAAAGAACTGGGGGAGGTTTGGTTGGTATTCCTTTAGTTAAGGCCGTCTTTCTTTCCTTCTCTTCAGGCTCCTGTAATCCCTCGTATCCCCCTTAATTCAATAAGATGCTATCTTGCATCGTTTTCTGGGGTTGCATCATTTTCTCATCTGGCTGAATCCAGACAGCTCTCTCTCAAAGAATGGTAAATATGGATGGAGCAAAGCCGTGCATGAACATGGAAATCAACTTGTGGCTCTCTGCTCGATGGCCGTCTTAATTCCAGGCTTACAGCCGCTTATCTCGACTGAGTCAAGGTTGAGGATGAAAGGCTGCACTCTTTCTGTCCAGACCTCCTTTGCAATTAGACAGAAATCCATACAGCAAAGTATTTCGACCAAGCCGGCACTGCCCCCCCTCCATAATTCACTTCATTACTCAGATCGTCTCTGTGATTCATTCGCTGTATCAGAAAGGGTGTTTTTTTCTGCAGGAGAGGGAGGCAAGCAGAGTCCTTTCAAAGCTGAAAAGAGTGATATTTCTGCTCTCTTTCTGTGCGGTAAGCTGATTATGGATGAGAGGTTGTCAAAAACGCACGTCGGGCCTTTTTTCACTCGCTGACAGTTATTTAAAAGTGAGGACATCACTAAAAGAACATTTTAAATGGCATAATGGTGGCTAATATTGATCCCATCTATCTGTGTGTTCACTGTCCTTCAGCCTTTTGCGGAGACCTGAGGTGTAATTAACTTTAATCGTTTGATTCCAAATGTTAGCTGAAAATACTGTTCTGAAGGTTCGCAGAGAAAAGCTTTGACAGATAATCTGTTCTTTGAGCTGGAAAAAGCTTCACGCCAAGTTTATTTTGAAAGTAAACGCTTGTGGTTTAATGAAGCGTTTTAGAGACACTTAATATTATTTGAATTTCTGAGCTCTGGCTTGAGACTAACATTTTTCTGGAGATGCAATTTGAATTTCAAAGGTTTTTCATTTCACTTTTCTCAGAGCCTCGTCTTTCAAATTTTTACCTTTTCAGAATTGAGACCTGATGTGTTTAGACATCCATAATTTGGATTTTAATCTCACAATTGCAGAAAATGGATGGATGGATGGATGGATGGATGGATTTGACCCTAATGTTCCTGCTGATTCATATCAAAAGAAAACATGCTGCTTGTTTTCATAAGATGGAATAAAAACAATGTTAACATGTGTCTTGACATGTATATAAAGCTGTTTTAAAGCGTAGATCCCATTTCCTGGGCTCAGACACTTCTTTAGCCAGGCCTGCTGCACACACAAAGAAAATCTCTCAGGTCCCTGAGGTAACCGTCAGGGATTTGTAAGATTTCTCTCTATAGGACTCTTGACGTGACAAAAGGCAGGGTGCCACTTACCCGCCGGAAATGCTGTGAATTCTTTCCCCCCCTCTCAGCAGACAGGGGAAGCGCCAGCCTGTACTTGAAAGCTTCCCTCTGCAGGTCTGAGATTAGAGGGCATTCCTCTCCGTTCCCGCTCATGTAGGCAGCGCGTCCGCGGTCACTCTTTCCCTGATGTAACGACGGCTTCTTTGAAGTGAGAAGCCGGGCCGATGGACGACTGCAACTTTAAACGTGTCCGCCAACGGATTTTGAGACGGGAGTGGGAACCTCAGAGCCTTTCAGGGTTCATTTCCACCCATGGCAATCAGCAGTCTGACAGCAGGCAGACGAATTCTAATGCATCCTGGAAGGTTTTTGGGAACGCAGAAGATTTTGCTCCGTGAGAGGGAACAATAGATTTTATAACGGGAGAAATGGTTTTAATGAATGTAACAAGCATTCATACACATCATTATTAGTGCTTGCAGGAGTATTGTATTGTAAAGAAGTTTTGAGTGCAGAAATACCAGAAAAACTCCAGCTTTTCCTGTGCAGAGCTACACAAGTCAAATAAAAAGAAGAAGGATTTGATCCCTGAGGAAAATTGAGCTCCAGTTGCTGCTTTCAGTGGCTACGCTGCTGTGTCCATCAAGTTCTTAATCCCAGTTGCCTTCCAGCAAGCGAGAACCTGCTCCAGTGGGGCCTGATCCCTCAGCGTGCTGCTCCAGTGTTTACCAGCACCAGTAACCATCTGCACTGGTTCTGCATCCATGGCATGGTTACCATAGTGATACTCACAGTCTAACAAAGCAACTGTAGGAGGAAATATAATAGATTATATGGGCTTTTTTTTTCTTGATCACAAAGAAGAGCCAAAGCTTGTCGATGTAAGTGACAGGTGTGTGTGTGTGTGTGTGTGTGTGTGAGTGTTTGCATGTGTGTGTGTATGACAGATCCTGCTAATCCTGTCTGTCCCAGAGGACAGACAGTGTGACTGGGTAATTGGCCACTGACTGAGCGAAACCAGTCTGGAGTCCATGGTTCAATAACCAGGAGAGGAGAGGAGAGGAGAAGAGAAGAGAGGAGAGGAGAAGAGAAGAGAGGAGAGGAGAGGAGAGTAGAAATTTAAAGGAAAGATGACAGATTTTAAAATAAAGATGAGGAAGCAATGCCATGTGAATGTAATGTCTTAAAATCATAATTCTTACACAATGGAAATTAAAATTCTTACAAATTCTAATGAAAATAAATTATTTCAGCTGTCAGATTTAAAAAAAAGAGTTAGAAATCAGACAAGAAAAGTAACTTTTTAAGATCAGAATGTATCTTCATCCCCTCCTAATGGACCTCCAGACTAGTTAGTGTCTGGAGAGATGACACAGCTTCCAGGGCACATGATGTTTGAGCTGCTGACCTCTGGGCACTGAAGTCACGGACAAACATGCGAGAGGATAATTTTTATAACAGAACAAAAGCCCAAATCAATGCAGGAATAAGGAGAAATACAAGAACACGATAAAATACCTGATCTCTGCACCTTATTACTGATTTTCTTCTGTGTATAGCTTTTATGGACATGCAAAATCTGCACAATTAGAATAAAGGCTGGAACTGAACTGAATTGAATTGCAGGTATACTGACGATGTAATTAGCAGGTTATAGAGATGATGAAAAGAAAAAAAACAAACAAGTTCAAACCTGTAGTAAAATGTAATTTATAATTATCACAAAACCAGACCTAAACTCTGTTTTACTTCAATAAATGGACTTGGAAAGTGTAAACAAGACCATAAAAGAGATGGAACCCGATGTGCTGGACAGTGAGTCATGTAGAGGTGAGAATGTACGAATGACCCTGAATGCACCGTTCCATCCATTTGAGTGCTGTGGGTTAGTCTTAAAAAAACAATATTGAGGAGTATGGGAGACGTGTTTTGGATCGGGGGAACAGAAGACCGGGTTGCAGCTGGTGACCTAACAAATTGTCTTGTTCCAGCAGAAGCGATGGATAAATAAAGAATGTAGGAGAAAAAATATATCCCTCCAGCAAATTGCCTGTCATTGGATTATCCTCCATAAAGCAGGATTTGTGTGGGTGGGTGGGTGGGCGGCTACACTTTGGACTGTATGTGTGACCACCTTATTGCATCACGTTGATACTGTGTGTGTGTGTGTGAGAGAGAGAGAGAGAGAGAGTGAGAAATTGGATGTACGATTGTTGCTTCAATGGCTCTATTAAACACACCAGTGGTCTGTAAATTAAGCTGCCATGGCAACAAGCTCACAAATACAAACAGGCACACGCCTGTGATATCAAAGTTAGCAGGTTGGAGAGTGTTTAGCATTTGATTTATTATATATTGCAGTGTTGAAAGCATTTGTTTTAATGCAAAGCTTCAGATGTGGTGGTTATGTGTTAGCTGCCGTTTGTTTGTTTGTTGTTTTCATTGTTAGCAAAATAACTTAAAAGGTTAGGATCAGATTTTAATGACATTTTCAGGAAATGTTGATAATGCACCAACAAACAGATAACCGCCGGATAACCTCCTTCAGAATCAGAATCAGAGAATCAGAAAGGGGTTTATTGCCATTGTCAGTGAACAGAATTCACAGACTAGGAACTTGCTTCGGCGTAAGGTGCAACATAAAACACAGAATCTAAAATATAGTCCATTGAAATAGATACACAAATATACAAAATCAGAACAGTGCAACTGTAGTGCAGATGTTAAAGTGACAGTGAAAAGGTGGTCAAGTGTTCATTAGCCCAACGGCAGATGGAAAGAAGCTGTTCTTATGGCGTGAGGTTCTGGTCCGAATGGACCGTAACCTTCTGCCCGAGGGGAGCGGCTCAAAGAGTCTGTGTCCACGGTAAGAAGGGTCAGCTGCTATCCGACCTGCTCGTCCCCGAGTCCTGGAGACGTACAGGTCCTGGAAAGATGGGAGGCTGCAGCCAATCACCTTCTCGGCAGAGTGCACAATGCGCTGTAGTCTCTGTCTGTCCCTGGCAGTGGCCATGGCGTACCACACGGTGATGGAGGAGGTGAGGATGGACTCAATGATGGCCGTGTAGAACTGCACCATCATCTGGGCTGGCAGCTTGGCGGAGGTAATAATTATTATACACCTTAGCGACGGTATCCAACAATCTTGTGTTAGATGGAGTGTCACCCCGAAGGGTGCTTAAACAGATTTGCTTTACAGAATCTTGACATTCCATTTGAAGTGAAACCAGTGGGCATGCTGTTTCCACTGCAGGAGGCCTGGAGGGCACGCCACAGTGTTTGACCTACTGAGAGCACCCTGGTGCTGCGATCGATACTGATGCTAGGTGGCGCCTAGTCACACTCTCGCCTTGGAGGCCCTTTCAGTGGGCACGTTGTTGCATTTTTGTCACTGGCGGGAAAACCCAGAGGGTGTTTTATTACAATTTAACACTATACAGGCACTTTAGGTGGAACGTCTTGTAGAGGGGCACCGACTTAATCGTGTTAAATCCCCAGTGAGTAACTTTTAGAGCACTGTGTTGTTTAGTAGACCAGTTAGTTCCTTTTCACCTGTTAAAAAAAAGGCTAAAAATCAAGTGAATGGGAAGCCCTGGGTCTGAAAAAGTAAACACTTTTCTATCTATTGCATTTTTGGAAAAATATACGGACGTTTAAGTCTTTCGCATTTAAGTTCAGGATCGTGGCTTTCACTTAAGAACATTGAGGACCATAATTCCTCATCATATGTTTCACAAAAGATCAGAATGTCAGCGGATCTTGTGGAACTATGCCGTAAGTCCTGCTTTTTTGTGTTATCTGATATCCTAACCCTGGCCGTTACCCTCTGAGACAGAGCAAAGCTCTGGAAAACAAACACCTCTCATTTCGGAGAAATTTTACAGTTGAAATAAAGGAAAAGCATATGGGGGGGGGGTGACTTTTGGAGATAAGAAATGGATCAAGGAAAAGATGAGTACGGGAGGTCTGGGTGTTCAAAGGAAGAATGTGTTGTCCAAGCAGAAAAACCAATAAGCTATTCAGAGTAAACAGCATGTGGGCAGCCACTGGCATGATTTAAAATCATTACCGAGGCGTTTGAATCGAGTCGTTGACCTTCTACCTAACCATTTGTTTCACACGTTTGTTTTAGCCCTCACGGTGGAGCTGAGTTGGAAAATTCAAGGTAGGTGTGTTTCAGCTGAGTGAACTTTTCTGATAATGAAGCTCCATTTTGCCATTTTCAGTTGCGGTCTTGCAAACTGTCACAGGGATGACATTCTGTTACATAAAATGCTCCCCAAAAGTGAACTCGCTCATTACTTTGGTTTATTCAGGGCCTAACTCTACGGCTCCTGCAGCTCCGCTCCCACGCTGAAAGAGTCAGTCTTTAATCCAACCTTACAGCCATTTCAAATGAAATTCAAATGACTAATGGTGACCAATCAGCGGTGGCAATTTCAGCAAATAATGTAGTTTGTGAGGGTGGTAAAGTATTGATTCAGCTGCAGCCTGCAGTAATCCATCTGTCTTCCATTAAAAACAATCTCATGTAATTGCCTTCAACTGCTTTTCATAGAATAGGGGAAGCTGAATTAGCCCGAGCCACTGTGTGCAACAAATTATGCTATTAGACTAAAATTTCCTAATGTATGCAGTCATTTCCATCTCCTGAAGATTTCTGAATCTGCCGCAGTAATGTATGCACTCATTTTGAATTCCCTGCGGCCCTCCTCAATCGTAAAGATCAGCTTTTATAGTTGGGTTGCAGTATGTCTTAATTACAGCTCCGCGCTCAAATTTCAGCACAGATCTGCTGCACTGCAGGATAGCTCCCACAGATCCATCTGTTTTCTGGAAGCGGGCTTATCATTGTTGAGGGTTTGGAGCAGATCCGGCCTGATGATGGCGGACAGGTCCTCACTTCACATCAGAGCAGATACAACGCTGCTCACGTTCACACCTGCCAATGGTTTAGCACTCGTGTTTCTGCACCAGCACAACAGCCATCATGTTAGCAACTGATAACAATGGCGGATAAAACAGGAAGTAACATTTTTTTCCGTGTTTTTGGAATGCCAACTCTATTGTATGCTAGCATACAAAGACATTAAACTAGATCAAGCTAGTTTTTTTTTCCCTGTTAGCATTGCTTTCACAGTACTGTTAGTATACCAGGCACTACCGCCACCCAGTGTGAACCAGATGGATGAATTTGCAATATAAAACATTATAGATTCAAATCCCAGCATTTGTGTATAATATGGAAGCGGCCAAGGCATTTGCAGCTCAGTCAAAGGAAGGGTGAGAGACTGCTGACTATTTATAAGAAAACACATTTTAATTTGATTTTTTCCAACTGTGTAATAAATATAATTGTAATTTATATAAGCTTTTATCATCAAACCAGCTTGATTTGACCTCACCTGCCGCATATGTGTTGTTATTCTCAGAAAAAAGCTGTACTTAACACAGAATTCTCTACTGATTCCAAAATTAAGACACACCCTAATATTGTGTTAATTGAATGATGTGATACAGTAGATTTGCTCTGGTGTCTGGTTGAAAGTCTAACATTCAGATGAACTCAACCAAGTCAATTTGAATCGCTTGGGCTCAAACCCTTCTTCTCTAACAAGACCATCTGGTTAGCTTTGCAGTTTTAGAGTGGACGGCCGCTGAGAAGACCTTCGTCCATCAATACGACGCTAAGATTTCAGTTATTCTCAGCAGCGGCAGGTTGCTGCCTCCAAATATCGACTGGGCTGTCCACCTCCTGTGACTAACCCGTGTATTACGCTTCAGGCTGGACTTTTGCCTTGACAAAAAAAAAATCCGTATCCTCTGATGGCCACTGAGGACGCCCCCAGTCGGTTTGAGGTAGCGAGTGACATCTTTTGACAAGGTTAACAGATCATCAGTAAAGAGTGGCTCCCCCGTGGTACCCGCTCCTTCCTCTTCCTTCCCCCTTGGTATCAATCAATACCTGTTAACAAAAGACCTGCAAGGCCCCCCTTCTTATCCATATTTCAGGATGTTATTAGAGCATGCAGCTAAATGTCAAGATCTTTACAAGGTAAATATCTCTGGGAAAGTCAGAGACTGAGTTTGGGGGGGGTGGGGGGGGCTGGGAAACTGCTCTTCAGCTCTTTTTCACTGTCAGAGCTGCGAGCTGCCAACATTAGGGCAGGAGCGATTCCCGCACCAGCGGCTATTTCACACAGCCGTTTGTTTCTGCTGCGCTTTCCAGTCATCGTCTTGGCGTGGGTGTTTGCATTTTAATGGATGGCTGGCAGACGAGAGAGAAAGAGAGAGAGAGAGAGAGAGAGAGAGAGAGAGATGCTAGTTTTTCGTGTTCCAGCCAACCTTAAGGCGAAATTGAGGGAGGTCAGACAGCAGGGAGGCGAAGCTAGTCCAGCAAAACTTTTATTTCATGGCTGACTTTTTTTTCTTCAACTCCAGCCAGCAAGAAAAAAAATAATATTTTCTTGTCGTGATACAATCTATACACGTCACCGTTACAGTATATGACACTCGGCGTCGAGAAGCCAAGAAAATGTAATTCCATTAGCGATTATGGGCAGAAACTGGAGCTCTGGAGGACGGACAGATTCAGGGAGTGGTGAACTCTGGGCTGTTTTGCTTTGTGTTTCAGCTGATCTCCAGGTGTGTTTTGCATGGGGAAATCCACAATAGCAGCCATTTTCAAAATACACCATGAGGGAAGTCTCCCTCATCTCTACAGAAGTTCCTGCTGAAGGTTCCCCTCTTGTTTAAAGAGCTTTTCCTTGCCTAGGTATAATCTTGGGCGTAACTGCTTCCATTTTATATTGAGGGGGGGGGACGTGAAATCTTGTCTGCCCTATTTGGCTGAAATTTCAGCTAAGCTGATGCTGAACGTCGCGCTAGCAGCTCGTTATTCCCAGTAGAAGCCTGGGAAAGTGCCCTAAGTGGGCTGCGTCTCTGTCATCTCTGTGGCTGCAAAATCAGGTTTGTCTGAGTCGTGTCTGTGTAGGAAAAAAAAAAAAACACACAGCTTTGATTAAAAAGTGATGAACACGGTCGGTCGTCCTGCAGGCAGCAGCAGTCGCAGCAGCCTCGGCGAGCCAGTCACAGCCGCTCTGAGAGAGGTGGGCTCAGCTGCACCAAAGGCCTGTTGATCAGAAAAGAAAATGTCCGACGAGACACGTCTCCGTCTCTTCTCTGTTCCCGACATCAGCGGTGACAACAGGAACAGCCGCTCCCGGCACATGAAATGTGTATTTCTGTCAGGGGATCATGTCTATTTTTGAGTTGTTTGTCGTCATCCCCTCTCTGAACATCTGTGTGATCCTCCCAAGCGACAGCTTCCTCTGTCTGACCAGTGGAGCAGAAACGGAGTGAGAGAGAGAGAGAGAGAGAGAGAGAGAGATGGTGGCGTTTCAGGTGACGATGTGGGGGATTGTGGGTAATGGCGCTCTCTGGAGATGAGGTGGGTGCTGTTGCCAGATTGGTGCCAAGATCAGCAACAGCAATCAAAGATGCGCACGTCAGGAAGCGCAGGCGCCATGGCAGCTTCTCTTCCTTCCTCTCTTCTTCACTGGTGACAGCTTCTGAGTGACCTCATTCATTCATCCTGTCTGGAAAAAAAAAAAATCCCTCGTTTCCCATTTACCAGCTGCTTTGCTGCACACATTTCTAAAACTGATGAAACTACAACTCATTTGGTTAGCACCCAGCCTGTATTTACTGTCCCCGCTCCCTTTGTATGATTTTTCATCCACGATCACCAGATAGACACATAAATGTCAGACGTTGCCAAAGCAACATTTCCCCAATTTTTCTTCTTCCGTCTCACCTCAGATCCCACAAATCGGGGCCCTTATTCAACAGGCCATTTTGTCACGGTGTCTTCTCTGAACACCACAGATCCTTGGATCCACCTCTCAGGTTTGTCAGGTTAGTGCCTGCTGGCTCCTCTGGCTGCTGTCTTTGGTCCCACAGTGCCCCCTGTTGACGGAGATTAACTCGAAAATAACCATCGTATTCTGAAGTCTTTTATTAGAAGTTTGCTTTGCAGATGGCTGTCAGAAGATGCTCTGATCATTGTTAAAAAGTTACATTTAATCCCATAGTTGACTGAGTAGAGGGTGATGAACAAGGGAAAAAAATGACTGAGTTTTGGATTGTATAAGTGAAAAAGGCTTATATTTTGTTCCATAAGTGGATTTTTACCTGAAAATTGTATTGGATTACTTAAAGGGAGTTGAGCATGGCATTTCCTGTTTTATTCCTCGATTACATGAAAAGTGGAGGATTAAACCACAAAACAAAGCAAAATTGTCACATTGCATTTACATTCTCAGTTTATTTTAAAATGTCAGAAGTACTTTAGCCCATTCTATACAGAAATACCGGCTGTTTTTCTGCGATTGAAATGTCAGAGGATCACGGTGGGAGTGAGGGGGCGCGGGCGGACTGCACATGAGTGGAAGAGAAAAAGAGCCGGGGCCCGGCACACAGCAGAAGTAAACTATTAAATCTTTCATCATCTCCCACTCCAGCATAACCTTGTTGCACTAGTGGAGCTGAGGTCTAGACATTGTGGAAAGGCAATCGCCATCCATCATGTCTGATTATGCCGTTTAGATGTAATTGCAAACCCTTAAGGATTGCTCCTTCATCCTCGTCCCTGCACCCGTAGATGCACGGTCAAAAACAAGCATGTGTGACTTTGTGGAGGGACGGAGGGAGGCAGCTTCCTCCCCACACATCTCACAGAGAAATCAAATTAGAGCTAGCGTTCAATACATCACTGACAAATTGTTTATTAAACAAAAGGTTCAAATTGCAGCATAACGGAGGGAGCAAATGACAGGGAGAGACAGACAGAGCGACATTACTGTAGCAGGCCATGTAAGGAAGACCTTTAATCGCACCATTTGTGTCCTGATATGGTTTTAAAATGAAAAAAGCGTCATTTTCAGGAGTGAAGTCTCGCCTTTTGATCCCCCTCTGCAGCCACCCACGCTCAAACGGCACCGCAAAGCGCTCCCGTTAAAAGCATCCTCCATATGTTAATGCGCTGCTGTCATCCATCTTCTCCGTTCACCAGCGAGGAACCTAAAGGTCACTCATACATTTGAATCCATAACATTCAGTCATTTGAAAGTGACAGGAAAGAGGAGAGTGATGTATAGCAAAAAAAGCACCTATTAGCCCCATTAGACCATCATCAGAAACTCTCCCGTGCTGTCAGGTTTACTGGGAACAGCAACATATGTCTGCAGAGTTAGAAATAGAATCTGACAGCGGCACACCCACAAACTCAAAAAGCTGCATTGGCAGTCGTAGGACAGGATTATAAGGAGAAAATATACTAAAGTAATTCAGGCCTGTTCCACTTTATATCCGCTAAAGTTAGCATGCAAACCAGCTAATCCAGTTTGGAAGACGTTTCGTCACTTTCTCCCATGGACAGATGTGCCATCTGGCATTGGTGATGTCATCTGCAAAACGGAGTTTGCAACCTTGGAACCGGGAAACAGAGCCGGGGAAGGAAAGCCTGATCACAAGCTCAGTAATGTTTAACCACACTTCCTGTCATGAAATGAACAATTTAAACTGATGACAGAAGTGAGCACAAGTTTGACCCGGCAGGATGTATTGCTTTACTGCAGCCAACCACCAGAGGGCAATGCACGGCATTTGGCTTTGATTCCGGTGGCCCTCTGGTGTGGTCCATCTGCGGTTCAGTCGTGTTTATTAGAACACTAGCTGCGCTGGTGCCATTTCCAAACACTGCTGGTGTTTCAGTCAATCCACACCCTGGCTGCCACGCTCGATCAGCTAATTAGCTAATAGCAGCTAAAGGGCCAAAGAGTGACAGGAGAGAGTGAAGCGTTAGTTAACAGTTATCTAGTCAGTCCACTCCTTTATCCAGGAGCTTCAGTTGAACAAACAGTTTTTAAATCTTCAGCTGTCTTTAAATATGACACAAAGGGTAAATGTTAACCAAATAATGTGGGGAAATAAATGGATTTGAGTAGATTTCTCACACAGTGTAGAGGCTTTAGCATCTGACAGCAAATGACAAATTAATTAGTGATTTTAAGTCTCATTACTTCATTACTTCATTAAAGTAATTTGTTAAGAAGCTGAATATCAATTACACATGAAACAAACACGTTTATCTACCAGGTGGCATCTCACCATAATTAAAATGATTTTTACTTGCCAAAATAGTACATGCGCTGAATAATAATTAAAAAAACTAAAATATAACTCGTATAAATACTACTGGGAATTAATAAGGAGTCAGGAATGAACACAATTATACTAGAAGAGATAATTCAGAATGTTAATGAACGTGAACAACTGTCTGAATGTCATCAGATTGGCGCTTCTGTTGCTCATCACTCAGATAATGTGAACAAAAATAGAAAAAAAGGAGTGAGCTGCTCTCTTGACACAAACTGCGGCGGTAATGTGGGTGGGTTCCGCAGGGTAAAGGTCATCTTTAGGGGCAATGGCACCTGTCAATCATCCTCTGCCGGAGACCTTTTAGAGGGTGGCGAAGGGGTTGCAGTCCACCCAGAGACGGATGGTCGGTGGCCAAGGGAGCCAAAGTAGTTGGGACATTGTTTAGTGTCATCCGTGGTCACATGACGAACAATGAGCTGGGATGCCGTCACCCCCCAGGAGCGTGCGGCAGCGACGTGTGTGGGTGGTCGGCAGGCGACGCGCTGTGATGCATGCTTTTAATAACAGTCCATTAGCCCCGTGTGTGCTCGCACATTGTCCTTTTCAATGTGTGTGTGTGTGAGAAATGTGCAGGATTTGACCGCCGATGGCCGAGGAATCGGAGCCCAGCGTGCTGTTACTCCCAGTCGCTCCCATCGGGGAATCGAGCCGCCGTCTGATATCCGACACCCCGTTGGACGACCTCGACCATATTTTTCTTCTTTACCTCCTTTGTTTTCACAGTCTCCTCCCATCCTCCCCCATCACACCCAGACTTCTGTCCGCGCCTCTTCTCCTCGCTCCCACGGGTTGTTCTGCAGCTTCTCCACTGTTTGCTTGCTCCTTTGAAAGAAAAACCATATTATATGAGTCATATTTATTCACTTTATTATATTTGTGTTATTTAAACGGAAAACACTTTTTGGTAAAGCTGCATAATTTGGGCTAAATGCAACTACTGTTGTAATGTCGTACATTAAATTTTTGTTTTGCTGCTACTTCGGATAATAAATACCCTGTGTTAGTTATCACACAGACTAGACAAGCTAGTCTCTTTTCTAAGTTTATGCCATGCCCAGAGTTATAATTATTTTAATTTTAATTGCACTTTTGATACTCTTATTGACATTTGAAGTATAATTAATATCAAAGTCTAAGACTTTTACTTCAGTAATATTCCCATCGGTGCCAAAGTTACTTTTTATACCACAATATCTCATTTCTGCTTTAAGTTTTAGAAGATTGGGGTATTTTGTAGAACGGCAGCTCCATAACTGATGCCACTCTTCCTAAAAACACATGCCAGTGCATATCTCCGTGTCCCACGCAAATCCTCCTGCTGACAAACTGCATAAAAACAGGCTGCTCTTGAATGTTGCTCGCCCACAACAACAGCAGGTTATAACTAATCCATCTCCCACTACATGCTTTTAATGAGCCTCCGCCTCCATTATCCGTATGGCGCAGAGCGACACGGGCCAAAATCGAGCCGTTGCTGCGACCATGTGCTGTCAGCAAAACCTGACAAGGGACACGCGTGCATGTGCGGGACTGTCACCAAGCATCTGCATTGTTGGTGAATCATTGCGGCTGTCGATTCTCCATCTGGTAGATGCGTGCGCGCGTGTTTATTGTCTAAACAGCCTCTATTTACCTGCATCATCCTGGCCCGTTTCGCCCCAGACTGTGACGGGATTATTGGAAACAGAAGCTGATGGGAGCGGTGGCAGTGTGTCTGTGCAAGAGCAAGGAGGTCAAAGCTGTGGGGCCCACTCTTAGAAGCCCCCACAGAGTCCCACATTAGGGCCCTCTAGGGGCCAAATTACAGGCAGCTAACCAAGTTAGAGATTGGCAGCAGAGAGAGCCTGACTGGCAGTGGTGGACACACACACGCACGCACATACACACACACACACACACACACACACAGACACACACCTCCACTCTTTGTTTGGCGGCTGATCAGCAGAAGATAAAAGGCAGTTCCTGACAATAGCAGCCGCTCTGTTTGGGGAGTATGCAGGAAGATCCTGACAGAGCTGTAATGTATTCCTGCAGGTCAGCATGGATCCATTCGTCTGCATCAAGGGGAAGCGATCTAAATCAATTCAGCTTTTAGAACAGAGGTTTCTTTAAATAAAATCGTATTAGGCCGTCCAGCCATTTTTACTGACTGGAAGTGCATTTGTCAGATCTGAGAAATCAGAAAATGTATGTATTGTAAATGTACTTTGGATGATAAATGGCAGGAAAGAGAACAAAGAGAGGAGAAGGTAATGTTTTCCACATTTACTACAGATGTTGATGAGTATTTTGTGTATTTTTCTTTATATCATTTTTTTTTATATATTTGTAAAAATGTCTTGTTATGGATCTTAACAACGCTTAACGTAAAGGTAGCTGTGCAGTTTCATGATAAAAAAAAGGACCAAAAAGTAAAGATTTCATGTGGGAAAAATGCTAATGGTGTCAGAGATAAGACACATTATAATTAGCACAGATTATAAATCATAAACATCAATCATTTTGTCGTGTGTGTGTCTGTATGTTTTCTATACTGGGTTGGTGACCAGTCCAGGGTGTATTCCTGCCTCCCACCTTATGCCTAATGGGATTCACTCCCAGCATCCCACTGTGACAACTGGTGGGTGGATATTCAGGTAAATTACATATACCCCATAAAAGTTACCTTCTGTAATGTCTGTATGCATCATATACTTTGCAATGTTTAGTTTTATTTTTGAACTTCAGCAAAGCAAAGCAAATATATGGTGTTATTAATCGTAAAATAAATGTTTGGTCTTTTAAACTGGCCTTGTACTGCCATATCTGGCTTGTGCAGAGGTCATGCATGTTATATGAGCACGGCTCCTGGCCCAGCTTCAAGACACACCCCCTACTTCCTGTCAAACACATACATTACACTGCTGACATTTGTGATCCTCCCTGCAAGGATGACCATAAATATTCCTCTCTCTCCCTCTCTCTCTCTCTCTCTCTCTCTCTCTCTCTCTGTGGTGCTGCAATGTCAGGTGTAGGCTAAGGCTCGAGTTCGGTTTTTATAGCCTGTCACATGACCTGCAAGCTTTTATTGATACCTGGTGTTGTCAGGATATTTTGTGCTCTGTTGCTGATGACAGTTTGCAATTTTCCAATTTTTTGAGTGACTGACTTATGTGTTTATTGTGTTTGTTGTGATCTGTGAATAAAGTTGTTTGGTAAAACCTCAAAACCTCTCTCTCGCTCTCGCTCTCTCTCTGCCGACCACATGGCCTCGACATTTAAGACCACAGGGCGCAGTGAAGAACCCGGGTTCCGACTCCCTGAGTGCATTGTTGATTGATCTGCCTCATGGGGGCATTGAAAGGCACTCTGTGTCAGGGTCAGGTTTGTGTCTGTTCATAAAAGTCTTTATTCATTATTGTCATCGCCCACAGAACTTGGGCAGCAGTCAGCAGTTTGGGCCATATATTAAACTGCAAGAATGATCTTTTTCACTTTTTCCACACTTTGTTTTTCCTTTATCTGTCTTTTCCTCAGGATCATTTTCTTTCTTCTTTGTCCAACTGTTTTTTTCTACTTCATATTTCCCCCCTGCACACACAATTTTTAAAAGATTTGTAGGCTTTAATGGGTGATATCCCCTGATGACACCATCTGGAAAAGCATTTTTGAGATATTTGTTAAAAAATATGTGTCTGTGTCCAAAATAAAACTGGAAAATATTCTTTCATTTTCTTCGCAATGGCTTTAAAAAGAAGCGAAGATGCTCTTCAGTCTTGCTACAGAGAACATTTCTACCTGTGCCCTCAATGAGAAGAAGGCTTTAAAGGTCGCTGTCCAGGCTGGAACCCAATTAAGTCATTAGCAGTGGGCGGAGCCAGAGACGCATTTCCAGAAGAGTCCATAGACAAAAGCAGCAGCGACCTCTGAAAACACCAAAAGCTCTGGGTTTTGCACGATCCTTTGGAATGGGGTCCAGGGTGGTTGTTTCCATAGGGATTGTGCTTCTAATTGGTGGTGGAAAAATCTGGGCTACCGCAGAAAATCAGTTCAACGTTAGCGCCAATGCGACTCTGAACCAAACCTGGCCAGATGGAGTGGGCCTGCGGCCCAGAGCACACATCAGCTACCGGCTCAGGATCTACCAGCTCCGGAGGACAGAGACAGAGAAAGCACAGCAACCCCTCAAAGATCCACAGAGGTCAGATGACACAGGGGGAACCTCTGAGCAGCTGGGTGTGGAGCAACCTGTCCACGGGCTGATCTCCATCCAAGGCCCAGATCTGAATCCACCTTTGGGGCCAGAAACGAGGGTGCTTTTCAAAAACACAATCAGTGACCTCTGCCACCAGGCTCTCTGTAATTAGATCTAAACAATCTCGCAGGTGACGGTGATCACGGACCACCGGGTGCCGGTACCTGCCACCAGCGTGGCAGCGCGCTGTGGGGGAGAAGATGTTATAGTGGCAGTCAAACAGAACTTCTTCGGTAATGGCCGCCGGTTGTTTGTTTGAATTGAGCCACTGTGTCTCAGCTTTTTGTCTACATGGGGACATTTAACATTGCAGGGGTCGGGTTAGAGGCCCGGACTGGAAAATTGAACGGATCGTTAGAAATGGGACCATCGGGGGCTGCTTGCTGCAAATGGCACCGACTGGCTGATCAATATTATGTCTCTGCTAATTTCTTTCACTCTGAGAAAGAAGCATTCCGCTTGCATCCGCTGGTCAGATCCGCTGACTTTACACTGAAAAAAAAAAAGGCTTTTATTTGTCCTGTAGCTGAACCTGAGTGTTATCGACTGGTCCAGGAAAAGAAACGGCCTCAGGTAATGGTTCATTATTTAAATGGCACCTTTCCGCCTTTGTTCTTAGACAACGGTCAGCTTATCCATCCAAGAGATCTGACCTTAGGAGGCTGCGTCGCACAACAAACTTCCGACCACATCCTGGAGTTCCAGACGGAGTTACAAGGCTGCAACAGTATGTTGCAGGTGGGTTTTTTTTTTTTTTCTTCTGCTTTGTCAAACATTTAAACTCACTACTTTTTTGCCTTTTACTTCAGATGACTGAAGACGCCCTCATCTACTCCTTCTCCCTTGTGTATTCGCCTACACCCATCGGTAACACTGTCATTGTAAAGACCAACGCTGCCAAGGTGTTGATTGAATGTCACTATCAAAGGTATGCACAGTTGCCTCCCCACGCCCCAAAAAAGCACAAAAAAAGTGTCATTTGAGTTCTGCCTGCCACCCCTGCTGATGCATGGGCGACATTTCCCACCCAAACCCATTTGTGGAGCTTCAGAAGTCTCGTTGTAATCTTCCAAACTGCCTTGAAAAGCTGTTGCCACTCATTATTAGCACAAGGGAAAATATATATATATATATATATATATATATATATATATATATATATATATATTCCCTTTTTTCTGATTTAATGGAATCAGTTTTTCGCACCACACAGCAAAATAAATTGTTCAGGGAACTTTATGGAACTTTATGTTCCACCCATCACCAAAAGGGGGTGCTGTAGAACCCTGACTGCCTTCCTTTTCCTTCTCCCAAACTGCTTGTATTAACTAAGAGGTTACGGTAATGCTGCTAAAGTGAGAATCTGTTGGTTAATTTTAGTCTCTATGGCATCTTTTGAACTAAATAAAACCTGATTTCCTGCAGAAGCTCAGTTGTCAGTTTTACCACATGTGACAGATGTGAATGTGGTTCTTGGATGAAATTGTCCTCTTAGGAGACATTATGTGAGCAGCAATGCCCTGAGGCCCGCCTGGATGCCATTTGCTGCCATGATGCAAGTAGAGAAACAGCCGCACTTCTCGCTGCGTCTCATGACAGGTGGGAACATGAATCAAACAAGCTGATGATGGCAGCGCGACGACTAACTGTTTTGAATCAAGATTTTGCAGGACGTTGAATCGTCTGTGCAAATAAAAATGAACGCATCACCATTAAGGTTATCTTTCATAGAAAAGCCTTTCAGTCAGAAACAGGCCCTTGATTGTTCCTTATCTGGGTTGATGATGCTGCTAAGACAAATTCAGTTATCATAATCCTGTTTACTGATAACCTTTTCTTGCTCCGGTATATTCAATATTCAATCAGCTGCTCTGCTTTTTCCATTTGTTTTTCTTGTTTTTTTTTTTTTTTTATTATTATTTTAAATAGAGGACTGGCAGTCACCGAGACAGTCTAACGTTTTCTTCACGAATGACATGATTCACATTGAGGCGGCGGTCCTTCGCGGTTACCACATTCCTCTCAGGATCTATGTGGACAGCTGTGTGACCACTGTGGCCCCCAACCCCGATTCCCAGCCCAGATACCTCTTCATCGACAACCACGGGTGAGACAAACTGTCCGAGCTACAAAGCAAACTAAAACGTGATGTAAACACAGAAACACTGCTGTTTGTCCAAAAGAGTCAGCTTGTCATAATAATGGAGTCGTAACGTTCTCGCTGTGTCTGTCAGGAACGTTTATTGTCCCGTGAGGAGCCGGAATGAGTGTTTATGAACGTGCATGTCCCTTTCTGCCATATAAGGTGTTTAAGTGACAGTAAGCGGACGGGGGCCAAGTCTTTCTTCCTGCAGAGGAGCCAGGAGGATAAACTTCAGTTCCAGCTGAAGGCCTTTAGGTTCCAACAGGACCAACTCGGCAACAGTTCAGTACGTAGCAACCAGTGCGTGCTTGGCTGAAAAAAAATATTTCATATGGGTTTTTCCCAGCAGAGAAGATGAGTATCAAACTTTAGTTCTGTAAGAAGTGAAATGATGCTGCTTTTAGATTTGATACTCAAGGGTGAGTATTAGGGCCCCCCATGAAAAAAAAAAAAAGAGGTAGTTTTTTTTCATCATGCACTTCGAGAAAAAAGTCAAAATGCAATGTTGAGAATGAAGTCGACCTTTTGAGACTAACAACCAGTGTATACCGCTTCTACAAAATGCCATGCAGGCAGTTAAATGAACTGGTGAAACTATACTTTGGCCTCGGCTTTAGTAACAAAGAAATGGAATTTCTGCACGGCATTAAGCAGTCTCGTGCGCTGGTTATTATAATCTCAAAAGGTCGCCTTCTCGACATTAGATTTCGATTTTTTTTTTTTTCTCGACATTTCGACTTTTTTCTGTGCACGCTGAAAAATAAACTACCTCTCCATTTTTTTTTTTTTCTCATGGGTGGCCCTAATACTCTATCCCCTAGACACTTGAGCAAATGTGGGTGTAAACATCGAGGCCACGTCAATTTCAAACAACCTTGAGTAGAAATACGTCACAGAACTTGCGCAACTGTACTTCATGGGCTTCTTTCACTGTATAAAAAGTGACATCTAGTGGCAAACTTCTGTTAAAGCAACATTTCAAGACTGACTTTAAATGTGTCACTTTTTTTTTTTTGTACTTTATTAGATTATTAACATGAATTAACGGTCTTTTTTGACTTTTGTCTTTTCACAGTTCCACATCACATGTCACCTGAAGGCAATGACGCTGTCCGTTCCCGTGGACTGGCAGCACAAAGCCTGCTCATTCTTGACCGAAGCCAGCAGGTTAGTTCCCAGAAGGTCACTGTGATGGCAGAGATGCATGCGCTGTTTGTAACGTCACTGGCGTATGGATCCGGGCAGATGGGTGGCGTCAGATGGAGACAACATGGTGTGTCGCTGTTGTGAGACCAGCTGTGGCGAGCAGAAACGGAAAAGGCGTCTGGCAGCTGATGACGGTACGGTTTACAGGAGAAACGCAACATCACACCTGTGGAGGAACCCGTAACGCCATTTTGACATTGTCACTTCTGTTCTTCTTCTACATTACGTCATCCAGACCTTTTGGAAGATTTCTGTTTTAATTGCCTCTTTTGGTTAATTGTCCACACAATCATTTGTTGAATTGGCTCCTTAAAGCCTTTTGTTTTCCTCCCCCCCGCCAGTGATGCAATCAGGCTCTCCTCCACATGCGCAGTGGGAGGGCCGAGCCAGTCTGGGTGTGATCCTGCTGGAGGAGAGCTCCCCAGAGCTCGCTCAGGAGGCGGCTCTTCAATCCCCAACAGGTGATCTTCACACCAGCGGAAAATGTACTAAGCCCATCGGTTCTGACTTCACCTTCCAACTCAAAGAACTGGCCTTTATTGCTTTTTGCTCTTCTTCCCCAGCCTCCTCTTCCTCCCTGGTCTTGTTTTGTGGAGCGGGCACAATGGTGGCTCTGGTGCTGTTGGCATTCATTGGTGCAGTCGTGTGCATCAGGATAAGCAAACTAACAATTTATACTGTTTGTACCTGATGTGAGGAAATAAAACCATTTCTATGCTTATTTTTCACTTTTTTTTTCCTTCTGCACTTTCAAATCTTTAAGAGTGAACATGCATTCATACCTTTTTCAAGATTTGAGTGAAAACAATGAGGGTCAGTCATCAGCTTAAACTTTTAGCGTCAGTGTGCTGCTGCACAATTGGTGACAAAATACAGAGGTAATGCAAATTTGGCAAAACACTAAAAGGCTCATGGTTGTATTAATGTGCGATCCAGCCATGCTTGTGCAGTCAGTTACGTTTGAAATGCTTTCACTGAAGTCCGTCATTGATTTGACTCGAATGTAAACTATGGTGACGCTTTTACTGGAGAGCAACTGGAACTGTTTTTGAGATGGGATTATAGTTTATTAGGGAATAATTTAAAACAAAAGGGATGAGAGAAATGAGATTACCAATTCCACATTTGATTTATGGACTCTTGATCAGCTCAAATGCTGCTGTTCTTCCAGCATTAGCATTAGATTAGCACAACCATGCTGTGCTGTGTGCTTTTAACAACACTTTGCAGGTATCTGCTATTGATGATTCAGCATTCTAATCAAGCGTATATTAACATTTAAAGGTTTAGCCTTAGGCACGAAGAGAATGTACCGTCGATGGCAATATCTGTTTATATACTTGTGGCAAAATCAGTCACTTATGTTCCTCTTCCTTTTAATCAGTGCAGGTTATCTATTTAATGACTGAAATGGGTTAAAAGGGGTTAAGCTGCAGCCCCATAAAATATGCACACAATGAGTTACTGCACATTATTGCTCTTCAGCCATTTTTGATTTAATGTCAGGCTTTCCCACTATTTTCAAGATATGATTAAATTAACATAAATACACTACATAATGTTGGGGAACAGACCATTTAAAAGATGCTACAAATGCATGTGTACACGATGAGGAAATATGCATTAAAAGGTATGAAGCGAACCAGAGTTGCAGCCTCTAGTGCTGAATTTACGCACGGATGGTTTCTATGGTTAATTTCTAGCAAGCCTGCAGCTTGGCCCGCCACTTCCCTGACAGAATTTAATACACTCCGTTTGCACTGAGCTGCCATGTAATTCAGTTGAGCCGCGTGAGGTTTCTCCATCTTTCTGCTAATCCACATCAGAGACCAAGAAAATCCTTAAAAAACATGGAAAAAAAATAAAGGAGGCGGGTGCCATTGGCTCCGTGCTGCGAGGTGAAACACAAACTAACAAGCCGTATTTTAGTTTCAAGCCATTTTCAGTTTTTCCCTTTGTATCCCTCCGCCCCTCCACCCACCTCCGATTTTTGCCGGCGGCGGAGTGTTCGCGAAATGGGGCTCATCATGAACTGTTGCTGGCGAGCCTGGGAAGACAAATAGACATAATTAAAAAGCCCATAAAGTTGAGAGCAGGGGCTTTTATTACAGTAATATGTGAAGGCCTTGGTTTAATGGGGTGTTTGTTCCCATGTGTGGGTCTGACTGTAGCACTAGTTTATTGCTGGAAGGATGCTAACTTCCCTACACACACATATACACACCTCCAGTTCCTGCACACCAGAGGTGTCTAAAAAGCTGTACCCAACCAAACGCAAGCAGGACACGTGATGGAATGGACAGGAATGCAGAGTGACTCCTTCTCAGAGCTACGAGCCTCCGCTGTGCCTGAAGAGAATCACTGTTGGGGTCTGAGAGTTGTGTTCTTGCCCCAAAACATCCACTCTAACCTCCGGGGATCCGGGGATTAGAAACAATGAAATCGGCATGGTAACGGCAGCATTTAACATCTCATCTGCATCTCCGTGTAGCACGGCGCCTGTACCACCTCCTGCCGCAAGACCCTGCAGCGCACTGTGAGAGCAGCTGAGAAGATCGTCGGTGTCTCTCTTCCCTCCCTACTGGACATTTACCACACCCGCCTCTCCTGCAAAGCCACCAGGATTGCAGGTGACCCCACCCACCCACCCACCCATCCAATCCAATCCAATCCAATCCAATCCAATTTTATTTGTTGAGCACTTTAAAAACAACACAGTTTACCAAAGTACTGTACACAATAGAAAAAAATCAGTCAGGATACTCATCTCCCTCTCTGCTCTGCCCCCACTCTGCCCCCACTCTGCCCCACCTCTCTGGCCCCCACCACTGACTCTGGGCCACAGACTTTGCCCACGCACAATTCACTTTACCCCTGCACTATCATGTCTATATACCTCATGACTGTCATATGCTGTTTATACTGTTTATATTGTAAATTGTAGGTTTTTTTTTGTTGTAATTTTTAAGGTTTTGTCATTTTATTTATTACTTTGCTGCACCATGCGTCCAAGAGGATGGTGATTTCATTTATGCTGTATGTCGAGCATGTATTTATTTATTTATTTATCTATCTATCAGGGACAGTACACATTAATGAACATTTCTGTAAATGTGTCGGTGTTAGCATAAAAGCTATAATAGCTATTTTTCAACCGTTTTTCCTGGACAAGATATAAAGTACCAACATTCATAAAATTAGTAACATCTCAGGTTACTAATGGATTCCTGATGTCAACACTGTAGATGCTACGCTTTAGAAAATAAAAGTAGACATTGAAAATGATCAGAAATGTTTTGTGCTGCCAGCGGTGGTTTAGTGGTTTAATTACAATAAAATGCACAGTCGTAAAAGTAATAGCAGCAAACCACAGAGTAGGGCCTACAATGGAAAAAATGTTGCAAAAACAAGAATTAAACTGCACAGACATGGTCGTCCTACTTAATGTGAACCACAACAAATTTGAGTTCATGACGTGGCCCCTCTCCATTAACTCTCCTAATACCTCTGAGGCTCGTGGGAAGCATGTGGCAACAGTGAGGGGAGGCAGCAGACTGTGACAGTCGCTAACGACTTGTACGAGCCGCGGAGGGGTCGCCATCGTGGCGGAGGCGATTACCCGCCTGCAGAGCGGTTATGACGGCGGAGGCCAGAACCGGCGGGCAGAGTGACGCGGGATCCTGAATCAGCCATTTTCCACAACGGGATGTCTGACCCCTGAGGGCGCAGGCGGGCAAACACACTCACACAGACCATCAAAAGTAATGATGTGTGTCCTGTAGCAGTCGTGGTGGTGGTGGTGGTGGTGGGCAGCCATAACGACGCTACAGAGCATGAATGGTTCCACGCCAGTGGCGCTTCCGGTGATGGCTCCCAACACGCACAGGTGGTGGGACAGAAGTGGGTGTGAACGCCAGACTGCTGCTTTGACAGGAAAACACACCAGAAACAGGCGGGTCCTCGGATCGGCTTTTGTTTCAGGTGGGGGTTACGGTGGTCGTCAGGCAGACGTCAGGTCGGATTCAGTGATAAGATTCTCCCTGAATTCATAGAAATATATATTTTTCTCTAACAGTTTTACTTTAGCCACATTGGTGGCTGTACTTTTTTTTACCTCTGATGCTGAGAAGGTGCAGGTCGTGTGCACGTGACCCCTGTCCAGGCCCATAATTAGCCCTCTTAATTATAAGAGAAATAAAGTTGCTCGGGAAGGAAATAGATTTAATTAGCCCAGTCTTCGCCCGGGCACATGTGCACGCCATTTAACACGCGCACATTTGCAACCACGTGCACGCACAAAACAATTAAGCCTCCTTTATCCTGGCTAATGGCTCCAGTGACTCAGAGCCTTTCTCATTAAAACTATCAATAATACTCTGATTACAAGCATCCACGGGCACCCTCCTTTATCGAGACAGAAAAGGGACAAGTGGGTGTCCTGTGGGCTTTGGAGGGGTGGGGCAATTTGACGGCAAGACCTTATCGTTTGAAATCAACGTTTGAATTGTTTGCCTGAAGAGGCCGCGCTTTATTGTGCGCAGTTTATCTTATCAAGGAGGACACGTGTGTCTTTGGCGGGAGGAAATTCCTATGAAGTTGCTGCTGCTGGGGGCTTCATGGAGGACCAATAAGAGACCGGGAAGCGACGCTGGCTGCAGGGCGCAGAACCCCTGCTGGCTTTCTGTCAAGCCACTCCCGTCTCGCCGTCTGCGTTCCCATATCGTTTAAAGTCTCCTTCCAGTCCAAAACCGGCCATTTTGTTGTTTTTGTACCACACGCAGTGATGTAGTGTACGTGTAGAATGTCCCTCAGAGCCTGATTAATAACGTCACAAATAGCGCACGTGTCATGTGGAAGTGCAGACAGTGGATATATGCTCTTTATGGGACATTTTAAATCTTTATGGAATGTGTGTTGGCATATATATGGCAGCAAATATTATGTCATGTGACCATAAAGCCTGGACTCGTATGTGGAAGTGACATTACTGGAAATAATCTCTTTTTCTGTGATTTTAGAGCTGTGTTTGCGCTCCAGTGTACTGTAAGCTGGTTTTAGCTATGTCTGCAGCCAGACTGAGGGATTATGACCCTCATCCCAGACAGGTCACCATCTTTATTTACTGTCAAACTATAAGATCTTTATTGGTGCGTGGTTTACCAAGGCACCACTATTTCGCTCTAGTGCCACTGAGCCAAACTCAAGTTTGTGTTTCTGTGTGAGAGCGACAGGTGCCCGTCACGCTGGCAGGAAGGCGTGAATGCCTGGGCCGTGACCTTCAGCCTCTTCCTGCTCTGACAGAAACTGCGGGTGCTCCCAGTGGACAGCAGAGGAAAAAGGAGGTGTTTTGACCTCTGGTGCCACACCTTCGCTCTCCCCAACTTTGCCAGGTCCCCAAAGGGGGGCGTGGGGGTGGGGGTAGGGTGGGGCACTCCCTCTGATCTCTCGCTATTGTGAAATTCGCCTTTCATCCAGGATTCGAGGGTCTGGCGAGGCGGCGAGTGGAGCTGATCCACACCACCTCCGCTTTTAAATTCCTCCGCAGCAGATTTTAAGTCTAGGAAAATAAACTTGAACCGGCTCATGTCGTTTTAAAGTGATTTGCCTTTTCTGCAGGGCTTAAGGGTTTTCCATCCAAACCGATGTTTTACCTCACGATGACCTTAAATAAGGCGAGATTAAAGGGGATTAACGCACGGAAATCGCTCTTTCCTTTCTCTCCTCGTGGTTTTTTTTTTTTTTTTTTTTTTTCACAACATTGGTCACAACTCTGTAGATGTGCCACGCGAGCCAAACCAGTGTTCCCATGGTTCTTCATCAGCTGTGCCAACAGTGCTGCTCGGAACCTCTCTGGCCCAAACCCCTCTCGCCCCCCCATCCCCACCCAACACCACCCCCGCCCACAGGACAAGGTCAATAAATCACCACGCTGGGAAGCATGTGCACCAGGGAAGTTAGCACGGATGTGACTTAGTGCAGAACAGATGTCTTCTCCGACTGAATCAACACCAGATCCCGCACACACGGAACCCAACACCTTCCTTTACACCACCAGAAGGACGACCACAACAAAAGGCCCCGCTTCCCTTTATTCTTGCTCTAAACGTGGGCTCGTTTATTTCTTTTTTTTTTTTTTTTTTGCAGACAATGGTTGAAAATATTGTGGCCTTGGTGTTTGATGTGGGTTCCTTTTTTGTCTTCTGCTGGTTTTCATGTGGGAAATGTTTGATCAGAGCGATTAGCTGCACAAAACAGGAACAAGGCCACCGACAAAGGGATAAAGAGAAGGGGTGAAACCCACACCTCTCGATTGTGGGTTCTAATATACTCACGTTTGTCCTCCAGAATATGACCTTTAATCCTGACTGACATCCAGAAAATGGATGAACGCGCAAACACGCTCCCTTTATCATTCAAAGTGCGCCAGAGCTATCAATCTGAATAAATAAATCCGGCTCTTATCTCCAGAAACAAAACTGGATAAGCTCTCCCACCGGGTCTGGATGGAGGAAACTGTCAGCGCCTCTATTTTGGTTTGTCTCTGCCTCATACAGAGACAGAATCCTGTTTTTCTCTGCGATCCAACCTCCTGCTTTGTGATCCCCAGGGACTCCTTTTCCTATGTGTTGCGTGAGACCTATAGGTCTCGAAACCACGTCCACTTGCACAACATCCCTCCGTTCCTGCCTATGGTGTGTGCAGCCCCGACCGATCTTTCAGCCATTGATAAATCCAAATTTGAGGACAGGTGGAGAAAAACCTTCAAGGCTTCTTGTGAGATATATTTACCATCACTGGCCAACAGCAGATGGCATTCGCATGTGCCTTCTGTTGGGTATTTTAACACCTGAGTCTTTTTAAGGCACCTCTTTAATCAGATTTCACAATTTTACCCACACACAGAGGGTTAAAAGACTGAAATGTAGATTTAAAACTACCAGATTTGGGTAAAACACAGACTTTAGGGGCTGAACTAGACTGAAAGAATGTAAGTAAAACACTAAAACCAAAAGGTGACCTTATGAGAGAAGTAGGATTTCATATTGATGTGTCTTCAGTTCTGACCACTTTTGTTCACTCTGTTTTGACTGCCGACAGCTGTTGCTCAGTTCATTCAGATAAAACAGCACTTCACGTCTGACATCAAGTCTTTTTTAAGGTCTAATTTATGGCCCTTGGACCAGAATCAGCCTATCTGAGGGTCTAATCCAGCCAGCAGTACAAATACCATACATGAAAGGGAAAAAAAAGACTAACTGTAATATTGCGACTTTTTTTTTTTTTGTTAAAAATGACAATTTCTGTATCTATGATATGCAGAATATAAGGAATACATTAGGCATTTTCCTCATTCATGGATAATGATATATTATTTTGGTAGTCTAATCCTGCTGCACTTAGATAAGTTTGACACCCCAACCCTGCCAAATATACAACGTGTTAAATTTTCAATGTCTCTGTTGAAAAACGACTTTGGTTTGTCAGGAATAATCACTCTCAGCACAACTGAAAGTTGTGAATAAAGAGAGCAGTAAACTCACCAAAAGGAGGCCGCGCAGCCAGATGTGCAGCTGTTAGACAGAGCAACAGCGTCACCTGCTGCTAACAGCAGTCAATGATCGATGTCTGACCCCACAGGCATGCTCAATCGAATCCAGACTATTGGCTCAGTAATTTACTCCACATTTTATCACTTTTCCCCTCGGAAGGGAACAAATAATTTTACATGCTTTGAAATTTAACTAATCAATATATTTTTTTAAACTTTTGTAATCGGCCTTTTATACCTAATTATATCTATCAATATGGCAAATTAACGGGGTTAATTTAAATGAGTACTCAAGGTTAAAAATCATCACATAAACACGCTACAAATCTGTCACAAGGAGATGTTTATTTTTGGCTCCTTCGTGCTCTGACTGCTGTCTGTATGCAGTTTTCCATATGTTGGTGAGTGAGTATAATATAGTTCTCATAAATACACAATATTACTCAATCCATGTACTATAGTTTTAAAGTGTATATTTGATTCGAACCATACCAATACTGACCACTAGATGGAGCAATAATCAAATTGATCCAGCAAGACTAATCACACCAAAAATACTATTAAAAAGTCTATAAGAAATTCTTTGATACAATTTTTTAAAAACAGATATTATTTGCTTGATAAACATGAGCATTTTTGGGCCACAGGAGGTCCTATAACCAGTGAAAGTATATGTAAAATGTCATTCATGATATTTAATTATCAATTTCAGTATTGTAAAATCTACAAAAGCACTTTTTTTGGAAGTTTGCTGAATGAAACTGGTATTTCCTATACCAATAACATCCCCTAAATATTAGTGATTTCAGCGTCCTGAGGTTTCTATTGTAATTGTTGATCAACTATTCTGTTGTTAATTACAGATGCAGATGGCTGCATGCAGAAGACCCTGTGTGAACCCCACCATATGTAACTGAACAAAAGACTTAACCAGTCAAAATCTAAACTCTTGCAGTATACATTATCAGCAGGGTCTACTGCAAAATACATGCATTACCTTAGTTTGTGCAAGAAATTCCCCTGTACATAAGGAAGTGTGTTAAAAGTGTAGGAAAAGGACAAAAAGAAGTCAATAATTTCCTCTGAAGAGGAAAATATTTATTGAACGATGCTAAAAAACAGAAATACAGTATGATGCCACTATCTCGAGTGAAATTTGTAGAATATATGTCCACAATTCTACGTTCTTATCAATATCAAATAACAGTATAAGCGGTGTGTGAAAGAGTGTGTTGTCTACTTGGGCTTAATCATCAACACATACCCTCACAGCATGCACGCGCAGATCTTCCACCCACTCCCCTCCATAAATACATCCTCGGTAAGTCACTCAGTAGATAAATCACCATGGTTACAGTAATATAATAATTGCTGTACTCAAAGTGCACTCTGACTGATGATGCTTGTGAGACCACTTGAATGTGAGTAATGAGAAAAGCAACAATCTCCATCCGTTTAACAACATCATCAGCGATTGATGCCTGTCTGATCTAGGCAAGATGGGGAGGGTCTCCTCCATCAGTGTTACTCTACTGGCACTATTCTTGATACTACAACTGTATGTTTGCTTTACAAGTCAGTCTGCAAATATCAGTTTGAAATAATACTGTGATTATGTTTTTGCTTGTGTAAGAGCTCATACAGTCTGATAATCACAAAAGAGAATTGAGGTTAACTTGGAAAAAAAAGGTCCAAAACTTTGACTTTCATCATTTGAAATGCAATTCTCATCCCCACAATGGCAATAAAGTTGCAAATTAAATTCTAATTAGTCAACATGAATGATTTGTGGTGGCAAAATGTGAATCCGTCATGGATTTCCAGGACTCAAGCAGAATGTTGCACATTGAAGATTAACATTGAACATTTAAAATGGAAAAAAAAAGTCATGTTATTCAGTGAGTTATGGTACTTGAATCTATTTGTATCTGCTTTAGTACAGTCCTGTTAGCAGACAGGCTCTCTAAGACACTGACAGTGTCCTTGTAACTTGCTGCGATGGCCAGTTTGCTGCACATGCATTAGTATTTCAGGTTGATTCGTCACCTTGAGACACATTATAGACACACGCGCGCACACACACACGCACAAACACACACACGACAGGGTGCATAAACAAGGAACTTTAGTCATGCTGTCACATGCAACGACTTTGAAGATCATGTGACAGTCGAATCCTGTCGTCCATTACCTCAAATCATTAACACACGTGTGTGTGTGTGCATATGTGTGTGTGTGTGTGTGTGTGTGTGTATTTGTGTGATATAATTAGCTGCTTTCTCCCTGCACTTTAATGCCTTGAATATTTGAAACGAGCCTCTATCATGTTGGACTGAGTGATCACCGGGCCTGGGTCCTCGTAAAGGCCAGGCAAGCGATTAGTCTGGGTTAGCCTGCGGGCCTTGTTTGCAACTGAAGCTCATGAATAATATCTTCGCTGTAGAAGGTAGGTATATTTTGGGAAGTAGGCACTGTAAACTCATGATGTCTGGTATAGAAATGAATAATTCATTGCTGCTGTCCGTGATTGAGAACAACTACCTGGGCCTTGTTTCGTTGCCTTTGGACTCCACACACTCCAATCTTGATGAAACTGCCCTGTTGTCATGGTAACATACCATTTCTCCCTGACATTTCCAAGATGTTCATCTCTCACAATTACTGTTACTGTTTTTATTTTCTCAAATGCCATCTTTCTTTATTGAATTTATTGTGCTGTCAGAAGACAGAATGAATACAATTATGGAATTTAAAATGACAGATAATATAATAAATGTCTAAAATTGGGAAGTTTTATGGAGGCAAGTAAGAACAATTCTGAATAAATTGTTGCCCCTTGCAACAACTCAAAGGTTTCATGCAAAAATAAGAGTCAGCTTATCAAGTTTCTTGTGTGTTTTTAGGTGACATTACATTATAGGTGCCAGTACCCCTTCAGACCACCCTGCCACAAGCTGGCGACTCATCCAGGGGTGTGTCCGGCCTTGCCCACATGCAGCTGAGATAGGCTCCAGCACCGTGACCCCCACGACAGATAAAGCAAACAAGAAAAAGAATGAAAGAAAAGAACAGAAAGAAGAGGATTTAAGGAGAAGAAACAAAAGGAGAAGCTCACAAAAAGGACAGAGGAGTTGAGAGGGATCTGAAAAAAAAACCAACTGAAGAAAGGAAGCAGCCCAAGAAGAATTATGAGTTCAAGGCATTTAGATGCAACATCTGCGAGTGGATTTTGGATCCTGGAGAAACTAAAGAACAAATGGCCTGGAAGAGTATGTCAGGAGACCACAGCCACCTTTCAATCCATTATGTCTGAAACACTGAGATTAGCAAAAATGTTCATCAAAGTCGCCATGGGAATAAAATGCTCAGTCTGTACAATCAATTTGATTAAAGCAAAAAACTGAATTGCGCACCCATCTCTGTCTCTCTCACTTTCCTACTGACCTTGACATCATCTCATAAGCTCTTTCATGAAACCTGTGCTGCATTAAGCATTTGGGTTAAAAGCTTTCATAATCAGGTGTTTTGTGCAGGGATCAATATTGTCCCAGTGTTCTCACAGCTTTTGTCTATGGTGTGTTTGTGTGCAAGTCCTCGTTATCTTTACTTCTGGGCCTCTAAAATGGTCCAGTGAATGGACTCCTCAACTAGATTTCATCCTTTTAAAATAAGAACGCATTTGGAAGAGGTGTTGGAGGAAAAAAAGAGTTTTTATCTGAAGATGGCCCCCAAAGTTGCCAAGTGAATCACCCGGAAAGACTGTTGAGGAAGAACGGCATGGTTATCCTCGTTCTAAGGACCTATAAACCTTTTAATATCTCCTCGACCTCTCCTTATTCATCTTGCAATTTCATAATATGTAATAGGTGACATTCTAGGTGTATGTGCGTGTGTGTGTGTGTGTGTGTGTCTTAGTTCTCACCTTCATGTACGTTGACTCTCTTACCCCTCCCCTACCCATGGGCACAGCACCTGTTGGCAATCTTTCTCATTCAAATAGTTCATTCACTCTGCTGAGAGAGCATCTGTAAGGATCTCTAGGAATGGAAGACATCATGGTGTGTGGGCTTGCTGGACAGGGAACACCTGAAACTGTACCTGTGTGAACCTCCTTGTTTGTTATGGTGGAACTGCATACCCCTTTTATGTCATTTGTAATTGTGCAAATTTTTTTCTTATTCATTTCTACGGGACAATTTTTGCAAAAAAACATGTGATGTCTTGCCAACCAAAACAAAAAGAAGAAAATAGTACACAATTCCATGTCGAGCTGCCTGTTTTGGTAGAATCGTGGAAAGAGGATTTGAATTTAAGATCTTCCGAGGATCAAAGCCAAGCTGTTCAATTCCCCTATCCCACTGTGAAGGATAGAAACAGCGGCACAATGTGGGGAAAATAGCTGCTTGGCGGAGATTGAATTTCTCCGAGTACTTTCCCAGTATTTGTATTGTTGTAGCCGATAACCCATTTTCCCCACCGTTCCCCTTTTTCCTTTGAAGATCAAAGAAAAATAGCAAGTCCTTTTTAAGCTTTGATAGTCATTGAGATTAAAGACAAAAATTGAGAAATCATCATTCATCTTTTTTCACATTTGGTAACATTTTTTTTTACCACGTATCAGTGGAGTTGCCGCCTCTGTACATTAAGGTAAGTTTTGAAAATTCTGTTATTTCACTAAATTCTAGTTATTTATTGTCACATTACCTTAGCATGTAATAGATGAATAAATGAATGTGTCCATCTATATTCCCATTGCCATTGGTATTACATTATAATTTGGGCCACTTGTTTTTTAATATGCTAGGTCCACACAACTTTTGCTGTTGTGTTTCCTCGGGCTTATGCTCATGCTCGACTGAGAACAAAGCAGTAGAAAGTTGAACTCTATCCCCAGAAAATTAGCTGTGATGTCAAGTGAGATACAGTATCAGACCCACGTTTTGTGAAAGGTCTCTCCAAGCTTTACAGAGGTGTGTTGATTGTACTTATACATTATCCTTTGAACAGGAAATGTCTGGCTCTGTATCTACTGAATTCCCCGAAGAGGTTTACCCTGGTAATCAATTCAAGTTCAACACACACAGAAAGAAACTGAACCGGGAATGTTTGCAGCATGTGGACATAGATCAGGTGGTGAGCCAGAACGATGTTGCTGTTCTTCAAAAGTACTTAAGAACAACGGTCTCCTGCAACCTGGACAGGGAACGATGTCACATGTGCATGACCCCCATTGATGCGAACCTGCTCAAGCTCTTTCGATTGGCTCAGTTATCATTGGAGTGGTACCATTATTGCCAGGAATCACTCGTATTCTACTTCAACCAATTTAAGGAAAAACATAATAAACTAATGGTTGAGGTCACTAAGCTTAAGGTACAGATGCAAAATGCTTCCTCTTGATTAGTCTAGTTTGCACACAGACTGCTAATTCTATCCCTCACACTCACTGCTGCTTCTTATGACCCCTACAATCAGATGTGTGGTATACTTTAAACATTTTCTTAAACGCCTCAATGTAACAGCTGTATAAATTATAATGGGTTGATAGTTTAGTTTGGAAAATTGTTTTAAATATCGCTTAATTGTCTGAAATACTACGAGATGCCACCAGAAATTAGCATCCATTTAGTCGGCCATTATTTTGTCTTTTCGTCTGCCAGGAGCACAACCAGAGGCTACAGAGCAGTTATGCGGCCTACAAGGAGGAGAATGTTATGAACCAGCATGAAAACAGGAGGCTGTTGGAAGAGAACACAAACCTCCAACAGGAATTAATGCAAATGCAGAAAGAAAAGGAGAAACTCTACAGTGACATAGTGGGCCTGCTGCAGGAGAACAACACACTGCAAACAAAGGTGCAAGCCACTAAAGCTCCTTGGAGTCACAACTTATTGAGATTATCCAGGATAATGCATTTATACCGAGATCAAGATGTCTTTTTCAAGGTTGCTTTAATTTTACAGGTCACAGAGCAGAATCACTTGCAGGAGAGTATTAAAACTCAACACGAGTTTGAAAAGACTCAGGTATATTAATTTATTTTATATTTGCCACTGAAGGAAATTAATGTGAGGAATTTGCATTCTTAGAATAAGCAAAATGCATTTTTTTTTTTTTTGTTGCCCTCTTCTTGTCTCCCAGCTGTTGAACAAGCTTAGCAATTTGCAGTCATCCATGTCCAAATTCCAGGAGCAAAGCCAAAGACTGCAGCAAAAAAACAAAAGACTGGAAGAACAGACCGCTAGAATGCTACAGGAAAAGAGGTTGCAACGGGAAAGTGAAAAGAGCCGGAAGCACCAAACCACAATGACTGAGCGGGAGCAGGTTGACACAATAATCGTTTTAAGTGTTATGTGGCTATGCAGTTACTGTAAACCTACAGTAGGTTGTTGAAAATGATTATATAGAATTTATAATACATTTGATTATATAATATCTCATCAAATGTCTCTGTTTTTGGTTCTTATGTTTGCTCTGTCATCTATTCAGAGTATACCAGCTAGGCTGAAAAGAGATACAGAAGACCAAAACAAAACAGAGCTCAAGGCCTTTAGCTATTCTGAAGGCGACAATTCTTCTCAGAGGAGGCCTGATGATATTTTTTTCCCAAAGTAAGACAATAAGAAGTTGAATAGATTAGTATTAGTTTGTAGGTCTGTAGATCAGCAGATTTTTTATTATTTTTTTAATGTGGTTTTATCGTATGTGCTTATAGGTGGTTGGAGACGATAGTAATTCACAGCAAAAAAAAAAAAAAAAAAAAATCATAAACTAATAGATATGAATTCCATTGAAACCATCTTTACAATTTCCCAGGAATCCATCTTCTGTACCAGAAGTACAACAGAGTGGCGACTCTCAGTGTCCCTCTGCCGTCATTCATGTGTCGACGGCTGGTCCTCCAGAGACGGTCGAGTCAGAGGCTGCTTCTGACGGACTACCTGACTGCCAACAACTGCAGATCACTAATTTTCAGAAAGAAAACAGAAGTAAGTCCTTCACTGATGACAATCCTAAATCCTTCATTAGATTTTGATACTATCACCAAGACACATGGGGTAAAGCGCTGCTTTTAGAAGGCCGCATATAGACATGAAAATCGATTAAAAATCAGGATTTTTTTTTTTCTTTTCCTCCATGTGTATTTTTCTGGAGATGAAGTGTTTGACATGTTAAAATCACAATCATTTACAATCAGAAGGCAGAAGTTGATGGAGAACATCTATACTTGTATTGAAAATAAAGCGTCTCATTTTATAAATCTCTGTACCAGAGCTGTCAGGAGAAGAGGAGGAAAAAGATGAGAACAAACAGGAGGAAGAAGAAGAGGAGAAAGAAGAGGAGGAGGAGGAGGAGGAAGAAGTGGAGAAGGAAGAAGAGGAGGAAGAAGAAAAGGGAACGGAGCTGAATGACACCAGCCACTGCTCTGGAGTTGAAAGTTCTTCTGAGAGGAGCCCAAATGAGACCAAACCCTTATCTGTACCAAACAAGACTCCTCCAGAGAGCTCCTTACTGAAGTATGTCAATAAAAACATGGATAGATTAATAATTTCTTGTATTAACTTTGCATTATTTTTCTCACTTGCGCCTGTATTTAATTGTATAGAAGATAATGATTGACAGGACTGATGGATTTTTGCATATAAAAACACAAAATGGCAGCACGTATATGATTGTATAAACTGTCTTGACAATCATCCAGGAGCTCATCTTCTGAAGACTCCGACGATAGGATGACTGAATTGAAAGAGGAGCCAGAAAAACACCAGAGTGGTGAACCGGAGAGGCCCAGGGAACCCAAAACCTTGTCCGCTTCTGCCCCTGAAGAGAATCTTGAGCCAGAGTTG
Organism: Pao palembangensis; assembly: GCA_015343265.1. Lineage (NCBI taxonomy): Eukaryota > Metazoa > Chordata > Actinopteri > Tetraodontiformes > Tetraodontidae > Pao > Pao palembangensis. Next base: position 6,677,830 of record CM027085.1, on the reverse strand, counting down.
GCTGAGTCAGAGGCGTGTTCCACCGCGCTGCATTGGTGTGAAAAACTCCGACAAATCTTTCAGCTCATGAAAGATCAGCGGCCAAGTGTTGAAAAGCTTTTCATCAATAGGCTGAATAACTTGGGCATCAAACCTGTAAGTTCCCATTGTGGTTTAGCACAGATTATAAGATTATAAAAATCTCTTAAATGGGATCTTAGTTCTAGAGTGGAACTATTGCTTCTCAGTTTTTGCACTGCAAACCTTCTAGGATCAGGCTGGCCTGGACAAGAATGAATACAATTCACTCATGTTCAAGATGCACACAGACATGGAGAAAATTAAAGTGGCGTACCCTTACTACATGAACATCCATGCAAAGCTGTGCTACAGAATGGAGAGAAGGGTGTTCAAAAGGATGCCTCCCAGCATGGTACTGGCCAGAAGAAAAAACGTTCGAAGTGAGTGTGTGAAACAAATAAAAACAGGTGGTTTCAAATGAGTGAAACATGTTGAATTATAATCATAATGATGTAAAGAATGGAGAAGCCATAGCGTTCCTGAGGAACTGATGGTTAAAAGGGATGTCATAGTTTTAAATGTCAGTTTTGTCATATGTCGCACCTTTGTGTACACAAGATCATACATAATGCAGATGATCTAATCCCACAAATCTTCAATATAAAAAAAGCATAATCTTTACAGTTTCGAATGACTTTTTTTTTTTTGTTTGGTGTTTTTCCTATCTAGGACGTAGGTATGTCTGTGCTTTGGAAACCATCCCAGAAGAGTCAGAAGAAGAAGAGAACGAAGAAGGGAACAACAATGAAACAGAGCTGACAAGGCTCCGTCACCATTCTGTTGGTCAATCCCCAGAGGAGACAGAGGCCGATTCCGCTGAGCTGCACGATTGCAAATATCTCCAGATCAGGGATGGCAGCAAAGGAAAGAGTGAGTTCTTTATGGCTAATGTCATCATCAGCTGACACTATTACTGAGAGACTGGAGGGAAAACAGACAAAAGCCACATGATCTCTCTTCCTTTCAAACATATTTCTATAGAGACAGCGAAGCAAAGCTTTAAGTATAAACAAAAATAGAGCTCAGTATGGCCTTTTTTTGATGATGGTGCAGAAGGTGCTTGAGTCAGTTCAACTTCATATAACAACTTTTCTGACTGATTAGGTTTCCAGAGTTAGTCATTTTTTCTTTCTTTTTACTAAGTGTTTAACAAGCAGGATTGAAGAACTAATGAATTTAAATGTAAATTGAACCCAACAAAGATGTCATTAAGATATTTATTTATATTTCGATATGTTCATTCAGTCATTTTGGTTCCATCAACATATTAGGAACCTCTATTTCAAACCTGAACCTGGGCCACAGATTTATAATCACGCATGAAGAGACCTATGGTCTGCCTATAAAAATAAATTTATGACAAAAATATCATGTCCATGTGTTTGTTTATTGAATTTTAAATCAAATTTTCTGTTTAATTCCAGATAAAAATATCAAATCCTTCTTCAGAAAAATATTTAAGAGTAAATCTTTATCGGTAAAAGAACCAACAGCATCTGATGAACTGGAAAAATCAAGGTAAATGTGACCAGTTTTGGTATACGGTGCAGCTTATGTTATATATTCTCCAGGAAGCATAACATGCATTTCCTGTATGATGTTAATGATACATATCACAAAACTTTAAAACAATTTAAAGGGAGCTGAACCCTTGAGAAAAGGATGAGGTTAGACCAGGTCATTTGCAAATAATTTTAAATGTGTCACGATTATATAGGGAATTTAAAGCCTTTACTGTTTTATGTGGTCTAAATTAAAGGCAAGCAGTCACAACATCATCCAACCTCTCATTGGGCAACGGCAGCAGCAACGGCATCAGCAGCGGCAGCAACGGCAGCAGCAGTAATGGCAGCAGATTCAAGATTCAAGATGCAAAGCTTTATTGTCATATGCACAGTAAAGAAGCATGTTTCCCTGTACAATGAAATTCTTACTTTGCTGCCTACACTGGATGCCAAGAGAATAAAAACCAGGTATAAAATGGATAAATAATAAGAGAAAGAGAGGCATGCAAAAATACAATAAAATAGGAACACAAGCTTTATACTATGTACATATCACTACAGATAAAGTGCCACCTTCGCTTTTATGTGCAACTGTCAGTAGTAAAGTGGTGTGCAAAATGTGCAACTGTATGTAAACAGGTTAGCAGCCAGGAATAGTACAAATTATTCATGTGCAACGTGTATAAGTATGTGTCCAGGAGAGGGGGGCTATCGCTCAGAAGTTCAATAATCTGATGGCTGTGGGAAAGAATGAGTTCTTAAGTCTGGTAGTCCTGCATTTCACACTTCTGTACCTCCGGCCTGAAGGTAGGAGTGTGAATAGTCTGTGTTGGGGGTGGGTGGGGTCTTAGATGATGGAGGCAGCTCTCCTGTGGACTCTGTGATGCAGCAGCAGCAATGGTAGCAGCAGCAGCAGCAACAGCAATGGTAGCAGCAGCAGCAGCTGCAACAGAAACAACAGCGATAGAAGCAGTAGCTTCTGCAACAGCAGCAGAACCAAATGCTGCAGCAGAAGAAAGCAGAGAGCTAAAGCAAGAGTGGCAACCACAGCAGCAGCGAACACAAGCAGACCAGACACCGCAGCAGAAAAAGCGGCAGCGGCAGAGAAGCGGAATCAGAAGTAGATCCAGTAAAACAACAACGTAGCCACAGTGTCCAAAAGAAATTGTGTGAGAGGGTTGTTCCATTGGGCAAGACCACATAGGCAACATAGACGGTTGCCCATGGCGCCGCCTGCTGGAGGGAAACATAATCTCCCCTAAACTGGACTTTGAACTTTCACTAAAGGTTTCACCCTTCATCCAAGAAGCTTCTTTAGTTCTATTTAATTGGTAGAGAGTTGTGATACTGACGTCATTGAGAGCCAAGAACCACACAAAACTTACACACTCGTTCCCTATTCTCTACCTACTATATAGGAAGTTGAGTTGAGGGCGCTGCTTATTGCCGCTTTCGAACAACCCGTTGGTGCACTTTCAACGACATCACAGTGTTGCAAAATGAATACGTTCCAGTTTGACCTCAGCGCCGGTCGAGTAATCTTGCTTTTTTTTCCCCCCTACAAAATAATAAATATAATACTGGTCCATACATACTGGTTGGTTGTTGATGTGACTATGTCATATATTGCATGGTTGGGGAGCATCATATCTACACATGTATTACATTGTGGGATACATCGAGTGCAATTAATAGGGTACAGTAATCTTCCCTTTATATTCTGACAGCCCTACTGCAGATATGTTCATCCTTCTTAGCCCACATTTTGTTGATTCCATCTCCGTGTTCGACAGAATATTTAATGATAGCTTTAAGAGGCACATAAAAGAAATGTCGAGACTAACAAACTGCTGTACTATGCAGGAGAAATGCTTCTTGGACAGGGACTGTGAAAAGGCTCCAGTTAAATATAACTCTAAGAGAGTATAATACAATATAAATATATAAAAAGGAAGCTGTTTTATGAAAGATTTCTGTAGTAGTTTTCATCAGCCTGTCCAAAGCATTCAACACATAGAATCCGGTATCCTGTATTGGGAGGAGTTGGGATAAGCAGTTTTGATACTTGTGTAGTTTCTTGCAGCTGTTACAGCATGTAGCAGTGTGTTTTATGTGTCCAGTTAATGCTGGCGCATTTGTTTGCAACTGTGTGGGTGTTATAGAGAACTATGCTGGCAGCAGCCTTTTTTTTTTAAACAAGCGCCTCCTCTGCATCGAGATCAATACATTAGGCCTTGAGGGGGATGAGCTTGACCCATGTGAGCACTTGCATTCTAAAAAGACTGTTATTTTTGTATTCAGATATTCCTAGATTTCTTTTTCTGAATTAATGCTGGAAGTACGAATGTAACTAAATACATTTACTCAAATACTTTAAGTAAAAATATCTATTTTCAATTGAGTACTTTTTCTGATATATAACCTTCCAAGGAAATATATACCTCACTTCAACTCTAATAACTAAGCAGATTACTGTTTTAAAACCACAGCATAACTCCATATTTATTTTATCATCAGTCAGAACTAAAGAAATATACTCATAAGGAAGATTAATGAAGCATAAATCTGACAATTATGAACCAGAGCATTACAAACTGTGTAGTGAGTGGCAGATGTTATATGTGGTTCCATGACTGTCATGGCTGCCATCACCTGTATTAGCCAGACCTTTTATTTCTTTGAATTTCAACAATATATTTAATCTAGCTTGAAAGTTACATTAAATGGGCGTGAAGGAGATTAACATCACTAAATTTCAGCATACTACTAATTTCGCTGTGATGCTGACAAACTGCAACACTTTCATTCTCAGTGGCGTTCCAATGAGACGGGCCTTTGCCCTGACAGAGCAGTCTGCAACATTGATGATCATTGTTCATGCCCTGAATGGGTGGCACACAGAGTTGGCAGCAATCAGTGGGGCCAGATTCGTACCTCCCTTTCAATTCTGGTGATATTTGTCACACGCTCCTTGTTGACTTGTTGCTCCTCCTGCTGACAATTGATGACTGTGTGCAACTACTAAATCAAGCCAGCTGTATGCAATTAGTCTGCATGCAAAGGCACACACACATAAGCCTCTGCAGAGCATCAACTGCATTTATGATGATTTTTGCAGGTTTTAAAAAATAATAATAATAATGACGTCATACATTTTATAAGTCAGCATACCACTTTAAGAATGCAGTTCATCTTTGTTAATTACCATTTGATTGCACTTACAACTATTTTAAATATTTACATAGGAAATGTTTGCATAAATGATAAATGCTTTGAATGACATTAGGATGTATTGTTGCCTCAGTAGTTAATAAATAAATTACAAAAATTACATGTCCTTAATGTTTAATCGGTCTATGTTGACAGACAGTCAGTCACTGGTTCATAAATCAGTGACTACATCTTTCCCCCAGGGAGATTCACTGCTGTTTCCAAGGTAACAAGCACCCCCTCCATTTACCCTTGGTTCGTCTGGACTGTACCATCCTTACTGTAGGGTGTGAAAGTGTTATTGATTAAAAGTAGGTAGACGAGCGTTTTAAAATCACCCAAAATACATGGCTGAACAGCGAAAAAGAGGCCAATCAATATTAGTTACTCTATAAAGCGGAAAAGTGTGTTTATAGGAGTGTTGTTAATATTTCCATCATAGTGCAAATCCCCCCCTAGCGGAGTACCTTCAACACTTCATCGAACTGTCAAAATCGCTTGTTGCTTCCTACCTTAGCCTTAAAAGTAGTTAGCGAGCTAGCACGTAGCTACTGGCAAGCTACTTCAGCCCACAAACATAAAAGGAAGAAAAAAGTTTGCTATTCAAAGGGAATAACGAGAAGAATTAGCCAGAAAACGTTTTTACTGTCCTATTACGGAACGTGTGCCCTATTTCAAACGGCTTAGCACTCTTGACAAGCGGCTGTTTCGTCAAGTACAGCTGGATGTGACAGGTTCGTCATCAGGTAAGCTGCAGGTAGTTAGCTTGGGTGCTAGCACACCCAGCACTTGTTTTCGTGTTACAAATGTGTTACTGCTTTATAGCGTATGTAGCTGCTATTTGTCAGGCTGCATAAAACGGCTATAGTTCTGGTATCTTCCAGCGTAATTGTCATACATAAGTGCTTATTTTGCTAAATAACGCTAGCTGTATTATTTAACTCTTTGCTCAGATAGCTAATGATGACATTCAGTGAAAGGAGCTCCATTAAAAATAATAATAATAAAAAAAATCTGACTATATCAGTGTGCGCCGAGTCAACCTTCCGGCGTAGTGCTTTCAGGAATATGCTGTTTGTTGTTAGCCAAGTATGACGGAATCGCAGAGGTTTTCAAATATGTTTTTAATACGCTATCATGTAACACAACAATCGTCTTAACTCCATGGGACTGACATAGATGTAACTTTTCTACATGCAAACGCGGAATGGTTATTACATTGATGACGTTGAATTATTGTAAGGAAGCTCAGTTCTTGTTAATCGACCTAACTGATGACAGCTGTCAAAGCGACAGAGGTGGTGGCTCTTCCCTCAATGGCTACTTACAGTGAGAATGTTGAGTTTGTTAACTTACAACTCGTTCGTTTACCCAGAGGCTTGATACTGCCGAGTCCTGACTGGATCCATTGTTTTCCAACCTACTTAAGGAATTTACAATTTAATATGCTACTCACGTGGACAAAACCTTTTAAAAGCCAGATCTGTAGATCAAAATTTCCTTAAATACAGCACAATTAATTAGTTTTCGGACAAGTTAGAAAATAGTGTGAACATGCAGTGGAATACAGTTACAAATGTGGAATACAGTGGAATACAGTTACAAATGTCTTCCTCCAAAAAGAAGTTAAAGTAGGAAAAATAGTATGTATTTAGAATTTTGTACTTGCGTACTATATATATATATATATATATATATATATATATATATATATATATATATATATATATATATATATATACATATACAGCCATACATATACAGTGGGGTTATTTTGTTAATGCCTATACAGACTATTTAACTACCTATTTATCTATCTATGCAGATGTCTCAAATATCATGCAGGACAGATTTACCAGAAGAGCTGTTGAGTAAAAGAAAACATATTTTTGCTCCTTGATTTGATTTTGTCAGTCTCTTTTTTTCCTCGTCAGTTTAAAACAGTTGTATTCTCTGAAGAAGTGGATTATTGTTTCACAATCCGAATGTAAAAATCAGGGTTTGTCATGCTACAGGAAACCTTTTAGGGTCAGACAGGATAAGGATAAAAAGAGGGGAGGGGACGTCATGTGGGAAGGAAGCGGCCTGACATGTTTGCCTGTCAGGGCTTTGTTTGTTTTCCTCTTGGGCAAATCTGTTTAGGAGTTGGGTGGACTTAGGTCTGCCTGCGGAAATCAACTGCAGAGTCATTATGCAGTTATTGATGGTTTCACCGACTGTGTTTTACTAATGTAGTTGAGACCTCAGCTGTTGTCTAGACGCAGTCGCACTCCCCCTGTCTACTGCATCTCTGTGAGGCATGTTGATGTGGATGGTGTAAGGTGACACTTTTACTTTTGGCAAAGGTTACTACACCCACCTTCACAGTTCAGCCTTTGCGAATGGCTGCGCTCGCATGTGTTATTTAATTACAGGTGCCTCAATGCATGGTGATGTAAGCGTTTAGTATCAGCCGCTGGGGGTAGACAAATTTTCATGCCGGAGAGAAAAAAGAAAAAAGGTTGGGCCCTCCACTGAAACTGTTGAGGAGGATCATTTGCAAACAGTAAATATTTTTGTTTATCCCATGAATGTAAAGCACGTTTGGCCTCAGCGATGTCAGTGAAACACCCTGGCTCTCATTCACAACCACAACCTTTGTCAAGCAGAAACGGTGCGGATCAGAGACAGTACAGCTGTTGTATTGAATCCGGGCTGAAAAGTGGTGAAGCTGGACCTCTGATTCATCAGTTCTGTCACACTCCATGTTTTACAGCTCAATCGTGTCATGCCATCAGCTGGAAAGAGGGGAAAAGTTCAATTCTGGGAAGAGCCTGAAGAAGACATTTCAAATCCCAAAGCTTATTCTATAACAGTAGCAGAAATCTTCACTTCTATGCCCTGAACCAGTTCTGTTGATGAAGGACTTAGATTGATATAAAGCGTTTGTGATAGTGTTTTGTGTGTTTGTATCTGTAGGTGTAGCACAGATGAGTTTAGAGGTCAGATGCTGAGGGGAGGCAGAGGAACAGTAGGAGGGGGAGTAGGTGCAGCGTGTTTGTTTCCTGGGGGGATGGTGGTAAATATGATGAGAGTGCAGAGACAAGGACAGGGCTGATCAGCATCATATGGCTACATTTTGGCAGCTACTCAAGCATCTTCACTATCTTGCGGAGTCATCCTGAATGCGCTAAAGTTAGATTCCCTTTAAGAGATTTGTAGTAGGTAAAATGACACCATGAATTGTTTTTCTTTATTTTTTTTTAACCTTATAGTTAAAATCCCCAGTCGTTTGGAAATTGGGGAAATACCTTCATGATCAGCATTCAGAGGTTGTTACAACCAGAGCACTTTTTTTATCCAGTAACTTCTCTTCAATGCAGAGGCACAGATGCTGTAATTGAAAGTAGCTGTCCTTCTGTTGGCTGGATTTGTAAAGAGGCGGGGCCTAGACACAGGCTGGTGGGCAGGAAAGGGCTGGATATAGGGGTTGCAGGGGGAGTGGTTGGCTGGAGCCGTTCAGCCAAATAGTTGAAGTAGACACTCTTCCACTTCCTGCCTGCCGAAAGAGAGAGAGAGAGAGAGAGAGAGAGGCAGAGAGAGAGAGAGACATCGAAAAGAAAATCCCTGTCTAGGCATGGACCTCCGGCTGCAGCAGTCTGCGGCTCGCATGGAATGACAACAGTTCACATGGTCATTAACTCCAGTCACAGAGGCTAAAAGAAAAGCTGCGGTGTAGTTCTCTGTCACAGGCAGTGCCTGCCTCCTTTTTGCTCTGGACAGCAAAAGACAAAGCAAGATCTACTGGATCCAGTTAAATAAGGTGGGAATGAACTGTCATACTGGCATGGCTTTTTCTCTTCTTTTTTAAAGGTTTTTTTTCAGGAGTTTTGCTGCAGTATGCTGCAACACCAGCCTGGGCGGGGGAGGGAGAGGGAGGGAATGTTTTATCTGTGAGAGAGAAAGAGAAAAATGAGAGAAAGAAAATATACTGAGTTGAGATAAAAGATTGGGAACACTGGGGCTTGCAGACATGGAGAGACTAGTATTATTGTAGCTTCCAGCACTGTAATGGACTTTCTCTTCTGACTCCTGAGGGAGAGGCGTTATTATCCCGGCAGTCAACTTACCCCTTCCTCTGTGCAAAGGTCACGTGGGCTACATATTTTTCACTCGATTGACAATAACTTGTGTTATGTTATATTGAGCTCATCAAAGTTTTTGTCATACTGTAACTTCTGGTGTGAACATTTTCCTGATAACAAAGATTTGGGCAAGTTTTTTTGTTTCACCATCTGTCCTGTATGTTTGGAATGAAACATTTTTTGAAATTCACTCTTCGAGCAGGGACTGTTAGTTTCTCCTTTGGAGCATTTGTGAATCCAGATTTAGCTGTCGCTTGATGCTAGGTCTGCTGCAGTCAAATAGTGGACATCATCGCCTTCCTTGAGAAGGCCAACGTGGTGTCATGCGCCTGGCTACAGATCAAGAGGAAGTGGGTGTATTCTAAAATGGAACATCAGTCCAACCCTTCCTGTTGAGGAAATAATGGGACAAGCCTTTATAACAAGACCATGTTAAACAGAAATCGTCTACATGTCAATGTACCAGGGTTTTTAAAGATAAAAATATGTTAGGATTTTTCAGAAGTTGTAAGGCTTCTTGAATTTTTACAAGATTTTAAATGATGTTGGTTTTGCGATTTAAAGATCGCAGCCATCTTTGGCTGAATTTGCAGCTGAATTGTAATCAGTTGATGACTTCTTTGAGCTCGTTGTAAAGTACTACAGAAGTCCTTGAAATCACTGATTAGCATAATTTTTTAAGTACGGAAAGGTATATATACATGCTGTACTAAAGTATAGGCCACTAATCTGTAAAATGGGTCCCGTATCATAAGCAGGCCATTTGGGTCACTGCATTGAAGCTAAGGCTATTATCATATGGGGCACATCTACCTGCTGAGTCTGAAATACTTCATGCGTTGTCTTTGAACAGTAGCTTATCTCACTCAATCATCTTTATTGCTAATGACTTGATGATATTGGATGAAAGAAGCTGTAGATTATGCCAGAGACAATTTCAAAAGCATTATTGTGACTGTAGTATTCAAAATAGGTTAATCTACAGAGAACAACCCTGTTTTTTTCTGTGCAAGAAGCTACTGATTTCTCTCTGAAGCTCAGGTTCAGTTTGTTCAGAAAACATTTTGATAAAACCTGTACTATAAGTCTCACTCATTTTCCGTTACACACTGGAAACGGAACATTTTCCAGTTTCCCCTTCACAATGAGGCCTTTTATTCGCACTCTTGAAAAACATTGACTACACTTTCCTCTTGGCTGTGCAAATGACCAACAGAACTGTGGTTTGCCAACATAAAATGGTAATAAATGGAAATGCAGCCAGTCAGATGCCCTGCTCATGTACTTGAGTCTCATGCTCATGTGTATTTCCGTCTTACTTTGCTGGTTGACCTCAACTTAAAAGCATATAACCAGTGGAAACCAGGTAGTTTATCATGTCTCCTGAGCAAATACCAGCACATACGATAAACTACTAGGCACACACACAGCACACAGATACCAGGCTAATGGGTTACATGCATGGCACTCAGAGGTCAAGTCAATGAGTTTCACTGGAGTTGTCCGGGTCCTGCTGACTCTCATTAATTTAAACAGACTGACTAAGATAATGCCCCTGCCAGCTGGCCATAGTAAGCGTCAGTAATCCATAAAGTCTAGTACCGTGGTGCTTCTCTTCACATCTCCACCTTGCTTTATCAGGTCACCCTGTCTGTACAGTGTTTATACTGAGGACTCAAAAGGGACATTTCATAGGAATGCTAAACATAAACAGAACATGGCTCTTTATGTCTGATTTGAATTTTGCTCTGTACTGCAGAAATCCCAAGTGACACTAAGAAGAAAAAAGATTAAATCATCAAAGTAAACATTCCTGCTGATATTTACATTCCTACACTTTCTCACCTAAAAAAACTATGGCATTCTTTTGATTACACTAAACTGAAACATAATTGTGACTACAGTATGTCAACTCATTTTTACTTGGCTTACCTAAGCTAAGATGCCCTACAATGCAGTAGCCTTCCGTCGAATTTTCTGGATCTTCTATCACAAGATACTTTGCCTTCCAACAAACCAGGAGCTAGTTATTTAACTACATCAGGCCTAGTCTCGATACAGAATCTGTACAGCAACCTCAATAACAAATGAGGGAAAAATTCAGTTCAGAAATATTCATTCAGGAATAAAAAATAACTGAACATAATTTAACCTGTTCCTTTGCAGCCAAATAAAAGAAACGTAGGTGTTGTTCCTTTACACAAACTAAAAATGTAGGTTAGTGTTGCCACAGACATCTTTTGAGTTCTAAAAATAAAAAGGGATTAATTGTTAAAGGTCACATTTGACATGATTCTTACCTGACTTTCGGTTCTTCAGTGATTGGCTGTTTCCCATGGGGAGATGGTGCAAAATTAAATCTTGCCTTGGAGAGGAGTTGAGCCGTCAGATCAGTATGATCAGGTCAGGAAGCTTCTGATTTCATTTAAGACCATCATTAATGGAAAAATATGAGTAGATAGGCCTTGGTCTACACTCGTTTGTTTGAAAAATATTTAAAAATTATGGCTTTATTTCATATGAAGCATCATTGTGCTGCTAGTTATACAAATCCATAAGCACAACAATGTTGTTATGAATTAATTTTAATCTGGTCTTTTCAAACTTAATTTAGAAGTCTCCAGAGCAGAGAGTTCAAGACAGACCAAGGAGAAATGTAATGTTTAGGTTTTCAGCACAAAACGCCATGCCTTAGGGTTAGGTCTGAAGCTCCTGGGAGTGGTTATTCATTTGTGTTTTTATCAGTGTAGTAGTGCAAGTCATGCATATTCGAGGTTTTATTCCTGACAATATAAATTTATTGGGAATGGTTAATTGGGAACTGTAAACTGGTCTGAGGTATGAGTGTTGTGAGCCCTGGACTGGATCGGACTGATCTCCTGGTCTGTTTACCACAGACAGCTTTCCAGGTTTAGAGGAGCAAAGAGGGATTCTTTTTAAAAGAGCTGTTTGTTTTTACAACCCTTTGCCTTCTTCTCCCTGTGTCTTAGCCCTGAATTCCCACCCCCAGTTAGCAGGAAAACATTTCCAGATGTGCCAAGAACACAGCTCCCTGCACAGTAGCTTAGCAAAGGATTCCACACACTGATGCTAAAGGTCACTTCCAGAAATTGTTGCTTTTTTCAGATATCACCATTGCCTTTTCTCTATAGAGGCATGGGTCTACAAGCCTGTCTTAATAATGACGGGTGAGCATAGACCCCTTGTGAATACGATCTGGCAGGAAACTGTCAGTGAGCTGGTGTCTAGATTCAGATATATTGCAAGATACTGGGTTGCGTCATAATTGTGTCTGGCATATGGATCTGTCTGGGCCCCTTTGTGGCTGCTGGGTAGCTGCCTGGAATAGTGCTGCACTGTGCGCTTTTCTATTGGCTGTATCATCCCACTGTGGATGACTCCACAGGGTGGGTTGGATGCCAGGGCTTGTTTCTATCGCTGCTTTAACTCAATGCTCTTTTCCACTGTCTCAGAGCACAGAGGATTTGGCGTAGCAAAGTTTTTGTACTCATTCGGTCAGAGAGTCCACAGGCCTGAAACCACAATGGCACACAGCAGTGATTGGAGACACTTGAACTCAAGTGGCTTTTGAATAACATCGCATCTGCCTTTTCTCTGGTTCATCAGCCCCCTGCCCTTCAGAGCTAGTACCTCTCTGATGTCACTGTGCACACAAATGCAGATTGGCACACACTAAAACTGTTTTTCAATTTAAAACCCCGTTAGATAAATGGTTTCTCATCATATTTATCAAGTGATTTTTCCCTCTGAATAACATTTTCAATTTTTTTTTCCGTCTCTTCCTGTCTCCTTTCAGATTGCCGACAGAAAGTGCCTTGTGAGACAGCATACTTGAAGATTCCTGGCTGAAAGAGCTCCAATTTCTTCCATTAAATTCGTGACAGGACATAGCTCAGCAGCAGACCCCCCCTTCCTTTTGGTCTGCTCTTACCTGGGCTAGGTGAAAGGAAAATTCAACTGTAGAGACACAGAAGATTCACTAACAACAGAATCTTGCGTTGCCCTAAAGTGTGCCATTGAATCTCAAAATAGCACCACACTTTTTTTCTGCACTCTGCACAGATATCATCACTCATACAAAGGACATTTTGGGGACACTGGTGCAGCAGAACTAGCTTCCAAGTATGTCCCCTCTGCCTTGTCAGAGTTCTACATCTGAAAAATACTGATTGACCCCTCAAACGTGTAGTCCCATGGTCCCATCTCAGAGAAATTATCACCCACTTACTTCCAGTTTTCTGACAGCAAGGACGAACCTCATCAACAGAATTGAAGAAGATCCGTTTTGGCTGCATGCTTGATCACTTTTAGTTGCGTGTTGTATATTTTCTTTACTCTGAATCAACTCCCCAGAAGATACACACCTCCTTAAAGCAAGAGACCAGACTTCCAATCCATTTCCACTGCCAGCGCCGTTGACATGGCTCTAAATATTGCATCGATACGGGACACAAAATGGCTGACCCTGGAAGTGTGCCGGCAATTTCAGAGAGGGACCTGTTCACGCAGTGATGAAGAGTGCAAGTTTGCCCACCCTCCTAAAAGTTGCCAGGTGGAGAATGGAAGAGTAATTGCCTGCTTTGACTCGTTAAAGGTAAGGATTTGTAATTACAGTTGGTAATTGTTATGTTCTGTGCTTTTATGTATTTTTTCCTCTCGTTTCTGTTTTCCTTATGTCTGTTTATTTCCAAGACAAAATGCAGAACTCAGATCATTTCTCTTAATGTAACTTCACACCTCCTTTATAAGCTAAAACAAAATATTCCAGCTTTGCGGATCTTAATGGTTGGTGGTGTGGGTTGTCTTGTCAGATTAGCATATGTGTCAGTGCTTCATGCTGTGCTGTAGTCAGTAGGGCAGCTTAACCTATGCAGCAAAAGGTCAGAGAAGTGTTCAGTGTCACAGTAGGTTTGTGTACAAGACAGAAAAAGAGACCCATATATTTTTTTTTATGTAAAATTACATTTTTTTGACACCATCATCGATACCTTTATTTCAAGTATATAGCTGACTAAAAAGAACCACCTTACTGCATTAAGGCACTGCCAGCTTTTTTTTGGCATCAGAGTTATTGCTCGCAGTCTTTAAATTGACTTTTCTTCCCAGCTACCAGGATTTGGTAAGTTGTCACATCGTTGTGGTTTAATGCCCAAAGTGTTGACAGCCAGTCATGATCATTTTGTTATCATCCTACACAAACCTGACACAGATCCTCAGCACATTGTGCATTCCATGATTTGTCTGTTATTGGAAACTGCAGTCAGACAAGCCTGGCTGAGGATCGTGAATGATCTGGGCTCTTGGGCTGTCATTCCACCAACTTTTAACATTTCCTCTGCACCTCTGCAGATTGTAGCTTCCAGGCACTGACAGTTCAGCTGTCATTTTTAACACTGTCAAGCTAAAGGACATAAATCATTCACACTTATAACAGACATGCATATCATCCTCTCACAGATGGTTTTCATCCTTTTACACATTCCTGGTCATGTTTGATAGGGCTGCACATTATCAATAAAATGTGTGATATGCTCACAGTTCTGACAAAGTGTGACAGCAATATCCTTTTTATTTTAGATTAAAATGGAAATGCACCACCCTTGTGGATGTACAATACATGCAATGCTAATGTATTTGAACTTAATTGTATTTCTTCTGGATATAGTAATGAATATCACATTTCTAAATAATACCTGCATTATTAACACTTAACTCTTTTATGCCATTGTTTTTGTATTTACTGCTCATGGAATTATATAATTTAACATTTCTAGGCAAATGCATATATTCATGCATGCAGCAGGAGAGGAGGAAACACAATGGGCATTTTATTTATTCAACAAACGAAATAGAAACTGTTGAAAATATCAGACACCTCCATAAAGGGAAAAAAGCATATGGATGTGTGGATCATGAAGAAATCTTGTCTTTGTCATTTCATGCACCCTTGGAAGCTCCGTCAGCTAAAAACCTAATGCCGCTAAACCAATAAACATATCGATGGGTCGGTCTGCAATTACAGGCACTATTCAGAACAAGAAAACAGAACTCTCTTGACTCATGACTGCAATTCTCTGTCACTCTTGCAAAGATTTTCCTTGTAACAACGAAGAGAATGAGGGCTTTATCATGCATTAGGAGATGCCTTTGGCCCCACAGCAGGTCAGCTCCCACCCAAATATGCCCACGTAGTCTTCCTGGACCTTCATCTGATCAGCTAATTGTGACAGTCAGGCTGTTGTTCTGCCAGGTATGACTTTTTTAGTGATGAGGGGGGTACTTGAAAGAGACATTAAAGATGGAATGCAGTGATGGGGTGGGAAGTGTAAATCATGATTTTATAGACAGGAGTAGTAGGCCTGACTGTTGTCACGCTAACATATTTGCCTTCTGTTGTACAAAATTTACAGCCCAATAGCCAGCATTTTTTTTTTTTTCTTGTTTTTGTCTGTATAATTTTTATCAAGCTACGAATTTTAATCAGGACACAATCACAAAGTTTCATGATACTATAGAAAAAGGAGAAATAATGTTTAACTGTTTACTAATTAGATTTACAAGCGTGATTATCTATGTGTAGCTTGTGACTGTGCATCCACCCTTGTACCTGAGCTTAGAGAACAATGACGTCTTTCAGTATTTTATCAGGCAAAGTCAGCAGATAATCGACTCGCTAAGGACAGCGCCAGTGGTGGTTTTGGAGCAGCCACTAACACAAGTTCCATTTGTGTGGAGCAGAGAGGACCATCAGATAAACCTTTGCATATTCCGTTAGTGTGATTTGCATGGGACAAACAGTGAAGAATCATCCCTGTGGGGGCTGGTTGCTCAGTCACAAGATCGACTCCACCATGCTGCTCTCAGCATTTCTGTGGCGTAATATTATTTTTGTCTCTATGCTGCATTTGTCACCAACCAGCTGGATTCACATATGCTTGGTTGTGGTTTTCAAGCTGTAGTTTACAAGGTATCATTAATTTCTATTGATGCCAGTCCTGAAAAATTGACCATATTGTTTAAGTGTTGATTTTCTTTATCCTATTGCATTTTTATGTATGGGAAGCATGAGTGAACTTTTTGCACATGGCCTTTGCCCCCCTCCCCCCCCCCCCCCCCCCTTTTTTTTTTTTTTTTTTTAAGATGGGCCTGGCTGCATTCCTCGGTGTAATCCCCTCAAACTGAGCCACACCCTGGACATAGCAAACATGTACAGGGGAATGCATGCAGTATAATGAGAAGTTGGTGTTCCCTCAGGGTCATTCACATGGACACAATCGTGCACCAAATTGAGGTTGACAGGGGGCTGCAACACATGTGGCAAGCTTTAATGAGCTCTCACTAGACACACACATGCATCACATACTGTATAAACCATGTCAAATTTAATTTGATCCATGTGAATTCAACCCATAGACTTCACCTTTGAGACTGCAGCTCCCACCTGATAGTTCCTAGGACAAGAAAGAGGGTAGAGGAATCAAATCAGCTGACATTTTAAGTCACATGACCCAGGTCAGGCTTTTCTGGTGTTCTATTGTATACCATCAATACATTTTTGTCATGCTATAGTCATCCATGTGCACTTAGCTGCTGTTGATCAGGAAAGGGAAATAGTAGAGCACATGTTGGAATTTAAGTGGGCCACTGTGCTGACCCATATTGGTGTGTATGTGTGTGTATATGTGTGTTTGAATTAGAGAGAGTCTCTACTATAGTCCCACATGCCCCCCTTTGGGTTTGAAATATTGACTTACAGTAAACAGATGGATGTTGCGTCACAACTACTTGTTATTGTAGAAATGATTAGTCTTTAAACCATCAGACATGTGCATCGCCATCTTGCATTGGTGACACCATTTTGAGCCAGAGTCAGCCTGGTGGTGCCTGGAAAGCAGAGTTGTCATCTTGAGTTCTCATATGACTGCACACTCAACCAAGAGCAGAGCCGGGCTGTCAGTCATGAAGCTGGACAATGTTTTTGTTAAATCTTTACTGACTAGCTTACTTGTTTGACCAGTGATGAGAGTATCTTTTCCCTGGATTGTGTTTCCTTTGGACTTAAGGTACTGGAAATATGGCTGGAAACATTAATTAAAAAAAACAAAGCCCCCCTGGTGGCCAACTCTGTTTCTCTGACCTGCAGTCTGTGGTTTGGTAGAAGCCAAGTGATCCTCAGTGTTGCTAAAATATATAATGCAACTTTGACAAGTTTGATAACTGGATCTTTTTTTAATTAAGGTTTTAACTGTCACGGTCTCTCCACACCACACAACTTGGTGTTTTATAGGTTGAGCTCTTGTCCTAAGTGTAGAAAGGTGTTGTTGATGCCAGATTGAATAGGAGGTGTTCATCACCTTGCGAGCCTCCTGCGAAATGATGGAGCGACTGAGCACTGAAAATCTGTCCATCTGATCTATCAGTGTCTCACCTGTCTCCATCCACCCACTGACTCTGAGTCATCTTTATTTTTTTCCTCTCTTTACTGCCCACAGAGCGAACAAAGTACGAGATGCATCGACTTAAATCAAGCATTGCAGGATGCACAGTGCCATGCTCACATTTCATAGCCAGCTACTCTAAAGTATCCTAAATTCCACAGTGTTGTTGAAAATGCAAGGGAAGATCTATGGCAAAACATTCTGGAGGCTTGCCGTGTATTTGACCTTTAGTATTTGTCTCATTAATTATTGACATGCAGTTTCATCATCCCTCATCCAAAACAGACTAAGGACATCACTGACACAATCTGTGGCCTATTTTAGATATTTTCAGTACAGATTTTCAAGGGTGTTGAGTGTTTCCCCCAGGCTTTCTTTCATTCTCCTCTACTTTTCTGATATGCGAATCACACAAACATACACACACACACACACACACACACACACACACACACACACACACACACCTATGGAACTACAGGTTGTTAGATAGACAGGGCCAACTGTCTCTCAGGAGTCAGCCCTTTATAATGAGACAGAGATCTTCTTAATTGGCACCATGTAATTAGACAACAGAAATATAATCTGTAGGGGCCCTGCCTTCTCCTTGTTTTGTCTAAATGACTATCAGTGTGTGTCAGACAGACCTAGCATGACAACAAATCCCATGTGCTGTAGTGTCATTATTAAAAAAAAATTCCACTGACAGTGACTGACAAAAAGCCTGACTTCTACAAATCATGTGAAAATTAACTGTTCTGCAGATACTGTCAAGCTTAAATCTTTAAACTGAAGTAGCAGGTTATGTCAAAACTTTCTTCTAACGCACTCAATTTAAATTCTTATTTGTTCATAATAAACATACTTTTAGAGAATTGAGTTCGAAGTAGTAGAGTCATGTTGTTGATTCTAAAATAATGCATTTAAGACTTAAAATAAAAATCTTAGGTTTCATATACAGTCAAGCGTGATAGGATGTAGTGGAGCAGATATAAGTCATTTAGAAGTTTGCCGAGATGTTATATTAGTGCTTGAAAACCTTGTCGACAGTAATCAAACTTGTAAATCAGTCAACAATAATTCTGTAATACTTAAACTGTGTTTCATCCAGGCCAAACTGGAGATATTGTTTCACATTTAGTCCTTTACTCCTATACCACACAGGATGCTCGTGCCATAGAGGTGAGCAGAAGGTCTCTGTGGAATATTTTGCTGTGTTTGTGCATGTGAACAATGGCCCTTGCCTCGCTAAGTCAGCCATGAGGCATGCTAGTTCGTGGATGAAAGTGAGATTGCCAATTTCACACTCAGCAGACGTCTGCAGCAGTCGGTGACCTGCTGCAACAGTTGGACAACACTAATTGGCAACATGGACTCTTACGGTGTAGGATGAACCAGTGGGGGGCGGGGGGCGGGCAGCTAAAATTGATACCACGTGCTGTTGCAAAAATGGAATTGATGGAAGTACTATTGTTGGGTTTTAAGAAGGGCACCAGGCATGCAAAATATATTTGATGACTGGTAAAAAGAAAAGAACGTCATTCCATGACTGTAACTGCTGTTGTCATTGTTATGAGCACATTTTCTTCATCTCTGTGTGGTTAGTCTACGCAGCCCATGGGTGTGACAGTCCCTGGAGGCCTCATCATCACAACCAGTAAAACAACATGGTGATTCTGCACTTTATTCCCCTTTGGTTGCATATAGCGAAAATATGATTTGAGAATTTTTTTTACATTTGTGGATTTGTTGTATGTAATTCATCGAACTGTTTGACGTCTGTTAAAGTCATTATGTCTGGAGGATATCAATAAGACTGGATAGATTTTCCTCTCTGAGTAACAGTTTGATTGTAGCTTGAATGATAGCCTTCATTGCAGTGAACTTTTTGGTCAGCACCCAGAGCTTTAATCTCCAAACTGGAGAGTAAGCAGCTACACAGGAATTCTGCACCTATCTGCTGAGTGTGTCAGAAAGAGGCTTTGATGAATAGATCTGTTCTCTCCCTTCCATCTCATTATCCTCCTTTATCTGTTTTATGGATTTGCACAACTCCTCAACATGCGGTGACATGCAGTCAGTGTCAGAGGGGAAAGAAGTTGTAGGGTAGCCTTTTTATTATCCTGTTTGTTTTATTTCTCATTAGCATTTGTGGTGGGCTTGAGTTATATTTAGAGCCTTGTCGTCAGAGCGGCTTTGATCGTTAGAGAATAATCGAATTTGAGGTACTGATTTTAAAATTAGAACATTTATTTAGTAAAGCCCTACTGGCTTTCTGCTAACTTTCATGAAGTTGTGGCATACTTCTGTTCTATGTAGGATATAACACTAGGTATTTTACTTATATGACATTTTGTACGGACACGATCAGTTTGCAGTTGCAAGCTGCAGTTAACGAATACTAAGGTCCACCTTCAGGAAAAAGACAGCATATTGAAAGAAGGATAATGCCTTCTCGCATTATGTACAGACTGAAATGTGGCATTGTCATAGTTAAGCCTGTGTTAAGGGTGCTTGTTTAAGTGTGTGCGTGCATGCCTGTGTGTGTACGTGTTTTGGAGAGAGGAACAGTTGCTTAATTTAAAATATACCACAGCATAACGGCATAGTGCAAGTAAGCTTATACTGGATACTGGTCTGAGTGTTTAAATTTGTACCTGTCATGCCAGTGTCCCCGGTACTGTGTGTGGGTGTGTGTGTGTGTGTGTGTGTGTGTGTGTGTGTGTGTGTAGATTAGAGGAGCTCGAGAGGGTGGGTTTCATGTCTCAGCAGGTCACAGATGATCAGATTAACTGAAGCAGGGCTTCAACCTCCAGCTGGATTTGCAGTGTTGACTCTGCAGGTGCTGCACAACAGGGCAGCCAATTTTGCTGCCAAGATTTCACCCTAAACTTACCACCAAGTTGCCACTAAGAGCTGCTCATTGTATATTTGTTGGTTCTGAAATCAGAATCATTTAACAGGATTGAAATGCAAATGAGAAAAACCCAAGCACACTGATATTGACACCCTTAAATCAACTTAAGACATTTTGTAGATCACAACTGATAAATTAAACTAAATTAAGACAAAGCAAAAACTTTTGAAATATAGTGGGGAAAAAGTTAAATGGATGCGTTCATTTGCTTAAACCTGGCTGCGTACATACGTCTTTATTACACACCACACACAGAGGTGGGACTGTTTACTCTTTTCTTCACCTTTATTCTCCTTTTGTCTTGGGACACACCTGTGTTTCTCACGGTTTTTTTTTTGGTGAAGGCAAGCTCATTTACTTTTTTTGTAGAAAAAACAATCTAAAAAATCTTGAAGTCCTTGTCTTCTACTATTGTGCCAGTTTATCACATGAAGAAAAATATATGTGTGTGGAAAAAATATTTGATTGGACACTGTACTCTGAAAAAAGGCTTAAAATCTACCAATATAAATGATGAGCTTGCAAATTTCTTTAATAGAAGTCTGTGCTAAGCAGGAACAAAAAGCTTTATTCTCATGAAAATGATCTGGTTTTACCCACTGTTCGCTTTTAATTTACGGTGTCCCATTACCAGCAAAAATGTAGGCAAAAAGCCAGTTCATAATGGATTTTCAGTGTTTCCTGGTGTCCTTGAGCCTTACCACTTAAAAACAGATCCATTAGATCAAATGGATCCATTAAAGCCACAAAACAAAACAAGATCCGTAAGAGGGAACTTTCCTAAGGTTTGAGAATGACACTCTGTCCATGTGCATCCAGGGCCTCCATACTCTACCAGCTTCTGGGTTTCTAGAGCCCTGGAAAGATTGTAGTGCGTGTCCTGGTGGTGTCTTATACCCTCGGCCTTTCAAAGAAGTGGTTTCATATCAGTGTGTACTTCCGCGGCTGGGCACTAAACAGCTGAGACACTTGTTTGAACCAGATTAAAAAAGGAGAGAAAATGGGCACAATGTGTAAAGATAAAGCTTTTCTCTGTAAATCCTCAAGGGAAATGTTCACTTCTAGTTCAAATGTCAACATTTGTGCATTGATTTTGAAAGTGTTGAAAGAACTTTCTGAAACAGCTATTGTTGGATCCTTTCCACTAGCTTTTGCAAGCCAGGAAATGCTTTCACTTGGATATTTATAGTATAAATATAATTATCTGTAAACAACATAAACGATAAATACTATGTGTATATACGCCCAAGAAATGTAAATGAAACAGCCTTAATGACGGGATGTACAGTAAATGGCTCTTGAAAATGAATTACAGGAAATAGCAACATAAGGAGATGTGAGGTAAAATAAGCAGACAAGGCAGTAGAACGAGTGTTTGTGCACCCCTTTTTGCTAAATAACAGGTTCTCTGGTAATGCTTTAAAAGGATTACACACGTCACGGGTTTCACGTCAGAAACATTTGTGTTACTTTCTCACAGAAGCCGTCCTCTTGGACTGAGAATGACAGTTGGCTAAAGTGTGTGTATGTAAGGTGGGGGTGGAGGGGGCTTGTTGCAGGTTCTCTTGGGTGCTGCTGTCCAAAAATATATTGCACATGTTGGATTCCTATAATATGACGTAACAGTGACAACAGTTACCAATATGGGGGCATTTTACCGTCCTGCTTTTACAGCCTAGTTTTTTGACTTCAGGGAGCTGCAGTCTCTAAGGGCTATTTTAGTTCTCACAAGATGCTATCACTCAATACTGTTAGATTACCAGTTCTCCAGTCTTAGTCATTGCCCAGTGTTCACGTCCATGTCTAAGTCACCACAGTCAAATAAACATTTGGTCTGAGTTAAGTCATTTTTAATCTGAGTTCAAGTCCCAGTTCCTGTCACCAAATAACAGAGACCAGGGAGAGTCTAAATTAACTTGAAGTCAGTCCAAGTCCCGAGTCCCCATAGTTCTGTCCTACAAACATAGGCTAAATTACATATTGTTTCAGACACATGAAGCTTTTTAACAATCACGTAATTTCCCTTTATAAAGGTAACTATAATCTATAATCATAAATAATACCATATATTAAATGTCTTCTAAAATTCCTGGCCAGCTTCTTTCTTGCTATAGATAAAATTAAAATTGGAAAAATGTATGCATACAGACCCTGAGCTTTCCAAGGTACAACAATATTTCACAACTGCTGTCTTTAGTGTTGATATGGGACACAAAGGTGTCACTGGTGTCACTAGGACACCAGGTTTTCTATTAAATATATGTAGGAACCACAGGGATGTAATATAAAGTTAAGACGCTTGTCCAGCTTTACGAGGGCATTTACAGATCTTCTTTTGGCTGCTTTAATCTATAGGCAGCCATTCTTTGTTTAAAGCCCTAGGATAGAGCACTCTTTGAGTGCAAAATGCAAATGTTACAGTGGTTAACGAAGGGGCCCACAAATGAAGCGTTATTCTGCCAGGGGAAGGGGAGGAAGACTGGCCCTCTTGTGTCTGTGCCACCCACGGGCACACAACAGTAATCGCTCTGACCATTCATCTGGACTGATGAAGGAGGTGGGGGGTCAGAGAAAGGCTTTCTGCTCCAGATGAAGATGGCAGAGCAAAGCTCAGTGTAACATCCGTTACGTCTGAACCATTTGGGCTGTTTTTACCTTGTAATTGGGGGATAATTATGGTTTTTAATCAGTTCTGTGAGGGTTTCCGCTTTCAGAATTGCTTTATGTTATTTGGTATCAACATTACAGTATTATAGCAAAGTATGAGATTTTTTTTTTTTTTATATGAAATGCTGGATAGGTGTTAAATTTGTCCTCTTTAAGTTTCTTTGGGATATTATCAACCACTGGTCCTTCTGGTTTAAGGGCAACTTTGATTGTAATCTGCTGTCAGTACAGGTAAAATCTTTCCTGGAAAGATTATTGATTTTAAGTTAAAAGAACCAGAAATGTGATTAATTTCCTTCATTGTTCTCCAGCCACTGCAACACAAAGCAGGCAATTATCCAATCTAAATCAGAGCAGCTGTTAGTGGATCCCAAAGCATGGATGAGTAAATGCATGATGGTACAGCCTACAATGAGCGGTTGCTATGTGAGCAACCCTGCTGAAAGGCATAATTTTATCATGTAGCTATGGCTACACATCACTGGTGAATCACAGTGGTGCCTTGGGGGCTTTCAAAGATCTTTTTCTTTTAGAGAGGGCTGCTCAGAGGCAACACCGACCATGAATGGATCTCTGCTCTGCTCTGAGTGGGTAGACAGAAGACACAGTTGTCCATGCAGGTGTCAGCGTTTTTGTTTCTCATCACCCTCAGAGACAAAGGGTCTGAAACCCTTTGCATAACATTGTCATCAGCCAAATATGATGCACAACGCAGTATTGGACCGCCTCGCTATCTCTACCATTAGGCTCAAACAGTTTGTTTGTGTTTATTATACAGTCACATGTCATTGTTTGTGCTTTGAATTTTCAGCTATAGTAGACTGCAGCTCGGCACTGAGAAAAAAGATGCAATCCAAGAGATGTATATTTTGAAATGTAGCATAATAGAATGATAACACAGCAACATGAATATGAAGCCAAAGGCCAGGCGACGTCCCCAGGACTGACTGTGTGGCATGTGTATGTTTGGCGTGTCCTTTCTGCCAGCCTGTGTCTGTGATCTCTGTAGGGTGCGACTGTGATGCTGTCCTTCCCTGCTGTCCTCCCAAGCACACAAAGTCACACTTGCCTTTGCAGTTTCTCCACACACACACACACTCTAGACACACACACTGTCACACCTGCCTACGCTTTCTCGCTCACACATACACTGGACATACACAGACACACACCTTTACCCCCACTGTCATTGTTGGTGGCTCCAGTTAGTGGGTTCAGAATTAGCATTATTCTTCTGGTGTGGACAGGGTTTATCAGATCTGTGTGTGCGTGTGCAGCAGTGTGTTTATCTGTGCACATGCACTGTATTCTTATGATTACCCTGGTGTGTGGGCGACACTTGTCGTGATCGTGTGATTTTTAGTATGCATACGTGTGGGCAGGTGTGATTTTTGTGCATGTGAACTGTGAAGGGGGCATCAGTGGCTCCTTACAGCTTTAACACAAGGTTCTGGAGATCAGTCCTGTCGTCCTTGCAAATCTCCTTATTACAGAGCCCCTCCATGTGTCTCTTTGTTTCCACAGTAAAAATGTCTCATTTTAGTTTTTTTGACAAATATCTATGACTATACCATCCTTTCTGGTAGTTTCAACTACAAGCAAAGAACCATATTTGTAACTATTCTATATAGTGGATGTTGTGTTCGATGTGTTTAATATCAGTCAGGAGAAGAGGACAGCAGAGTTTTATTGGTTTTTGTTCGGATTAGTCTTAAATTTTATTGGTTATTTACACTGGGCTTTGGTTTTGACCTGAGCTTGATTAAAAGTTTTATGTATCCTGCTTTCACAGGCAACAGGTCTCAGTTTAGCTACGTGGACTAGAGCAGGTTTGGGAGCGTGGAGGAGGAGGTCAGTGGCGAGGGGTGCTTCAGTGCTTTTAAACCTTTGAAAAGAGATAATCCATATTATGGTTTCATTCTTTTGTATCACAACCCATGGGATGTGTTCTAGATATGTACTTTGAAAAAAAAAAAACAGCAAAAGAACAGTGCATTATTTTATTGTATTTTTTCATGCTTTCAGACCTTCAATTTGCAAAGAATTATGTGTAGTTGCATGTAGTTCATGTCATTTAATTACCTTTAAGTGAAATAAAAACTCAAGCTCATAACAAAACAAACTGAGCCATACAAATTGTGACATGTACTGAATTGGCAAAACTGTTTTGTGTTTACATTCATGTATAAAACGGAGAAATATAGCATTATCTCTTCTCGTTTCCATGTGACTAATTTTTAATATTTATGCCACAACTGTAAAAAATGTATGAGAGCAAATTTCTCATAGTAGCAGAGCTGACAGGCCAATATGCTGTCATGTGAAAAAATTAGCAACTATGCTGTCGTTCTTTCCTGTCATGGAAATAGGGTCTGTTCAGACATCCTCATTCCACACTCATTCCAATCTATTTTTCCCCTCTGTACTTATTCATGTCTCTCCGCTCTGCCCACATCTTTTCCACTGCTCACCCCCTCACCTTCTCATTCCAGCTTTCCCCTCCCCACAGCTCTATTCCATTTTCTTTTTTGCAATGTTGCTCACTCCTGACCCTCTCTCTGGCGTTCCACCCACTCTCTTTGCAATAAGTACCACACCAAGTATCCATATTGGATTATTGTGTTTGCCGTTGGGTAGACAATGCAATTGGCTTTATCCACAAGGGTCTCTGTGATCCTCATTCTACCAACACTACCTTCACTTTTCTATAGAGAATAGGGAGTGACCTGTCCATCAAAAGGGACTTCAGGGACCCAGTTCTTGTGGCTCTAAGGTTTTTTTTTAAATTAATGTTAACAAAAGACTATTGAGTTGACGGTGTCAGTGTTCCACAACTAATAAGTCAAAACCTGGGTTTTATTTTTCATAGCACTGTTTTTATTCAGGGCCATCTGCTTTTCCCACTGCACAGCCATAAACAGCCCTCAATCTAAAACAATCACACTCCCTAAATCTAAATATCTACGTATCCATTCAAGCATTTAAGAAGCTGTTCATCAACAGCTTGATTATTGTCAATATTTTTAGTTTAGTTTAGTACCTCATTGATCTGAGATGTTGCTCTTCCAGGTCAGGTAATTCTGTTTGTCTCTTCTTTCCCGTCCTCCCCCATCGACTTTATCCTCCCTGCTCAGGGCCGCTGCACACGAGAGAATTGCAAATACCTCCACCCACCTGCTCACCTGAAGACTCAGCTGGAGATCAACGGGCGAAATAACCTAATCCAGCAGAAGACAGCGGCCGCCATGTTGGCTCAACAGATGCAGTTCATGATCCCCAGCACCACCATGCAGCCTGTGGTCAGTGTGTGATTATGTACAACAGTAGAGCTTGCTGTGCTACACTGTAAAATGTTTGGGTTTTTCAAGTTTCTCTCTTGTATTCCTCTTCTTACACAGATATGTGGGGTTTTCAGATACTTTTCATTGCTGTGTTGTTGCATAAGCACGTCTCCTTTGCACTGTTCTCAAGCAGCACATGTTTACCCATTATCTATGTTTTTGATATGCCCTTGGGTAAAGAATTCCAGATTCTCTGTGGGAGTTTCACTGCAGGAAATGGCTTTGCTGTAGTTGTACTGGTCAGATGTCAGATGTGGTAAATGCAGAGGTGTGTGTAGTAGAAAAAGAACACACTACCTCAGCATAATCTTCAAGGGTATGTTAAGTTAAAAAAAAAAATCCCCTCTTGATACTGCACTTGTTTTTCTCTCCTTCTTTTAGTCTCCAAAACCAAATCCTCAGTTTCACCATTGGTGCTCCCCAACAGCTCTTTTAGAGTTTGTCTGTTATAATAAGAATCAAGGACATACAATGTAAATTAAAAAAAAAAAAAAAAAAAAAAAATTCTTATGACAGTCACATTTCTGATATCTTGTATTCACAGCAGACATTTCCAGTAAGCCAAGGTCTGGGTTCCAGTACAGGTTTGAGCTACACACCATACCTGACCCCCATGTCCCACAGCATGGGCCTGGTACCCACAGATATCCTGCCCAGTACCCCTGTAATCGTTCCTGGCAGCCCTCCGGTCTCTGTCACTGCTGGCTCATCATCCAACCAGAAGCTGTTGCGCACAGACAAACTAGAGGTAGACCACTTTGTCTGACAATACAGATGTGATAACCCATCATTACTAATGTTCAGTGTGTGTTAATAATTACAATGACATGTTACTGTGATGTTTGTAATGATATAGGCCAACTGTTCTACTGAGTGTGATTTTTACCTGCAGAAAGCCCGTGTCTTATAGAAATAATACAAGCCATTACTAAAGTTAATGAAATACTAACTTCCTAAAAACAATATTAACACAAATTACTTAATCATTTAACTAACCATTTGCAGTGTCCATGTAAAAAAAAATACATACATCAAATACATACATATAGGAGCCCAAATAGTAACTAACTTACTAATGAATCATTTATTTTGAATATTGTGCTTAATCTTAATTTAACCTGCTAACATGATAGATATGTGTACTTTACCAGCATGAGGAATATCTCATTGTGTTAGCTACTGCAGACATAATTATGTTTTATTCTGCATCACATTTAAAAAAGATAAACAATAATCATCTTACAACCTGGAGGTGATGCGTAGGTGTGCTCCTGTATGTGTTTTTCTCAGGGAGTGTTATCACTTAGCAACTGAATGAAGCTGGCACTAATGAAACAGTATCCCTCTGAGACATGTATGCACTCCCACACAGAGCTTGTGTACGTGTGCACGTGTTGCACAGTTTGTTTTTAATTTGTGTGTTGTTTAAAGCTGCATATGAATTTGCGAATGTTTGTCTGAAGGCAGAGTTTAGCATGTGGAATTTTACTGTGTAGACTAGGATCAGACTGCTTCACCAATTGACACATGTTGCAGTTTATTTACATTGTTTGAGGAATAAACAAATGCCAAGTGTAGCCGAATCCATTTTGATTTTAACAATAAATCATTTACCATAGTCCAGATGTGCAGTATAGGCTTTCACATATGAAAATACACGATCTAAAGCAAGCAATCTGAACACACACCAATAACCTTTGGACGTAAAAAGAGTAAAGACATATAATGTATTCAGGAGGAATAACAAAGTTAACAAATGAAGTACTGGACTAGAACTGATATAAATATTTTAGTGGATAAAATATTAGCGGTGAAGAAGGGTATGTAAGATAATTTTTTTTTTTTTTTAATTATGATGATTCTGAATACTATCCCCTGAAATGTTTGTGTGTCTTCTGTCCTAATCACTGTGTGTATTTGCATGTGCCCTTACGCCAATTTTCACAGGTTTGCCGTGAGTTCCAACGGGGAAACTGCGCTCGAGGTGAGACCGACTGTCGTTTCGCCCACCCAAGCGACAGTCCCATGATTGACACCAACGACAACACTGTCACCGTCTGCATGGACTACATCAAGAGCCGCTGCTCTCGTGAGAAGTGCAAATACTTTCATCCCCCAGCCCACCTACAGGCCAAAGTTAAGGCTGCACAACACCAAGCCAATCAGACAGCTGTGGCTGCCCAAGCTGCTGCCACAGCTGCAGCCATGGTGAGAGCAAAGCACTATTTTTATTCCTACTACACTCAGTGTGCACGTAGAGGTATAGAGCAGGAAACACAAGTGTAGTTACACTAGAGGTCACAAGGTTTATTTTAACCAGCCCCAGTGATAGATGCGATATGTTCTAAAAAGGAATTGGGACTAACTCAGTCACTCACTCCAAAGTTTATTCAACCTAGCAAGTATTTTGTCATAGTTTGCAGTGATTTTTGCTATTGCTATTGCTATTTTGCTTTAGCAACCTGTGCTTTTGCTGTAGCAACCTGTGTTTCATAATGCTTAAAGGCATTTTGACTCCAAACTCCAAAATAATTATTTTTAATTAAAATGCCAACAGAGATTTTTTTATATTGGGTCAAATTGACAAGTTAATACCGGAGGTTTCAGAGTTTAAGGAAAATGAAGAAATGTATTCCTTTATAGTTATATTTAAAAATTAACTCACAGTAGCACATGATTAGTTCAAATAGGTGATGGATTGTTAAATTTGTAGTCAAACTACAGAGTTACTACAGTGTTAGAGCCTATAGTAAAACTTTTAAAATAAAATAAATGGACAATGATCATTGAATAATCATGCTAAATTGCCTTAGTTTGCACAACATGTAATCACGCCACTACACATGACATCCACACCAACATAAAATGTGGAGCACTGCTTTATTACTGTATTTAACATACCCACCTCAGCTGGATTGTTCCAGTAGATTCTGTTGTGTAATTCACTAACAATAGTCATCCCAAAGTGAGGCCATTGTACACAGTAAACAGGGTTTAGCGAGACCTAAACTCATCAGTATAATGCCACAAGAACAATCTGTTATTATCGCAACGCATTCTGCTTTTATTTTCCAATGCCCTTGGTTTATAAAGAGACAATGTGCTGGCTCACCCACCCCCATCCTCCTCTGTCTCCACCAACCCCCCTCACTCTCAATGATAAGTGCAGCTCTCTGCAGATCAGTGCAAATTGAATCAGGGATGGATGAGGATGTAGCCACATAGGTGGGAGCTTTATGCTCCTCTGACTATAGATTAGGCTGTAGAGAAGACAGACAGAGAGACAGACAGGCGGGCAGGGCAGGGCAGGGCAGGGCAGGTTTGGCAGTGTGTCCTGGCTGCGCCCCAACCTCTCCGAGCCTCCCCCTAGCTGCTTGGTCCTATGGCTGCTGCACTCACACACCTTGCACTGTGCCAGACTGACTTTTTTCCCTTCATGGCATGGGCATGCTTACGCGTTGACACACCTTTGTTGTTGGCTGACTCCATATGCTGCTTTCTCTCCTCGTCCTTCCTCCATTTATCCACTGTGTGGATGATCCAGCGGCCATGAGTGTGAGATAGTTTGGTTTGCAGCTGCCTAAGACAAGGAATTGTAACACAGATAAATAACATACAGCCTGAGACCCATAACCTGATTCTGTTGTCAGTGTTGTTTTCTTAATAAACTCCCCATCAGGTACAAAAAGCAGATTTACTTTACCATCCTCATATATCCTCCTGACAAGTTTCAGCTTTATGTGTATCTCCTCTTTAACTTTATGACTCAATTCCCAAGGTTACAAGCCAGAGATCAGCAAGCTTAACCTACGGACATTGTGTTGTTTAGTCAGCACCTTGAATCCAATTTTCTTTTGCTCCTGAAGTACTTTTATTTAAGTAGAGACCCATTAAACCTCTACTGCTGCACTATTGCAAATAAGTAATAGCATGATCCATAATTCACTTCTGTAATGCCAAGCAAATACAGTAGAATGTGTTATATACATAGTCCCACATTAATTGGTACAGTTACAATAACATCCTGTTATTTAGATTATGTTGCGTTACTGTGTCACATTACAACATGTTGCTTGCTCTGCTGTGTTCTTTCTCGTTGTCAGGCCCATTGCAGTTTTTTTTCCCCCTTTTCATGTTACTTGGATTGTCCATCTTCATTTGACTAACCACAATGTCTGTTGACAGCACAGTGCATCAGCAATGCATTGTGGCTCTTTAATAGGAAACATACTCTTAATAATGATTACAAAATCCACATACATGAAGCAAGAGGCTTGTGCATGGACCTCTTTAGTGCTGTGCTCATCACATCTGTGTTTTTTTTTCCTGTCAGCAGTGGTATTTAATACAGTGTAACATGAAATACCCCATGTAGGGTGAATGTTCACAAAAAAAAAATTATAATCATTCTTTTTGTATTTCGGAGGAACATAAGGATAAACAGAGCTCCACATTCTGAGTTTGAACCCTCACACTGTGATCACACTTACATGTAGATTCAGTTTGAGGGTTTGTCACTTATTCCAGATCCGAACGTTGCCACTCTATCGAGCGTTGTGATTATTAAGCGACGTTCTGTTTGGACTACTAATTGTTGCTGCCACATGGCACTCCAGTAGTGTTAAACGCTGCCAGCACAAGCCAGCTCTCCCTGCCAGCTGTGAGGGCAGAGTTCTCACACTTGAGAATCTTTGACCGCACAGCTCACTCACATCCAAAACACTGTTGAGCCCCCCTCCCCAAACCATTTTAATTTGATCTAATACTCCCAGGGCCACTGTAATGATTGTTTTATTGATGTGTGCATATATCATATGATGTGTCCAGTATTGATACTGCTTTGACTTGTTCAAAAGTAGTTGAAGTTACTAAATGCTTTTTACTAGATTTGAAATTCAGCTTTGTTGACCAGTGGTTAATTTAGATGCTTTCTTGCTTTTGTACTAAATCCTAAAAAAAAAAAAAAAAAAAAAAAAAAAAAAAAGCAATGTTTCTTTAAATTAAACAAAACAAATTTTGTTTATGTGCATGCCTATTGTTTTGTATGTGGTAAACTTGCATTCAGATTATTTTTGTTTTTGTTTTTTTCCTTCTCACCTATCCACAATGCAATGCTGTCCCCCATGACGCACCTCTGCTTGCTGTTACCTGTATGTTAATACGCTTGAATCCCATTGGCCCACTGCCATCATGTGCTCGCTGCCTGCTAATTAAAGACTCAGTCGACTGCCAAAGCAATGAAGCGACCCCTCGAGGCAACTGTAGACCTGGTACTTGGACCTTTCACCTTTTGCTTTGCATGTAGCTTCTTTAATTGTACTGTAGCCACTCACAAAAATTTAAGTTGGCTCTTTTGTTGTTGTGAAAAGACACTTTAAATATTGATATTTATCATATATGATCAAGAGTGACAAATATCTATGGTACTTTACATTTATTTAACAAATAATGTAAGGTTAAAATAGTTCCGGTTATTTTCTCATGGATTGCTATGCTACTGTGTAGTTTTTCATTGTCCTTGTGATAGTTTCCCTTTCTACCTTGTGCTGTGCTTAGACGAGTACACATTTGCGAATATTGTTGCTTTGTGAACGTTAAATTCTCAAATATGCTTTGTCGTATGTGGTGGACAGGCTTTCCCCCACAGTGGCCTCCAGCCCCTACCAAAGAGACCAGCACTTGAGAAGAGTAACGGATCGAGCTCCCTGTTCAATCCCACTGTTTTGCACTACCAGCAAGCGCTGGCCAATGCACAGCTCCAGCAGCCAGCGTTCTTTCCCACAGGTAAGAGCTCCCAGGCAATACACACATTCAAACAGAAGCACTCATAGATGTGTCAGACATGCAAACACAGCTAACACCCAGCTAACCTGTTAGCACAAATGTCTCTGGTGGTATAGTGAGAGCCACTCTATTTTACTGTATTACTGTGTGTCTACACTCTTACACACTTGCCACTCTAAGAAGATGGTGATTTCCTGACTGCAAGTATCATCTGTGTGTTTGTGTACTGCTCTGACAGTCATAAGTACACAGTCACTGTTCAAGATACAAATATTTTCTCTGACCCCTTTGGGCTCGTTTGCCAAGTAACTAACCAGTTAAGAGACATTGTCTCATGAGGAGCAGAACTTAGTTTTTTTGCTGCCTGCAGTGTGACAAGCCTGATAATTCACCATTCTTTCCTCCCTCCATCTCCAGCAGTTTGTGAGACATAACCATGGATTTAAGTCATGTTCACAAGTTGTTTCGTTTCCTTTGCAAGTATATAGCTAATACAACTTTAACAATAGTTGTAGCTTCTGCTATTACCATAAAAAGCTAATTTTAATGATAATACATGTTATGTAATCGATATAAGTGTAAGCTTGGGTGCTTCCTTCTAATATATATAGGGAATGCTCCTGCTTGCTACTGTTAACTGCATTTACAGTTTGGTGTCAGCAGCATTAAAGCTGAGCAAAGCTGCCAAACGTTGTTGTGTTTTCTAACTATGTTCTCCCTGAATTAACACATTTATTTCCTCCCTCTCCCCTCTTTCTTTTTGTCTCTGCATGTACACCACAGGGTCAGTCTTGTGCATGACTCCTGCTAGCAGTCTTGGTAGGTCCTGACCTTCCCTTTGCTCTCTCACATGCACTGTTTGATATAAAAGAATGGAGGAGGTGGTGTGGGTGGGATGCTGGATGGGGAAGAATGGGCAATATCTGTAGCCCTCGCAGGTGAACAGGAGTGTAGCACACTGAATGGGCTCATTTTCATCAAGCCTATCATTCAAGAAATGTTTTGTGTCACCTGAGAGGGTTGTGACTGTCAGTTCTTCTGTCTGATGAATAATTTGGTAGTTTGGATTTAGAAAGAGCAAACTGTAGACTATTCTGTTCACAAGCTGGAGCATAGCTACTGCTTGCTGTGCTGTGATGATCAGGAAATTTAAATCAGTTTTCCAGAGAAATGATCTCACTGCTGGACCATTTTGGTCTCTGCTAAAAGCAGATAGGAAGTAAATGTCTGGTGGATTAGTGACTGCATAAATGAAGGGTTGATATTCAAATCTGTTGTTTGGGATGGTTCCTACTGTTGTTAGATCACTCAGAGAAAGGATGTAGGCAAAAATGTAATCTCAGCTTCTCTGGAAAAAACGGCAAACTGATTCCATTCAAATTTCCTTATTTGTGATTGTAATCAGCTTCTCTCCTCTTTTTTGTTATTTCTTTCTCCCATACTCTTTTTCTTTCTTTCTGTCCTTTTTGCTTTGCATTGTGAATGGTTGCATGCCATCTGCCGGTGTAACCCTAACGATGGCTTGCTGGCTCTCTGTAACATCCGCCGCCACCACCATCAACAACAACAACAAACGATACCGTCGACACACACACATCGCCACGGTTGCCATGGTTACCATAACGCTCCACCTTCCTGTCCATTTGCTGCCACTTCCTTCCCTCCCCCATCCCCCTTCCCTTTTCCTACCCCTCAAAACAAAGTCCCAATGATGTACAGTGCTACGCCTGCTACTGTCTCTGCAGCAACAACTCCTGCCACAAGTGTCCCCTACGCAGCAACAGCACCAGCCAATCAGGTTTGCTCCTTTTAAAGCTTTCTTTCATCAGTCCCCGGAGTTCTGAATAAGTGCTGCCTTCTGATAGTGAGCTGCAATAACCTGCAGCTGAGCCTTAGTCCACGCCCAGCCTCTCCCATCCATCCACTGGGGAATGCACGTGGACAAAAAAAAAACTGTGAGCGGGGTTTTTTCCTCCAGTGAAGGTAAAGCAGAGGCCACATCTGCATGATGGCGCCAAAATAATGCATTCACAGCAAGCACTTCTTCAGAGTTCCTACATTTGCAAAGTAGTAGTTGTGTTGTGTTGCACTACTTCCTGGTTTTGCATGTTCTGTGTTGAGTTTTATTTTCCACTTTTTGTTGTTGTCAAATAAGCCTCTCCATCTGCAGTAGGGGGCATTGTTTGTACTGCTTGTGTCTGATGCAAACATACCTATTTTAGCAAATACTTCAAGGTGTTTTCTACAGCATTTAACAACTTCTTTGTTTTTATCCATTCTTTCAAGTTTTGTCTTTAGATTGTTCGTGTTATTGTAGGACAAATTGAAAAAGCACTTACAGGCTATGTTTTTCAGGTCCTAGGTAGACAAAGGGAAACACAATCAAATAAGCCATCTAAAAATGGCTTCTGATCATTGGCTGTCCTGTTCTTGTTGTGCATCCGCAGGAGCCAAAGAATCAGGGCCAGGTTTGAATGCCAGAGTGAGGCGTACACAGCTCAGTTTAAACCTGGAAACTTCTGCACAGTGCTGGCTGTTCCATTCTATAGTTGCTAAACATTAACTGGTAGTCCCGTTCAGACGTGCCTTGAGGACACACAGATGAGTGTTCCACGACAGATGGTGTGACAACCTGTAAAACCATGGCGTTATAGCAGCGTCACATTTTTACACCTTTATGAATTAGAAAGGTGCAAACCCCACAAAAAAAAATCTGTATTATCTTCAACAAAAGCAGCACTAACAATTATAAGTTAAGTCAATAAAACAAAGAAATCCTAACCTTAATAGAAATAATTTGACTTAGATTTTAAATTAATTGAGCCTCTGACCAAGATACCTTGTGCTCGATTGCCTTTATTGGCAACACGTGCACTTTCTGTGAGTCACCATCTCTTTCTGCAATTGGCATGCAGCAGTAGTAGCAGCAGGAAGCAGAGCAGCTCTTTAAAGATGCATGTGGGACAAGAAGCCAGAGAAAAAAATGACGTCATTCCTGTCTGTCTGCTCAATAGCCACCATGCACACCTTGAATGAAATTCCCTCCCACTGGGACAGTGGAGAATATCCTGTGTTCCTGTATTACATAACTTGTTTATTTCACTTCATAACCCATAAATTGTTTTTATTTTGTTAGTGCAGATGACACAGACAACTTCTCAGTCTTAAAATAAATTTAGTCCTTCATCAGCCATTAGCGTCTCCTCAATTATCTGATAGAAAGTTCTGGTTCTTGCTACCAATTGTGATGTAGTATCGCCCTCTAGTGGTATTTTGTGATATCACATTCGTGTTGTACATATGAGTTTGGATGCTTAACTGATAACATAAAACCCTAAACTCGAATTAAAAAAAATGAATGCTTTGAGATTTGCTATTGGATGGTAGTTCATACTTTTTACTTGATGGAGACAGGCATGGCCTTCAAACAGTAGTGAGTGTTTGAGTCATGCGTTGTGTCTGGATGATGCAACCCATCTTGCAAGCAGTAATATTCCCTGTATCTCTTTAAAGAGCCTGCACAAAACACACACGACACTTAACAGTGACTTCCCGTCATATGTGATGTGACCAGTGGCTTCTGTTCTTTGCTATATGTCTTTTGTCCATTAACAAGCAGCGCGCAGCCTTGTTCTGTGTTGGCTTGATTCCACGATGGCAGCAGCCAGCAGCTCCTCCCATACACAGCCGCTCTCTCTTCTGTCTCCCTCACTGTCTTTCTTTCTCTCTTTATCCTGCGCCGAGTTAGTCTGACTGTACACAAAGACATTTTTGGTTACAACTGCGGGCTGTTTGCTAATAATTTGAGTCATTTGCCTCTCAGTGCCTCTGCATGAAACACCAGGCAGTTGGCAAAAACAGAACACAATGAGATTTATTCATGTCAACAGTTGTAGTTCATGTCCTTCGCCTAAATTTCTCAGAATGCTTCAACCAAATGTTGAAAACTCCTGAGATTTATCTTCTATTAGCTGTAGCTTTCCTCATCTGCTGTTTCAGTTGTTCAAATGGGAATTCAAGTCACGGGTCTGAGATGGTAGACTTCACTAAAAGTTCATGTTTTAAGTAGTTTACTTGATAGGTTAACAGATATAGGATTTCCTAAAACAACTTAGGGGAAACTGTGTTTATCTCTAAGTCTTTAGACATTTCTTGTTTAAACAGAGTTGATCTCAGCAGTCTTTCCAACAGACCAAGAAACATTTACACTAAAATCATGGTACTTATTCAGTAGAAACGCTGAAAATAACAGTACAATTGGTTTACAAAATATTTCCCTGGAGCCAGTCAGAGAATTAGTCCAGACCTGGACCACCCAAAGAGTTAAGATTCCCCAAATTACTAAAAGAAAACTTAAGACAGTCCAGGATCAGGACTAGCACAGAGGAGCAAACAACAATATTACATTTTTACGAAGAAAGCGCACACATATGATACAGAACTCAAAGCTGGCCAAAACCAGATAAATCACAGATTGTGTACATGTGTGGATTAATAAAGTTACAATCTTACTGCCTACAACGTAGCAAGAACAAAACAAGTAAACAAGGAAAGGTACGTTCCTCAGTCTCTGTTAGGAGATAAAATCGTGGTAGTTATGCAGCCCACGTTAGGCTGACTGATTGCCCCAGTAAGACATGACTGAGTTTTCCTCATCGACCCAAAGTTACCTCTGTCAGCACAGAACCGCCTTCTTATCACAGGCCACCATTATGTTTGACACACTCGCATATCTTAAAGAGGCAGAAAAGAGCAAATATCGGGTAAAAGGACGTGAGGTGAAGTGAAATCACTCACATCAGGCAAACTATCATGATTACATTTGGAACCATGCAAAAGCTGATTTTGTTTGCAGTATTTTCTTGACATTTAATGTGTAAGTACAATAAATGGACTCATTGTTTTACTTGTGTTCTCTCATTTTCTTAACTGTTTTTTTTTTTTTTCATTTCTCCCTCTTTCCAGATCATCCTGAAGTAAGCCTCAGGAAAGAAATGGAGTGTCACAACACCACACTAGGAAACCCAAAACAGCCCCTGTGTAAATACTACCTTACATCTCCCATAGAAATCCAGCAACCTGCATGCTAAGAGTGTAACACTTCAATTTACCTGTAAGAACTGCAGTGCCAGTGTAATGCACACAAAAGAAGATATATACTGTATATATAGCTAGACAAAAAAATCTAAGATAAAAATGTTCAAAATATTCTTATGTATAGTTTCACTTACATAGCAGACACATGATAGAGGTTGTTTTCCAGCTCCCAGAGTTGGATTCTTCTTTTTCATATTTATTCTACAAACAGCTGTGCAGCATTCATCCCTTTGGTTAGTCAAAACAGATGCTCGATTTGCACTAAATCTTGAGTGCTCAATGTTGGAAAACAGGAAGAGTCCCTGCTCTTTCAAGTGGGTTTTTTTTTTCCCTGCGATCATTTTTTCTTTTTTTTTTTTTTTTTTTTTTGCTCCTCACCACAAAGTTGAATGTCCTCAGGGCAAACGGTCTCCCGTACCCTCAGTTGCGGTTGTCCTGGTGAGGGTACCACTCGGACCTTCATCTGCCCCCACCACCCCCACCCCCAAACCCCTCCCCCGTATCCTCACCAACTTTTCATCTCCGGAAACATCTTGCCAAAGTTGGAGCGCAGACGAACGAACCTGCCGGCGTGCCACATTCTTAGCCCCCCACCCCGATAAACTCACTTTATTTGTTTTGGTGCTGGTTCAGTTCTTTGTTGAGGAGGAGCGGTGGGAGAGACTGTGCATGGAATTCTTTGGCATGTAGTCAGGACAAGAGAAGATGCAACCAGTGTTGACAGAAGATAGTCACGGCCATTGCTGACAATGCCAAACTGGGTCTGGCCTGTGCCAAGGGCTTCATAATGCTTGGGGATTAGTTTTTGTGTGTGTGTGTGTGTGTGTGTGTGTGTGTGTGTGTGTGTGGGCTGCCGGCAGACTGGCACTGAAAGTGAGGTCAAGCAGGTGATGACAGCACCACGTCTGGACAAAGAGGTTTTCATGGTGTGTGTGTGTGTGTGTGTGAGGAACAAGTGCTAAACACGAGGAAAAAGGAAACTGCGGGTGCGTTTGGAGCCACTCGTGGAGTCAGAGAAGACTTGAACTTTGACTGGAGGGCCGTCTGTGACCGCCGCTTGTCCTGTCCGCCCCTGTTATCACCGAAGATCCTGTTCCATTTTAGAAAACATTAGAAGTGCCTAAAAAAGTCGCCCATCGACAACAACATAGACATCCAGACTGCATCGCAAAATCATCACAAACGGAGGCTGCGCGGACCTTATCGGAAAGACTTTTTACAAATTAATGTCACAAGTGACTTTATGGAGACAAATAATTTAAGGAATGACAAATCAAAACTAGCTTTCTAGAATGTTTGGTAACTTTCACGGTGTACCATTGTTTCTTACCATGGTTTGAATAGTTTACATGGGGCTCCCGTGTGAGACGAAGATGTCTTGTAAACTGTGTAATGTATGTAAAGTGTTTCTTATTTTGAGAATTTATATTCACAGTTTTAGAAATGTATTCAAGGTTATTTAAAATTTGTGTTGTGTTGTGTCTGCTATCAAGGTATGTTTGTACCCTTCCCGTCATCTCCACCTCTGCCCAGAACTATCATTTAAACACCTGAAATAGTTGATTCTTTCCAACACTTCTCATTTCATGATTCTTTTTACAAAATTTCCAAGCATGTTTCAACTAATCACACTAAAGTTTTGGTGGACTTTCACGGTGCTTGACTTACATGGATAATCCACGGTCATACCTTAGATCACATCTGGGTTCCATCGTTCCGATCGTCCTCACATGCATTTAAATGATGCATGTAATGTTTGTGGAAGGTGGTGAAAAGTTCTATTTTACTGTAATTTATCTTATGTTATTCTTGTTCAAATTTTAGTCCAAAACATTGTTGTTAACTATTCTATTTTGAAATGAATGTAATTTATTAAGCTGTGCTGCATTCTGAACGGTTTGGTCATTTCAAAGTCTAATCTGTGGGATGAGTGAATGAGAAGTCGCACGTGTCTACCGGGCGGGCTTTAAAAAGTTGGCCTGCTAAACAAATTCTACTGGATTTTTTTTTTTTTTTTTTTTTTTTGTCATCTGCCTTCTCATCGATTAAAAAAAAAAAAGATCACAGCGTTGCAGTAATGGGCATAGTTTTAGAGTTGCTTGTGTTGGTGGAAAAAAAAAATCCTGTTTATTGTATAGATGAGATTTTACCAAAAAAGAAAGAAAGAAATCTCAAAAAAAAAAAGATGTACTTTTCACTCTAGTATAATAGTATTTCATAACAATATTAAGTTGTTGCTGTGGCAACCAAATGTTGCAATTACTAAAGTTGGGTATTTTTGTAAATGGCATTGTTAAGTTGTTTTTTTTTTTCCTTAGAACACTGTATACGCAGCTAGATTGTAAAGAGGATATGAACGTTTCTTATTCTTCACGGAGATTATGACCGAATATTTTCATTAGTGAAGAGCAGCCTTCGTAGTGCTGTGACTGTAACACTTTTAGAGTTTAAGTCATCAATGTTGCATAGATTATATATAAATATGAGGACATATATATAAATAATCTATAATAAGTTCAGACGTACACCTCCTCCCCTGACAGAGGACCTCTAGGTTCCACACAAACTTTTATTCAATGTGTGGCTAGTTAAGGATTGCACTTTTAACATTGTTTAAAGAAGTCATCTGTTTAGAGACACCCCCACCCAAACCACCCGCTAGTTACATAAATCAGTTTATCGTAAGCAGGAAGTACCAGTAAATAACTTTAAAACACATTGCATGAGAAAACAGTTTTTCCTTTCCTACTAAATGATAATGTACTGAATGTTCCTAGTGACACAAAGACAGCGACCCACAATGCCCCCTTTGGATGGAATCCTGAAACAGCCATTATAAATATGTTGGCAATGATTGATGTTTAAAAAAAATTAAGCACTTTCTGAGCAGTTTGTCAACTGAGCAGACTCAGCTTATTCAAACAACACTTTGCCTTATCTCCAGCCCAATGTGCTTAAAGGATTTATGTTTTTAAGAGCTCTTATTAATTTTATTTTAGAATTAAATGGGTCTGTCTCTTCAAATTCCCTTCTCAGTTTCCTTCCAAATGTTGATCTTTCTACCAGGATTTTTTTTTTTTTTTTTTAAGGGTTGAACGTGCACACCACAAGGCCAAAAGCGGGCTACGACTGTGACAGGGTGAAGTGTTGTTGACCTTTAATCTCTGGTCTCCTAAATCTGTAGCCAGGTCTTGATCTCCATTGCTTTCCAATGGGAGTTTAGAGCTTGTAGTAGACGACTTTGGCCAGCAGGGAGCGCTACTACGGAGGCCGCAGGTTAGGAGGTTTGCCTGTGCCATTGTTGTTGCAGTCTACCCAGTTATAACAAAGTAAAGACTTAAATCGACCAGAAGACCCTCATCACAGTTATGGTTTCAGTGTAATCGTTTTTAAATGTATTCTCGTTTTACATATAATTTGTGCTATTTTATGTTTCTATAGTCAAATGTTTCTTTGGTTCCAGCAAAATAGTGTAAAATCTATTCAAAGAAAGAAATAAAAAATAATAAAATGAATTTAAATAGACTTGTTATATCTGAGATGTGTCCCTGTTTTTGTTGTATAAAGCCTCCTGATTGGATACAGTGAATCATATGATCTGTAAATAGTTTTTTCCTTCTCCTGCTGATAAGATGTAAAAGAGAGATAATCCAATCAAAGGTTAAAAAAAGTGGATTTTAAACATCTTAAAAATTTAGTTTAGATAAATAAGTAGTTGCCCAAAACAGCAAGTTTCTTACTTTGATACAAATAATTGTAATCGGATTCCTCCACTTTTCATCCTGTCCTCCTTTGTTGAAAAATGACAGCAACATAATTCTGTATTATTACTATTATTTTTATTGTAGCTGCATGCATGATGTGTGACACTATCTCTAAATACTTGATCAGATATTTTCATTAATGTGCAGTTTCATAGTAGTACTTAATAAATCTGTAATTGTAATTTGTGCAGATATACATTTACTATAATTACAGGCTATAAAAAATAGCACCATTTTACCCCCTCCATGCATGTATTTCTACTTTTGTTGAACACTTTCCCAATTTTTATAATAGTGATGGAAGCAGAAAAACAGCACAAAGGCACAGAAAAGAACCATTGTGACTCCAATTAAATGACTCCATGGCAACGAGGCTGCACCCAGTGTGGAGAATTGTCTGGAAAAATGGTAATTATCAGTTTCAAAAAGCATTTGGCACAGTTAATCAGTGAATCTGAAATGTGCAGCAGTTAGATCAAACATGCACACTGATGGAAAAAAAAAAAAAACGTGAATAGTTGACTGGAAAAATGAACTTGAAAGAGTCATGTAGATGTTCCAAAAGGTCATTTAACGGGGTCAAGGTGGAGCTGTTGATGTGCCTCACTGATCTTTGAGAGAACGCATCCATCCGTTCATCAGTCTCATATTGCCTTCATTTCTTTACATTGATACATGATATTGATTTACAAATTATTGTGAAATTGCTGTCGCTGAGACAAAGAGTTATAATTATGCATCCCAGTGAGTGGAGACAGGATGTAATATATGAGGAAAAAGCCAAAGGAATCTGAAATAGTGTTAGCTGCACCACAGGATCATTATTGATTCTTTTATCTGCAGGATTTATTCTTTGTGCTTTGTGTGTGTGCCAGTGTGCCATAGACTCCTCTCATAACAGTTTCCACATCATTCCCTTTGCAAACACTGCATAAAAAAAATCATGCTGTGACATCATAAAGCTGCGACGGGGCGTCACCTCGATTATATATATATATATATAGAGAGAGAGAGAGAGAGAGAGAGAGAGAGAGAGAGAGAGAGAGAGAGAGAGAATAGAACGTGATGCAGGTGGATTTTTCAGAGACGTGTGACTCTTGGGCCAGGCAGCAGACGGCGGTAGGATGCCCACCTCCACCCGGACCCGCACCTTTGTGTCCTTGCATCTTCTAATGGGCTCAGTGAATCTAGAGCTCTTAAAAATAAAAATTGGGGGGGGGGGGGGAGAAAAAGCAATGTGAAGACAATTCTGCCATATTGAGGATTTTTCATGTTGCCAAAATCATTTGAATGAACTAAAACTGGATTCTGTGGCGCCTTCATAAGGCACCTCAGAGCCACCGTACACTTTGCGCACAATAAAAAGAGAAGCGCTTGTTTTTCTTATCTTTTTCCCTTTAATTGTTTATTTAAGTGCGCTCACGACACGCCTCCTCGGCGCTGCCATGTCACCCTCGCTGTCTCCACCGTGGCACTGATCAACCCCCCCACCCCACCCCACATTTTCCGAGAACGAGCAGCATCAGCGGGCGCAGCGCTCGGAGGCGTGGATTCCCAGCACCGAAGCCTTTTTAAGGATAAACGGACGCTTTGCCTTTAACTCGATTGTGCCCAACTGTGCAGAGAAATGCCTTCAGTTCCGCGGCCGCATATAAAAAGATGTACAGTCTAGCTGCTTCTAAGAATAGCCAGTCTTATTTTTACCACAGCGACGCCTTATTGCATTATGGATGCCTCTGGAATGGTGTCCCTGCGAGATAGCGTGGGAATATTTCAGTAGAGGCTGGTTTTTTGTTTTTTTTTTTTTTTTTTTTTCCGGAGCAGTGCGTCTTAGGGCTCCAGCATCCTGTCACTGTAGCCTGGAATCGCATCTCATTCGGCTCTTTGTGCACCGGGGGATGCGTTTGTTCCAGCCGCTGGTGTAGCTTTCGGTCCCTGCATGCCGGATTCAGCAGACGCGCTATGCGGGAGTATAAGGTGGTGGTCCTGGGCAGCGGCGGGGTGGGCAAGTCCGCGCTGACCGTCCAGTTTGTCACCGGGACGTTCATAGAGAAATACGACCCGACCATCGAAGATTTCTACAGGAAGGAGATCGAGGTGGACTCCTCTCCGTCGGTGCTGGAGATCCTGGACACGGCCGGCACCGAGCAGTTCGCCTCCATGAGGGATCTGTACATCAGGAACGGCCAGGGCTTCATTCTGGTCTACAGCCTGGTCAACCAGCAAAGTTTCCAGGACATCAAGCCCATGAGAGACCAGATCATCAGGGTCAAACGGTGAGAGAGAGACACTGTCTTTGGAACAGACAGACAGACAGACAGACACACAGGAAGGATCCTGCAGCTGCAGGCCTCCAGGTTTAGGAGCACCATGCTACCAAAAGTTAGCTTTATTACTTATTTCATAGCTTTTATAGTTTTTAATTAGTTTAATTAGGGTTGCTTCTGGGGGGATAGATGGGCTGATGAACAGGAAACCAGTTTCCAAATCTGTTTCCATATCCACAGTCCCAGTGGTTTAGTTTTCTGAATCTGGTGGGGGTGGGGGGCTTCACTGCAGCAGTTTAAAATGAGCTGGCTCTAAATGAGCTAAAAAAATTAGTCAAAAAAGGTGGTGATTAAAGGCGTAACCGAGGCCTCTGACTCCACGTCTGTCTGCCATCAGCTTTCAGGGGTTAAACGTGTGCTCAGTATTGCAAACCATGCACTTTTCTTCATGGCAGCGTTTACCTGCTGTCTGAGTTCACAGACGCGCATAAAAAGTGTCAGGTGTGATTTAAAAAGTGCACTTGGCGTCAAATGCATGTCGTCTGCTGCTATAAAAATGGTGCATTCAGGTGGCAAAATGTGCATGTCAGGTCCATCCTGCCACATTTAACCAGTTAGGGGCAAGGATTCTGCATCTGCAGCTTTATTCCAAAGGCTACGCTGGTTCATCTTTAAGCGTTGTCATGTTATTGACCAGGTTGGTGTATTTAAATAACCAACCCTGCGTGTGACCGCCTGCCGAAGTAAAAAAAAAAAGCTCCACGCTGCCCCGTCTGTGCAGCTGGAGCTTACCAGCTCTGCCTGACACCAGATTTAAACTAGCCCACTATACAGCATCCAGGAACATTCCAACATTCTCTCCGTTTTCCACGGAAGCTGCTTGAATCTGTATTTCGGAAACCCTGACATGATCCTATAAACACAGAAAGAGCATCAAATTTAG
Source organism: Pao palembangensis (assembly GCA_015343265.1). Classification (NCBI taxonomy): domain Eukaryota; kingdom Metazoa; phylum Chordata; class Actinopteri; order Tetraodontiformes; family Tetraodontidae; genus Pao; species Pao palembangensis. The sequence goes on along the minus strand of CM027085.1, from coordinate 6,633,692 downwards.
TAAATCTGTTCCTATTCCACGTTATTATCTGGTAAGATTCTGCAGCGGCTGGCCTGAACCTGAATCTGGAGAGGGTCCAGGTGCTCCCGCGATCATCTGTTGCATCTTCTCGGCTCCCCTCCTCTTCCTGTCCTTCGTGAGAAGGCCCAAACCAGTTTCACGTGTTCTTCATAAAAGCCAGGCTGCAGCTCGCTCGCCGTGCATCAGTGCTCTGAACCAGCGCCGGCTCTGATGTCTCTCACACATGACTTAACTCCGGACGGCTGTAATCACTTCACTCCATTACTCAAATCATCCAGTGAGCTCATCCTGCGGCTGGGTGAAGGAAACGTGCACATCTCCGTCACGCTTGTGAAATATTGGTGTTTTTTTGGCTGGGAGCCACCCTTAATGTGATTTACAGCACGCCGGCTAAAATCCATCTGGTTTTACTTGTAGATTACAGTTTTGTTGTGGAAAATAAAACCCCTGAATTCTGACAATGATTGATTAGAATTCTGTTTCAGTTAAATGTGTATTTAGCTGTGGGGTCGTTAAAATGTAATGGGTTCTGCATAACTGAATTGGTCATCAGGATAAGGTTAGCTTAGCTTGACTAAAGCTCGAGATTTCTTTCTGCTGCTGTTGCTGGCTGAGGGCCGCACCAGTATGCATATGAAACAGCTAAAGGTTATGGTTTCACTCAGGGTGTTTGTCCATTCTGGGCTATTGGAGAAACATGGCGGAAACAACATTTTTGTTGAGGAACTGAGAGAGGAACTGACCTCAGCATTTCTATAAATATTTTACACCTGCTTTAGCAAACACACAGCAAATCATTTCCTTATGAGTTTATTTAATTAGAGACATTAAAGTTGTTGATTAGTTGAGACATTAAAGGCTTAAAGACTAGATACATTTCACAAATATTAAATATTTAAAACCATTTTCATTAAACAATAAGTACCTGAAGCTGAGGACGTAGAAAGGTCAAAGCAGTGTTACAAAGGTTGTTGGCTATCGTTATTTTGCAAAAAGGTTCTAGGTCCTAATCTTCCCTTTAAGATTTCCCTCCAGCGCCGTTTGCAGCTCGTCGTCAGTTTAAAAGTCACATAATGAGGCCGTGCTGACGTCCACAAACCACCTTGTGTAATAATGATGTATAATTTAACCTGCGTGCTGGAGCCAGCTACGCTACGTCCCACTTCTAGAGCCTGAACCGAACGCTCTCGTGGCGCTGACGTCATGGTCGCAGGCCGAGCGCAGCCACAGCCGGGGAGGTGCAGCGGGGACGAGCGCACGAGGGAAACTCCTGAAAGGAAGAGCTCTAAACAGTAGAGCCTGAGCCGGCCGGTGACGCCACCGCCTGCTCGGCGGCCCCCGCCGGTGTCTTCGAGTGGATATTTATTAATATTTAATTCTTTTATTTGACACTGCTGTGCTTTTGAAGTGCAGATTCCGACTGTGCGCGCAGCTGCGGAGAAGCTCTTCCACATGCACTGTATTCCACAGGCACATGCACCGGAAAAGTATGAAGGATTTCAAAGTAAAAGTATCGTTCCACCAGCATAAGTCTGTCGTATAAAACTTTAAAAATACATCAGTATATAGCAGCAAACGAGCACAAACCTTTAGCTGTTTAGCATTGATTGTTCCACTGATAAATTCATTTGTTCCAGCTGTAGTGAAAAATAACACTCTTAAATTTATTAGTTTGAATCCCTACTACATTTATTATTATTATTGTTGTTGTTGTTATTATTATTTCAATATTGTCCTTTGTACTGTTTGGTAAGAATGGGTCTGCACACAGGGGTAGTGGTGGTGGTGGGTTAAGGGAAAGTTTGTGGGGGGAGGGGGGTCCATAAAGGCCAACAACTGTTATGTTTTATTAAAAGCTCAGCCACTTTTGTCAGATCACAGTTGCAGGAAGTAGTAGAGTGTAAAAACTCCCCTCTAAATGTTGTTGCGCTGCGTGGGAAGTGACATCACCCATAAATCAGGGATGCAAACAGACTTCACGAAATGTATCCTTTTTTACTCTATTTTTAAGTGAAATGTCATGTAAAACTTTTCAATTTAGACTTGACATGATCCTGTGGTTAGGATCTGTCCAAGTTTCTATACAAGTCATTTGATAATCATGCAGCGATAAATCAAATATCCTCCCAGCGTGAGTTCAAGCACGTGCAGACATCCATGAGGTGTAGGAAAGCACAGCATCAGCTCCAGCTCTCCATTATCTGTCTCCAGGAGATCAGTTTTTTTGCTGATGCTGCATCAACAACAAGCACCACGCTGAGATTTACTGCATTGTTGTGTGTCTGCTCACCACAACTTAATGGGATTGTTTTAGGTTGGAAGCCAAGAAGACATCAGGCCTCCATTAGGGACTCATAAAAGCAGGAATGCTAACGCAGGCCCGCTGTCTGGTGGGGGAAGCATGGGAAAGTTGCAGTTTCTCCATGCGGTGCAGGTGCTGTGAAGCAGCTTCGCTTATGGGGCGTCACTGTTGACGTACATGCAGGAGAAGCAGGAAACGCATTAGGAGCGATGGCTCAACATGTTGAGAAAAACTGTAAATATTTAAATAGAGCCGGCAGCCAGTTAGCTTAGCCTGAGAGAAAAAGGAAAACACTGTGAAAGTGCAACATTCCAGAGAAAAGAGGACCTTCTCCAGCATGCAGTGATGCAGAGTCTTCTTCTGGTTGCTCTCTGACCTACAGCCTGGTTCACCCAACCAGGGTTGACGTGTCGAGCTCAGCTGCAGCTCGGCTAAGTTAGCAACGTTCCTATATCCTGCTGCCCCACATCTGAATCCTCAGACACCCCAGAAAATATAGCAAAGGGTGTGTGTGTAGGGTGGACACCAACCTTTTTTATTGCATATTTTGTGTTTGTTTCATGTTTTTAGTGTTATAGAGCTAATTATACGTCCAGTGTAACTTAGCTTCATGTCTAGGCGATGCAGAAAATACAACATTATGTAGTTAATATTTTTTCTCTGAAAGGGAAGAGTTGGTGTTTTTATCAAAGGTTTATGATGAATTCTACAAAACTCTTGCAACTACCCTGAGCTAAAATCAATATTTCAGAAACTGCAAATGATTATTTAGTGCCTGTCATGTGTTATCATTTATGTTTAGAATTGACACATGTTACAGCTGGAACACATCATCTCTGACATTTGCTACCCTAAACAAGAGTGAATCATCTCTGAGGCTAACTTAATGAAGGCCGTCTCGATTGCTATCTGTGAAAACAACATCTGGGCGTAGCCCCCCCTCCAGCGCGCAATCTAATAATCTCCTTTGCTTACATGTAAAGATTTATTGTTGCTCTGGTCCAGGAGGAGGAAGCGCGTTCAAAGCCTGTTCACGCTGCACTGATGCTGTGTCTAATAGCAGGAGGTGAGCATCACGCACCGCTGAGTGGGAAACCAAAACGACCCGTCTCAGGAGAGGACTGTGGTGTCGGTACGACTCTCTGACCTCCAGCTTTTAGTGCCATCCGGCAACAGACGGTTGAAGCAACCGGCTCTGTTTAAAAACAGAAGAAAATCCAGTAAAGTGCAGTAACTCATTTTTATGATGATAAAAACTACCCAAAATTTATAGTTTAGGAAAATTTGAGGTGAAAAACATAAAAAAAAAAATTGTTGGGGAAAAGTGGACATTTGATGTTACACTTAACAATCTGACATTTCTGAAGCGGAGGTTCCTGAAGGCAGCAGCTAACAGCCATAAATACCCTGCTGTCCCACGTGAGAATGTGAGGAATGAAGGAATGGTGGTCTGCTGATTGAGGCCTGGTGATGATAAGGAGGAAGAGGAGGTAGAGGAAGAAGAGCAGGCGCTCGGCACAAGACTGGTACTGAGCGTGAACAGATGCAGGTACAGCTTGTCCCGAACGCCAGAGTGGCTGAGAGGGAACATCTGTGTCGAGTACACACTCTCAGGAATCCACGTCCCAAGAGCCAAAATATAGTGTAGCATAAGTATAAATACATGAAAACCCTTGATGTATGTGAATAAACATACGTTTATCGGATATGTTACTGGTTACCTCACTGGTGTATTTCCGGTACCTGAACTCACCCTGGCTCGTGAGCATTGTTAATTCAGTAAACGGAACGGTTGTGGACGGGATCGATCCAGCTGTCACGGCTGTTGTGGGCTGATGTGAAACAGGGCCCAGAACAAATCTGATCATGTAAAAATGGCCAATAGTCTGATATATTTTAAGACAAAATAAACATGTGCTGCTTGTGACAATAATAAAATGAGAGAGCAGTCATCATTCCCTCCAGAGGAAATGACATTTGATTTGAACTATAACTTCCGATGATTTGGTAAATGTTAGCGTGGACTCGTTAGTGCCTCCGAACCTTCGTGTCTGCTGTGTGGGGTCTGTGATATCAGCACCAGCTTGTTTGGTAAATATTTTCTGAGGTTTATGACCACAAGGGGGAGTATTGTGGCTTAAAAGAGTCATAATCTTGATTGCAACACGTTGATGTCATCAACGTGTTGCAAATCTTTCATTTCAGTATCAGAAATTGTGAAATATGAATATAACATTGTTGTTATTTTCTTATCTTTGATATGTTGCCACTGACGGACTTCAAACATGTTTAATATATTTAAATTTTCTCTCTCCTCTCTTTATTAAGTTTTCCAGTTCTCTCTGCTTTGTGCTGATGTGCATTTGTCTCTGCGCCCATCGCTGCAGCGCGCAGTAAAGAAGCTCTGCACCATTAAAGAAAGAAACGCACCCTTTTGAAGCGACAAAGACTGAGAATGTTTTCCATCTGCTGTGCAGGCCTTTTTATCTGTTTATCACTGGAATGTTTTGCCGTTCTCCTGTTTTTCTCTCTCTTCTTGTTGTTGCACTGTAATGCAAAGATGCTGCGCTCCATACATGCGCCTTGTTCTCCAGCGGTAACGCCCCTGGCTGACGACGGGCCTTCTCGGTTTAGGCCCGAGCGTTCACTTGGTGGCCACAAACTGGCTGCTGCAGCTGTTAATTAGCGGCAGACGCAGCGAGGCGGCTGCAGGGGTGCTGAAGCTGACGGTGGAGGAGAATGAATGTTCCTTTGTTACGGGTGGCGCTGTGGGGCTCGTGAAACCAGGAAGGTGAAGTCAGTGCTCAGCAGGGAGCATCAGCGAGGCCGCCAGGCCCCGAAGCCAAGCGGAAAAGGCAGATATTTGTTGTTTTATGTGCTTTTCTCCTCCGCTGAGTCAGATTTCAGCAGGATGCTTGGTTCGTTACGGAGACGGATGCGTGTCAGTTATTCCCAATCCGGGGATCAGGGTGCCTTTGTTTTCTGATAATTGTCAGAGATTTTTAAGGAACCAGCGCAGATTTTAACATTCCTCTTTGTTGTCTGAGCTAATCAAAATTCTCTCCTGGTGCTTTTAGAGGCTTTCCCACTGCGCTGATAACTCCCATAATGCACGCAAACAGGAGCGGCTTCCCAGAGTTTGCCTTGTGCACGACATTTTATATTCATGTTATAAATACCTCTCATTCATATTACTTTTGAGGGTAAAACTTTTTAGGAGTGGATTCTGGGTTTGTTTCATTGAAACTTTAAAAGCTACCAAAGTCAGCAGTTCTGGAATACTGAGCATCCGCACTGGCGAAACGGTGCATGTTTAACCTTTAAACGCTAACTGGCATGTTCATCAAGTGCACGCAGGTTCAGTCATATTGTGTCCTCCTCCTGCTGAGAGTTTGACGATGGGTGAAGTGATCAGACTTCAGCCTCCCTGCTTTGGAGATGCTGGCTCTTCCTGCATGTTTGTGGTTATATATAGATTTTCTCCTGCGAAGGCTTGTCAGCTTGCATTTGGCTGCACGGTGCTCTCCTGGCTCTTTCTTCACACCCTCCATACTCCCTGCTCCAAACATGCTCGTCCCGCAGAGCTCTGCTGCATGTATGTGGAGCTGCAGGGAAGCCTCTGGCATTTGAGCCATTTTGCCTCTTGGCCCTGTCAAAAGGGACCATATTTCAAAGAATCTAGCAGTCAGCATGTCCAGCAGTTTGGCATCTTTAGCTCAGAGTGATGGACTCCAGCTATTCTCCTAGTCGAATGTTGTGGCAGCCGGCCACCAGCTTGAGCATAAGAGCTCATTTCAATTTCACATTTCTCTGCAGCAGCAGATCAATAAGCCAGGAAGCACTTAGAAATGAGTCGAGGCCATTAAAGGGTTTGTGGGACTACCTGTTGTGAGAGCAGTTCCTTTCACTAAATAAGACATGGCTCAGAGAGAAAAGAAACATGAATACGGTACTTCCTAAATAAAACACCAAAATATGGCCAGAAACACTTTACCTTGCAGTCAGCATTTCACCACTAGAGGGCAGCGTAAACGATAAAACCGAATTCAGAAATTCTTACAAAACTATTATATATATTTTTCAATTTTTTTCTTCTGGATATGAAATGTTGTAGCTGATACAAGTGGTTACTGTTGTAATATAATTTTAGAATGATAATGTACACATTTTTCTGTTCTGAGGACATGTTTTATAATAGTTTTGTAACTATGGCCTGGTTTTATTACATTGAAACCAAAACAAATCAATCTAATGTTATATTTTATATATGTTATCTCCAAAGAGAGACTGATTCTGAATATGAAATCATGAAGTTGACTTTAAGCTACGTGAGCGTGCTGTGCTAACCACGTGAAAGCAGCACATTAGCTTTATTCAATTATTCAATAACCTATACCATTACTCACACAGCCTCCTAAAATTAGACAGCAGTGACATGGTGGAGGTCTCCATCTCTACCCCATTGCATGAAGTGTGGAGGTCAGGATCAGCAACCCTGATATTTAAAATTCCACAGTTCCAAGATTAAAATAAATTGGCTTTATTATAACATAAACATTATTATACATTGCTCTCCTGTCAGCTGACGAGAGGGTCAGATCTTCCCTCCACTCATGTTCTTCTGTCGTTTGGTTCCAGGTACCAGCAGGTTCCGGTGGTGCTGGTGGGGAATAAGGTGGACCTGGAAGACGAGCGGGAGGTGTCCCCCAGTGAGGGCCAGGCGCTGGCCGAGGACTGGGGCTGCCCCTTCATGGAGACCTCGGCCAAGAGCAAGACCATGGTGGACGAGCTGTTCGCCGAGATCGTGCGTCAGATGGACTTCTGCCCCCTGCCGGACCGGAGGAAGGCGTGCTGTCCCGCCTGCAGCATCCAGTAACAACCGGCTGCAGCACTGGAAGGGCGATGGGGACAAAGATTCCACCCGCTGCACTGTGTCAAAAGGCATTGTGGGAGATGTAGGACGTGAGACAGAACTAGCCAAAACAGGACAGTTTCATTTCAGCGTATGTCACTCTTCGGGCACAGGGTGGGTTTTCCCTCGAAAGAAATCGTTTGATCTCTGACTTTCAGCACCACCCTTCAGATTGCGGTTCTTCTTTTAGGGAAAACCAGCCATAGACTCAAGCAGGGACAGCAGTGTGCTCACTTTGTTCTTATGTCTTTTTGCACTTTTTGGACAGTGCAGGAGCATTCACCAACGATCCGACAGGATGTCAAGTAGCAGCAGGGCCGCACAAAGACCCGAGCCCCCTTGACAGGACTCAAGACTGCTCATACGCGCCATTCATGCAGTTTTTTTAAAAAAGAAAAACAAAAAACTCTCTTTTAGTTTTTTTTTTTTTTTTTTTTTTTTTAATTTTGATTTTATATGTAGCAAACTGATATATTGTACCTTATTTTTTTTTATCTTGAGTATGTTGGGTTTTGTTTTTCTTACAATGGTCAGGTTTCTTTTGCCTGCAGACTTGTGTGCAACACTTAAGAAAAATAGAAAAGCTGGAATCATGTGAAAATTCTAACTTTAATTTCAAAATGAAACAGATTCAACATGACATTTTTGGCATTAAAGTCAGAATTCTGGGATTAAAGGGATATCTTTTCCTCACATTTGGGCCTCGTCTTATTCCATAAAATGTAATTATTTCACTCTAAAGTTTGGTTATTTCACTATGTTGACCATCAATGCAGGCCTTCATGGGCCCCCACATGGTGCTGGGCCCCAAGACTACTCTGTTATTTATGTGCGGCCCTGCTCAGCAGCGTAATGTAGCTTCACTGATCGACATCTAACAATGAATGAATGAAAAACCGAACGAATGTCAGAGGAAAGTGCACCTTTTGACCATCTTCATCATAAACTGCGGAGGATGCGTCCACAAAGTCACGCTGACAGTACCGAGTACAATCAATCTCACCCAAAGAGATCAATCAACCGATCAGCCAATCAGCCAGTCGTTAGAACACACACACATCTACAGCTTAAAAATGCCTTGTTTCAGTGTATGGCGTGAACGTCAGTGTCAATGTAGTGTTCATTTATCTTTAATCACAGCAGACATGTTAGCGGTTCAATGTCAGAAACACTTATTTTCAACAAGAAAAAAAAATAAATCTTTATGCACAAATGTGTCGTGCCTGTTGATTGATAAGTGGTGATGTTGTTATAATTTAACAGATCTGAGTTTCCATCACTTCCTACGGCACATGCAAGGTGAGTATTATCATTTTCTGCTAATGTGCAGACAATTTCCACATTTTCTTCACTTCAATAATCCAGTAAGTTGTGCAACAGTGATAATAATCACTGTACAGTAATCCAGGATATATATTATATATTGAAGTTATTTATTATATTGAATTATATATTACAATTCACCTTTTCTATGAGTGTGGAGTACTTTTTTACAACACTAGTATTGCCTTTCCACAGGTTATATCATTTACACTTACTGTAAGAAGCTTTGTCATTTAGCACTAAAGTGGCTCCATCTCAGCCTGCATTCAGATGATTTATAATGTTTTGATCTTATGGCTGCATACCAAGGCCCTGGCGTTTTGCCTTTCCTGCGGCTGCTATTAGAGCCAACATTGCCTGCTGATTCTGGTTCTAAGAAATCCAACAAACATTTGTCAAATTGTGAGTGCCATTAAAGTCCATTAGGGGATGAAACTAGGGACACAAGCTTATATTTTATTCTATGTATCCTAGTAAGGAAACAGTAACACTCAGGATAGTTTACTGTGGTACATTCTTCAGGGACACCAATATCAACACTTTTGTATATGTGCAAATATATCCTTGGTGACTATTTAACAGTGATGACGAAAATATTTATCCTTCTTTAGCTTCTGAATATAACCGATGAATAAGGTTAGTTTTGAGCGAGCATTGTTCATTTTGCATACACAGTGACATCTCCTGTCGAAATTCAGAACTGCAGCTGTATTTCTGAACCATCCGGACCATTTCCTCCCTCATAAGGTTTCTATCCGGAACTAAAGATTCAGTGCACACTGACTAGGCATGGCGTCCTTCAGAGACAGATGTAGCTAAGAAATGCTGTCTGTTTATGCTCTTGTAGGTTTTTTTCTTGGTTTGTAAGTAGTATAAAAATCTTCGAAATGACGACCAGGAAGATGTGTCAATTTCTGCAGCGCCGTAAGTAGCTGTTACTTTACCTGAGTACTTGCCGTGAGCCCAAGCTAGGTTAAAATGTCATGTTGTAGCTCAGTATTCCAGTTAAATATGATTAAGTTATTCATAAAGGAAAATATTTGATACGACATTTGATAGGACATAAACGGGAATGCGGGAATATGTACGTTGATATATTCAGCCAGCAGGCTAGAAACTCACATCAGGATACTATAACTGATTATTATGAACAGTGGTGAAGCTCACAAATGTTCCAGCTGCAGATGAGATTTGAGGATTTATTTTCTGAATGAGGAGTGGGAATATCTTATCTCCTGACCTACAGGAAACACAATGTAAGTCAATAGTTGTGTAAAAGTGTAGAAAAGTTGTGTAAAAATACACGCTGTATAAAGCCCTGAGAAGAAAACATACGTATGCATTAAGAGTTTCCATGTTTTATCAGAGGATAATTTATTCTACCTTTTGGCACTTTTTTCCCTACATGACTTAATATTTTCTCCCATCAGGCTTTGCTTCAGCTGCTGCAGCCATGCGTCCAACTGCAGCGCAGATGCGCAGCCAGCGTAATGATGTGTTCTCTCGAGAGCAAGCCAGACAGAGAGCCCTGTATCCTCGCATAGAGAAGATAGAGGTATCCATGGAAGGCCCAGGCCTGGATGGAACACTGCTCATCATGAACAAAGGAATGTCCACGCCTTTGAGCTGTGCCAGACGTGAGTGAAGAGACAAAAAATAGTTGCATTATCATCCTCTGCACCTTAGCTTCAGATGAATAAATAAACTGCTCTGTTTCCTTCAGACCTGACGGAGTATCATGTGACCAATTCAGTCCTGGCTCTGGTGGACGGGGAATTGTGGCCCCTTCACCGGCCCCTCACTCACTCCTGCTCACTCACTCTGCTAACATTTAAAGACAGTGACCCTACAGTAGTCAATGAGGTACCCAATTAACCCAGTTTTTATTTTTAAACAGAGTAGTTTATCGATAATTATGTGATTTGTGTCGGTTTAATGTGTTTTGGTTGTAGTAATGTTTTAGTGATTTTTGCTCTGTACATCTGAGCTGTTTATGCTATTTATCTGTGAGATGAGTGGGAACAAAGGTTATGATCTTAAAAGCAAGTCCTGCCTGGACTATTGCAATGGAATCTTGTCCTTGGTTTGCAGGCAAAGCCCTAGAGTGGCTCCAGATCCCTGCATTTAGAGTTCACACTGGCAGCACATCAGCCCCACCTTTATCAACCTTCTCGAGTCCCGTGTCACTTATAAAGTTCTTCTGCTCACCCACAAACGCCACTGTGCTCTTGCTTCTCAGTATCATTCCGACCTCCTGAGACCACCAACCTCATCCTATTCTTCTGTCATTGACCTGCTCTCCATCTTTCACACCCATCTCAGAATAGTTGGAAACAGCTTACAGTGTCACAGCCTCGACGCTCTGGAACACTATTCCTGCAGAGACATGCACACCTCCCCTGTCACAGACATATTCACCCCCTTTTTCCCCCACAGCCTCCAGCCTTACCTGACTCCACTCCCTGGTTCCCATTCACCTCTATTACCTGTTTATCCTCCTGCTTGTGTTGGGGTTACATATATGGTGCTACATAAATTTATGCTATTTTTGTTTTTAATGAGATATTAATGATGAAGCGGTTTGTGTTATCTGTAAATCATCTTTTCACATCAATGTAATTAAAACCGAGATTCTAGTCTGTTCTCTTTTCCCCCCTCAGGCTTACTGGCGTTCTTGCGCTGCTTTATTGGGCCAGATCCTGGAGACGGCGTTCAAGGACGACTTTAATGTGGATCTGCTCAGCACGCTGGAGGTGCCAGGTAGATGATGCTAACATGAGGCAAAAAGTCTGTCAAATCTAGCAAATCAAAATAAAAACATGATTTTTGTCCAGACATATTTAATGGTTGTGTGTTGTCCTGCAGTCACATCAGGGGCTTTCTGCTGTGACGTGGTCCTTGACCCTAAGCTGGACTCGTGGACTCCGTCTGAGGTGAATGAGTGATGGATTATTACAATAGTTACACTGTTCAAAACAATCAAGGGAACACTTTGAAATATATTTAGCAGCGATTAAAAACTGAGTTTCTCTTTGCAGTAACATTTCTTCCATTATCTGTTTTAGAATACAGATGAGCCTGGCCTTCTTTTAGTGTCTCATTTTTAAATTTCTGTTCCATGTCTGTGTGAGACAGCTGGTGCGCTGAAAGCAGAATTGATTATCACCTTTTGAAGTGAAGCGTCTGTGTCACCAGCAGTTGCAGAGGAGGAGAAGATCGGGGTTTATGCGCTGTAACTGATCATTTGTGTGTCTGCAGGAGTCCTTGCGGTCTTTGACCAAAGGAGCCCAGCAGCTGATCCACAAAGACCTGGCCTGGGAGCCACTGGAAGTAGTGCCCTCTGTGGCCCTGGAGGTCTTCTCACATAGCAGGTAAAGTGAGCGCCACAAGGACTCCTGTGGAAATACAGGTTAAAGCAACCTGTTAAACGCATCCTGCACCGTTCTGTTGAAATTTGGTGTTTTGCTGACATCTTCGTGGTGGTACTCCTCAGCCCCCTGGATTACTATGTTTCCTTCCTGTCTCAGGTGTAAACAAGAAGAAGTAGAACAGAAGGCAGCACAAAATCCCAAAGGCACAGTGATGCTGTACAGGTGATTTTTGCATGACCAAATATAGGTTTAACTCTTTTTAAATGCCTCACTACACAGCTGTTCAGGTCGTTACTATTTATTCTGATTAACTGCGTAGATGCGGTGACCATGTCCTCTTGAGTGGAGGCCCTCTGGTGGCCAGGACAGGCCTGTGCCTCCAGTACGAGGTAACAGCACTCCACAGTCTAGGCCAGGGTCCCTGGGGCCTCCATCGTCGAGCACAGGGGCTCTCCCTGCCTCTGCAGCTGCAGGTGAGTGCAAAACACATTGAGACCTATTTCAAAATGGTGGTATGTGCGTTTCTGACCATTGTAAACCACTGATGAGAGTTTTGATTGTGCTGATTGTTGGGATTTTATACTTCTTTGTTTCTATGTTTCATTCAGTTTTATACTTCTTTTGATGTTTCATTTAACAGCTTAAGCCTGCAGTACAGTTTATTGAATCTATTATCAAAAGAGTCACAAGGGAAAACATTGTGCTGAGGATGGTGAAGCGTGTGGGAGTGACTAAAAACATGCTTGGGCACTGATGATTTCACAGAACAGAATGCCTTTAGGATTCTGTATAATGTATATCATGTGTTGAATAAGAACAATAAGTGAAGAAATCATATAAGTGGATCAAAAAACAGAAAACGGAGTATGATTGTTGTTTATGTTTGCAACATGATACCAAGAATGAACAGATCATTTTCTGCAGGGAAAAATGTGTGTAAGATAACAGGGAAACACCCGGTCAGGAGAACTGGAGGAGTCAGACCGTAGGGAGAAATGGAGTCAGATGGAGGGGGGTGACTGACATCCTCCAATCACACAGACTGAAGAAAGAGATCCACCTACATAATATGTTGAAGTTGGTACGAAAGACTGGATAGGGGGAGAGAGAGTTCATTCAGACTTTGTGGACTGACATTGTTGTGGGTCAGGGAAACAGCTCGGATCCAGAGCTCTGTAATCTAAATAATTCTGCAGATATTTTTAATTTAATTTAATTTAAGCCGGCCTCATCATTAAAATGAACGGCTGAAGCGACCTTATGAGGATAAGAGACGGAGCCGCTTCCCTTCATGATGGATCTTTGTTCAAAGTTGTTTTCAGTAGCGTTGAAATTTGATTTGATTTCACAGATTCTTCAGTGTTGCTGTAAATGAGCTGCCTGTCACACCTATATTAGGTGTAGTGGAAACTGTATTGATTAGTGGCCAGGAAAATATAATTATAGTGGTCAGTCTTGCCCAGTTTTTATGTTTATTCTGGAATTCCCATTTCTTATATATTTTATAATTGCAATGTTGTCAATTAACAGCTTCTATCCAGAGAACTGCAGGTGCCAGGGATGAAACCGTCTGTCTTTCTGCCGATGTGTCGCTCAAAGTTCTAAATAAAACATGAGTCGCCATGGCAACAATTTCACTTCAATTTTAGCATCAAAGATCACACAGCACAGTGTTTGCGGTCTGCTTGTCCCTCAGAGTTTTAAAAATGTAAACACATTTTGAAATAAGCAATATTAAAATTACATTAGAAAACATTTAAACGCAAACATTTTTAAGTTTGCCCGTTTTTAATATTTTATTAATATTTTAGCTAAAATAAAGATGGATCTTGTGGATTCTAATTGAGAATGTATGTTCCTAAAAGTTTTGAAAAAGGGAATCATGAGTAAAATGAGGTTTTGTCTCAGGTCATTGTCTTGTGTGCAGGCTCATCACACAGTCTGGAGGAAGCTGAGGCAGCGTGCAGAGAAACTGGTGAGTGCGACAGACAACACACACTTGCTGTGCACACCCCAACGGCAACAACATCAAAGCTGCAGCGCCGAGGCCAAATTAGAGGAGGAGGATTGTCAGAGCCTCCGCTATCAGTTAGCTCACTCACTTTTAAATTCTGTGAGTGATGTCATTGAGGAAGAAGAATGGCTTCATCCTCTTTGTGAAGGACAGACAGCTGTTCTTCAGAACTTCATATCAAAGTTGACACAGATTCCAGATCCAGGCAGGCTGTATTTTTAATTCCCTCCAGGTCCACAGCTCTGATTCCAGACATCTGCATCTCAGAATGATGCAGCCAATTCCCCTCTGACTGAGCGCGACCAAGTTCCACTTAAACAGAAATCTAAATTCCTCAAACCCAAACTAGGCTACGGGTTAATTTGGGATGTAGGCGAAATTTATTTCGCCACAGCCTTTCTGTGCATCACTGATTGCATAATGAGAGGAGCGAAAAAAGAGGTTTTCATTAATAGACACGCTTGATTTGGCGGCTGATGACATGGAGCTCTGTGGCCTACATTTTATTTTCACACATTTAAATATTCAGGGACTTGAAACAGGGCTTTATTAAAGACAAAAGCGCAGACGTCAGAGTTGGGCCAACATAAAAGCAAAGTATATTTAGGTCATCTATAGTTTTTACAAGCGCAGGATCTGTAGTTTAAAGATGTTCACCATGCTGTTGCAGATGCTGTAGTGTTGGGTGCGTCTCTACTGAAGTGTCCAGAGGTCGTGCGAACTATAAAACTGTTCAGGAGGACAGTTTTAATATATGCAAGTGATGGACTTGAGGGTTAAATAGAGTAGCAGCAATGATGTCTTTTTTCTTGTTGTTTTTAATTAAAGAAGTGGATCTAAAAATAGAAAGCCTGCATGAGAGCTACACTCGTTGGTGAAAATCCCCCGTGTGACATCTTCATCCTCCACAAGCTCCTAATCTTCTCCCAGCTGCCAGTATTTACAATCGCAGGCCTCCCAACTTGCATCCAATCACAAGGATGTCACGGCCAATCGCTCCGCGGGACAATATTCACCATTGTGGGGGGAGGATTGTATCAAAGCTGAGCCGCTGTTGCTGCATCTCGGGTTTGATTCTAGCCTAAATCCTCTGCTGCACATCACAGTCTACTTGTTCTGTCCTGTCCTGTATCTCAGATTTAATTCACAGATCCTGTGAGTGAGTGCTGAAGATGTCGGATCATTGTCTAAAAACAATTTTATTTATTAGTTTATTCATTATTTATTTAGTTGTAGCTATTAAGTACAGGATATTGTCCCTATAGCAACACATGTTCTGCTAAGCTGGCAGCTAAAGTGTATAATTGGACAGAATCAACATTTTCTTTCCTCTTGTCTCACGTCCAACTGCAATCAAAAAGTAGAAAAATCAAGGACACCATTAATGCCTTCTTATGATACACCATCTATTAATATTATGTTATTGCAGCATCTATGGCATCACAGCAACCTTTCAGGAAAAAAATATGAGCGATTGTTATCAGCATCTTGGAACATTTTGTTTCTACC
Source organism: Pao palembangensis (assembly GCA_015343265.1). NCBI lineage: Eukaryota > Metazoa > Chordata > Actinopteri > Tetraodontiformes > Tetraodontidae > Pao > Pao palembangensis. The sequence continues at coordinate 6,618,240 of CM027085.1, read as the reverse complement.
AAAATAATAGTTATTAATTCATTTGGATTCCATATTTCAATGTAGTTAAAATTCATGTTGTAGTTTTCAGCTCCAGGTTTGCGCATCAGGCGGACTTAAACAGGCACAATAATGCGCATTTCTGCTGTAGAAATATGTAATTCTTTGTGTTTGTCCACCTTCTACGAGTACTACTGTCCAGATCTGACCCAGAGCGGAGGGGCGTGGGCGGACTGTGTTTGCGATCCGACTGCAGGCAGTAGGAAGCCTGTCCCCCGTCCGCCTCCAGCTGGCGCTCAAAACACAGCCGCCCACGCAGCAAATACACAAGTCAATCTGTCACACCTCATACAAACGAAAGACAACCCCGCAGACCCAAAACAGTCGTTTGTTTTCTTGGTTATGTTGCACAGGTTGAAGTGCCGAGGCTTGAAGCAGCTCCTGCCTCTCCGCCAGACTCTGTCTCCAGTCAGCCAGCAGCAGCTCTGTAACCTTCCACACACACACACACACATGCTAACATGTATTCCACTGTATTATTTGTCCAATAAATGTGTGTAAAAACACAGCAAAACAATTCTCCTGCTTCTGTCCCACCACTAATATCATGCAGCACATGTGTTTTTGTGTGTCAGCAGTTTGCCTTACAACAAAAGCGATGTGCGTGTGTGTGTGTGTGTGTGTGTGTGGTTTTTGGCTGAAGGTCAGGCGGCTGTGCAGCTGTTGTTTCTGTCAGTCGTCAAACAGGTGGCATCAGTCCTCAGTGTGTGCCGAGGGTCAAGTGTGAGAAAGTGTAAGCAAGCCCGAACATTCGGGACCATCAACCACTCTTCACTTTTCTTTTTTTTTTTTCTCTCCCATGATTCCATGCATGTTGACACATTAGACAACATACGCTGGTTTCTTTTATCAGATGTTAAACCATGCTCACTGGCATTTGCAGCATCAAATTAAACACACAGTCGCGCACTCTTTTTTTTTTCTTACAATTAAGTTGTTAAAATTTCATCCTCCAACAGAGGATAAACAACTAGAAAATGTATTTACCATTTTTTAGCTATGGAACAACTCTCCATAAACTCCAGTTAGGTCTCGGGCCTGAGCAGCTTATTATGTTATGTAATTTTGTCTTACTTCCTATGTATTTACACAGTATACTGTATATATATAAAGGTCTTGGAGGATTTGCACAACGTCATTAAATCAGCACATCAAGAAAGCCAACCTGAAGCGTCTCTTGTGCCTGCATCCTGACAGAAGTCACCTCGTGAGATTCAACACCTTTTTTCCCCATTGGGATGACATCTGTCTGCTCTTCCTGCTCCTGCAAGTGGATCTGAGGACGTACATAGATGAGGTTAATGTGAGGTCCCAGCGGAGGGGTCTCGCTCTCCCAAAAATCAGAAGCATCGCCCATCAAATGGTGAACGCGCTTGACTTTCTTGAAATTGCCGTCCGTGGAGACGTTAAACCTGAAAATGTCATGAGTGTCAACCACCATAAACAACAAATTCAGGTGAAGTTGGTGGACTTCTGTGGTGCGCAGTTGTCCAGTAGAGCCAGTGCTGAGACCCTGGTTCACGCCTGCTCCTACAGTTCTCCGGAGGTTCTGCTGATGTCTTCAGGTAATGAAGCCACTGACGTGGTCTGTGGGACTCACTGCTGTTGAGCTGGCTTTAGGGGTGAAGCTTTTTAAGCACAAAAGCAGCATGTTGAACAGTATGTTGAAGTGTATCATTCAAATTCTAGGACAGCCACCGGACCATGTGCTGGAAAATTGGATAAAAATACCATATATTTTTAACGGATCCCATTGGTGTCTCATGATGGACCATGAAGCCCATACAAGTGTAAGACACACTTCAGCGTTTAGACAAAACCAGAACCGTTTAACTGCTTTAATGACATCAAAGATGTTGTGATCTTTCACCGAGGGCAGGATCTGTTTTTAGATCTGATCAGAAACCCGGCAAATGTCTCACACCTCTTCTACCACACCCCTTCTTCACAGTAATGGAGGCAGAAGGCGACGCAGAGGTGAGTGCAGAGACGTGGCTGTATAACACGTGTCCAGAGGCAACTTATCTGCTGTGAATTGTGCTGAAGGGCCCCCATCGTTTATCCCATTTGAAGTCATTTATATAAGACTAAATGCATTCCAATTCTAAATCAAGGTTTACTCATTTAAGGTTTTTGTAACTGTGGTGCAGTTTGGGTTTCTGATATGTTTTGGGTCTCAGACTTCTTCAATGACTTGGGGACGAGGGCATGTTTACCTACATATGACTCAAAACTTGTTTCTTACAATACCATCTCATTCATTTGTCAGAAATGGCCCCCTATTCTGATATTACTTGATGTGCCTGCGACATTGTTCCCCCTTTTCTCCTCCCTATATTACAGCTTAAACTACGGCTCTTGATAAAGATGAGCAGCACAGCTGTTTAGCTTTAGCCTGTCTGTTGTGGGTACACAAGAAAAGTCTGTTTAGGAATCGGGAGTGATCATGTTTTGTGATTTAGTTCAACTAAATTTTATTCATCCAACATCTGTTAGAATCAATATTGTCTCTTAGTGCTTTAGGGAAAACCCAGTCTGGCCAGTGCAAGGAAAAACTCCCTTTTACCAGGAAAAAACCTTGCGCAAGAGAAAGAGGAGAACTGAGTCGTACATCATGCATGCAAGTTCATTGTTTAGAGTTTGTTATCCTGAATACACAGGTTAAATTCTGGGGGGTCTGGGGTCCAGAGGTTGGGTAGACACACACAAGTGACAGTCCAGTCGTTTCTACAAGTGCTGTCCTACCATCCAGTCATTTCCCATAGAACACCGTACGAGATACTGTAATGGTTTGTATTTTTAAACAGATTGGTGAGCAATAAAGGACAGAGCAGCATTTTGGTTTATTAAAAAGTGACAGACAGGGAAGTGCAGAGATAAATATTTGCTCTAAAAGCTTTAAAATGCCTTCCCCTGCGCTTCCACTCTTCTGCAGCCTCAAGGCAGAAATATTAGCCGCTGCGCAGCTGCTGCGCTTACTCAAGCATCCCGCTCCTGCCAGGACAGTCCCGCACCACCACCCTGCTCCACGCCTACACGCGAGGCACACCCGGCGACATATGCTTCACACGTAAAAACCAGTCCCAGCACCAGTTGGGGTGCTTGACTCAGTGCCCTGGATCGGCCTCTCGTCGTGGGGCTCCGCAGGAGTTTTAGGCCCGACTCCTGCGGCGCTGCGGCACAGCCGTGATTAAATTTGAATAGCTACTAAAACACCCTGGAATAATGCATCCCAAAGAATGAATTTATAATAAAGAGCCGCTGCTGTACAAAGCTGTGGAAATTGTCACGCCGAGGCTGTCTTGTAGGATTTGGGAGGAGGCCCGAAAGGAGCGCGAGTGTTTGTCAGGCACTCAGTGTTGAATTTCAACACTGGCCCCGTCGGTAAATACTCACTGGTGAATCACTGATGAGCAGGAAATGGTTCAAGGCGGCTGTTTCCAGAAACTCCTGAGGTTACAGAGAAGTCATTTCAATAGAAAAAGTCAAATTATTCTAGCAGCCTCATACACATTCAAGGCATCACCCTAAGCTGCAGGAGTGCATGCATACAATATATAACATAGAAAACTATCAAAGGCAACCTCCCCAGCTGAGCAGCTTCCAAAAGAAACAAGGTCAGAAGCCGTTAAAAGAAATCTCACTCCTCCAGTGTCTCTCCAACTGTGAAATTGTACTAAATTTGTCAGAGTCACTTTGCATTTCCAAGAGGCTGACTCTTGATCCATAAATACGCAGCTTTCAGATCAAACTAGTTTGAACGGCTTTGCTCGGAACATGTCAGGTGCTGTTTTTGGGTCATTCATCTGCTCTGAACCTGAGAAGAACCATCCATCCCCTTCAAGTCTTGAGCTGGTCAATCGACTGTGTTTTTGTAAACCACCAGTGTGGTTTATAACCAGTATGGAATGGAACTGGAATGGAACCAGATAATTAAAACCACAGATGCAAGAATGTGTCTGTTTCTCTTCCAGCTGTTACTGAGAGTTTAAAGAGGAAAAACATGGTCTACTCGCACTCATGTTGATGGATTTGGTGAGGCGTTTTTGTTCACACCATCCATCCACCCATCCATCCATCTCCATCCATCTCTGAGAATGTTATTTTTAACATGTTGAGATATTTAACACTCAAATCAATTTTAATTCGCTCAATTTACTACATTTTGACAAATCTGCCAAATCTTTACAACACGACTTAATCTTCACCATTTCATACTTCAGTATTTATTTCTTAGTTACGTATCGATGAATTCTTAAAAATGGGGAACTGGTGGCGCATCATGACCATGTGAAAGTATTGACGCAATCAGCTCCTACATAGAACGTGTAAGTGATTTTTGTTGGATTCTTTTCCAGATCTGATTTTTCCACTGGACGTGTGAAAAGCGTCCCAGGGTGGTCCAGAGGTTCCACTAAGCTCTGATTGGTGCCACCGTGCTGCTTTTCCGTCAGTGCAGTGCGCGTCTTGGACACGGCGCTGCGCTCTCGCCGCTCCGCGGCTCAGCTCGTTTACTCCGCCCTCCCTCCGGCTTCATCTCCACCTTAATCAGCGGCGAGGCTGCACCAGCACGGCACGATCACCCGAGTCAGAGATTTGAACTGAGGAACTGCCTGCCAGCCTGAGCCTCAGCCCGGGTCTCAGAGCCGATCTCCCCCGCCCGGTGCGTCCCGCTCCTCTGCTCACCCGACGAGCAGCTCCGCGCCGCTCCGCTCCCGCTCCGGGTCGGGTCTTCTCGTTGATTGTCGTTTTGCCTTTAAGCCCTGGAGATCAGTTCCTTCTTTGAAAGCTGGATGAATTATTGGAGAGTTGTGGACAAGTGCGAGAAGAAAGCTGAGGCTCGGGTTGCGCCTCTTTCCAGCGTCCAGAGAAGAAAAGACTGGAGCAGAGTTGTGGATGATAATGGAGGGGGCGTCCCTGTATCTTCCTTTTGTTATTCTACTGATGCAATGTAAGTGAAAAAAACAACGCATTAATTCAGAAATGTCTTTCTGTATTTGTGCTTTATTTAAATGTCTCTCCAGCTCCAGGGATGTAACATGGAAGTTGAATCAAAGTGCTTTCAAATAATTCCAGTATAATTCAAGTACTTTTGCTTTCAGGGTATATTTGATGCTCTTTTCTTATTTTTAAGTGTTGACAGAACGTGGATCTGTTTTCCTGCTGTGGGAGTGGGCCGTGATGCCGATGCTGCCAGTTGACTTGGCCCTGAAGTTGTTGTTGGCCCAGTGCCGCCCGAAGGGTGTGGGGGCGACACTGGTGGCGGGTGGGGCCCCGTTCCTGGCGGATAAGAGGTCTCGTGACTGTAACAAATGGGGTGTTTTTTTTCTGATCACAGCAGGACGTTGGAACCAACGTGAAAGGCGGGAGTGTAGATGGGTGTGACTGGACAAATGTGCTGGAGTTTATCTGGTGTGAGGAGGGGTCAGCAGAACAAGATGGATGTGATGAGACAGTGAGAGCAACAGTCTCTCCTGTGCTGTCCGCATTTAGACACCTGTCAGCTCACAGGTTCATAGAGCTCTGTGTGTGTGTGAGTGTGCGTGAGTGTGGTGTTGACAGGCTTTACTCATTATAACTGGCCAACAGATTGATGTCACTGGTTTAAACAGCAGCGGTTGGGGCAGAACAGAAAATTGCGTCCCTGTTGAGCGTGTTGTTAGAAAAAAATGCACAAGGAAATGTCTTGGATTGTGACCATAGACCCAAGCCCCCATTTCCATCCCCCCCCCCCCCACACACACACACACATGCACACACACATGCTGAGACAGCTGTTGCACAGTCATACAAAGAGCCTTTGTCCAAATGGAAAACACACTTGTGCTATCGTGACGCTGGAGTTTTTTTTTTTTTTTTAACTTGATACATAAAAATATCAGTCAGGAGGCACAACATTTCACAAATGACACCTTTAACTGCTTCTCCAGCACTGTGAGTTTGGGGCCAGGCTGATGTCTGGGGTCTCAGATCTGCCCCAGCTGAAGCCAGACTCTCAGGGATGTCCATAGAAAGAGTTGGATTTAAAAGGAAGAGAAGCAATTTAGCACAAGATGGTCACACTGTAATCAATAAGCATTATCGCCTAATAATTAATACCGAGCAACAACCACTCAGCGTTGAGATATGAATTAATTAGCGCTTGTTAGTGCTCCAATCAGGATTGACACCTGAGCAATTGGTGTGCAAGAATTAAAGAACCAATTACAACTGCAGCAAATGAAAACATTAGAATCAATGCAGGATTAATTAGAAGACAGATCCCATTATCCCCAGTCCCTCCGTCCAGCATCAGTAGGGGAGGAACATCAAAATTGGATCCTTACTAGCAACCATCTGAGTAGATTGGATGAGGCGATAATTTGAAAAATAAAGTGTTTGTCTCTGTTTTTGTGACTGATAAAGCTATTTGTTGGTTTGCAGCCTGGTACTGATGGTATGAAAAATGAGTCCTGGAAATATTTCAGATATTTATCCTTGTTTTTCCACCTCAGCCTTTAAAAACACTCCCACCGTCCTCGTTATCCGCACCAGACTGTCAGACGGGGCCCATCTTCTTCGCTTCCAGTCTGCTCCCTGTTAATTCGAATAAGTGCCATAATTACGACCGCGCCGTGCTTTTGACCTCGGCTGGGAACCAGGCAGAGCCCAGCCCAGTCTCAGCAGCATAATGAGAAACACTGCGTGCCAACGGAAGCGAGCGTGCCGTCTTTTTGCTATGTGCTCATGCACAGAGGGCGGCTGTCCCCCTGCGAAACCGACGCCGCTGCAGCGTTCCCTTGATGTTGATGCCACACACGAGGTGGATGTGCACGTGCGCTTGTTTGTTGACGCCTTTTTTAGTTTAGGTACAGACGCTTTTTAGTTGGCAGACCATCAGAGGCCTGCCAGTGTAAAGCACTAGACAAAGAAAGAAGAAGAAAAGAATCTGCCTTCTGCCAGCACGTAAGCAATTTTCTAACAGCCGTCTCAGTTTGTGAGTCATGCTTGCAGTCAGGAAAAAAAATGCAGACTTTCTGAGTTTATTTAGGCCAGCATTCCTTTGGCAGCCTCTCAGGTGGCCACACGTGCACGGCGTGACAGCAGCCAGTCTGGACTCGTTCCTGAAAAGTGAAGAGACGTGCTCTTGATGCGTTTCCAAGAACCAACTGACTGGTGTGCTCTGGGTGCTGCTAACTGGAGCTCATATTCAAAACGAGTCCATCCTTTGCTCCAGAAAGGCTCGATTATTAACCATATTTGACTGAGGATTTGGTCAAATATGCTGGTGGAAGTGCTTGCTTGGTTGGCTCCAGGCCAGTCTTGTATCTCATGAGCTGATTTCCACTGATGAGCGATGTTAGCAGTCTTAAGTCCCATCACACCTGTACGTTTGGCCAGACTGGAAGATCTGGCTTAAAGTGGTGCAACGTGAACTAGGTATGTTTTACCTCCATAGTTTGAGTTTGCTAGCTGTAGATCCAGATGTTTTATCGGATGTCTTGCTTGTCTTCTAGTATGTTTGGATCACGTAGAGGTGAAAGACTGTGGCTGGTGCGTGCGTAACTACTGTGGACAGTCAGGAAGTCTTAAACTGTACATTTGATGTGGCTTTATGGTTTATTTTGCAGGCTTCTCTTTACAGATGTTACAGTCTGAGATAAATAAACACAAAACATTGCCTTATTGCTCGGGAAGTCAGTGAGGGTGACTCTCATTCGGGAAGCTCCATGTTTAAAATTACCCACCATGCACTGGTGAAGTGATCTGAACAGGCCATGTGTTCATTGTCTGCTCCGATGGGTTTGTGAGGAATGGAGGCCATTGAAGCTGACGGTATTTCACAGTAGCAGAGCTCACAACCTTTTACTTTTCTCTTTATCCAGAGAGAGAGAGAAAGAGTGTGTGTGTGTTTGTGTGTATGTGTGACCAGAGAGTTCGGGCACGTTGTCAGGCCTGCTACATTTCCTTCCCCTCAGCAAGACAACCCTCGTAGGTGGCGGCAGGCCTGGTCTCACACTAAGTGACAAGAGCTTTTCCCATTCACAGCCCTGCTGTCTGAGAAGATCTCCCTCTCCTTCAATCCCACTCGCTCTTTTATTAATGCCTCTACGGGCCTCTGCCCTGACCACCCCCCCACACACACACACACGCCCTCCCCACTCCTCCACTCCATTTCATCTGCATTCTATTCTTAGGGCCGCTCATCCCTCCTTTGTTGCTCCTTGTCATCCGCCTTTTTTCTTTATTAATCTCATTGTATCTCGCTCTCCGGTCGTGTTCATCCCTAAAGCGAGACGGTGCTCCTCGGCGGGTGTGGAGGTGCACCAAGCAAGGCTACCATGATAATCTATCTCCAAGGCCGCACGTCAACACACGGCCAAGCTAAAAGACGCCCGAGTGTCTGGAGGGAGAGTGTGCTGGTTTAATAGACTTAGCTGGGAATCTGACCGAGTGAAGCCAATGTAAATTGAACTTCAGGAAAGCTTTTAAAAGACTTAAGCGCGCACTTAAGCGTGCATGCGTGTATGTGGGCTGCATTTGGCAGATGACATTGTTATTGTATAATACTTTTGTTTAGTTAAAAGTTGAAATTCTTCTGAGCGATAGCTTTGGGCCTGGAAACCACTTGCATTAGCCCAGCGTGGCTAGCTTCCTCTTCTGCTCCACACTTCCTGCCCTTTGTCGCAACCTGACCTCTGCTCTTCCACGTCAGCCCTTCCTGCACAGGAGAAACCTTGTGTAAGTCTCGGTAATCCATTAACAATGTGCTCAAACAGGAAATGCAAACAGGAAATGGGACAACTGTTCGTGAGGCTTTTATTTAGAATTTTGTGGGATTTGACTCATTTGAGAAACAATAGCAGGAAGCATATGGCTGTATGGAGAATAGGTCCTGAACTAGAGGGTTTCTCTGGGGGGGGGTGGGGGGGGGTGTTCTGCGGCTGGTAGGACTCTGAGTAAGCATCCCAGAGGCCCATTCAACATTTATATATCTTAAAAATGCATGGCCTCCAGCCTCCAAATCATTCTCTCCTTTTTACCTAATTTGCTGGCTTTTAGGAGCCGACAAGAAGGCTTCTTGCGCAGCTCTGGTTTTCCACAATCCTAACCCCCAAACGTGCCCTTCACCCGCATTTAACCTGTATTTAACAGGCAAACGCACGATAATCCAACCCCGTAAATCCATCAAGTCAGAGGAAGCGTAGGCCTCCCTCTTCCTGTTATTGGGCGTATCTGAGGTGTACAGACATCAACAACGACCACACCCAACCCCCAACACATCAGGTTAATCTAGACAAGTCTCTGGTGAGATGATTGGTGCCCTTATCTTAACCTGCTATTAAATAAACATACGGCTGGATGCTCCTTAACCCCGCGGGATTTAAGTGGAGAGGCGGGGTTAATCCTTCCCTTTACCTCAAATCTGGTGGAGGAAGATTCTGGCTGCTGTTTGCCACCAACTGTAGCACAAAGAGAGACCAATGTCGGCCATTAAGCATTCTGCTCTTGCAGTTGGCAGGCGACGTTTAGCACTTTACCCAGTTCACCTTGCCCTCTAATGAATGACAAGTGGTATTGCCTTCTCTCCTCTCCACCCCCTTTTGCTTCCCCATCAGGCTCCTCCTGCCTTCCTGTGACCGTATCGACCAACAAACACAAGGTGGAGGTGCGCGAGTACACAGGTGAAGCTCCTCTATCTTTCTAGTCACTTTTCTCCACTTCTCCTTGCAGATTTTCTCTGACCAGACACACACACACACACACACACACACACACATATACTCCGAGGAGACACAACAAACACACGAAAAGCTAAAAATAGACGGAGCGCTTCAAAATGCGGCTGATTGAAGGCTAGCGTTGCTATGCCATAAATATCTCATTGGCCACATTCCTCGTTTCCAGACGCAGTGCTGTCGTGCATGTTCCACACGGAGAAGGAGCAGAATCCGCGCATCGAGTGGAAGAAGAAGGGGAAAGACGTCTCCTTCGTGTATTTCGATGGTCACTTTAGAGGTGAGAGCGCAGCGGGGCGTCTCTGGGCTCCTCCACAGGTCGTCACATGGTCCGAAAAGGCCGATGAATAAAGTATTAGCCAAACAAAAAAATCTGAACCTGTCTCCAATCCTCCTCCTCCTCCTTTGTGAGTTGGGATGTGGGTTTAACAGCTGGAATGAATAATAAATCAGCAGCTTTCAGTTGACAGTGGACTTGTCTGACAGATTTCTCAAACCCTTGAAGGCTTTAAAATGTCTCAACACAGATTGTGAGTTAAGAAGAATAAAAAGAAATCACAGCTTCTTCTGCCACCTCAGACGTATCCAAAAAAAAAAAGGGGACAGAGTAACGACCCACATGACCTCCATATCTGGGAGGGTTATGATTAAAAAGATGACAAGGACACAAATTCTGCAAATAAAAAGATGTGAATGGGATCAGAGTGTAAAATAATACATCCTGATTGTACACAAAAGTGTTTAAAATGTGAATTCTAATGTGCGGCAGTAGCTTTAGCTGAAGCTGTGAAGGCCCCTTTCTGTTTCTGACCTCCTGACCGGGCCCTTAGGTTCGTTTGAGGGTCGGGCGACCATCGAAGGGGCCACGGTGACCTTGAAAAGGGTGACCCAGGAGGACGCCGGAGAGTACCGCTGTGAGATCAGCGCGCCGCTGGACACCGTGAGCTTGGGGGAGACCAACGTCACTCTAAAAGTGCTGGGTACTGCTGCGAATGAACGCACCTGACTGTGAATCTGACGTGTTCCTCTTTGCGCTCGTTGCTTTAACTCCTTTGTTGTGTTGGCTGCTAGTGCCGCCACACACGCCATCCTGCGACGTCCCCAGTGGAGCAGTAACGGGCTCGGTGGTGCAGCTGCGCTGTCGGGACCAACAGAGCATCCCCCCCGCCACTTACTCCTGGTTCAAAGACAACCAGTTGATAAGCCCTCCCCGCCACGCCAACGCCACCTACGTAATCAACTCCCACATGGGAATACTGGTGAGTGTGTACTGGGAGGCAGCTTCCCTGCAGTTGTAGCTAAACAGCCACTGTGCTCGAAGGCTTTCGGTGGGGTTTCAATGTCGCTCAAGGACGTTAGAGCAGATCCTCCATCTGAATTTCAATTCAGTTTTATTTGTATAGCGCCTTTTACAATAAAAATTGTCTCTAGGTGCTTTAAGCCTGGTACAGACGGCACGATTTTTTCGTGTCGGCTTGGCGCAACTCGACAGGATCGGCGGGAGCACTGGGTGTCCGCACTACAAGACTCGTCTGAGACGGGAGTGTCCACACGGTGCCACTCTCTCCATCAGGAGCCGTGACCGACTGCGCTGCCAGCAAGGACTGACACGGGTAGTACGTGGCCGCAGCGCGTTATTGTTGTCATTTACCCTTACAAAGGAAACGTCTGTTGTTGGTCCTGGATTTTGTAATAATACATTTCCCCCACAAAATGCCACTTCTAGTCTAGTGCAATTTATTTTTCTTATTCATGATGCATTTTTTGACTCATTAGACTCCGGGGGGACTTCTAGTCCGAAAAACACGGACTAGCATACCTTTATTAAAACTACAAAACAACTACGCACAGCTCAAAATTTATAATTTACAAAAAACAGATGAGAGAACGACAACCTCAAATGGTTTCGAGGTGGGGGTCACAACTACGCAGTTTTTGCAGACAACTTTTGTTCTGTTTATATTGCGGCGGTAGTGGCGTGCAGATTGGTGCAGAAAGTCGGCGTGGAGTGGGGTTGGTGCGGACACTGGCTGAGTCAGAGTCTCTGTGTCCACTGACCTCGCAAAACCATTTTTCTGTCTCCTGTCATTTCTTGTTGCTCTGCTCTGCTGCAGCCGCTCTACTGCTCCTTTTCACGTTATCCAAAGTAGATCTCTCTGTGTGCAACTGGACTGTAAGCTTTCCTTGAAAACGTTTCGCCCTCTCTTTCTGGAGAGAGGGCGGAAATCCAATTCACGTTCTTATTTTGCGGCAACGCCCATGTCTGCTCTTACTGGCTGGAGCTCTTTCTACGTCACTACGACCAGGTTTGATATCCAGTTTTACGAGAGACTCGTCGCGGGGCATCGTCAGGCTCATTAGTCGAGTCTTCGAGGTACTTAACTCAGTCGCCAAGCGGATTAGTGCCTCACCCTGATTTTGGGTGAGGGCAAGTCGCGAGTCTAAAATGCTGAAAATCGTGCTGTGTGTACTTGGCTTTAAAAGGGAGTTTTTCCTTGCCGGCACGATTTTCGATGTCTTAGACTCGCGACTCGCCCTCACCCAAAATCAGGGTGAGGCACTAATCCGCTTGGCGACTGAGTTAAGTACCTCGAAGACTCGACTAATGACCCTGACAACGCCCCGCGACGAGTCTTAGACGTAAAACTGGATATCAAACCTGCTAGATATCCAGTCTGCTCATGGTGACGTAGCAAGAGCTCCAGCCAATGAGAGCAGACGTGGGCGTTGCTGCAAAATAAGGAAGTGAAAAGGAGCAGTAGAGCGGCTGCAGCAGAGCAGAGCAACAAGAAATGACAGGAGACAGAAAAATGGTTTTGCGAGGTCAGTGGACACAGGAGACTCTGACTCAGCCACTGTGCGCACCAACCCCACTCCACGCCGACTTTCTGCACCAATCTGCACGCCACTACCGCCTCAATATAAACAGAACAAAAGTTGTCTGCAAAAACTGCGTAGTTGTGACCCCCATCTCGAAACCATTTGAGGTTGTCGTTCTCTCATCTGTTTTTTTGTAAACTGTATGTAGTTGTTTTGTAGTTTTAATAAAGGTATGCTAGTCCGTGTTTTTCGGACTAGAAGTCCCCCCGGAGTCTAATGAGTCAAAAAACGCATCATGAATAAGAAAAATAAATTGCACTAGACTAGAAGTGGCATTTTGTGGGGGAAATTTATTATTCCAAAATCCAGGACCAACAACAGACGTTTCATTACAACAATAACGCTGCGGCTACGTACTTCCGCGTCAGTCCTTGTCGGTCACGCCTCCTGACGGAGAGAATCGCGCTGTGTGGACACTCCGGTCTCAGGCGAGTGTTGTAGCGTGGACACCCAATGCTCCCGCCAATCCTGTCGAGTTGCGCAGCGTGAACACCCGGGCGACCCGCCGACTCGAAAAAATCGCGCTGCGCGTACTTCGCTTAACAGGAAGAAACCTTGAGCAGGACCCGGCTTACAAGGAGGAACCATCCTGCTGAAAGTCGGCTGGGTAAAGGAGGAGAAAAAGAGGGAGAGAGGACAGAGAAAATAAAGAGAGAGAGAGAGAGGGGGAGAACAGATACAATCATATAATCACAGAAATACAAACATATCAGACATAATATATATAATACATATATACATAATACAGCAAAGCAGGTTTTAATAAAAAGAGGAACAGCATAGGCAGGTGCTGACAGTGGATACTGGGTTTAGCCCAGCAGATTAAAGATCTTCTCCTCTGTCTCTGCTGCAGGAGTTTAAACCCGTAGCCAAAGAAGACACCGGCCGATACAGCTGCCTGGCTTCCAACGGGGTGGGGCCGCCCAAGATGTGTGAGGCTAAACACATGACGATAGGTATGTGTCCGTGGCACCGCAAGCTTGGCCCTGACTCTTCCACACACACACACACACACACACACACACACACACACACACACACACACACAAGAGCTCCACAGAGGTCAGTCTTATCCTGCAGATTTCAGTTAATCCATTCAACCAAACAACATAAACATGCATAAATATTTAAAACCGGGTAAAACTTTGATTGATTAATAAGATAACTGACGATACTGGTGGTGTTGTGCTTCACAGGACCATGACCACATGAGTAAATATGTCCTCCGGGTCAATTCCAGCAAGCGTTTTTACGCTCATAATAAATTCCACAGAGGAGAAGACGGAGCCGCATTAAAGCGCGTCTCGATGTTTGCCGTTCCTACGCTCGTATTTTCTGACTCGCTGCTTCAGTAAAAAGAAATTGGAGAGCTTTCCCTCCATCTGTTGACTGCTCAGGAAGCATAACTCAGGCCGCCCTCTCATCTATGTGTCCCTTCCAGAGGATGTCAACGTCTCGGCGGTGGTGGCGGCGGCGGTGGTGGTCTGCCTGGTGGTGGTGGTGTGTGTGTGCGGGGGGTTCTTGCTCCACCGCAGCGGTTTCTTCAGCCGTGAGTTTGTCTCTTGAGTTGTGTGTGTGTGTGTGTGTGTGTGTGCGTGAGAGAGTGAGTGCATCAGTGCTTTTATTCTCAATGAAAACAAGTGACATTTACTTTTTTCCCCCTTCTCCTGATCTCTGGACTCATCCATCAGCAGGACACAGAGGAAGGTAAGAGCTCCGTGATTACATTACCATCGACGTGACCGACGAACAGGCGAACGCTGGGACTGAGGGGTTGTTGTGCGCTGAGTCAGGACTGTACAGTGACAGCTGTAGCTCTGTTTGTATCTGTGTGTGTGTGTGCGTGCGTGCGCGTGCGCTATACCTGTGTTTCCACTCATCCTGACAGATGTGAGAACCGCAGAGCCACGGTTGTTCTTTCTAAATTGATGGGCTCGCAGAGGTCCGCTGTCAGGGAGACAAATCACCCAACTTGGGCCTGGTGACGGTTGGAACCGCGAGCTCGCAGTGTAATTATGGATTAATTACTGGCAGCGGACAGAATTGAGAGCAATTAAACTGATTGGACGGGGTAATTTGAAACGGATTACTTAGATATGGAAGAAATGAGGCAGAGGGCTGGTTAGCGCACCGGTCTGTGTAAACACGCCGCAGCGTGAGGACGGTCTGACGTGCGAGCGGTCAGTTAAACCACACGTCCTCACGCGACCGGCCCAAATCGCTCTGACTTTACAGCCACTATCTGATTACTGGCTTGTTAGCGCTCAGCGTGTTGGATGGGAAGTCACAGCAGCGTTAGCGCCGCCTCGGAGCTGATGCGAGAGCCCTTTTGTCTACGTTCGAGTCTGATGCTTATCCCACTGAGCTAACTGGAGCTGTCAGTGTCAACTTCCTATTTATAGAGCGGGCGTCTTCACAACTGGGAGGCAAAGTGACAGGATATCTGATGCATCAATAGGTGGCACAAGCTAATAGAGCGGAGAACGCAGAGCTGGGATTTAAAGGGGAAAATGGCCTGGTTAGCTTTGGGGAACTGTCTAAACTCTTTTTGATTTCCCTGCCCAGAAAATGTGAATGTGAGGAAATGAGTCCCTTTTCTCTTCATCCAGGTTTGTCTCGGGATAGAAACTGCTACAGCGTCCTTCTCCACTGTCCAGTAATGGGCATTTAAACAGTAAATTTAAGTTCAGCTTTAATGAACTGGTTCTTTCCCATCATTTAATGTAAGCCAGATTCTAAATTCAAGCTCAGACCTTCAGCCAACATTAGGCTCTGTTCTTATCGTCTCTCCAGGTTCCCTCAGCCGTATTTGATGATACTACCAGCAGTATTAGTTAGCCTCTTTCCGCTTCGACATTTGCCAGCAAACCTCTGTGACACGCTCATACACGGGTTGTTCTGCTGCTGCATGTGATTGTCTCACTGCTCCGCCCGCTGCATGACGGTGCAGCGCTGCCACCTGTATAATACTTAATACCTTTCTGAAACGATTGTCTGAAATTTGTTTTTGTGATGTTGAGCTTTTTTTTTTGGGGGGGGCGGCGGGATTTTAGAGTTTTGGAGGATTTTTATCAGTTATAATTTCTCCTGACGATGAAAATAGGTTTGCAAATTAGTTTTTCTCGCTCACAGATTTTGCTAAGCAAACTTAAGCAAAGCTGTGAAAGCTCATATCTGAAAAGCATGGCTGCACCACGTTTAAGATTTCAGAGTCCTTCTCCATACTAATACTGAAGCATGGTGTGCAGTGGCAGTACAAAAATGACCCCTATTTTGTTGACCCAGCAACACTGACCCCTACAGGTCATTTTGGATCTCCCAGTGTCAAGGTGCAGCCCATATCAGCAGCCAAAACCTGCACAGAACTGAAGACATGTGAGTGTTTTTATGTCAGGCTAGTTTCCAAAAAGTCAATTTTTTAAACAAAAGTCACACATTTTTTCTAAAGTTTGAAGATGTATGAATTATGAAAATACTCAATGTGATGTGCTGTTTGCATCTCAGCACTCATATAATACACAAAAACCTAGCCTAGCCCAGCCTAGCCTGAAGCAGGTCCCCCAGAATATAGCTTTTTCAGTGCAGTTCAGTGCAAATCACCCTGCTTGGCAAAATCTAAAACTGGCTTATGAACAGCTTTGTTTGCTCTGTCAAACCGTAAATGAAAATTAATAACTTGGGCTTATACATGGCATGATGGCACTTTTCTTTTTTTGGCTGGTTGTAGCTTGTTTGGAGCCGTGCCAGACAAGACAGAAGCTCAACTGCACTTATCGAAATGTCAAACTGCTTTTAGGTAATCAGGCCCGGTCCAATTTGAACGTGGGCATATTAAATTGCTAATACTTTGCTGTTTGGTTGCCTCTGTAGCCAGCAAGTACCAGTCACATGCAGTCCCCCTGACTGTAACCATGTCAGGGGGACTGTGGTTTCTCATTCGGGTAGACTGCGGTACTAGGTGGACTAAATAAAAAGTGACACACACTGAACTCCATTTACCTTCCACGCTCATCTCCAGCTCCCAGTCTGGCCCGCTGGTCCAGAGCCATGCTCTGTCTTTTGCCCAGTGGGGGGATGACCATGTATGACGTGCATTATTGATGCAGGGCATGATGTGAGTCAGGACACAGGTGATAGCCTCAGTGTCCTCATCTGTAACTGTGTCCAACTGTCCTCCTTGCTCACCGTGCCTTTGTCTTTCAGGTCCAACGTCAACTATGTCCCTCCTCCCCAAGAAGTAAGTTTATTTTTAAACCCTTTCATTTTCTCACTCTGAGCAAAATGCTGAGTTGAGCACAAGCAGTTCGCACTTATCCTAATGAATTTTTGCAGTTTTTGATTAAAATCGTAACGCCATTAGAGACGGCCATAAATTTGAAGACAAGTGCAGAAAGACATTCCCCAGCTTAAAAATAGAGTTAGGGGGAAAAGTAATTATGTTTCCTTAAAATACTGCAACTGACTTTTCTGAATGTTCTTTAGTGTCATCTTTAATTATTTAAAGCCCTTTTTGACCATGAGAATCTCTCTGCATCTATTGGCTGATCGCAGTAACACACAGCTGTCTTTATACAATAAGGTTGACATTATATCTCTGGCATTGCTATGGCTGAACTGGACTAAATATGCTGGTTATAGTGGAACTGAGAGCATAAAGCCCAGATTAACTGGTTTAATGGGAGAGACATGCCAAATTGACTGATAAGAGGGATAAGGGCAAAGGGGAAAAAAAGAAATGTGCTATTTCATGATTGTTGTATTTTGTGCAACTCTGATTCTACCCATTTCTGCCCCACAGCCCCAGGACTTTAAACACACCCAGTCATTCATGCTGTGAGAAACTGGCCTTGCCTTCAGAAGATGTAACCTGTGGGATTAAGGTGCCAACACTGGATAATTTTTTTGTCTTTCTGGACTCTGAATGAGCTTTTTGTCTTCCAGTTTATTGCTAATTTCAATCAATCTCCTCCTCTCCGTTTGGATGGACTATGAGGCTTTTTCTCAGTGTTCTGCGTTGCAGTGTGAGCTCATGTCTGTCATTGACCTTTTCTGCTCTGGCTCAAGTAAGCGGTACTTGACGCTTTGCTGCCATCTTGTGGGCAATTGTTGACACTTCCGTTTGACCTAAGCTAATTTTCCATTCTCTCCCTCCCTACCCATCAATCGGTTAAACTGCCTTGTTTTTGTTTTGTTTTCCCCAATTTTTTTTTTTTTTCACCAAAGATTGACCGAATCACAACAGAGTTCTGGATGTCAGCATAAGTGCAGTTTACCTCAGCATCTGCCATATTTTGAAGAGCTCCAGCGCCGCCACACCTCCATCATCCACAATGATTCAATTATAGTGAGACCAACCCATTTCATCCTAATGTGCCTGCATGGTCTTTTTTATATATATGAATATAACTATATATATATATATATATATATATACCTTGTGCCTTTTTTAATTTGTCATATTTATGTATCAATCACTTTTTTTTGTAGATATTGCCTTACTTTTCTGTCTATTTTTGTGCCACTGTCTGTGTTTATCAAAAATGGAATGTGTTTTTAGTGTGAATGGATTGTTCAGAGTTTTATTTGGTGTGTCAATAAAGTGTTTTCTATTTTAACACACCATTTTGCACATAGTGACACTTTTACTGAATCAAATACACCCGACTAGTTCGACATTCTCACAAAAATACATTTACATAGGAAGTGTAGTTTCGGACTGCCACTGTTTATGTTGTAAATAAAGCTATTTTTTCACGCACCGGGAAATATTTCAGGATGAGCATTACTGTGATTAACCAAAGGACAACATCACATTTCAATCCACTGAATTTTTATTTTATTATATAATACAACATATTTGTGACGTGTAGTAGATATACAACAAGGACCACATTCACTTGGTTCCTTCTTCAAACTTGGGCTCTGGGAGGATAAAAAAGAACGAACAGCAGTTGATGACTGAATGTAGAATGAGAGACCAAATTTACAATAAACAAGCTCATCAAAATAAAATCTAAAGTAACTTTGGAAGATCTGGCCACTATTTATAGACAAAAATGTATGATAGAACTTCTAAACACTGTAACAGCAAAGCATAACCTCAAAGTGCATATCGGCTCTTCATAACAGCATTGTTCATGGCCTGACAGATGATTAAAATTATTTTTCAGTGTCTGCACCCATCAACAGAAATCAGCACTTTGAGAAACAACAGTATTTTTTCCACTCTTCCGTGACCAGACAAGGTCAGACAAACGGTGACACATTAGATAAAGTCTCAGCAGCTGCAAACAGTAAAGCTGACATTTAAACTAACAATCACAGAGGACAAATTGTCAGCTCACTTAAAGTCAAGCATACCTGTGAATTTTATATCAGGGAACTTGGTGAAGTCTCCTCCTCCATATAGTCTCTGCAGTTTGGTCACCTCTTCAGAAAGGTTCTTCTGGTAAGACGGTCCTGCATCTACAATGCCACCAGAAGACCTAAGAGAGCCAGGCAATCAAATATTTATATCAAACTTTCTGACAATACTCATGAATTGAGTCTCAATGGACTTGGGCCGTGGTTCAAAAATCTGATGGTTTAGATCTTATCAACTGACTTGCTCTTGGTGTTGTAGTCGCGTATCTTGTCCAGGAACAATTTCTGGACGGGGTCGAGCTCTTTGGCCCGGTTGAAAAGGACAGCCGAGATTCCGATGTTCCGGCGCAGGGTGAGAGTCACTGCGGATCGCAGCTCGGAGGACAGCTGGAATAACCGATGAAGTGCCATCTGAACAAGGAAGACCCAAGATAGTGTTAAGAAATTAATTCGATTTTACGTCATTAACATGCTCGTCTAGCTATATGACAGGCTATATACAGAGAAAATCTAACAGCCAGCTAACAAACAGGCTAAGATACAATGTACACATCTGTTGACAAGCTATCCGTTGACACCGAATAAGCTGCAGATAGCAGCTAATGTCTGATTTAATTGCTAAGGTTTTCGCATTAAAAGCTGTCTAAATATTTACAATCTATTTATATTGGCTAAATCACTACCCTTTATAGTTTAGTTAGTTAAAATCTGCTAATATGCTAAGCTATTAGCATATCTTTGACCGACACGACGCAACTTTGAGTCGTTCCTTGTACTACAATAAGTTATATTTCTGCTAAATAGATATATAATTACAAAAATGCATTAGTATCTATGTAACATGTAGGATTTACCTGACTATAATACGTTTCTTTCCAACCCCGTACTCACCTTGGATTTGACACTTGAAGCAGATTCTAATGTGGAGGGCCGCGGTGGATTGTGGGTATTCGTTCGTTGTGGAACCGGGGGCGTTTGTGGACGTCAAAATTGCGCTTCGTCTGCGCATAGCAGACCCAGACAATACAAATGAACTGGCGGTTGACAGACTTATGCTATGTATCGTGGGAACAAATAAATAAAACACTGGAAACAGGGGGAAAACCAGGCGGGTCAGGAGATAAGATAATATGATTGTCCTACAGTGGAACGCAAGAAGTTTGATATCACAAAGAATTCAATAGGAACTATCTAGAAGGCAAACCAGAAATCATATGCATTCAAGATACATGGCTTAAACTAATCATAGATTTTGTTATTAAAGCATATCATAGCATCCGGAGAGAGAGACAGCAGGGGAAAGAGGGAGGGTGTCATTTCTGTAAAACAAGAAATACAATATAAAGTTTTGGGGAAAGGGAGCTGGAATATTTAGCTGTAGAAATTTGGACAAGAGAAGGGAACTTCAAAATAGATTTTAATTATTACAATCTATGCAAGAAAATATCAATAGAGGTATTGGGTGAGCTTTCTGAATACCTAGAGGGCAAAGTTATATTGTGGAGATTTTAACAGCCATAGTACATTGTGGGGTTACTGTAATGATGATAATGGAATGATAATAGAAAAACTTATGGAAGATAAAAACCTAGTTTGCCTAAATGATGGAAGAGATACAAGATTTAATGCCAGAACAGGTATACAGAGTCTGCCACAGATCTGATATTAGTATCTTAGTAAGATTCTTTAGTAGAATATGTTCATGGAAAGTGCAGAGATAAACAACTATAGGTAGTGACCACTATCTTAATATGATAGAAGTAGGCCTAGATATAGAAGAAGAGGAGTTAAACACAGTACAGAAATGGTCTTTCAGTAAGGGAGACTGGGAGAAATTTAGATATTTAAGTGATCAGGGACTTTATCTTTAAAGTGCCTTATCTGTGAGACTTTTACTTTGACAGAAAAACTCTGCTACAGCTGTAAACCAAATATGAAGTCTGATTGGGATGAAGCACCCTGGTGCGTTCCCGGACACGCTGCAACATCCTTCAAGTTCAAAACGCTCCATGAATCCCACCAGATTTGGAGGAATGCTGAGGCCGGGTCCGACAACGGGACCGACAGTTCCGTAGCTCCAGCGACGTGGTTGCTCCTGTGGTACCAAGGTCGTGTTTGGTGTGTCATCAACACAAGATTTTAATAATCTAATGCATTTTCTTATGCCGATGGTCCACAGGGCTATATTTTCAAGCTCTGCCCCAGCAAACTTAGAACTGAAGAAGCTCTCTGGAGAGAGGGCGAAACGTTTTCAAGGAAACCTTTCAGTCCAGTTGACACAGAGAGATCTAATTTTGGGTAGCAGGAGAATGTGACGGTGGGTCGCCAGTGGTGTCGAGTCTGGTTACAGGTTCAATTTTTGCTCAGTCAATTTATTTATTTTTTTTTTAGTTAAACCATTGAAAATAGAAAGATACATACGCCAGGCAGTGTGCTTCAGACACAACACTAGTCTGTAAAAGCCAGTTTGGCTCAGCCAAGTTGCAGGTATGAGAGACATGACTGGAGTTGCACAGCAGTAGGTTGTGTCTGGTTGATGGGTTGCAACATGCGACAAATGATCCATGTTTCGGACATGGTCCATCTTTCTAAACTTGAAAGACACCAAGGATGTTTCAGACATTCTACTCATGGAGCTGAAGGCATGATTCGGGACTTCAAGAAAAAGACAAGTTGTGATCAGATTTGGTCTTGTGACATTTTTTCACATCATTCTTATCATCATGCATTCATTATCATGCATGATTCAAAATTGTCATTGTTAAAACAGTAAGGATCAACATTATTAAAACAGAAAAGGAAAGAACAACTGCAATAATGCAAGGTTGGCACGGTATTTCCGTACAATTGGCCTACTCACCTACTTCTGCACACGGCAACTGGGATTATGCAGCGGTCCACTCATGGGGGTTCAGGCTCTGGGTTTCTACCTCTGTAAAGCACCTAGAGACAACTTTTTTGTAAAAGGTGCTATATAAATAAAATTGAATTGAATTGAATGGGAGACAGACATGTTCACAAGGCATGTGTCAGATGCAGAGCGCTTTGATTCGATCGGCTGAGCCAAATTTGCTTTTACAGACTAATTTGGCATTTTAATTTAATTGCATTCAAGGACTAATTAACGCAACTCAACTTGGAAAAAAATTAACCCGCTGTCACCTTCACATGTCCTTCGTCTCTACTGTGTTCCTGTCTGACATCATGGGCTTTACGGCAGAATCAGTTGGGTGTATGTCTAGCGGCAATCCCTGAATCTACCAGTTGTGCTCGCCACTAGCGTCATGCACGCTCATTCGCACCAAAATCACACCTCCGAGGGTGCTGATGACCCCTGCCCTTCAGGCGTCCTGGCTCCTCCTTGCTGTAGCATCACACCAGACTGAATAGGCCAACTTGAACCTTGATCGCCAGCACGAGGCTCTCTCACCTTAACCGCCGAGCTATACAGCTGGATGCTTGGATCCACTCAGTTCTTTGTATAGTATATAATACTTGCCACATGGACCTAGATAAAGAATTTGTGACGCTACAAGCATTTTAGCATTGCATTGTATGTAAATAACACATCCATATAAATATCATCATCCCCCATCAGGTTGGCACCATTGTATTAATGGGTCACAAATGTTAGCTGATCACAACTAATTGATAAAACATTCCTCCAGAGATTCAAACCTGACACAGCACCACCGGCAACTCACTGTAGTCATGTTCTTTCCCCCTACACCACAGAGGTGTCATGGTGCCCTGTATTACATGTTGGCATTATTCTTTATTAGTCAAATTGTTTTAAAGTTTCAAAGAACATCAATAAAATACAGCCAAAACACAGAAGACAATATCTGAATGTACATTCAAAACTTTATTATGGAATACAGTGTAGAAAGCATTTTCCCAGTCAATGCAAATGACCTGCACAATATTACACAGTGGAAAACGAAAACCAATAACTTACAGAAAAGGTAGAAAGAAAATCCTGCTTCCTCTTCTACTCTACTGCCCTCGCTTGGGCTTCTAAAGAGCACCCTCAGAAAAAACAAGGAGCCCCCCAGCCTCCACCTGTACACTTCACTTACCACTCACCTTTCTTTCTGTTGATGCAGCATTGAAATGGCGAGGCCTTTAAAATGACCTGACTATGAAGCGCAATCTTATTTCAGATGTTTAATTCCCTGCTTTTATATTCTGCCCCTCTCTGTCAATGCTGAAGTCATCTATACACAGACTATACAGTTGGCTCTCTGAGGTGTCAAAAAGGTGTGCGTTGATGGCGGAGAGGTGAGCAGCATGCCTGAGGGAGTGTGGAGGCGGAGGCGGAGGTGGGGGTGGGTGGGTAAGGGATGTATTGTGAAAGGAATCCATTTTATACAGACTGTCTGCCTGGATGGCTGGCTATTCATCTGGAACTGCAAGTCATTTCCTCTCTAACTGCTCCACCTGTTCTATCTGCAGACAGCAAAATGATGACAAAAAGAAAAAAAAAAATAGACAGCCAACGACTGAACAGGAAACACCATACCCAAAGTGACAAAAAAAATGAATAAATAAAAAAAATAAAACCCACACATACAGGCAGAGGATCCTAACTCACCGTCCACCCACGTTAGGCTACTTCCAGCAATAAACCACAAAAATATTCAAAATAAAAGGTTTTATTTACGGTTTTCCATAGGGATGCACTGATTCAACACTGACAGACTGGTGATAATGATGCAGACAGCCGAAGCCGATATCAGCAACAATGAGGCCAATCTAATCAGTAAATGATCCAAAGACGCAGAGATGAGATGAATCCAGTCCCTCAAGTAGCCTCAAAACAGTGAGGTTGAAAAGAGGAAAAAAAAAAAAAAAAAAGCATTTTCAGTTCAAACTCACAGATCCGTTTTAAATGTGTATCATACATGATTTTAAAGCCTGTTCATCCACAGTTGATTTGTAGTTTTCATCACTGTTTGAAGTCACGTGATCACGAGTAGATACTAAATGTACAATCTTGCTAGAATGACAATCTATATGTGAGATAGGATCTCAAGAGTGCGCAGCAATAAGATCTTTTTTTTTTTTTAATCCTGATGTCATGCACTACATAGCAACAGATAAGACTTCAGCATTACCTCAGTAACATTACACGCAATTTAAAAAAAAGGACTTTACATCAGTTGACTTGTTTTTTTCTGTTTATATTTTTTTTTTGAAAAACAAAACTTCAAATGAATAAAAGAAGAGAAACTCCAATATTCAGTTTATAACTACCATCTCCAGTTATCTTCGGGAGCCTTGTGTGACTTAAGCACAGCCCAGCTGTTGTAAAAATGCATGGAAAAAAAAAAAAAAGGATGGATAAAGAAGGGAGGGGAGATGCTCCTGTACTCTCCAGTGTAGACTGCAGAGGGTGTGCAGTAGTGGTGCAGCTCTGGCATTCACTTTTAAATCTCATATTAAGCCTGGATTTCAATATATTATATTTAAAAACAATATGACAGAATTGATTATATGACTTGTGGATATTCTGCAATGAGATTTTATCAGTGAGGCCCAGGTGAGTGAGAACATGCCAATCAGTCCACAACTGAAACCACCCCAAACCAATAAAAACAGTATCCACGGGCATTCCTTATTCAGCATGAACAGAGCACACGCCTGACCCGAAAGGCTGTATTTGTTTTGATATTCTCGATGGTGCGGGGACACCGTTAACCACACATCAGCAGGACCAGATGGAGAAACATAAGTGGATATATATGTATATAAATAAAAATGCCTCTATAAAAATGTAATTAAAGGGGCGTCCCCAGCTCCGATAAAGTGAACACGCTTGGTGTAAATTGGCTTGGCAACAGTGTCCAAACAGACAAATTAAAATCAAAATAAAGCTAAAAATGAAAAAAAAAAACCCCAGGTCATGTTAAATCTGAGCCTTTGTGACTCGTTCAGCCATGTTCAAAACCGTGCTGCCTTCTGCCTACATGGGGGGGGGGGGGGGTTTAGGGGACTGATGGATGGGAGGACATGATGTGTGAAAGGTGAGAAGATGTGTGTTTGTGAGAGGGGACGATCGATGACATTCTCAGTTCTGCATCTGCTCAAAGAACTTGTAGGTTGGGTTCTCATAACCGTTCTGCTGCATCTTGGACAGGTGACGCTCCTCTGGGGTGACAGCAGCATCCACCTGCAGGGGAGTCATGGGGGAAGGGCGGAAAAGGTTGAAGAAGAAAGGAAATTCAAAGACAAGTCAGTTGCCTCATTCGGAACCCAGTTCATTCCTTAAATAATGTCCCAGAGTTGCACCCTTTTATATTTAAAGCAGTTCATCCGCACTGTGATGGCTGTAACATGCCATAAAAAGGCTTGAATCACCACCCTGCCCCGACTTCTACAGAACAGCATGTCCATGTATACACACACACACACACACACACACACACCCCCACCCACCCACCCAGAGGTCAGCCGCTTCTCACCTCAATGATTCCATGGTGGATGGAAGTGTACTGCTTCTTTCTCAGCATCACCAGGGTGATGACAATCACGGTTGCTATAACGACGCCTCCAACCATCAGGCCAATAATAGCGCCCTTGTTGGAGCCCACGTCCTCAGCAAAGAAGACCTGTGGGAGGTCAAAGGGCATGATAATGTTTAGGGGACGTATATGTCGTTTGCACCCGGTGTGATGAACAGAAACGAAGGTACCGAGAATGTTTATTCATAGTGTAGAACTATTACGTTTATTCATAGTAGTGTCCTCTTCTCATTAGGCTAACATTATATATCATAAGGATTTATTTGGTGAAATAAATCCTCTTTAGAGGTTAATTAAGTAAAAAAACAAGTGCATACACAGCATTGACTAAACATTTTTCTGTTATTTTTTCTTAAAGAGGTCTCAGCCTAAAAAACTGAAGGCCTACACTTAGGCTGAGGTCCGCCATTTGGTGATGCCTGATATAAATCCTAAACGAACAAATGAAATCCTCAGATTATGGGTTCTGTGAAGCTACTTTCCATCAGTCAGGAAAACAGAAGTAAACTGAAGCAAACGGCTCCTGAGTTCTTCCTGTGCTGACACCTGCTCACTTAATTAGATTCAGATGGCACAAACCTGAGACAAACGCTCCAGATAATCTGAGGAAAAAAAAGATCTAACAAGGCTACCAGTGTGGAGTGGGGATTCTCTGAGCTCTTTTCCACAATAATCCTGCACAAAGCTGATTTGGGGGGCGAAGGGAAATATCGAATTAAGGGCTGAATTAAGGGGACCACCTGACACTGAGACTGTTCAACGTGAATGCAAGAAATGCAAAGTGTAATAAAATGTAGGGATTAAGAGATTAAAGCCTTAGGTGAGAGGAATAAGGTAGAAGGATTTTGGATTTGGATGTGACCGAGGCTGGATTGTGGCATTTGTGCTGGTGGCGTCAGAATCCTGAACGAGATTAATGACTGAATGCAGAACTGGGTTGGAACAAAAATCTGCAGCTGACCAAAAAATAAATAAATAAATAAATAAATAAATAAATATTACAGATACATGGTAACAAATGGTACTCTGGGTACTCTGAGTGTGTGGCACATTATCGAGGTAGTCTCCACGGAAACCCATCTCCATGGTGACAACCTTGGGCTTTTAACTAGGGAGGACAGATTGGAGACGCAGCCTCGTGGGAAAATGAGATCAGAGCGCAAACTTGTATGTGAAGGTAAATCGTGTGTGTTTACCAGTTTCTGGTGGTGCACCTCATACTCAGTGCTCTGTCTGTCCTCTGTCTCCATCCGCAGCTCAGGAACAGCTTCCATCGACTTTCCAGTCACTTTATGGTGGAGGAAAAGCATTAGTCGTTGGCAATGTTAATAAAAAAAAAAAACAAACTACTACTACTAATTGGTGCATCAGGTGGCAAAACTGGTGAAAATGAAGAAATCAGATTTTCTAGTACACTAGTGCCTACCTGGCCGTGTGGGAACACCTCTTTCAAAAGTAGGGCGAGAGTCCACTGGCTCCACTAAAGAAAGCGAGAGAGAGTGAATAATGTAGGAAAACCTGTTTTTGTCGCATTAATGACTGCGACTGCTGTCATGAAGAAGTACCTTGGTTCTCAGTGTTAAGATGGTTGAAGCTCTCAGGATGGATGAAGCCCACTCCACCCATGGTGTCCTCCTGGGGCAACAGGTCAGTCTGACCGTCGCCCAGTTCCTGGTCGGGCATCAAGGCGTCGTTGCCGTAGCTCACCCTCACGTCCGTCTGCAGGTTGGCCAGCTGCTGAGCCATCTCTGCCTGCTCTCTCTGCAGGAGCTCTGGGAGAGCGAGCGGAGGGAATGTGGAAGTAATACAAATAATATCCTCTAGCTTTCACTTTGCCGTTTTAGAAAGTTTCACAGTTTATACTGTGTATTTGGTATTTAGATTTCCGCTTACGTCAAAAATCAAAAGGCACAGGCGGCCCCCAAGAAATGTATTTAAATAGATCTGCAGACGGCACTGAGTGAGCAAGACCATTTCTTCTGTGTGTGTTTCGCTGGAGAGTCTAACAGTCTCCGAACGGAGACACAGATGGCTGCGTGACGCACACAACTCCAATTAACAAAAAGCCACACACACACACCAAAAACCTGAGGGGGTAGGAGAGAGGGGAGGGGATTTATCTTCAGTATCAGGGGCTTCTGGGCATGAGAATTAGGCCAAATGTGGCTTTATCAACAAAAACACATTATGAAGGCTGGAACTTTCATTCTTTTGATACATGAGGCGCAACAAGGACCGGGACAGGACAGAATGTCTTCTGCTGTATCATTCTAACACCAAGGTCAAAAGATAGGAAAAAAATGCAATGAACGTCTTGCTGTTCTAATGGATTTTGGATGGATTCTCACCGGATAACTTACAATGACTGACATTGCTTTTTCAAGTTGAGAGCATCTAAATATCATCAAACTCACCAACTTGGTCTTGGATGTCATCAGCAACACCTGGCACCTTGTAGAGAAGTCCCAAAGACTGGTTCATGCGCTCTTCGATCACCCGCAGGTGGGTCAGCACCTACCAACCAAGACACCAGATAAAACATTTGCTATGCTTATTTCATTACCTGAGTCCAACGATTCAGCGAATTACAGGAACGCTTCCTGGTATCTAGTAGGATGTTTTTAATTATTTTGATTTTAAATATATTTTTAAACATTCAGCTGTAGTTCAGCGATAATTCTGGGATTAGAATTTCCCCACTAAAAGATCCTAAAAATATGGCAGCCCGTTTTTGACCATATCAATGCTCTGTAGTATTGACAGTGCTGATGTCAATATATAGAATACTGTATATGCAATGTGTTTATTTTATCACTTCAGTCTATTTATTTGGAGTTTTTTTTTCTTCTTTCAAATTCCAGTGAAATAATGTAAAGAAAGTGTCACCTGAGGTCTGATCTGTGCAGCCTTCTTGGGATCCACCATGCGAACGTGTTCAAAGTGTTTGAGGGTGTGCTGCCTGTCCTTCTGCTCGGCACGCACGTACTTCTTCAACAGGCTGAAGACGTGACGAGGCTGCCAAAGACAGGCAGACAGACTGAGACGGATCGAACCTCAAAGATGCAATAAATTCTTCAAATGAAGCGATATCAAATCTTAATGCCTGGGGTATTTGTGTCACCAGGCACAGTCAGTCTTGAAATGACAACAGCCACATAAGAAGCGGAACAAAAATAGGAACGTGACTGATGATTTAAAGCAGGTCACGGGTAAGGTAGATAAGAGACTTCTAAAAATATCTCGCTTCAAATAACCAAAGAACTGAATTATGAAAATATTTTAATATCAGTTTTAAAGCAACAATAACAAATTGGAAATCAGCATAAATAAGATTTAAAAAAAAAAAAAAAAAACCTGCAAATGACAGGAAAACCAGTTGCTCAGCGCATACCCTGGGTGGGTCCTGCTGCAGTGCAGTCAAATAGCTCTCCAGAGCCAGGCGGCGGCGGTCATTGAGCAGAGCTTCCACTCGGGCCATGTGTGTCTCTACCAGCTGCTGTCGCTCACTGGCTGCTTCCTGCTCCAGAGCTTCCACCTTTTCCTGGAAGCGCTGCGCACACACACACACACTGCAGGAACAAATACATACTGACATACTCTCTGATGCGAATGTGCACGCATCTCACCTGGATGACTATTTTCTTGTCGGCACGTGGAAGGTTCTTGGCTTCCCTCTCAGCCTCCTCCCACTCTCTCATCACCTGTGAACAAAAAAAGAGATGTTACAAATGCACTTCCCTGTTCCACACCACTGTGGTAAAATGAAATGAGGCCATGTTATAGCCACCAGAATGATGCAAAGTATTTAGCAAAAAAAAAAAAAAAAACTGAAAGAATGAAAAAAAAAAACAAGGTTGCTCTACAAACTGTGGCACTGTTGCAAACCATATGGCTCTCATGCGCAGTGTGAGCAGCGTAATTACAAAACACAATTAACGCTGAATTAGCTTGGTCAGCTCACTCGGGAGGGATTACCAAGTGCACATATTAGGTTTAGTTGAGGCCCCCTTTTCCCTGCCATTTTCTATTCTGGGATGATTGTGTCTCTGCTCAGCTGCTTTACATAAAATGGCAATACCTGCGACATCCTCTCACGGTGTTTGGCCTCCAGGCTCTCTTTAGCCTTCTGAAAATGGGCATGTTCGTTCTCATCAGCAGGCGTCTCCAGATAGTGGTCAACGGCATCCGGGGAGCTGGGCGTGGCCGTGGGTACTGTGAGAGACAAGTGCAGAGGAGGTCGTCGGTGGAGAGAGGATGGTTTATTTATAATTCGATTAAGACAAAACACAGCAGTTCAAAATGGGGTTAAAAGGGTTAGTGTGAAGGCAGGAGAAAAAGAAAGTAAAAAGGCAAAGAGACAAAACCTCCACAGGGAAAATGTCAGCAGCAAAATAAACACGAACCACCAAACCCATGAAATCAGGACATAATGAGTGGAAATATAATTATCTGTAATCAGTGTGGAATAAATAGTTGGTGCACTATTGGTGTGTGTCAGAGTGTGCACCACTGTCACTGGTATTATCTGAAAATGGATAAGACTGCACAAGACACAAAAACAGGGATGTTGATCGCCCTAAGATTAGCTGAGTGTTACACACCATGGAGTTCCTCCTATCCAATATGACTAAATAAAACAAAGCCTTTAGCGTATAACAGAAGAACAGTTTCAATATTCAAACAAAAATCCTTAATTAAAACAGTAAAAACCCTGCAGAAACACACACACACACACACACAAAGAAATGAATCAGCTAAAATTATAGTGAGGTGGCTGCAGTTTGCTTCAAGGCAGACCACGTACGAGCACGCGTGTGCAGAATTCATCCAAGGTCGCAGAACCTTATACAACACTGCAATCAGCAGTACAGCTAAACACTATTAATCTATAACACACAATATCCTATTTGTGTTCACACACTCATACACACCTCCGCAAAACAAATGCGAGTAGAAAAATCATTTTAGTAATTGGCTTTACTATGTGATAATAAATCATTCTGTAGCTAGTATGTCTGGCTCAACCCTTGAAATTATGGCCAAACAAAGCATCAAGGTGTGAAAATTATAAATCGAAATCCTAATTTCCCGTGTTGCCATTGATAATCAATCATAATAATGTAGAGGGCCGGCGGTGAAGAGCCTCGTCTTCTACACAGCTAGACAAATAAATCCCTGCCTGGCTGGATTTACAGTTTATATTCAAGTAAAATATAAGACATAAGATGCTTGTGAACTGAGGAACATGCACCAGGCTATTTAATACAATAACTGTCTCCACCGTTTTTGACAATGACAGAATAATTATTTGGCATAAAAGAATCAAGTAGCATGAAGAGGAGATACTTCGGGTAGAGTCCTGAAGGAAGTGTACATATTCCATGCTGCTAGTATGAGAGAGACTGCAGACAAGAGGTGAGCAGAAAAAAAAAAAAACAAAGATCAGAAGTGGAATTGGAGTTTTAAAGAGAACTTTGCGGAGTTTGTTAATATTTGGCAGCCAGTAAACGGAGAGTTAGAGGAAATCAGGTGCTGCTGCCGGCAGGACTTACTGACGCTGCTGCAGACAGATAGGCAGTACTCCTCTGACTCAAAGTTATTCCTGTTGCCCCCGCAGCCGCCGTAGATAAACTGAGCACAGCGGCCCTCCTCGCGGTCAAAGTACCAGCGGGGCAGCAAGGCCCGGCACGGACCAGTCTCTGCATTGGCCCAGCACACATCTTGGAGGACAACATACACACACTCACTGTCGTAACATAGCAGCAGTAGTTTCTGTGGAAGGTTATCAATGCTACGACCTCATTTACAAAAGAGGATCCTATACGACCTTTAAACCATAAACCAAATTAAAAAGGGTTCACAGATGAGGTTTTTAATACTTTCTACACAAAACTTTGCTGTTGTAATGGCCAACAGAACATGTAATGGCCACAATGTCTCAGTCTCAACATTTGACACTGTTATTTTCAATTAAGTGATGATTTGTCCTGCATTT
The DNA here is from genome assembly GCA_015343265.1 of Pao palembangensis. NCBI lineage: Eukaryota > Metazoa > Chordata > Actinopteri > Tetraodontiformes > Tetraodontidae > Pao > Pao palembangensis. The sequence continues at coordinate 6,586,720 of CM027085.1, read as the reverse complement.
GATTTGCATTCATGCTCTATACAGAATGTATTTTTTTTTTATCTTTTTAAATGGGTTCTGAATTTAATTTAATTTAAGAGCTATTAAAAATTGGGGGAAAAAATCTGGTTCTCATTTTAATGGGAGGTAGCTAATGAACACATGGAAATGAAAAATGAGCATAATAAGAAAAATGACAGCAGGAAATTAATTGATAAGGAAAACACATTTGCGCTTACGGGCTTGTTTGGTATGAATCCATGTGTGACGAAACAATTACCAAGACTAGAAAACACACACCCACATCAGAAATGTTCCTCACCCCTGACAACCTCTTCCACAGACTCAGTGGTAGTGGTGGTGGTGGTGGTCGTCATAGCAACATTGGTCGTGGGCTCATCCGTGTCAACATCGTCGATCTCGCCAAATGCGTCGATCTCGTCGACATCATCCTCCTCTTCGTCGTCTTCCACCACCTCCTCGTCCTCTTCTCCATCTCCATCCTGGTCATTATCCAGCACCTCGTCCTCTTCCTCATCATCTTCCTCTGCCACCTCCTCCTCCTCCTCCTCTGTGACAGATGGCCTGGTTTCCTCTTGCTGCTCCGCTGGCTCTGGCTCTCGCGCCATGCTGGGAGAGAGGAAGCAGATGGAGGAAAAGAAGTCAGGGGATGTAAATTTAAAGGAGGGAAGATGGAGAGATGAAAGCAAGGTAAAGCAAAGATGAAACGTAAAGGATGAGGATGGAGAGATGAAATTATAAGTTGACTGCCTCTTGCTTCCAAGGAGACAATGTTTATTGACATGACACTAAAGATAAAAGTGACGGCATCCATCTGGGGCTGATGTATCACTCTGCTGCCACCTGTTTGTACCTGTTGTCTGAGTAGTCGTTCTCTGCTCCTCCCCACCACACATCGGAGTCGTCAGCGTCCTTCTCGGTACTGTCCATATCGCGTTCTGCCTCTGCGGGGCAGCACACAAACTCCACACCTCGGAAACGGTCGATGCCGCAGGGCAGCAGCATCCCGTAGTCGTGGAGGTTCATGGTGCGGTCGCCGCAGGACTAAAGACACAAAGAAATCTGTGACTCTTGAGTATTTCAACAGCTCCCTCCCCTGCTACACATCATATTCTAACACAATGATCAGATCGCCTCTGTCAAACTACTTACAAACCAAGAAATATACCAAATATAGACAGGAAAATTCAGGCTCAAGACAACAGCCAGGGCCTGGGTTGCAGGAATTAAAATCACATCTTAATTCTGTCACATGGCGGCACCAAAATCAATGTTGATTTGAGACATGTAGCACTTAAGGTACAAACACTTAAAAAATTCCAAAGACAAATATATGTACCGTATTTTCCGGACTATAAATCACTTTTTTTTTTTTTTTTTTTTTCATAGTTTGACCGAGGTGCGATTTATACTCAGGTGCAACTTATAATGTGAAATTATTCAAATATATATGGTAATTTCACATGTTCGTTATTTTCACACTGATATCCGCGCAAGGGCACTCTATGCTTTATTACCGGTAACTTAAACATTTGAGGAACACTGAACAAAAATAACCCCAAAAAAGAAAATCATATTCTACAGATTACAAGCCGCAAGTAGTGAAATATGAAGCCGAAAATAGAAAAAAAAAAGAGGATGTGGTGCTTCCTCTACTTCCGGTGCTGTTCAAAAGCGACACCGAGGATGAAGAATTCGATCGATTTTAGTGATCTGAAGTGAGATCGAGAGTTTGTAAGCGTGTTCTTTATGCTATAGTTATCTGAATAACTGTTAATAAGTTACGTTAACATACCAGACACGTATTCAGTTCACTGTCGGCGCATCATGTAGCGGAATAACAATCAGTGTGTTACATTAGCATACCGTACACCTATTCAGCCTATTGTTTTATAGTCTGTTATTATTATAACTTGCCTTTCAAGATGAAATGTCTGTTCTTGGTCTCAGGTTTTGTAAAATAAATTAAAAAAAAAAAAAAAAAAAAAAAAAAAAAGTGACTTTCAGTCCAGTGCGAATTATATGTTGTTTTTCTCCCTCGTGATGCATTTCTTGATTGATGCGACTTATATTCCGAAAAATACGGTGCTCATTATTAAGACCACACAGTCCTCCCGCTACAGGTCTCACCTCCTTGGCTACGGTGTGCCAGTGCAGATGGCTCTCACACTGATTCATGCGCTCCTGGTGCAGGAACTTGCACTTGTCAGGAACGAGCAGGGCATCACTCACAAACTCTCCCACTGCAGCAAAAAGCAATATCAATTTTCAATTTCTACACAATGAGCAGCTTCATCTCAGCATTCTTACACTGATAATGTAATATCGTTGGTTAAAAAAAAAAAAAAAAAAATCCTGCAAATCCAGCAATATCTGGGACTCACCCAGGCAGCGGTAGGGCACTACGATGTGCATGTGACTGCGACACTGTTTACGCCCCTTCTTGCACCAGTTCTGGATGCTGACAGGCTGATTGGCTTCTACCACATTGGTAATCTGGAGCTCAGGGTACACCTGCACACCATATTATGAATTTTCAGAAGCACTGTTATTGTTCCATGACTTAAAAAAGCATTTAAAGCTGGTGGATTTAGGTTATCTAGCGTCACTGGATAAATGCAAGAAAAAGATGAAGCAAATATTGCAACATCCCACAAAACGTGTTGTTTGTGAGTAAATATCACAGTTTCAGTCACCACAGTAGCCACTGTCAGCCGTGAGCTCACAGTTACAGCCATTTAGGGCAAATAATAAGGTCACAGAGTGTTTATTACACTATTTCTGGGCCTGTCGTAATTTGTGTCACACACACACACTGTCTAATTAAAAGTCATTCAGGGGCTTTAAAACATGAAATCACATGGACTTAAGCATTTTGTTTACTAAGGGGAGTTTTAGGCTCAGTTTATCCTGCCAAATTAGGGATTCTGATTACATGTTAAAAAAAGAAAAAAAAAAAAACCCATCTGTGCTCTCCTCTATTCTTTTAAACTAGAAAGAATAGTTGGAATTTTCCATTCTACTGCTGAAACCGAACAGTTTATGCTGCAGATATACCCAAATTATACTGCAATTACTAAAAAAAAAAAAAAACCCTCAAACACAAACTTGTACAGCTATACTGTTGCTGTACAAGTACAAGGAAAGGTTGTGATGCTTAGTAATAAGAATAACAATAATTTGAGCTAATATTTGGACGCATCTATTTTATATGTGATGAGGTCAGTATATCTAAAGAAAAAAAAAAAACAGAAGATTTACAATTAGCAAATAAATTAAGCATAGCATAAACAACTGAGTTTTATAGCATCACACTCACCTGCCCCTTAAAGCAATTTTTATATTACACAACACGCGAGCTCTAAAAGAGTGAATTAATATGAGCATGTATAAGGAGATCAACTGATTCCACATCTTTTAACCTACCCACACACTACCCACACATTACCTCCTGGCAGTACTGCAGGATGCCCTCCTTGGTGCCGATGCAGGTTTTGGTGCCTGAGGGGTCTGGCTCCCATTTGCCACTCTGCACATTGATGTGCATGTTGAGTTTACTGCAAAACATGGCAACCTGGGGCTCTGCCAAGAGACCCATGGAAACGTCTGTAGGCACCTGAGGGAGACAGAGCAGAAAGACATTTGTATTCATATGAAACTCCTCAGGTAAGTACAACAGGTGCCATTGCATTTGAGTAGAATGACAGACAAACGATTACATGAAAAGATAAGGTGAGCAACTTTGAGGTAACAGGAAAGGCGATAAGAATGCATTTCACTAAACATTTCTGGTTTGATCTCCATCAAAATCAGTCTCCTAACCATGGTGATGCTCATGCTCAGTGCCTCTGGAAGGCAAGATTGCTCTGAAAAACATTATAGAGAAATAAAAAAACAAGGGCAAAGAACACTAAAATCAATAGCTTTAGAGGAATCGGTTGCCACAAACAACAGGCCTGGAGCAATCTAATACACTGTTGTTTATGCTGTTCATCCACAGCTACACTGTGGTAAGATATATGGGAATTCTGCATCTGTGTACACGCTGGCGTTATTTGAGCATTTATTGGGACACTGGCGTTTATATAACCTCAGATTCATTTTTGGTTCGTTTATCTGAGTGCAGCATAGACTCTGCACAACAGCAGGTTGGCTGGAGGCAACAACACTGTGTGCGTCTGTGCGTGTATGGGGGTATGGCCAAGTCTGCCTTCAGCATGAACGCAGTCATTTGTGTGTTAATTTACGTGGCCGTGTGCGTTTGTGCTTTGGCAGGCGTGTGTGTTGCCATGAGTGCATGAGGAAGGGTTTGTGTGCGAGTTCCCTCAGGAGCAGAGGTGAAGACAAACCACTGAATGTCTGCTTTGTACTGGCAAATGAGCTAAAACAAAATGGGAGGGAACAGAGGGATGAAAAAGAGAAGGAGACATGAGGAGGGAGGAGAGGGACTGTTGCCTTTGTGTGCTGCCTAATCTTGTTGATGGTTCTGAGGGCCCTGGCAGGCAAACAAATGTTGTTTTGTGTGACGGATAGCATATTTCCTTCTCCCAGACCTGATTCAAACTCACCAGGGGCATAAAGTCCTACTCCAATACGAGGCTAACTGGTGGCGGTGGGCAACCAGCTGGCTTTGAAGGCTCAGAATCGATTTGGCACGCATACGTGTTTGATTTCTAATGGATTTTATTATGGCCCGTTTATACACAGGGGCTGAATTTGCACATAAAGACTCTCGAGCACCAACTTCCTTTTCAATATAGTCAATTAAACCCTTCAGCAAAAACACATCTAGTGCACAGTTCTTCAGCAAGAACTGTAGTATTTTTATTATTATTTAAAATAATCTTGAACTACAATACTTGACATCTGTTCATGCGGTCCTCAAGGATTTTAATGCAAACAATGTGATAAAAACCAAGGAAGCCTGTAATAAATCAGTCTGATGCTCTGAAGGTTGCACAAAAGTAATTCAGATGTGATCACATTTTTATTAGCGTTGCTTTGCATCATATTTCAGAGAGAATCTAATATAACGTCCAACCTCCAGAGTCCTGAGGGGTAGAACTGGTAATATGATTCACAAACAAAAAATATTACAGGGGTGTTGTGCACGATGGCCTGCACATAAGATCCAAACTACCATCTCATAAAGCTGTGTCCTGAATAATTTCCATATACTTGGGGTGTCAATAAACCTGTGTTAAACTTGGGTGCCTCGCATCTAAGTAAAGCCATAGCCCAACCACAAGTGCATTGTTAAAAACATATTTGTACTGTGAAAATGGATTACTTTACATTAAATGTAGGCTTTTACTTAACATTGTGCTGAGATGCTTCTTATAATTTTTGAAAAAATACTTTGTCACTTACAGGGAACATCTCAGAATTTTACTTTCACAAGCACAAAATAAATCACATTAAAATGCCAACATAACAGATACAAAACAGCAACAAGAACAAAGTAAAGAATTGGACAAAAAGACCTCAATCATCAAATGAAAATGCAACTAAATCCATACGAAGTGTGTTACAAAAGCCACAGGTTTCACGGAAATCCCTCATGCACGTACGCATATGTGCGCAAAGCAAAAAAATCCTCATTACTTCCCATCCCGAATTAGCTGCAACACAACATTGGTGGTCATCAGCCCTGACACTTGACCATCTGTGCCACACGGTGGGGGGGCGGGAGCTCTCTGGGGGTCGTTCTGTTGAAGCCAACTGGGAGCAGAAACCTTTCAAATCTTTAAAAAAAAAAAAAAAAAAAAAAAAAAAAGTCTGTGTTTGCCTTATCTTTTCATTAGCCAACTTTCTAGATGTCTGGTTTTATTTTCGACCTTATCTGTACACCTCGCAGAGCAGGATTACCCAACTTCCCCTTTGCTTGAGGCACAGATAGGCAAATTAACACCAGCTACTCGTACACATTCAAATTCTTTGTCTCATCCTCTTTTAGCTGGCAAATCAAATCCTCACCGTTCACTCCGCCTAACCATGGCTATCTCCCCACCGTTCTGTCTTTCAGCTGAAGGTGGAGGAGGACAGAAGGGGATCGGCCAAGTCTTTACTGCGAGTTTATAAATCAACACTCCAGGATGACGGCGGCACCAGCGCAGGCAGAGACGGGAAAAGAACAACAGCGAGAGCAAATGTGTGGGGGAAATGGGTGAACAGATGAATTGAACAATAAGCGCTAGGGCCGGAACAGAAGGCCGCGCGCTATGTCAGACAGACAGCATATGAGTACGAGACAGTGAGCAAGGCCAGGGGAAAATGTGAGAGATTTAAGGAAACCCAATGAGGAATTATGCTGTCAGAAAGAGATAGTTTACAGAAAAAGAGACTTTGTTCAGAAATGGTTGATTCTTAAGGATTCTCTGGCCAAAACCCTATAACAGCGCTTCCAATACTCAATCCAATTCATGCAAATTCCACAAATCCCTGTGAATTTCTTACAACCGTGAAATAGTTTCCAATCCCCACATCTTTTCTGCAAACTTGGCCCATCTTTGAAGTTCCTTGGAAGATTCTCCAATTGCAGGAACATCAGACAAAGTCACTTCCTGGGTTGTGGCTCTTCAGATGCGGATGTGTGTCACGTGTCCCTACATAAATCAGCGCTAAGGACACTTCACCATTTAAAAAAAAAAAAAAAAAGAAAATCATGGTGGAAGCAGTTAAATGCTTTTCCACAACACACATGGTTAACAGCAGGTCTGCACACATTTTCTAGTTTTGGGCAAATATATTTGTCCATAATAAGACTAATTTGATCCTTTCTCCTTAAATGAAAAGGATTTTAGGAAAGTCACAGTGAGTGCGAGTATTGTTTCCTTTTGGCTGCGAAGGCAGAATCTTCACTGAGGGCACATTAGCAGCAGCAGAGCATTACACGTGACGACCTCCGTCTTCCTTCCACAGTGTTTATCCAGTCGAGTGATAGCTCCACCTCACTTTTCAGGCAGTTCATCATCCAGCAGGGAAGGGGAAGGATCAGTAATCTGGACACCAAGGATTACGACTGCAGCCTGGTCAGGACAAATATCCCCTTTTGGTCTCAATCTGGCATCATAATGGTAGGGAATAAGCCTGGGGAAAGGAGGCTGATGCCGGAGGATGCTGACCTTGAGAAGAAGATTCAATTAAAGCACCAACGACAGATGTACATTATCTGATGTGCTCCAACCGCCACAGAGACTCTTCATTTGTCTTTTTTTTTTTTTAAACACTGAATTGCAATGAATTCAAATTCTATTTTTGACATAAAGGGGAGTACAAGATCAGACCCACACAAAAAAAAACTCAGTGATGCCCTCTGAGAGGACAAAATGAAGCCAAACACAGACCATGACGTGCTTTTAAATCATGACATGTAATCCTGGTTTAGGGACACAACAAAGAACAAAACATCCCCTCCTAATTTAAAGACAAATTAAATTCCTCACCCTAAGGCAGATAAAAAGACAGAAAAATAGGCAGGGACAAATCTAATAATATAATGTTATAACATGCAAGTTTCTCGTAACACAGCGATTAAAGGGAGATTACATGCTGCAATTTTAGAGAGTGGTTTCCTACCTAAAGGAGGTCTGGGATGAAGATGACAAATGCAATGCATCAGTTCACGGTAGCTGTGTGTGGGGGTGGGGTTTTGTGACATTTTTAATTTAAAATTGCACTTTCCATCTCAGGTAGGTGACCCATTTTTCATTCCACAGCTGGAAACATGAGCCAAATCACACCTATGCAGCACAATTCTCTGTTCTCATCACTTGTCAGGATATTATTGAAAGTAACTTAACATTTACATTAGCATACTCAAACAGCATTTAGACATTAAATCTGCAAACTCCACAACACTTCTAATCAATGTAGCATTATCTGCTGTGCTGAGGCATACACACTATAATTATAATTCTGTTTAATCCATAATTAAATTACACACCCAGAGATGCAAATGTAAACATGGTGTCTAAAATAAAATGCTCTATTCAATCAGTCACCATATTGGACAAAAATACAGTATATCTGGCTTTCCACACACACAAAAAAAAAAACAACAACAACAAAAGAATCCATTTATTCCATCTGATTTAGAGTCAGTGGGGTCTCCAAAATGCTGGAAAACTAGAAGAGCAAAAATCATTAAAAATATAATTTGACCTGCAGATGTCAGGAGTCACTCAGCATGTAATGATACCATGTTTCACTAGGATTTTGTTATGTTTTAAAAAATATAATAAGGAACTCGTATTGCTAATAATTCTTTTCATGTTTTGCTCAATGTATTTCTGCCTGACTTCACAGAGGAAAAAATACTTTTGCATATCTTTGACAGCCCAGCACCAGGCGTGTGTGGGCCTTTGATAGGCACTAGTCTTTTATGTAAATGGTTGCAACATTCTCATTTCAAATTCTACTTATGAAGGGTCTTGTATAAGATGTGCCCACACTTCTGGCCGGTGAATTTACATATATGATCAGCAGCAAATACGTAATCCACTGAATGTAAATATAGGAATAGTGCATGACAACATTTAAGCTGCATTCATACACATGTGCACTCACGTTGAGTGTGTATATGCGCAATCTTTGAAGTGGGCTTGCGGGAGCCGGCCCAACAGTGCTAATAATTTTAAGTCTTATCTTAGAGGCCCAGGCCTGCCATGGGGGAGTTGGGTGAAGGGGGTGGTGGGTGGGTGTCTTAGATCAGCTCTCAACCCCCGGGAGAGACCTCCCTGGGCAGCAAGATATGCCACAGGGCTCCGCACAAATAAGCAGACAGGTTTTAAGCTAGTCCGAGCCAGTATCATGAGACATGACTTTATTTGTGGTGCAGGTTGCAGCATGATGCACCAAAATAACATCAACTGGTGACTGCTGAAGAGAGAGAGCGAGAGAGAGAGAGAAAGAACATAAAATGCAAATAGAGGTATCATCAGAAACCTTAAAACCTTTATGATTATGAGAGCGTGATATGTAACGCAATAAAAATAGATAGCTTTGCTTTTGGTCATTAATCTGTGAGTTATGAGAAAACGGACGACAAATGTGGCTGCCTGTAGGTTGTTTACAAGCTGCATCATTGCCAAAATCTATTTCCTAAACCCACCAGGAGATTCAGTGGCTAATTTACTAAGATAGGATTGCATAAATGTAGGTGCAGTGTGCGTGCGAGTGCCTGATGTTCGAGCAGCAGATCTAAGGGAGGAATATGCATTCACTCTCGCCGAACCCTCCATCCTTCCAAAAGGCAAAAGCTCAACTGAACCCTTTTTACAAATGGATTCCGTGGAATCTCCACTGAATGAGATCAGAATCATTTCTACATTTATATGTGCACACATCAGGACAGTCTCTGCTTTAGATGTCAAACAAATATTATGCCACGCTGTGGATAGTTTGATTGTGAGCTGAAGCGACTGTGAGGCAGCCTTTTCAGTGCTTGCTCTGTGAACAAATACCTTGCCACGCATGAGACTTTTCAGCATCAGTATGCACTGTCAGAAATCTTCGGATCCCCTTCATCTCTGTAGTCCAGAGGTGGACAAATTAAGGTCCCGGGGGCCACGTGTGGCCCGATGAACTATTTAATCTGGCCCGAAGAGCCTTCACAAGCATTTCTCAAATAGCCAAATTAAGAGGGTTGTGAAGCTTGATTGGTTAGAAAAAGGTTCAGACCCCCCCTTCACCTAGCATGCTAACATTTCCTCTCAAGAAGGTGGGGCCAAACATCATTTGGAGCTTCACTATCCATCTCTAGTTGGACCAATTTACAGGCTCTTTAAAATAGTTTCTTTGTCAATAGTACATCAAGCACAATTTTTTGTCAATCTCTGATCCACATTTGGGGAGTTAGTTTCCTGCACCACCTGGCCAGCCCGTTCATCAAGATCTAAAACCCAATGTGGCCCTTAAGGCAAAATAATTGCCCACCCCTGCTCTAGTCATACCGGAATCTTGTTGCCGTTCTTCTTTCTCTTACATGCTGACTCACTACTCTGGATGCTGCTCCACAGGGTTAAGTGCTGGGTTCAGTCATGGGAATCAAGACTCAAGATCAAAACTTAGGCCTAGAGCCCAGAGGAACCAACCTAGCCAGTAAGGCTCCATTTACACAACAACATTGTCGGGGGAATTTAAAGTTTTAGTTGGGCCGTCCATTTGAAGTTAGAGGTGGGAAAAAAGTCACTTGTTTTAGCTTTAGGAAATGAGGCAAACCAGTTGCTTGACTAGCTTGTGTACTGCTGACTTTACTGTATCATGTTCCTTCATGCACCTCTGGAATCAATAGTGTCAGTGTTTCATTAATATTGATTTCCTAAACTCCTCAACTGTAAAAGAGAAGGTAACAAGATGCTTCCTCAGGGCAAATATACAGTAAACAGGTGTATATATACACACACTATATATAATATAGTGTAAAATAACTAAAAAAGAACCTTTAGGAATGATTTAACCTTGAAAACTCCAAACAATAACAGCACTTTACAGTACACTGCTACAATTGTTGAAATGGAGACTTAACTATTTAAGTAGGTGATTTTCAAGATCAGGAAATTCACTAAAATGTACATTTCTTACCATATAATAAAATATCAACATGATATCTAGCAAGTGTGTCTATGCTAATGATTTGTATAATGGCCATTTATGAAACCAGCACTGTTCAATAACTTAAGGTTTTATGAGGGGAATCTTAAGTTAGCGTGAAGCTTCAGCTAATCTTCCTTGGACATTCGGCTGAAATCTCAAATGAGTGTGTTTTAAAACTGATTAGAAGTGGATTGAAAAAAAAAAAAAAAAAAAGCTCAGACTTCCACCCAATCAAATTGTGACAAAGTGATGAAGGTCTCCTGGTTTCCTTAGTTATAATCACCCTGGATATGAAGGCTGCCTGCCTTTCGACACTAAGGAACTGCCTGTTCCAACCCCCTGCTGCTCAGCACAATTATCCAAATCAGCTGGGAGCTGGTATTTCATCATCCGCCTGCTCCTGCCCATATATTACACATTAATGGAGAAGCTGCTGACCACCACGCAAGAGCTTCTGCACCAGGAACTAAAATGAAAGTAACGGAAAGCGAGGTCAATCATTCACCATCTGCAAACCTACTGATGAAACACTCTGTAAACATGAAGATGCTGATCTCTTATATCATCAAGAGCAACCTTCTGACTAATGATTCAGTCAGGTGCTTTTTCATGAGCAAGTGTTATTGCTTATTCTTTATAAAAGCATTTCAGCACTTCAGAGACGACGTTCACTAAAAAGATAAAAATATGAAAAAGTTCAGAGCGTGTTTCTGTGCGCATCTGCATGACACACAAAGGGTGCAGTTTCCTATCATTGGAGAACTCAGCAGGGTTTCCTTTAAAAGGATTTAACTTTGTAATAAACAGACATGTAATAACTACTTTACGGAGGAAGATTAAGTTATCCTTACAAGAATAACTGTTTGCAGACATATTAAAAGCTGGAATTTTTGGAAACCAGTTAGATTTTCACAAAGAAACCCACCACTAACTGAAAAATAAATATAGTCAGAACAAATTTACACCGGTGATGATTTTTCTTACTTTGAGTTGTCCTTCAAAGGTGCTAATCAACCATGAGTGTAAGCTCCTCTCACACACACAAACACTCAAACAGCACAAACACAGGAAGTGTGTGTTATCATGGAGAACAAACAGTAGACAAATCCAGGAATACCACGGTCCAGCCAAGAATGCACAGCCATTTTCACATTTGTTCTCATGCTCTGAAACTAATGTGCCATTTTAAACAAGGGTGGTCTAATTTCACCCTCTTAAACACCAGACATCTCCATGCCTACGATGGATGATGTGCTTCTCAGTATGTGTGTGCGCATGTGTATATAAATAAAAGGATGTTAACAGAAAAAAAATGGAGTTTATCCCTGTCACATGAATAAAGTATGTGTCTTGCGTTGGTTACTTGAGCTGATCCAAAAACCGGTATAAAGGTTTCAACTAGCCCAGTATCAGTCTCAGGTTCTCTGAGAGTCTCAGAGCTGTGACAAGCAGAGCTGTTTAGGTTAAGAGAGATTCTGTCTGTGATCCGACATGAGCAGCTTGTTGAAAAGGGTGTGTTATTAATTCCCCACACTCTGTCCTCTGGACAGCAAACACTATAGTGTGCACACACTATAAAAACATCTGCAGTAACACCTATGCTGCTGTAGCTCCTTTGGGTCATCACAATACCACAAAAGAGTTGAGTTTGGCACCTTCAATACTATTCTACATCCATCATAATGCATCTGTGATCCTAAGTGACTAGTTTATAATCATTTATTAGTCTTAATTTGGTTATGAAAGTACATCAAATTGAACAAATTAAAAGTTAAATTTGAACTCCCTCACCCAAGAGTCTCTAAAAGAGCAGACGGTATGAGGGTCATGTATGAGCATCTCCACGGGAAACGCAGCACATAAAACAAATTATCCTTTATTATCCTGCCACGTACTCACATTCTCTAAAATTCCTCACCTTACTCATGACATATGCGCACACGCACACACATTTGCATGTGTGGCCATGATGTGAATCCATGATTAAAAATTTACTGTATTGGCGTCAGTCAGATTTTAAAGCAAGGTCATCTGTCATGTTGGGCGGCAGATCAGCCACACATACAAAAACACTCTAACCTTGGTTGGGATGCATCTGGAGAGGTCCCTCCACATCCCACTGCTTACAGGAACAAAAGCCAGGCTTCTAAGTCTTATTATTCAAACACCGTACCAAGCTGATTACGGTACTTTAGGAGCATGCAGAGATTCACAGACAGAAAACAACAGTCCAACAGTGAGAAATGCTGCTGCTTCACAGAGGCACTCTCAGCATTAGGAGAAACTGTACAGAGAATGATGGGCTCCCGGAAGATCACAGGTAATAAAAGCTCACAGTGTGCTCACGTTTGACGTATGAAGCAAAAGAGGAGGGCAACTGCTGCGGACAACTGATGTGCAGCATCAAGGAAGTGAGAGAACAACAACCTTTTAATTATAGGTTTAGACGCACAATTTAGCTCATTTGTAAAGAAACTGTACTGCACTATATATCTATCCAAACCAAGTCAACCTCTTTATTTCAAGACCAAATGAAAGCACTGAAAAGCAAACATGTTTACATAGCAATTTTTAACCTTTAATGATAACTGGGTTCTTATCTAGTTCAGAGACCTTTGTTTTAATATGACTTATTAATGTTCAATTCAATTTTATTTGTATAGTAAAATAAACAATAAAAATTGTCTCTAGGTGCTTTACAGAGGCAGAAACCCAGAGCCTGAACCCCTAGGTAAGCACAGTGGCAAGGAAAAACTCCCTTTTAACAGGAAGAAACCTTGAGCAGGACCCGAAGGAGGAACCATCCTCCTGAAAGTCGGATGGGTACAGGAGGAAAAGATGACAGGACAGAGAAAAGAGAGAGAGGGAGAAACTAACAATCATAGAAATACAAACAAAATACAATCACAGAAATACAAACATATCAGACATAATATACATAATACATACTGTATATACAGCATAGCAGATTGTTATAAAAAGAGGAACAACATAATAAAAAGAGGAACCGCATTACCTCTGCCAAGGGCGGAGGTTATTTGATAGTTGGTTTGTCTGTTTCATACACACACTCTACTGGTACTGGTTAACTTAACTAAGAATTATTAGGTTAATAAGGTCAACAACCTCTATAAAAGGGAGATAACTCAGACCTCTTCCAAGTGCCTGCTTGTGGAAGTCTGTGCTCTCCAAGTGCTTTTCTTGTTATCTTTTCTTATACCAATACTAATATTTCTGGAGCGCTCAAGCAAGGCAACAATGTTTCTTCTCTATAGCACCAGACACATAAAATGCTACATCTTATCTGATATCAGTAGGGCCTGCAAAATGCAGCAAAATGGTAGTCATGAAGTGACGCACTGCAAGCAGATTCACAGCATGCCATAAAAAGAGGGATCTTTTAGAAGAAAAATGTGCAACTCACTATTGTGTTGAAAACAGTTGAAAGAAAAGGAGAACAGATAAATGATTATGAAAACCTGACTTGCATCATGATCAGGGGAAGTTACCGTGCCTGAAAGATCCGTAGATGTTTAAGACGAAAAACATTACACAAACAAGCCCAAAACAACTAGTACATTGAGGTGATGTCTATTTGCAGAGACCATGACAACAGAAACAACAGTATCAAAAGGTCAGGAATTCTTTTCTCCTGGACAGACAGAAGGGGGGTATAAAGGGGGAAATTAATTAGGAGTGCTGCAATGCCGCGGCTGCAGCTGACACGATCGAGACAATCGGACAATGTGTGCCATTTGAACAAAAATGTTATTGTAGCTAACAGATAGCAACACTGGCTGGAAAATGACAGAAAAGATTAAAAAAAAAAAAAAAAGGAAGGAAAAAATTAGGAAGCGTTGCATACAAAGTCTCGGAAATGAGGCAGGCAGGGAGACGGCACAGTGCCCGACATCACTGGCCGGGGCCTGCATTTCCACAAAAGAGTTCGTATTTTAAAGAGTCATCCTCATGACGAGCTCTGACAGTTCAAGGTGACACGGCTCATTTGGTCAAACCAAGAGTGGAGAACCACAGGATACTTATGGAGTACTCTACCAACCAGTAAAATAGCACAGTCGGCAATCTAAAAGAAGTATGCTTTGCAAAAAGTGCACATGAAAATATAAAATCACAGATAATATCCATCTCAGAATTTCAAGAGCAGCCATATTGGGGTAGAGAATAAACAAGGTAGAAAATATGGTTTGGGTGTCCATCCCTCAGAAGAAAAAACAAAAGCTTCTGCTGTCAGGTCAACAAACAGAGTGGAAAAGTGAATGACTCATTGATATTAGCTTTAGCTTACCAGAATACGGCTCAGTCACAAGACCCTTGATTTAAGAGGTTTGCTGAGCGCATTTCTCCTTTAAAAAAAAATCTCTGTGGAGTAAGCAGCAGAGGAGGTGCCAGAGAGAACCACGGGCACTGCCAACAGCCATAATGGCATTAAACTCCAGGCTGAAGGACTGCAGTAGGCACCCGTCTAAGAGCCGCTTCTCAAGCATTTTAGAAATACACAATGGCCGACGTCCAGTTCCTGTGTTCCAAACAGCCAACGGGGAAAATGCTGTGTGCTCACAAGTGGGTGTGGGATATAGTTGTGAAGGCCATAAACAAACCATAACATGATCAAAAACATTTAGCATTAAATTAAGTTTAATCTTGCTTGTGTTGGGTATAAAACACCTTCTTCCACACCTCATCACTTCCTGCCTTTGATGATTAGAACCAAAAAGGGTGAGCGTGCCTGAAGTTAACTAACAAAGCACTACGAATAAAGACTATGCTTCTTGTATTAAGTGAATGGATTTTAAGCTAGTTCAGGGAAACAACACCTGCATTCTATAGGGAAGAAACTGCAAAAATAATTTCAAAATACAGTAAATGACCTATGCCATAATACAGATGATGCAGACCATCTTCTGCGTCACAATGAATTTACTGATGTGCCACAACTTGTCGTCCCACGGCCGTGTGGCTTCTGTTACAAACTGTACCAGGTAAAGCTGAACTGAACCCTATTTCTTAATGGAAATGTGACAAATTATAATGACGTGACATCATTTCTGAGAAAAAGTCACTAAAAGCTGACCATAAATGACCAAAACAAGTATCAAACATTGTTCAACAGTGTCAGCATAATATATATTAAGATTATTATAAAGTCATCTCACAGACATCAGCAATCACAACAAGTGTGACTCTCTCGAATTTCCCCAAAATAAGGAACTATCCATTGTAAAATGGTGAATTGAAATGCAATTTTACATATAAATTTCTGATTTTTCAAACCAACCAGTGACAAAAGAAAATAAATCACAACAGTATGTCTGATATAGCTTCAAAATCCTGGAAAAGCACCTAGAGACTATTTTTATTGTAAAAGTCGCTATACAAATACAATTGAATTTGATTAAATTGAAAATGGATACCAGGAATTTGCGACTTGTAAATGCATCATTAAGGAATACTTTCAAATCCCAACTTAACTATAACCACATGAGACAACAGAGAGCAGAAGCTAAGGCACAACAATGATAACCACTGTTTGGTTCTGTTTCCAGACCTCAGATAAATACTGCAGTGCACCGCCGCCATCTTACCTCCCTATTCTCTTCCCCATCTGGCTGAAATATGAAGGAGAACACGTCTAATGTTCAGAACTCGAACCCGACATTTCTCAGGCTCTGTGGACTTTGCCTATACCGGATTTTGACCTCAAGTCTTTCACATAATAGAAACAGTTGTCTCAGTGTCTTATTTTCATTCCTCAAACACGCCCACCCAATTAAAAAAAGAGACAAAGCTTTTTTGCCACAGTAAAGGATTTTACGATGTTCCCAATAAAATCGACACTAAATCGGCATATTACGATGACAACATTCAGAACAATAACCGCAGGACGTTTGACGGTAAAAAATCACGAGTTGACGTTCTAAACTTATGTATAAATAGACAAATCAATAGAACCAAACAGCTTCTTGGTTTTAACAAGATGAAACACTGTGTGGGTACAGTTAGACAAATCTCGCTGTTATTTATAGTTACATTTCGCTGCTTCCAATATACCACGTTTAAATGGGAGACTAAGGTGAAAAATGCCAACGGAGCAGTAGTATTGTTCTCTTTGATACGGCTTTTCGTCAAAAACCCGATCATCTGTGGTAGGTAATTAAGAGAGGAAAATGGGCGAAATCTCATTATATTGATTTAGTGCTTTGGATTTAATAAGATTACGTTTGGTCTGTGATTTACAAATTCCTCTGCATTTCTAACAGCCGTGTTCTATAACACACTTCCGGTTAAAAATCTTCAGCATAAATCAACAAGAGCTGCCACTATTTTAACAGCAAAATGATTCAAAAACAAGCCAGTGGGGACTGAGACCGGTTCGTGAAAATGGTATTCTCCCTTTTACATACCAGCAAATAAATTATTAAAACCTAACTCCACGGAAACCACATCGATGAAATTCAAATGCCACACAAAACAAGATTTATAAATCTGCCCCGTTTCATTACTTATTAGATAACTAAATCATTACAATGATATACAACTCAGTGCTGCTACCTTGCAACCTTTCATTTGGATTCTATTTCGACACATTCAAAGCTTTAGGTATGAAGGAACATCCGCTCAGACTCCGGCAACCGTGTGTTTGTAACTAGCTTGACTCGGCTCGGCTATGGTGGAAAATATTACAAATTCTA
Source organism: Pao palembangensis (assembly GCA_015343265.1). Classification (NCBI taxonomy): domain Eukaryota; kingdom Metazoa; phylum Chordata; class Actinopteri; order Tetraodontiformes; family Tetraodontidae; genus Pao; species Pao palembangensis. Next base: position 6,569,414 of record CM027085.1, on the reverse strand, counting down.
ACATAAAATCCAGATTCCTTACCTCGGCAGCCAGGGTCGAAGCTGCTGCAAGCAGCAGCAGCAAAACTACACTGTGCCCCATCTTGTTTGTCGTTGATACGACGCTCCTAAAGGCAGCGTTTCAGCGGACTGTTCGAGCGTTCAGGTCGGCAGAGAGCGGACTGTTCAACGCTGTCGACTCTCGTTGTCTGATGTTGAGCGATGGCGATGCTGCCCAGCTGCTCGGAGTCGGATCACCTGACCATCGTCGAGTGGGATTAACGCGCACGCGCGCGCGCAGACGCACTAAATCACCCACACGCGCAGAACCATTCATCACATATGATACTTCACACATATCATAAACACAACTCATATATTGTTTAATTTCGTAAAGTATTTTGTATAACGACCTTAAGGCATTTCAACATTAAAAAAAAACTAATAAATTGTGATCTTCCCTTGGCCAGACCTGTCTGTTTCACAATAACTACATCAGCCAGTAAGCAGCATTTGGTCAAGAGCTCAAACAGCTAAACTGACCAAATCACTCAAAAAGAAGACACATTTGCAGTAATGCTAGAACATGTAATGCATTAAAATTAATCACCCTATTTAATTCATAGTACAACCTCAATCATTGAGACATTTGGAACTCATCACAGTCACTTTCAGTTGCAAATCTTAATAAGCCTACAGCTGCTATTCAAATCATGAATCATAAATCATATACGAGCAGAAACATGTTCAGCTTCAAAGTGAGTTGGTTTCAAGTATGGAAATAAAAAAAAAAACAGAATTCTAGTTCTTCTGAGATGGTCCATTAATATTACACATTTACATTCAAGTTTTTGGACAGATTCAGACCAGTTGAGTACCTTCACATCAGTCACTGGCATAATGCAAGATGAAATGTGTGTTTAGGAGTCTGGACTGGAAACACTTTTCTCATCCAGTGAGGTTTTCCTCTATGGCAGCAACAGTGGTCTTCACCTTTAAAGTGGTGCAATGCCTTTTGTGTGCATGACTGGTTCAGGGTAAGGAGCTTGGTGTGGTAACAGGTCCACCGGAATCCCATTAAGCATCATCTTAAATTTCGTTGATTTCCTGATGGGAACTTTTGAATTGTTGAGTCTTGCACTGACCACCTTACTAAAAAAAAAAAAAACTTATCTGAATTTTTTCAGCCCGAGCCAAGTCAGAAGCTGTTCGTGACAGTTCTGAGTTCCACCTGCTGGTATTCACTTGCCCGTGCAGCCTGGGTATGGCGGAGGAGGGGAGTAGTTGGCCGGTTGGGACTGAGTTGGAGTGTAAGGCGGAGGGTACATCTCATAGTCATAGGTGTATGGAGGAGGAGGACCTTAAGAAAACAACATTTTGTTCAGCAGGTTAAAGGTTTTAACAGGAAACTAGGACTTTCTTTACAAAGCAGATTGAGAATAAGGAAATCTGTGTTTAGCCATACAGGAGTTTGATGTGGCTGCAGCACCACCTAGTGGACACAAACTGCAGCGGTTTCAGCCCCAATATTCAAATAATTATTTTTTCAAAAATGAATTCAATCCTATGTATTGAAATATTTTTAGTTTGATAAAAGGTCAGATACCACATAACAATAGAACCAAAAAACAAAAAAAAGAGTGGAGCTGTAGGATGAGTTATCACTAATTTACACAATAAACAAAACAATTTATATGACTTACATCGCTAAAGCAAAGGAAAATTAATATTCCTCAGCTATATGTGTTCTAGTGTCATGTTTATGCAACAAGATCACAACAGAGAGATGGACTTTCGGAAACACAGGAAGACAATGAACTACACGATAAATAAGTGATGAATGCTGGGGTCACCTAACAGTGCACCAGAGATGACAGCGTGGTGACACTGGGGACTGTTAAATTCTGATGATGCAGAACATACAAGATCACTTCCAACCGATCGTTCTTCCGGTGCCTAAAACACACATTTTTATTTCGTCTGATTCAGTTTGTTTCTTTTTTCTCATTGTTATTTTCCTGAACTAACCTTCACCTTTGGCACCTTTCATTTTGTTTTCTGGTGATTTTGATCTTTCGGGCTCCACACCTCTGCAGACCTACCTGGATAGCCCTGGGTCACAGTGTTGATGTAGGACGTGCTGAACACGCCAACACGTGCCCCTCGCCCATTCTTCATGCACATGCACAGGCAAAGGCACATGGCCGCGACAGCGCCCATCAGGAACACCACACCGAAAACGATGCCAGAGATGGCAGTGCCCCTGGAACACACAGACACAGACACACACACACACACACACACACACACACACACTGTGAGCCACCCGGTCAAGTGTGATGACTGGCAGCTGTCCACGTCAGCTTCCACACAGACAGACTGCAGCATGTGATGCAACTCAGTCAGGAGATGAGTGGGTGTGTGACAGAGTGTGTACGGTGTGTTCTGTGAGGAGCAGTGCGTGAACTGGCTTTACAAAATAAAAACATGTACACGTCTGTCGTAGTCTGTCGGAGAGCAATTAAGAGTTTTTATAGGCAAAGATTAAAAATAGAAACAGGTTCATCTCAAGAAAACAGATGTCTGAAAGCACTGAAGCAGCTGTGCTGGATCCAGGAGCCACGTGGTCCAAAGGTCAGACCCTGATGAAGCTCCTGACCTGTGAAAAACAGCTGGCCTGTCAAGTCTCATTTCAATCCAACACCAGAACCACAACAGTCTCAACCTGCGAGTGGGTTTGGAAAAAATGCTCAACACTTGGTTTATTTTGCTGTGACTGTGCAGGATCAACAATCAAGTTCAGCCAGTGTTTTAGGTGTGGAAGCTGCACTGAGACACCAGGAATCAGTCCCTCACGCTTTAGAATACATACAAGTAAACACTCTATTTGGGTAGAGTATTTGCTACTATCTAATTACACATAAATGATGAGAACTCAGTTCACAGTCCACAAATATTTCTGTTTCACTGCAGAAAAACAACATGCCCTTAAACAATGTAAATGTATTTATGTTAAAAATATGACTCGAGAATCAATGACTATTTGAGTCAAGGTCAAATGAAGTCCCCTCTACTTCATAAAACAGCTTTTATTTTAAAAAAAAAAAAATGCATACGTTCTTGCATTTTGCATAGCAAAGTTCTGGGAACCCATCAGTTCCAATGTATTTTTGGCTGTTGAATGTCTGCTGAAGAATTGCTGCTCGGTGAAAGTTTATGTACAGTCAGTTTTATTTTGAAAGGTCAGAATTATGGAGGCCCAAAAAGCCTGAAGGTCAAATGTGTCTGAAAGGTCTTGTGAGTGCACGGCAACTTACGAGAGGACGTCACCGACGTAGGCGTAGTAGGAGCAGCAGAACGGCGGCGATCCATCGCAGCAGTACTCCAAGCAGCCTTCACACTGAGCTTCACTGCTCCCTGAAACACACACCGGAAAGGTCTGATTAAACCAAGAGTTCCTGCGATGCTGGTGCATTAAAGCAGACAGGTGAAGGGAATATAACCTTAATGCTCTTTTGTTAAATGAATCAAAAAAGGAAGAAAATTGGTCCAGTTTTATCAAAAGCCTTTAAACTGGCCTGTGATGTTTTATGTTGATTGCACGGGTGGTAGACAGAGTGGCGAGATGCTTTGGAAAGAAGAAAACCTGTAGAAAATAAAATCTTCCTCTGCTCTGTAATTGTTCCCCAGGTCTTTCAAGAGATTATATTTCTTCTAGACAATATTTAAGGCAGTGCATTAAGACATTAAGTTTACCATGGCAACGGCCGCCATGTCAACACTGATGAGGCTCTTTGCAGGGTTAACAGCGGAGACGCTCAGTTTGCTTTTCTGCGCTCCGGTTGGCCGAGCCACATGAGCGAGCACCCAAATCAAACAACAACACGGAAGAAAAGTTTCCTTGTGTGTTATTTGATGCCACTGAAATGGCAGATGTCCCTGCTTGACTCAGCGTCTGATTACGCAGGAAGCTTCTCAAATCAGAGCCTATCTGAACAGAATCTTAGAGTTAGAATTCATGGATGTCTGACCTTCAGCCTGTCAAGTACAGTCTGAAATTTTCGGTATTTTTTTTATCAGAAAAGTGGGAGTCATGATTGGTTCTGCTGACTCGGCGCTCTGAGTCACCCACTGTCGTACATCACACACCTTCAGAAGTGACGCACACAGATCTGTTCAGGGTTGAAGGAGGCTGTGGTGCAGAGTGTGAAAACTGTGCGTGAGGAGCAGAATCGTGAGCTTCAGCAATCCAACAATTCGGACCCGGGCGGACTGCCCGAACGGCAGACGAGCGCACGATTTATCGTGACAGATTTTGCAGCAAATAAAGTTCACTGATTTTCTGATATGTGTGTGTGAGCGTGTTTTCATACATCCAAGCATCATGCACATCCTTAACTCAACCTACAGCCACAACATGAGCCTTTCCTCGCAAGGGGAAGCTCAATTAGCAGCACACTGCTCACCACCCATAAGCTGTGTGTGTGTGTGTGTGTGTGTGTATGTGTGTATGTGCCTGTGTGTTTAGGGGCTGCCTTTTATTAGCAATCACTCAATAATGGATGTATGCCTGGAAGCATCTATGCACAGACCTTATGATAATAAGGTAATACTGCTACTTTTATTCAAACACATGTTTTGGGTGCTTCTTTTTACACACGCCAGTGGACTGACCTCTAATTTAACACTACATATCTGCCTCAAATGATCTCCTGTCTCCGTGTAAATGGCCCCACTTTGGAGGTCCCAACAGACTTGTGGTGCTGCTCTGTCTGGGTGGTCCTCACAGGGCCTGGCTCTTGTCTCTCCACACGCTTTAGAGACAATGGCACTCGGTCATTCATGCACACACACGCACACACACATACCTTCCATACCCCCCTTTGCCGACTTGACAAGATTAAAAGTTAGCAGTTAATTTGTTGTAAAAAGTAGCCAACGCTCTTGTTGGAACACAAGCGAAGATGTTTATTTGGTGTACATGTGCCAGAAGAGCCTGGAAATAAAAAATAAACTCATTGATTAAATACAGTTTCAGTTTAAAGGCTGTACACGCATCTTTGTGGCATTGAGGCCAAGGTCTAATATTTAACACTAGCTGACATCTTTCATAAATCACTGACAGTTCTGATAAATGATCACAGTTCTTCAAAGGACAACTTCACCTCAAAAAAAAAAACATTTAAGTCTGGAATCTAAAAGAATCTCTAAGGAAAAATGGAAGAATCCACTGTTTTCCTTTGTGGCCCTAAAGTCTTTAATACAACAAATAATTTCCCCAAACAATGCAACTATCTGGGAATAACATACCATATAAATATATAATGAACGACTGCATAAAAGTAGATAAAGCAGAAAAAAGTAAACTGCTTTTCTACTACAGTAAACTGTAGCAGAAAAGACGTGTATTTATGTCCAGTACTCAAATAACTGTACTTTGTTCCAGCCCATTGCTGAAAGTTTCCGATATTTCTTTCTTTTATGTTCATAAAATGACGGTTCGGTAAATAAAACAACAAACTCACCGGCAACTAAACAAAGAAGCAGCGAGGTTCCCAGCCACATCGTCCTTCGTCTCCTCCAGGGGTTCCCCATGACCCTTCCGGCTCCACTTCCACTTCCACTTTTAGGGGCTCTTTTTTTTTCTTTTAAACTTTTTGACCGATAAATGACGACGGCGCCGTGTAGCCTTAAGTCACCTCTGGCTCTCAACTGTGCATCGCTGTGCAGTCCGCAGCACACAGCGGCCGTCGGACCTCTTCGGTTTACCTCCAAATGTTTCCCCCGCCTTCAGGAGTGGAGATCCGGTGTTCCTCTTTAACACGTGTCCGCCTCTTTCCCGTCGTCCTGTGCCCACACCTCGTTCACCACACCCGGCCAAGTCTTCCTCATATATCCCCTTCTTCCCGCGGACCCCCGCCTCGTCGAATTACCCTGATGATTTCAAAATAGGCGGTTGATATTTTCAAAATAAGATTTTAACAAAGGCTTTTCAAACATCTTTCATAAAAAGTTTCCTGAAAGTAACGCACCTTTCTCTAGCCTTAGGCTGCAGTGGTAAAGAAGAGCCCTTGCGTTAGATTCTTATTAATACTGTTATTATGCAGTCGGATACCTATTTTAGATGGAAAATAATGTACACAGACAAGTATTCAATAGCATACAATTCACTGCAGTCATATATATTTATGTCATTATTTATCTAGACATTGATAGGTCAATATTTATCTAGACAAATCAATGTCTAGAATTTGTTTATGTAGACAGCCATAACAGCTGTAATAAAATCATTTTAAATTTCAGTGCCAGTGTCGAAATATATCTACTACAACATCTTTTAAAAGTTTTCATATATATTTTGAATATGTTTCACACTATGTGTTGAAATGGTGGAAAGTCATCCTCCTTGTTTTAAAGGCAACAAATGCAGAGCCAAAAGGACAGTAGTCCCATCTGCTTCTGTGCTGGATAGACAGCACTTGTGCTGACCTGCAGGCACTAAATACAGCCATAAAACAGATAATTTAAGAGTTCAATTGTGGCCGATAAAAGGCTTCTCACCAGGCTGTGAACAACTTTCACCAGAAAACATTAAAAACGTGAAAAATAAGGACTGTTAAGGCTTCACTGTGCGTCTCTGATTGACTGTCAGTGTTTTTTCTCATATATTACACAGATCTGCTGCATTTGGCCAAGTGGATTCAAATAAATTAACTCTAAATAATAGTTAATGAATATACTGTTATGCTCTATTTAAACTTACGGGCAACTGAGGGTGGCAAATGGTGTAGAACATTCTTTTAAATGCCACCCACATTGAGTGTGATGATTCATAATGCCTTCCAGATGTCTCTTTTAAGATGTAATGATGTGATGCTGAGGCATGAATACCCAAGCAAGTAGGAGGCTTCATTTCACATTAGTGATGACATTTTCCTGCATGGCTGTTTTTTTTTTTGTTTTTTTTTTCTTGATTCTTGGTAACTAATTTTGTCATTATGCAGATTACAAAGACAATCTTCTTTTAAACTGTTGATAATGACAGGAGGATAACGGTTGTCTGTGTAGATTCTCAGTCATCCAGGTCATGGTTATCCAAAGTAGATCTCTCTGTGTCAACTGGACTGAAAGGTTTTCTTGAAAACGTTTCGCCCTCTCTCCAGAGAGCTTCTTCAGTTCTAAGTTTGCTGGGGCAGAGCTTGAAAATATAGCCCTGTGGACCATTGGCATGTTAATGGCCCGGGTGGTCACCTGAGAGTCCTTGGCAGGGTGGTTGGCAGGGTCGTTCATTCAGTTTCAGTTGGGGTGCTTCCCCTTTGTCTGTTGGGTCACATGTTAATGAGTCTCCAGGTCTGGTCAAACAGCTGGAGGATAACAACTTCCTCTGTGTCACGCTGGGAGCCATACTGGCAGTCAGTCATCCACCTCAGGGTCCAACAGGAAGTGGCACCCAGGTTTCTGGTTTTCAACGAGAATCCCGACATTGTTTATGGTCCAACTGAAAAGTAGATCCAGTCATAAAAGCAATTTCTTTTCACTCAGGTCATTTAACCTTTTTTCACGCCCCAGGTGATGTGGTTATGTGGTACTGGACTTCATGTTTAGATCCCTGAGGCTACACAGTAGTTTGGCAGCTGCATATGCAGCAAATTATTTGATGCACACTGTGGGACATCCAGGCGACCATTTAGCTTTAAGTGTGATTTTGGCACTGGTTGGATTGCAAAATTGGCCAAATAGGAAAAAATGGACCGTATAAACTTTATCTTTTCTTGCAATTTCACCCCATTATATTTAAAATTCACTTTTTGATTGAGGCCGGTTGATGGGGGAATACTGACATCTAGTGGTTAAAAACACACTCTGCTTTTACAGTATAGGGATTAATCTTTGTCTAAGACCTGGCTTGATGATTAAAGTTAGAATCATGGTTATATTTGTGTTTTGAATTATTAAGTGTTTGTGTGAGTGTGTGTGTGTGTGTGTGTGTGTGTGTGTGGGGGGTCTAATAAACAAACCATTCTGGATACATTATTTGCACAAATCAATGTGATATTTTATTCATGTATCTAGGACCATATATATATATAACAGTGTATAAATACTCTTTAAATTCTACTCCCTTCTGTAATCTCAATAACAAATAAAATATCTTAAAAAGCCACATGATTATATTTAACAGGCTGTACAAAAATAAATAATGTTTGCATATTCTGTACAAAAGGGGAGAAAAATGCTAGAAAAAAAAAAACAAAGTGCCTTCACAGAAGACAGGAGAGACTTACTTATGAAGTAGTAGCAGGAGTCAAGTCCCTGTTTACGTCTCCATACACACATACACACACTCACACACTTCTCTTTGGTCTTTAGAGGTCCCTCATTGAAGATTGTGTAGACGAGGGTAAGATATGGCTAAAAGTTAAAGTAATGTAACACAAACATTTAAATATAACTGGGTTTTATAATGTGCCGCTGGCAAAAACAAAGAGGAAGTGCTACAGATTTGTGTTAAATAAACATAGACTGGGACGCTAAGATTATTAGCTATTTTATTTTCCATACCTGATGGGGTGAGCTAGTAAAATATGATCTTTTCTCTGCAATAAGTTTCTGTATAAACTCTGAAATAACCAACCCTTATGTGTGTGTCCAGCCCAGCTTGGACAATCATAAACATGTATATTTTTTTTAAAATTAGACAGTCTCACAATCTCTCACATGCGACCTTGGCACGGAAAGCGGCACACCCCTTTAGGAAATCAGGAATGTCCATGATTTCTGCCCCTAATGGGAAAAAAAATGTGCCTTTGTTGCAGCCAGCAAGCTCAAATCAATCCTTATTGCCACAACTGTATGTCCAGTAGGGACCCAACATCTGTCCAAATGGAGGCAACTGGCAAAGATTGGCTTTTACAGTCAGCCTGGACCCGTTGAACCACCCAGGACTATCCAGAAATGGCAGCATTTGGCATGTAAACATTCATCTGCCTCATTTGTGGAAGCAGAGATATTGAAGACAAGAGTCTTTCAATGTCTTTCTAGAAGGACATTGTGGAAGGGACCTTTAACAAGCACCTTGAGTGCACAGTTCCAGGAGGGGTCGTGGTCGATCTTTGGGGTCACAGCTGTCATTAGTTAGTGTGCGCCCATCGTGGCCGATGCAGCGCAGCTGGCGTTTGCGGAAGCCTCGGCCACAGGTTTTGGAGCAAACGGACCATTCTCCGAGAAGCCAGGTGGGACAGAGCTGCGTGGCGCAGGACCTCGACGCCAAGGGCCGCAGCTCCTCCGGACAGTCTCTGGAAGGATGACCACGGACATCCAGACACACCACCTCTCTCTGCTGCACGCCTCCTCCGCAGGTCTGGGAGCATGGCCCCCACTCTCTCAAGGTCCACTCCGCTCCGTCAACCTCTCTGATGGCGTTGATGGACTGCCGACGACCTCCGTTGCTGGACGTTGACGCACCGTTGTTGGGTCTTGGTGCAAAGTAGCTGTATTTCACCCTAGGCATCGGGGCTTCCCCGACAGAGAGGACCTGGATGGTGAGGGGCTCAGGGAGTGGGGAAAAGCTCCTGATGCGCTCCAGGGTGGTAGAGGAGCCGCTGTACCGCAGCAGTGCCCCTCTCAAGGCAATGTCTGTCTCCATTGTCATCAGCTTGTAATCGCCATTTAACAGATATGTTCCATCCTGCCGCCGCACTGCCAAGTAGCTATTGTCATGTCGACCATTGCCTGCAGCACGCTGCTTGACATCTACGTGAGTAGCACCAGCAGGTATGGTCACAACATCTTGGTAACCAGGCCTGAAAGTGCGAGAAACGGTGCTCAGACTGCAGCAGGAAAATAACACTCACATGCAATAGGAGGGTTTGAAAGGTATTTTTAAACCAGCGGGTGTTTACCTAGCACGAACCAAAGAGCCGGACACCTTCTTGCAGGTGGAGCCATCTCCTCCGCAAACTCCACACTTGTCGAAACGCCGGTTAGAACCGATGATGCGATCACACCCGGCTTTGACGCACTGGCCTTGCACACAGACGGTGGTGGAGTCTGGGCTGCAGGGTGTGCCATCAGCCACCTGGGGGGTAGCAGAGATGAGGTGAACTCTAGAGTACAGGCTGGTTAAAACTGTTACGCAAGTGTCTGAGTCGGTAGGTAAAGAGTAAAAGTGAGGCGACAACCCAGAGGGTGTTCATAATTACACTAGCTACTTATACAATTCCCAGACCCACTAAAGAAACAAGACTGTTACAAGATCAGACCCGACTAAGGTTGTAGTATAGGTTTAAAATGACTTACAAATTGATTGACAAATTCTCACCTTGGATTTAAGGACAAAGAAGTATCCAGTTCCTTTGGCCCGGCACACCAATTTGCACCGGTCTTTAGGAGAAATTCCAGCATACTTGGGCACCCACTCGACACCCTCGCCTGAACCCAGGGACACTTGGGCTGACATGTCATTATGGGCCAGGCACTGCTCCTCGCGGAAAGTCAGGCCTGGTGGGGGACAGAGAGGGGGTCGGGTTAACAGCTTGTTCACTTTGCGCAGCCTTGCTCATTTTCACATTGACGGTGTGAGAAGCTACAAGGGTGACTTCCACATTCAGGGGCTAATAAAGACGACTTACCGTTGGTGTCGGGGCAGGTCTCTGTGTTGCAGGAGCGGTACTGGATCCTCTTGCCCTCACAGTACTTTCCACCATTCCTTGGAAGAGGGTTGTCACAGGAACGAAATGAGTACTGCACCCCTCCCCCACACGTCCGAGAGCAGTCGCCCCATGGACCCCACGGGCCCCAACCGCCATTGACGGGAGTCTGAAAGCACCAGAAACATGCTGGTTACTGGTTATGATCTGAGTGGACAAGATCTAACAGAAGCGAAACTAAACAGAAAATGATCATTTAACCTATTTATATTATATTCCACCTGATTCTATGAAAGATTTATTAGCTACGGCTGGTTTTATGATGTTTTGGATTCCGACCTGGTGTTTGGCAGCTTGGCTCTTAGTGAGACACTGTCCAGCCAGGCAGGAGCTGTCATGGCCGCACGGCGTCCCGTCAGCCCAGGGAAAGTTCTTAGTCTGGCACACCAGCAGGCCATTGGACGTGGTCACCGTGCACCACAGGGCCGCGCACGTGGAACTCAGATCGGGACAGTGCTGAGAATCCTCGCCAAAGGTCAGTCGGCACTGATGGTCGGCATCGTAGACGGTCCCAGGCAGAGGCTGAGGCAGCGCCTGGGGTCTGACGGGCTTGTCCAGCAGACACTGACCGTGGCCGTTGTCCAGGAAGGTGGTGACCATCAGGGCGGAGCAGGGAGACCATGGCTGCTGCTGGTCGAGGTTTGACAGCGTGGACGCCATCATGTGCGACCCCCAGTGGGCGCCGTTGACCTCGGAACACAGCTGGGCGTCATCGTGGGGCATGTTGAAGACATGGCCTGAGCAAGGATATGATGGGATATTTTTCAAAAACCGTGATCTGGATTATAAACAAGTAGGAGATTAAATCTATATATAGTGAAGGTATCTATTATTATTAAAATAAAGTGTGCTTTAATATATGATATTATCGCACAGCAGGGGTGGGTAGGGGTGGGCCAGCCAGGTGGTGCGGGAAACTAAACCCCCCCCAAACGAGGACTAGAGGTTGACTAAAAATCCTGCTTGATGGACTATTGACTGAGAAAACATTTTGAAGAGCCTGTAAACTGGTCCAACTAGAGATGGATGATGAAGCTCCAAATGATGTTTGGCCCCACCTTCTTGAGAGAGGACATGTTAGCATGCTAGGTGAAGGTGGGGGGGTGGGTTCTGAACAACCCTCTTGATTTGGCTTTTGGAGAAATTATTGTGAAAGCTCTGTGGGCCGGATTAAATAGTTTATCAGACCACATGTGGCCCCCGGGCCTTATTTTGCCCACCTTTGACGTACGGGGGTCATGTTTACTCATGAACATACAGATTTTTCTTCTTACCCAGCTCGTGTGCCACTGTGAATGCAGCTTGCAGCCCATCATCCTCAATAATTGAGCAACTCCTGTCGGGGTCGCACACTGTGCCAACGTCTGCCATGCCAAGGGTGTCACAGGAGTGGGCCCCACACAGGTCCTACACAGAAAGAGAGGTTCCAATCAACGTTTGGGTCCTTTTCATATTTGTGCTCTTTTCTTCACATTTTAACGTTCCAGGCAACCTTACCGTTCTGGTGAAGAGAACAGCGGTGTCGTAATGCTCCGGGTGGCGGTCGCTGGCTGGGTTGTGTTGCCGCTGCCACTGGCAGAAGTTCCGGAGGGTCATGGCGGCATTCGACGACACCTGAGGGCCGTGCTCCTCCTCGTACACCACCAGCAGCTTCACCACCGCCAGGCTGATGGAGTTGTGGATACTGGGGTGGCGGTACAGACGGGAGGCCACCGCCATGATGGTCAGCAGGTAGGGTTTGAGCCCCGCGCCGTGGAACTCAGCCATGGACTGGTCAGCCACTATCATGATCTCCAGGTAGCGAGGGGTGGAGACGAAGCGCCTGGTGCGGTGGTGCGCTGGAGAGATTTTCCAACATAAGAAGGGTGGAACTTCTGCAACAACTATTCATAGTTTCACTGTAAGTGTGTAACTGTTGAACGTCATGTACATCGTGATGAAAACGAAGCCTTGACAGGGAGATCGTTGTTTCAACGTCACAACAACCCCACCTTCCTCTGCTTAGGATCCAAAGGGTCGCAAAGTGACCCTCTCTTGTGGAAAAATGTGCAAGAAATCGAGAAAATCCTTTCAGTGGGGGAAAATGTCTACCGGTGCGATTTGTACCATGTGGCGAGTTTCCGCGTCGCGTCCCAGCACCACTGGGATCGGCTGTTGCCAAACCCCAGTGCTCCCCTGCCCTCCCCTCCCCTCCCCTCCCCTTCCCTTCCTCCGACACCCCTCCTCTGCCCCTTTCCGCTCCCCTCCCATCCCATCCCTTCCCTTCCCCTCCTCTACTCCCACCCCGTGTCGGCTGGAGCTGAGTGCGCTGCGTCTGCTGGCACGCACAAAAGTGACAGCAGTGGGTTTTTTTTCCTTCTCTCTCAGGATGTTAGACGTTTATGAAACGAGCTGTTTGTAGAATAAGTTGAAAATAACATTCACAACAACACTACTACTTATCTTTGGCCAATTCAGAGATCTAGGTATTGAGGAAGTCAACGGATTAACGCGTAAAATTGTGAATAAAGTTTGTATATCTTTATCTAAGTTTACCTGTCTGGTCTCCATTAACGGCTCCGCGGCCGGCTTTTCTCTCCAGGTTTGTTGGCACCCTCTCCTCGTCCTCGTTGACCCCGCATTTGGAGCCTCCCTCTTCTGCCAAAGTAGCCCGACTTCTCCGGCGGATCATGTGGACATTCTCCTCGGTGCCAACGACGTAGCTGGAGTTGAGAGGCTGAATGAAGTACTCTACGCCCTGGAAGTAGAATCCGCCCCTCAGGCCGTGGCACAGGTTGAGCGCAGCGGCGGAATGTTCTTCTCCGTTCACCGTGCCAGAGTAGAAACAGCCCGGCTCGGTTCCGCTCTTGGGTTCGGGTGTCGGGTCGGAGTCCGGGCTCCCCACCATGTGGAAAACAAAACCCGGCGCCAAGAAGGTCTGGTCAGGCTCGAGCTGCAAAATCAGCTCCTTGCCGAAGACTTCCAAGCGATAGTCCCTCCTCTCCGCCTGCTTCTGCTGCTCCTCCACCGAGAGAGTCCGCCACGGTTCGGTTCGGGTCGTCGGGTCTAGTCTGACCGGCACCACCATGCTCTCCTCCCAGACGCCGTGAGCTGTGCCGACGCACAGAGTGGCGATTATGCCCAGGCAAATGTGTAACAATAACATCATAAAACTACAATCCGAGAACTTGAAAGAGAGCAGATAATGATAATTCTCTAGGAAGCAGCGAGTAAATCCGTTTAAAGGCTTTCCTCTAAACTACACGCACAAAAGGTCCACAAAAGTGTGTCCAAAACTGACGCATAAAAATCTAAAAGAGGGATCAAATCCAGTGCAAAATCTGAACTCGTGTGCAGGTCTGATTTGCTGCAAAAGTCATTTCATTACATGAAAATAAAAGAATGTCAAAGAATGTCAACAGTTAGTCCCAACAGGTCTCTCCCAAACTTGCAGATGTGTCGGTTTGTGTCTCTCTGTGACTTTAGGCGGCAGGGCTTTACTCTGCTCACCCGTTTTAGTCCTCTGCTCTTGCCTTGCAGTCAGAACGCGGCCGGTGTCTCCTTATATCCTCTCAGAGACGGGACCACCCCTTTTTTGCGGAGGCTTTGATGTGAGAGCGGCCAAAATCCCGTGCGCAACGAAAAAAAAAAAAAAAAAAAAAAAAACGCACCAGTGATTTGGAGCGCGTCCATGGCCGTGAATCATTGTGCATGAAAGAGAGCAACGGCAAGGGCAGAGTTGCTGGTCCCTCACAAGATGCGCGCGCGCGCACACACACACACACACACACACACACACACACACACACACACACACATTATCATCGCGCTGATATCTGTCACACAGCCCACTTCTAGTGTTCTACTTTATAAACATGTGTTTCAACATAGGTTGAAGTTAAAGCTGCAGTTTTGATGGGGAAGAGCGATGTAGTGCCACGGGGTCGGAAAAGGTATAACTCTGGCCCAAGTTCGGGAACCCGCGCTCACCTTCTCCTGCCAAACCGGCTGTGGAGCGCCGTGACCGGGCTCCGCAGCGCTGCTCCCCGGGCAGAGGGAGCAGAAACGGGGCCACTGAGGTCTTAAGGTAGATCGAGTCACTTCTACCGTCCTCTTCCAGCTCTCTTCCTCATATTATTACCCCTCCCGCTCGGACTGCACCCCCCACCTCTAAAACCCACAGACAGGAAGAATTCATGCTGGAGAGTCTTTAAAAAAAAGTAACTGCACAAATCATATTAGCATTTTTATAACATTAAAATGAGGAATAGGATACACCGAAAGCGGACAAAGTGTCCAGTATGAAATAACGCAGCACAACTTAAACCATTATTCATTAAACAATAACAAATATTCAAGTAATTCAAGTGATTAATCTTGTTGTAACTTGGTGTTTTTGAATAAATGGATTTAACAAAGCAATACAATGAAAGTCTAATTATTATTGGCAATAAATGTATTTGGGCTGTGTAACTTTCTAGAGTAGAACAAACTTTTCTTAACTTTTCTAAATGCAGCGCTCAAGGAAGTCCACCTTAAAAGCTGTGCGTCCGAAATTGGAAGTAGTGGTAATGCTATGGTCTTCCAACAGATGGCAGGCACGAGTTAAATATGCCTCTACTGTTTTTAATACCGCGTGATTGAAGAGTCCAGCGGTTATCCAACAGGGGGCGCACAGGATCAACAATGAGTGAATTGTCGACTGCAAGGGGGCATCTGTGGCACGTCAATGCGTTATTGGGAAGCGAGGGCAGCGTTCAGAGGTGTAAGTTGCATGGTTTTACAGTCTGTTGCTACAACAGTCAGTCTCAGAAATCAGATTGTATATTCCTCTGTATAATCAGATGTCACTAGAGAACTTCTGGCGCTGTAATTATGTGTGTACCTTTGGCCTCTCTTAAACATATTTTAGGTGTGAGCCTATCCTGTGATGGACTTTTGGTCTATCCAGGGTGTTTTCCTCCCTCTCATCTGGAGACTGCAGGGATCAACTCCAGCACCCTCCCACAATACTAATAAAATAATAATCACCTATTTTCTGGGCACATTTTATGATGATCTAAATTATCACTCAAAGTATTAGATGATAAATGTGAAGTTATGTGAAAATGAAGTTTTTTTTGTGTAATCAAAGTATTTTTGTGTGTAATCTACAATCTGAATGCTCTCACGGCAAATAAACTCTTAATCTAGTTCTAAAAGAAATAGAGTAAGAAAAAATGGAATATGAATGTTTATGACAAAATAAAATGCACACACAGATATTTAAATATATAGATTTTATGTACATATATTCATGTGGATGACTAAAAAAAGAAACACTATATTCTTACAAAGAACTGGTTCTGCACAGTCATATTCCTAAGTTAAATAGTAATTTGATACAAAATTACTATAATAAATAAAACTCATCTCATTGCTTCTTTTATTCACACGTAGTTGTTGTACGAACAATAAATTACAAGTTCAGTGCTGTGTTTCTGTCTGTCGGTTATGTGCATCCGTGTGCGCTTATGAATGCGTGGAAGCGTCAAACACTGTGAAACGGTTGTTTGATTTGATTGTTTGAGCATCAAATATAGTTGAATGCGAGAACAATCGCTTTATTGTACAAAATTTGCCCATGAAAGGGTCAATATGAAAGTGTGAGGGAAGAGGAGAGTGGTTTGTTGAGTCGGGTCATGTAGCATCTGAGGAACTTGCTGGCTTTGTTTTCTGCTGCTGACGTACATCACACAGGAAGTTCAAAAGGTCGTTGATGATTTTCAGGGTACTTTCTGACTGTTTGCAAAATTACTCTTTTTTTAATTTTGAAATAACCAGAATAGTTTCCCCTTTCTTTCAGTTGTTATGCTAAGCTAAGTTAGCTGCTTCAAGAGTCCTACACAGAAGACCACTTCTGTCTTTTTTTTTTGCAAAAAAAGGGCCAAAAAAATCACAACAGATCCAGATGTGAGCCTGTGTCAGTGTTTTTACAATCACACATTTCTCTTAAAGTCTTTCCTGCATTTTTAAAATTTTTTTCATAACCATGGCCACCGCAGATGACATTCCCTTCATCTTTCTGGGTGGAGACACCAGATGGATAATCCAAAAAAACTGGATAAGTAGAGCCAAGATTGTTTGCGTAGCTGAATTCCACAAGTGATTCAGCTGGGAAAAGCTTTTCTTTTTTGTGTGTAGTTCATAAATCCATTAATTAAACCACCCTAAAATGACGTGGCCAACGCCACCCATCAGAAAACAAACATGAGCAAGTATTTGTGAGTGCAGAATGTAAATGAGTGGTGAAAAGGGAGAAAATGAATAGCAAAAGTAGTTCTGTAGTTGTTGTTGCGAGTATCCAGGGCACACATTGTCATATCACAATTGCCTTCTACACAGATAAACAGACAAGATAAACGAGATAAAACTGAGGACTGTAAACCTCCCAGCCTCCCAGCACCATCTTGAAGATAGATGCAGATGGAGCTGGGATTGTAGACGTTTCAACATGCATTAGAAGACAAATAAAAGTGTTTCTGGTACAAACACACACGCACAAATACACACACATGCAAATCAAGCACTGCTTTACATTGAAATTTGTTCTTAACCTCCCTAAAGTGTGAAGGAATGTCGTGGTTACTTTGCCCCTGGAAAAGTTTGTCCTCTAAAAGCCACTGTGGGCTCTCTATCCATGTCATAGCACCAGACTGCTGTTATTACAGCACACTGTCATTACACCGCACAGGTGATGAGTACTTCCAGTACCATCCATCGTTTGGTGTGGAAGAAATTTCTATTCTGGAATTACCTGAAGAGCTGAAAACTGGAAATGTATGTTCTAGAGAGCAGAGCAAATCTGGGCCCACTCACCAGTACAAGGGTTTGATGTACTTGTCACCATAGTGACGAATGGATCAAGTTTAATTGTCGTTTGTGTCTCTGGTTGTTGATTTTTGTTAGCATAGCTATCCTTACCTTGAGCCAGAATTAAGTGGCAGTGGCAGTCATCTTCAGGTTATTCTATGGAAGCCCAGTGTGTTCCCAGGTCAGGTGGGACATATTGTCATGATACAGGCAGAACGTAGCTGTGGGAAGAAGGTTTTTGGAGCTCTCTCTCAGACACATAGGACAAAAGACAAGAGCGCAACGTCCAAATCCCCACAGTGATTAGAACACAAGGAATATGAAACAAAAACACAACATGACATGCCGATACAAGGAAACACCAATAAAAGACAATCAATGACTGTCCATGAGGAAATGACATGCAACTGCGGTCCTTGTCATAAGGAAGCTGTCTTCTGTCCTAGTTGCTCTCTGCATCTATAATTCCAGGACACCCCTTTGGCTTAGAGGTAATCAGCCACTGAGTTTCTTTGTGTCTGGTCCAGCCAACATTCATAGTCCCGCAGCCAGGTCAGACTGTCATTCTAATCAAAGGTACAGGTAGGCCCCCCTCCTCCCACATCGTCTGAGGTGTTAAAAATGGATTTTCCGTACTCCTTTCGCCTCAACATTTTTTCACCAGACATGGTCTGAAAGCAGAGGGACGGGAACTTAATACGCAGCCCTTAGACAACTTCCCATCCAGGTTCTTACACTGCACTGTCCGGCTCTGCCAGCCAGTGTCACATGTCCTAGAACAGGTCATCCAGGAGCCTGTTACCCAGCCAGGCCCCGATGTTGAGGTGGACATAACCAGACCTAAAAGTGGCTGAGAGACCAAGATGGTTGGAGCAGAGGGGGATGTTGCACTGCTACTGGTGGTTCTGACCACGGCGGAAAGCGTTGTAGCGCTCTGAGCAATGGTCAGTTTCGGGTTAGGGATGGATGCCGATGGATGCTGTGCACTTGTCCGGTAGGGCATGTAGAAACTGTAGCGAATATCTAGAGGCTTCTTTGCATCTGTTGCTAGAATCTGGACTACCAAAGCTTCTTGAAGGGCCCCAGGACCCATGCTGTGAAGCCACTCATCCCGTTGGCTCCAGCCACTGTAGTTGAGCACAGAACCGTTGAGCGGGATGATTGTCTCAGAGGTGGAGATCATGAACTTTCCATTCAAGAGGTAGTCGCCATTGGGGCGCCGAAGAGCCAGGTAAGCGCTGTAGCGGGTCTGGTCCTTGGCCTTATGCTGACGAACCTTGAGGTGGGTGGAGCCCGCGGGTATCTTCACCACGTCAGTGTAGCCCTTGCTGTCGATGAGACAGAAAGTAGAAATGAGCTGATGAATTAATGAATTTGCGTTTCATGTTAAAAGTCCTCTCTCTTTTTTTTCCAGGCTAATTACAATCACTTTCATACCTCTTCTTGGTGAAGTTGCCCACAACACGTATACACCCTGTGCTGTCACCCCCACATACGCCACACTTGTCATACTGGAGTTTTGAGCCGATGATGCCATCGCAGCCCGTCCGCACACACTTCCCCTTCACACACACCGAGCTGCTGTAAGGACGGCACTCGGTCCCATCCGTCACCTACGAGCCCATGATAGAATCACAGTCAGCTTCTGCTTTTTCATGTCAGGAAATGACACTGCAACAGCATCTGAACTCACCCGCTGAGAGAATACCACATAGTACCCTGTTCCTTTCGCTCTGCAGGTCAGTTTGCAGACATCTTTAGGGAGCACTCCTGCGTACTTGGGCACCCACTCAACAAAAGTCTTCACGCCTTTAGGGTCTGTCTGGGGACCATTACGCACCTCGCATTGCTCCTCGCGGAAACTCTTAACTGAAAGTTCCATTTCAAATGGGTTGAAATCAAGGATTGACTTTAGAAATACAAAAGCGTTGTTGTTTTTTTGTAATTATTCCCTGGCATTGGTACTCACCTGAAGGTGGACATGGTGTGACGTTGCAGGACCTATAGATGGCTCTCTTGCCCGTGCAGTAGCGCCCGTTGTTCCGAGGTGGCGGGTTGTTACAGAGACGTTGGGCAAACTGCAGCCCACCTCCACAAGTTCTTGAACACGAGCCCCACGGTCCCCATGAGCTCCAGCTGCCGTGGTTGGATGCCTGAAAGAGAATGAGTGGATGAGTAAAGGTAAACGATGTTAGCAGTCAGTGGGATCGCTCGCCAAGCTACGTGGAACCAGCAAAGTCCTTTGGATAAAGAGGCTTACGACAAGCAAAATGTGGCCTGCACTTTGTGTGGAAAAGGCTCGCGCTTCATCACTTTGGAGAAAACCCCAAAAGGAATCCTTAAGGTACTGTAGTTATTTCCAGGTTTCTTTTTTCCAACCAGAATTATAATAATCACAACTCGGCGATTATTGAACCGTCTTTATCCCAGAGACAGACTGATTTGCAATCATGCTAGACGATGCAAAGATACATCCAAAGATTCCTGCTAAATCTCTAATGGAAGGTCTAAACGTCGGTCTGGTC
The DNA here is from genome assembly GCA_015343265.1 of Pao palembangensis. Lineage (NCBI taxonomy): Eukaryota > Metazoa > Chordata > Actinopteri > Tetraodontiformes > Tetraodontidae > Pao > Pao palembangensis. The sequence continues at coordinate 6,549,370 of CM027085.1, read as the reverse complement.
TTCAGACAAGGCAGTGAAAATGAAGCGTGTCAGAACCTAGGCCTACACAAATACGGTCGTCTGCCAAGGAGTGGGTCGGATCGCCTGAGCATCATGTGACAAGTAAACACACATGCACACACAACTTTTCCACCCTGAAACACACCCAAACATGCAGCCTGCCAACTCACTGCAGCCAAAATTCATGTAAGATCCATAAAAGTAGGCCAAGGAAAGAGATTAAACTGATAAGTATTTGGTATAAACTGATCAACCCACACAATGAAGTCAAAAAACAGAATGAGAGATTTGTATTTTCTTCCCTCTCTGTTCGCTTCTTTTTTTAGTAGCTGCCCTATGACAAATTAGTGGAATTGGGTCCTTAAAACATAAATTTGTTAACTAAAGAAAGACTCTTTTTAAGTTATTTTTTGTCTCTCATTACAAAAATCTGCCTCTTTTCTCATCGTTTCTCACTTTATGCTGCCCTCTGTCCATCTTACCGAATAGTGCTTCTTGCGGGTCTTGTCCACGCACTTTCCCTGAAGGCAGATGCGTCCTTTCCCGCAGGGTGTTCCTTCCACGGCAGGTAGCTTCTTGGTCAGACACACCATCTGTCCTTGGCGGATCACGGCGCACCACAGCCGGGAGCATACATCCATCCCCGGGCAGACAGTGTGCTCGGGGCCAAAGGCCAGGCGACACTGGCGGACAGCATCATAGCTCTGCCCCGGTAATTCCTCGGGACCCAAGAGGGGCTGGCGTGGAGAGTCCAGGAGACATTCAGCTAGAGAAAAAAATAAAGATGTGAGGATCTGCTTGAGAAAACACACAACTGGAAAGAAACAACAGTTGTGTCTGTTTGGCTACAACCGCACTCACCATTCCCATCATCAAAGAAGTCTGTGATGGTCGCCGAGGTGCAGCGGCTCCAGGGCTTGGAGGCGTCAATGGAGGTGAGGATGGAGGACATGAGACGCTTATCGCTGTTCACCCCGAAGCGCTCCTCGCAGAACTTCGAGTCGTCGTGCGACAAACCCAAAAGGTGACCTGCGGGTTAGACGACATACAACGTTCAGATGTCAGATGAATCACAGCCTGGCATGTCTCTATAATTGCGTGCTGATGTGCGCGCGGATCTATTCCTACCGATCTCATGAGCGACTGTAAATGCAGCGTGAAGGCCGTCATCCTCGATGACGGCACAGCTTCTCTCCGGAGAGCAGATGGTGCCGACATCCGCCATGCCCAGGGTGTCGCAGGAGTGGTGACCACAGAGGTCCTAGAAGAAGGAGATACAGTAAGACCCAACTCTCACGTGCCAGAGATTGCAGAGAAAATAACGGATTTTTAGCCAACAATGATTAAAAAAAAAAAAAAAAAAAAAAAAAAATGGGGCTGTTCTGCTGTGGTCTCGTGACAAAAGGTCAGTATTCATTTCAAATGCTAATTCTTTAAACACAGCTGTGTTGTTTTTGTTATCTGTGATTGTCTAGTTTGGTCACGTCAAGTCAAAAGTTATATAGCCTATTTTGTTGTCGTCGTCGCTATTTTTAAACCTCACACTTTCAAAAAGGCTCTTATGCTCGCACATTTTTTTCCTCATCAAAACAGATTAATGAGGTCTGGTTCTGTTATGGCTGTCATTTCTTTCCACAACTCAAGCCATGTGTTTCTACTTCAGCGTGGCCTAATTTTTCCTGGGAATCCATCTTAATTAGGAAATAAGCTGCTAATGTGCTCTGTGCTCCCAGCGTTTGTTTAGTTCTAATTTGTTGTCATGTAATGATGTGCAGTTGTAATTTCATAATAATTCACAAGCGGTATGCACTCTGCTGGCTGTTTTCTTCTCGTTTCATCGAACCACAGCAGAGATGCAGTATGATGACTGACAGTCTTTTTTTTTCATGATGTTTTCCAAAAAGGGCATTAAAAGCCTTAATTTCGGGGGGTGCACCATCAGTCCCACGAAGGGATTTTAGGGGAGGAATTCTGAAACCTGCAGTTCCAGACACTGGTAAGGCCTGGTTGGATTAAAAGTGTTCCGTGCACCAAACAATGCCCGGGTGCATCTCCCCTACTGCAGTTCTTCAGATCCTACTCCCTTTTTAAAAACTCCAATACAATTTTGGCACTAAAACATTTATATGAATCTGAGCAAAAAGCTTGAGTAAGTCTTATATTTCTTATATAAATCCCTTATATTTCCAAACATCACTCTATTTCCTGCTGGCTGCCCACATCTCTGTGTCTACCTCGCGTTGCTCCAGATTACACAGTATTGATCATGATTCCCACACATGTCCATGCAGACGAGGCCTCCGGGCAGCGCCGCCCGGCCCCGCTGAGCGCAGAGATCAATCGGTTTAATCACGCCATCTCATCTGAGAGTGAATGCCTGCACCGCACTACGCGGAAGTACACACGCATGCACACATCAATGTCCTGTGGAGAGGATGACAGGCCTGCTGGGTCATGGGTGAGAAGCCTCTTCGGGGAGGATGTTTCCCGTTCTGGGCTTGATTGGATTAGAACAAACCATCTTGTGTTCTGGGCTCGCACGGAGGATTGGACTGGCTGAGAGCACGTCACACATAGAAACACACACTTTCACAACCGTGCTCTGATGAGCTCACATCAGGGTACGTGCAAGCATCTAAAACACTTGTTTGCAAAAAACACTTGCAAAAAATTAACAGGAAGTACGTCTGCCATTGCGAAATGATGACTAGATGCAGGAGAAGTAAACAAGCCAAATAAACCATGAGTTTGTAGAAACAATCTTAGCAGATGTTCTTGTACTGCAAAACTGCTGAAGAGCTTTTGTTTGCTAGCCTGTGTTTTAAGTTGACTTATGAAGTTGCACTGAGTATGATCAGCAACTGTATCCCTTATCAGTCTAGGCCCATCTGGGTATAAAAAATAAGGAAAACTTGCAGATCTTACAGAAAACTGACAGCAAAACTTGGTGGATAAACTATCTAAAGGCCACAGAGCTGATAAACTCTGGTGCTGACCAAGACTTACACTCGAAACGTTTAGCAGAAACTTTCACTTCATCATAATGCAGACAGTTTTGAAAACATTTGCGTCCGGACCGCTTAAACCCTACAGAGACCTTTTTATTTTGTCTGTTTCTGTTTCCCACACTCGTTCAAATCTACATTCTTTCATCCTTCCTCGTTCATTTATTTACTCATTTGCCAAACTCCCACTTTCTTGTAGCAGAACTGTTATGGTTTCAATCCCGTTTGTTTGCCCGGCATTTGTGGCGTAACAGGACACACGTGGGCAAGATGTTGAAAAACGGGAATCTCCTCTTGGAAATTTTAAGGCAGCGTGAGGAAAAATACGATGACATTTTCGTGTGCTATTTAGTTGCTGCGTACTGTTTCCATCCCAGGGCTTCCTACACACATGAAGAGGGAGGGAAAGATAAATACCTTCAGGACCACAGGAAATGAAAGAGAAGAACACACAGAACAGGGAGTTATAGAAATATTGGCAGAAATAACAAGAGAACAGGTGGCAAGCTGGTTGTGGGGGTCAGAGTGGCGGCGTGTGTGTGTGTGTGTGTGTGTGTGGGTGTGCATGTGCTGCTTGCAATCAAAGGCAAAGCCTGTGTTAAACAAACAGTCTTCCAGACGCACACAGAGTTCAGAGTGAGTTTAGCTTCAGTCAGCGTGTTGAAAACACATTTCAGGCTGATTCAACAAAACTAAGACCTTTAACTCAAGATTACTGTCAGGACGGAAAAATCCCGGCTGACTAAAGCGACCCAGATCATTGGAATGTTATATGAACTGCAATTATCCAGCACAGTGGCGTGACAGCAGAAGCCACGTGTTCTTTATTCATACACCTCTTTATGTGATCAAGCGCTGCTTTAATGTGGCTAATGAAACATCTGTTGTCTGAGAGAGTTCCCTCCTCTTCAGAGAGACAAAGGTCGGACTTTGCCTGTCCTTTCACAACTCTTATTTTGAAATCGCCTCCATCTCCCCTTCGCTGGCACCAACTGGGTGAAACTACATTGAGATCGGAGCGATCCCTCAAAGCAAGCAGTCTGACGCCTTTCTGTGGGAATTTTCTCATTCCCTCAAGCAGCAGCTGGAAAAGGATCAATGGATCATGTTCAGCAGTGTTAATGCCAAAAGCTACCTAGAAACACACTAGTGGACTAAAAGAACAAGTTATTAAATGAGTCATTTATCATAGACTAAAAACACATTTTCAAAATGTGCCTTTGTGGTGAACTGTCCCTTTAATTCAGAATCTGATAGTTCTATATTCTCACCATATGATTCCATGTAAAGTTGGTAAACTGTAACAAAGTACTTATGTAATGATGATTGATGTGGCAGTAACGTGCAGTGCACAAATACAAGTCATTTCCCCTACATGTGTTAAAGATGTCGTTAAGCCATCCATCCATGCCCTGATTGTGGGAATGTGCACACGGTTCAGATCTTCCTCTTCCTCCCCCCAGTGTTTGGATGTCTGTACATTAAAGTGTACATTTCCCAGTCCTCGCCCCCGTCACAGCTACTCACTCTATTTGTTTTGGCTGTGTGGACAGTTCACACATGCTCCACTTGGACTGGCATGTGTTGACAACCTGTGTTGACAGCCATTGGATGCTAAACTCTTGACAAGACACGTGCATAACCCTTCAAGCTGTAATGTATTGGTGACATTCGGCTGCACTCCCGTTTGCAATCTGGGGCTAATTAGCTTTTGAGCAATGACCTTAGCTCAGACTGAAAAGGGGGAGAAATAAAATGACTTTGGCTGTGAAAGATTACTCCCTACATGGCCTCAAATAGGTCTGTAATTGTGCACCTTTTTCTGGTTTGTTATGCGGATATCTATTTTTGTCCAGCATTTCCCTCTACAGTCAGAGCTTTACCTCCCTGTCAGGGTCCAACTATTTTGCAGGTACAGCGCTATGCTAGGTTCACTGGAATAATTTAATTCAATTTTGAAGCGGACTGCAAAAAGGAAGTTAAGTTTCACTTTCAGTTCTGTCCATACAAAACCCAGTACATTAGCAAGCATGTTCACTAGCTAAAAACACGTTCACTAGGTATAGAACTTCCTCTTATTTAATACACTCATTATGGATTCATTTCAGAAGAAATTAAGGCCCAAGTACCATATTTTGAACGTATTATAACAAATCTGACAGTGTCTTGACCTGAACTGTGGTTGAAAAGGTGAACAGTTATGGTCATCACAAGTGCCTGCTAGATGAGTGTGGCTAGAGGAGAAAGGACGCACACACATGCATGTAAATATGAGCGGTACAACTCTCTGTGACCCCCTCACAGTGAGGCTTTGTCTGCTGTCCAAGTCCTGAACAAGAGAGCACAGCCATGCATGCACAGAGGTACACCCTCGGAAGAGCCCTGAGTCCTCTCAATGTGACTGTTGTTTTGTTCGGGTGCTGGTATGTGTGCAGCGGCGTGATACTGAACTATGGGTCAGTTTACTGTGGATATGGTGTGCTGGACTAATTGGACCGGACCACAAAAGGATCAGTTCTCTCCAGCCAAGTGCTGTGCACCCCCAGTCTCTGGGAGCAATGGACTGGTCTGACTATATGGTAATAAAAATAGATTTCAGATCTTCAGATACCTAAAAAAAAAAAAAAATGACATTAGTTTATAGCTTTACAACACAGGCATTTTGAAACATTTACCTAATCTTGAAATGAAGTACTATCATTATAGTTCTATATCAATTATAGTTCATCATAGCTATATGTCCTGATATCTAAAAGGATGTATAGTCTCTCCAAATGAGAGGAATGATACAATCTGCTAACATCTACACAATAAAGTGAAGGAGAGATGTGTGTGAATGAAGGTCAGCAGGCAGGTGTGTAAATAATGCACATGCTGAAGAACGAATACTCTGTGCAGACTAATGTCTAGAACATAAAACTGTTTGCAGCCTTGCACTCTTCCATCATTTTAGTGCAATGTGTTTCTCAGTAAAGCCCTAATGCACATATTTGTGTGTTTTCTATGCCTTCAGATTTTTCCTCAGGTACTCTTCTTCTGAGTGACTTTGTGTCTCACCAAACTAACTTTAACATGATATTTTCATTTTTACTCAAATATGAGTGTCGGCTGTTTTTACCAACCCTGCATGATTGACTGGTTTCCTGTCTCGAAGTGCCTCAATAACATGTTTCCCTGCTTGACCTGACCCTGCCCATCCTGCTAAACTGCAACCACCAGAGGATTTGCCAGTCTCCTGCCCTCTCCCGACTTGTTCTTCCAGTTGCGTTGGCAAAAAGGCTTAGCAAGGAGCCGTGAGGTTGTTGGCACAATGGACTGTGCCACTTTCCCAGCTAGCTCACCTCAGGTATGTACTACCAGCTGCTTAGCCAATGTGTGACAGTGCCAGCAGATCTGAAGTAACACTCCAGCTGCTGCTTGCCTCTTTCAACCGTAAGAACCTGCCTCAGCTGAATACACCGCAATCCAAGGCGAGTCACCTGGCACGTCAACCGAAGCTAACCACATAAAGCCACGCCCGGAGGGGTGAAAAATGCATGCAGATCTGATTTGGGATAGCGAAAGTCAGGGATGGTGGTAAAAGCTGGGCTAAAATGAGTGTGGTCTCGGTAAATGAATGGCTTTTCTCAGGGTTGATGTATTTGTTTTCCTGACAGCTCCCAGCCCCGGCTGACAGACGCTGGAAAAGTAACTGCAAAAAAATGCGCAGACTGGGGTGATGAGAGAGCAGGAGGAGGGAATGCAAGGCGAAGATGTCTGACTGCAGTGTTCGGAGGAATTTTAGTGATATGTCTGCACTGAGCACACAAACCTCCGAAACTCAGGGGAAGAAATTGCGTGTCTGGGGGCCTCCAAGACTTTTGTTGTTCCGTCAGACAGTCTGTGTGTGTGTGTGTGTGTGTGTGGTGGTCTGGAAAAACACAAGCCCAAATGACATGTTTGTTTTTTTTATGTAAGCAAAAATTCAGCAAAGAAAAATACAGGTCAAATCCATGCAGTCAGACGTGTGGGCAGCAGCCTGGGCTGTCTGGTACACAGTTGTTAAAAGTACACAAAACCCAGATCACCCACCTAAATAACACTCGACTAAAGGGTGTCATATCAACTATAATTTCTTAGTTTCCCTGTGCTCAAGTGATAAAAAAATAACTATTGGTTTTATTTATTTAGTTGCGTCGATAATTATTAAACGTTTTTAAAGATATGCTTATAAAAAATAATTGTTTTAGTGGTATATGTGTGGCATATTAAAGTCTAAAGCAGCAATGTTGAATTCCACTTATAGTTATTGCATTATAACCCATCCGCAACCGCGTGTATCACCAAAACATAAACAAACAGTGACGTCACACCGGCGTCACACCGACGCGGACAGGTGGAAGTGCGGCGAACGATGAAGAGCTTGTTTACCTGCCTGGTGAAGAGGATGGCGGCGTCGTGGTGGTGCTGGTGATCGTCGTCCAAGGGGTTCTGCTGATTCTGCCACTTACAGAAGCTCTTCAACGTGGCCGCAGCGTTCTTGGATACGTCGAGCCCCTTCTCCTTCTCGCTCACCGTGGTCACCTTCACCACCGACAGGCGGATGGGGTTCTCGATGCTGGCGTGCCCGTACAGTTTGGAGGCGATGGAGGCCAACGTGAGCAGGTAATGGTTCAGGTCTTTGCCATACTTCTTGGTCATAGTCTCGTCGGCCACCAGGAGCAGCTCCACGTGCCGTGCGCGAGAAACGGATCGCTTGCGTCGCCGCTCCGGAGCAGCCGCGATCTGACTCCACCACCTCCTGTCGCGTGACCCGTGGGGGCCATTCTTACCCGCGAGCCCTTCACTGTCATGTCTCCCCCGCCTGTGACGTTTGAGTCGGCGTCCTCTGCGCCCGTCGCGCGTCCCGCAGCTCTCGCGCCCTTCATGCATCGCCTCAAAGCCGAATTTCTCGCGCGTGAACGCGTGGAGCGCGCTCTCCGCGTCCTTGTCCTGTAAGGTGCGCACGTCGTGCTCGTGTCCCTTCGCCCTGATGATGGGCGTGATAGTGTAGCGTGAGTGGTTCACGGCAAAGAAGCCCTGCAGACCCCCGCCACAGAGGTTTAACACCGCCAGGGACTCCGGGTTGGAGTCAACCGTCCCGCGATATACGCATTCCCGCTGCAAAGGTGCGGGGCTATCCCCCATCATAGCAAACACATACTGGGAGCTAAAGTGATGCGACAGCACAGACTCATCCCGCTCCATGTCCAGCTGAAAGCGGCTCCCATCCAGGTACAGCAGGTAGCCCACCTTTCCCCCGCCGTGGTAAATCCTGTCAATGGTCCGGACGACTCCGTCGGTCCTGCGTGCAGGTGCGAGAAGCGAACCATTCGCAGGTGGGAGAAAAAAACCTTGGAAAGCGGGAAACCCGGCTGCCAGCTCCAACTCCACGACGCACAACAACAGTAGCCATAAGCTGAGCATGCCCTCGGCCAGAGCACCAAGGAGCCGCATCATTGTTCATTCCAACCCGAAGAACATCTAAATCCACTAAAACAACCCCGGAGTGGCCGGAGAGGCAACTTTGAGTACAGCTTTCCCCACAAAGCGCATCCTCCCGGTGTCCAAATCTCCCATGAAACCACAACCAGCAGCAGCCCACGGGGGAGCAAACAAAACTATGGAGAGAAAGAAAAAAAGGAAAAAAAGAAAGAGAAGCAAGGAGAAAGAGTAAGCAGGCTGGGAGCACTGAGCTGAACTTGAAGAACAAAAACTCAAAGTTTGCTCTTAATAGGACCCGAAGAGAAAAGTCCTGCCCCCTTTGCGTTCAATCACCACTCCTCCACTCCCCCGTCTCTCTCTCTCTCTCTCTCTCTCTCTCTCTCTCTCTCTCTCTCTCCCCCCCTCTCTCTGAAGTACTGGAGGAGAGAAACCTGCTGTCACCAGAGTATCTTCTGTGGCCCCACTGAAGGATACAGGAGTCCATCAACTTCATTTTGATTCCGAACAAGAACCCGCCCAGGTTTATAAATCATGCACAAGCTCAGCAGTAGATTTAGGAGTTTTACTGAAGAAGAAAAAATATGTGCAGAGTTGCAGGTAAACAAAACTCTGGTCTAAGTTTTCCCACACAAAAGAAATCGTAGTCACGCACTTAAGATTAGTCATGTGCTTTTCAGGGAATCATTTCTGTGGTTGTGTGCCATGTTGAACATATTTCCAATGCAAGGGACACTTCATTATGTTATAGTTTGTTCGACATAGAAAGAACGTTTTCCTATCTTGTCCACTGGAGGGCAGGGTTGGGGGCACGTTTGTTGTTTTAACGTGCAAATATGCTAAAGATACATTTTATTTCACTCTGAAAAATCACTACTGAGGGCACTTTATTAGATTTTGTTCACCAGGGAGAAAAAAACCTCACATCCGTAAGGGCACTTCCCCCCACATTTTATACACTAATGGTATATTCACTAGCAACAATGGAGGATACTTTTTTTTTTTTTTTTTTTACCCTGTAAAGGCAGTATAGAGGGCAATTTATCATTCACTTTAAGATCAATACAGCAGGCACTATGTTGCTATTTGGGTATTTTAACTGACAACTAAACTGTCTCAGCAAAAAATTCTGTATCTTAAAAACAGCATTACCTATATTTGTGCGCTTTTAAAACTTTTACTCCTTTAATAATTGAAGGCTCAATTGCGTTAAGAATTTACTGGAGAGTTGCCGCAAACTAGCAAGGGACATAATTGATAATTTATAGAGCATTTCCTGAATAAGAGTTGCAGTTCTGCCTTAGACATTTAATGGTGTGTGTATGTGTGTGTGTGTGAACATGCATACTGTTAGCAGCTATATTTCGTCGCATAGGTACAAGAAAAGGCTAGAAATGATTGGTTGTTTAAGTGCACCTGAAGGGAAGTGCGTGCAATGGTGCCATTCGAATGTCATACTTAGCCACACATCCCTGGCTAGAGATTTGCCACTCCCTGAGAATGCAGCCATCCAGAGAGTGGCTTTTCTTAAAACTCTAACGTTTTAAGCTGATTTGCTGAGTCACCTAACAACTACAACCTTTGCACACCACAGAAGGGGAGAGGGTGGGTGGGAGTTGAGGCCTCACACAGACACAAGCACACAAACACACAAACACATACAGAACTTGAGAAGAGATATTACGTTTCAACTGAGTAGAAAAAGGAGCCCGCAGCGGCTCTCATTGAGCGGCACGCTAATCATGTCGGGAGCGGGCGTGAGAGAGTGGGTGGATGGCGGAACACGGTGTGCTGCCACAGTAAGCCTCGGCACGGCTGCTGATAAATCCCAACAAGAAGGCCTGCCGAATGCTGAGTCTCGCAGCGGGTTTTAGTGGATTGAAATGTGCTGCCCCTGGAAAGTTGCTGTTATGAAACTTTTACAAAATATGCCTGAACTATCCAGATTCTCGGCATCTTTGCAAGCAGCAGCACTGCCTTCTGAAATGTACCAACAGAAAAGATGCACTTCCAGATAAAAGTCCTTGGGAATCTGGAATGATGAGAAGAAATCACCCAGTGCATTTGCAGATGTGCCCAAATACAAAACTACAGCAATTGGCAGAAAAAAAATGCTTAAAATTAAAACAACCAAGTCCTTAACAAAACTGGATTTACCGTTGTACATAGAGCTCTAGTGTAGCCTGTGCAGAATACACCCTGTGCAGTTACACACCTTTCTGACGTTTCATAGCTACCCTGCATTTCAGAGTGACCAACGACAGGTGGGAGGCTGAACATCAGGCATGAGCACAGCGGTCTGAGGAGATTCTGCAACTGTAAGTACAACATGGATCCATGAGTTAAGCTGATCTGGATGAGAATGTGTTACAACAGGGTGTGACGCTCCAATATCGCATTGCCTAGAAAACAGAAAGGGTCTTAGATACGCTATTTCTCTCTGCAGATCCAGATTGGTACTCAAGTTCATCTCCAAATCACCCAGCGGTTATGTAACACACCTCCCGCCCCCACTGTTTCTCGCTGTCTGTCCTCGAGCCTCGTCTCCAGCCGCCACCCCCTGCTGTCACTGCATGGATGCTTCTCCTTTACACCCATCCATCAGGTGAACCTGCAGAAAAAAAGAAACATTTGAGAAATAGATAAATGCTTGTTCAGTCCTGTGGAAAAAAAATACTTTTGTCTTCTTCAGCATGAAGTGAAACTCACCGAGTACTTAATGGGATTAATACACGTTTTGAAACATATTTCATCTGTAGGGTTGGAGCACAAGATTAAGCAACTTTCCACTGTCTGAACCAACACTTTCCCTACAACACCCCCTCCACATACACACACACACACACACACGCTCAGCTCCACTGGATCCTTTTTAATCCCCATCATCTGGAAGAGGAAATGTATGCCAAAGCGTCCATATGGACATAAACTGACTGCTTTCATCCACACACACAATTACACAGTAAACCCGGATCACATGTGTGGCTGCAGATAGTGCCAACCGAGCGTCACCAAAACAAGTGTGAGGACCCGCATGCCTAGCCACGTGTGTGATGACTGCAAGAGGAAGGAATTCAATACAGTTAATTGGCAAAGCCGATTACATAACCCGCAAGCTACAGTATCTCAGCGATGGTGTCAGAATTCCCTTGCGCTCCCTCCCATTCCGAGGTGTATTCCTTGTATCTGTTACCATGGCAACTAGGGAGCTGCGCACCCCAGGGGAAACATGTGCTCTTGAAGACACCTGTGCAGCTCAATTACTCATCAAGAAACAAACACAGCCTTCACAGGGTGTTTTCATCCACACTGTATTGTAGAATTTACAATTAAAAAAAAAAAAAAATTATAGAAAGAGGCACACCAATAAGGCTGTAACCACAGATGGCAATGCACTTTGATCCAAAAGATAAAAAAAAAAAAAAAAAGTTAACGTACAGTACCAGGTGGATTTATGTTGCTGGATTTCAATAAAACAATCGGAATAACAGTGTAATGCTCCCAATTTACAGCATTAAAATCACATTCACGCCCCACCAGGATGAAGAGCTCAAACCAGATATGCACAAGTTCAGTTTTGTTTGGCTGCAAGGACAGCACATTCGACACCAGAGAACGTCCTGGTGGGGGGGAAAAAAAAAGATACATCAAATAAGTGCCTTTGAAACCACCAATGTTATTTTTTTGGATTAATGTCAATATAGAAAAACATACGACACGGTGCTGTTGATGAAACGTGTTTACACCGGATGTCAGGCGAGTGAAAAACAAACACAGTATGTCTAGAAAATTGCATAAACACAGAAAGAAAAATACTTAAAAAATCATTTGCTGCTTCAATTATGCTGCACGTCACCATTGTGACTGCTGACCCAGTAATGTTCCACACGATCTTGCAGTTATTTTTTTACAACCTACAGTGCATAAATATTTTCATCATTTTGGTCATCAGAACCATTTATCTTTTATTGCTACATAGCAGCAACTATAGCTAGATATGATTATGACACCCCCCCACCCCCAGTACTGTACTATACTGTAAGTTTTAAACAATGCAGAGAAAATCAATATGCATAAACTAAAAAAAACAAAAAACAAAATCAATCTCTGCTGTACTTACTGCATATTCATATATTACTGCATATATTATATTGTGCCAAAGATAACAAAGAAACTTCACGTTATGATTAGCACCTCTTGTTGGCAGTACAAGCTTAATTCAGCACTATTACTTGTTTACCGCCCTGCTTGTAAAACATCTTTGTGTTACATGATATAAACTATAGACTATATAAACTCTGGTTGTCCGACTAACAGCGCTTGCATCCTCACACATGTGAACAGAAGCCTTTGGAGGAAAAATTCCTGTTAGCTGTGATAGTAAACAATGGTGCAAAAAGCTTGAACTAAACGTGTGGCTGCAGTAATGATCAGTAGTAAGTGAAAGTTAAATGCTTATAGTGGCCTCTCAAATAGAGGGACACAACAGCTCTATATTAGCATTGCTATTACCAATATTGTTCAGGTACGGTGTGATTTGCCTGAAACACTGGATTATTAACAAAAAATAAAGACTTTAAGAATAATTTCTAAAAACAAAACAAAGAAAACACGCATGGAAAAACAGAAATCTGAGTAAAAACAGAGTCTAAATTGGGATCCTGCAGCCTTCACTCTCATTTTCCCCTTCCCCCCCATTGGCTGAGCAGCAGTCAAAGGTGCGTCGTCGCCAACTGTTACACGGTCAGGTGATCCGGGATGTCCGAGCTCGCCTCCTACTGTTTCTCAGTCAGGGGGAGCACAGGGATGTACAGGGTTGGCAGGTTGGCTGCCGGTAAATCCTGGGCAGGTCTGCACAGACGCTGAAATCGCTGTGGAAGATCAAAAGCGAGCGGTTGGCTTTCAATGCAGTTTGGCTTATTTTAAGCTAGGAGGGCACTGGTGCAACCTGTTTCAGTGTTCCAGGGGTGACGGAGAAGGCGTAGATGGCCCAGATGGGAAGTAGAGAGACAGAGGAGAATGTAAGGATCAAACCGAGGGCGGTGGCCCAGGCCGGAGCAACCAGACCTTTGACCAGCCTGAGCGGAGACCAGTTTACCACCGAAAACAGGAAAGTGGCCTTAAGGAGACAGAGTACAACAGTTAAACCAGGACCGGACACAGGCCCATACATGGTGAATGCAACTCCATAAGTGCCAATTTCCTCTGGTTCCTTTAACACGTATGTACAGTAGATTTAGTCACAGATTTTTACTCCACATCACGACTTTTCTTCAGAATTATAAAGCTGGAAAGCTGGACTCACAGTGCACATAGCTGGGGTCATGTATTTCCAGCACAGTTTGAAGATGAACAGGGGGTTCTTGCCGGTCATGTGTCTGATTTTGGCCCTGAAGCGTTCGGCTCCTGCGGGTGAGAATACCTTCATCATGACATCATCACAGCTGTGGTTTAACTTGTGACCGGCATGGATGTCTCTATTTTTTAACTTTTTTTTTTTTCTAGATAGCAGCAGCGGGAGTGGCCGACTGAGTGGAATCTTAACAGCAGAACTGCTTGAATTATTAGCAGAAAGATGGCCGCGTACACACCAGTGTTTCTTATTGATTTGATAATGTGGCTTGTTAAATTTTTAAACTATTTCAGACATGTCACTTAGCACACATTTGATTCACAACAATACTGACTGCACCACTAAACCTCCAGAGCCGTGCAAGCAGTGCTCACTGGCCAAAGTGACTTTTCTTTAATTGGGGAAATTCAGACTGATGAGGGATTTTTCCTTCTAAGGTGAAACAGTTAACAATGTTACGGTGTTACTTTATAACAACCCCTTTTTCTTTTTAAAAATTTGAGTGAAAAACTCAAAAATGCCATTCATTAAATGTGTGTGCATGTGTGTGTAAAGAGTCCTGACCATTGTGTCCCACCTCTATTTAAGACCCCTCTTAACTGCTGCTCCACTCACCTACTGCTGGGAGAGCCATAAAAATAGGTATGTGTAACTCTCCCAAACACACACACTTCTACTTCTATCTTTGTGAGGACTTTTATAGACATACTGCATCACTCAGACACTTATCCTAACCCTAACCATCTCAACAAACCCCCTGACCCTAACCCAACTCTAACCACAACCTTAAAAGCAGTCTTATCCCTCAAACTTAAGTCAACATAAAGTTGTAAGGACCAGTCAAAATGTCCTCTCTTTGCTAGTAGAAAGAGTATTTTGGTACTCAATATGTAGCAAGTAGAACAACACACATTGAACACACACACACACAGAGACACAAACACACTTATTGCTGACCAACATGATTACACAGTCATTTGCCGGATACACAGGGAGCTATCTGATTGGTTGGCGATAAATTGGACGTCCTGATACTCCTCGTGGCTAATGACTGTTTTGACTGGTTAGGATAGCGTCTCCCCAGGCCACCAGACTGCGACTGAGAGGCGGCGAGGCTGACGGCTGATTTAGAGCCTGATTTAGGTATCGGCCATTAAAAGAGAGACAGACTTGGCCAGGAGCCAGTCTCCTCACAACAGCCACGTAAGTACACCGTCTGCTGACCGCAGGAATAGAGACAGAGAGGAAGTAGACAGCTTGACTGTGCTGGTTTAGGACTCTGTGTCCTACAAACCCTTATTTCAAATAAGTCACGAGACCATGAACTGGGTAAATCTTAACAGGCATCATGAGAATCACTGACTTGTATATTACAGCGAACGCTCTCAGATAGGACGGTCCTCGGCAGGATCGCCGATTCTAAAAAAGTATTTCAAATTGTGACCCCGCTCAAGCCACGCCACAGTTTAGCCTTTCGCTTCAGTCAGTGAGGGCCAGGCCCAGAGTGGGTGAGAAAGTTTCATAGTCTGGTTTAAATGAGCTCTGCATGCTTGAGTTTCAGCCGTCTACACACTTTTGGAATGGAACTATTCTCTCTCTGCTGTTGGAATGGTACTAAGCATTCACATCTGTGTTCAATCAGAACCAGATTCTGATCACCTCTGTTTTCAATAACGTGTCATTTGACGGTGTAAAGAATCGCATCATCTTATAGAGGTTCTTTCCTTTAGAATCATTGAATCCTTTATTGATACCACATGGTGCCAAATTCTGTTTTTTGGAGCAAAATTGCAGACAGAATGCTGACTCACTAGTTTTGAAAGTTGTTTGCATTGAATTGATCATATTTGTTTTGACAGTTGCCGTTTTTTAATCAAAACAAGTGGATTCAGTAAGGAGCTATCTTGCAACAAAAGATACGTTGGTCTCTGTACCATAAATCCAGCCGATGGCCACAGATTGGAAGATGGACAGCAGCAGCAGGCTGGCCCCGCTGCAGGAGTAGTGATCATAGATCTGAAACACGTAGATACCACCCTGCACAGAGGGAAAAGTCACTTTTATCCCATTAGCGAACTCATAGAGGAGAGCTGACCAGACACATTTATCAGCCTGTCCGTGCACTTACCGGGGTGACCATTACCAGTCCTACCAGGAAGCAGACAATGCAGACAAAGAGCAGCAGCAGCTCCCTGCGGTAGCCCCGTCGGATCAAGCGGGGGTAGAGGTCAGTCACTGACGTCATCAGCGCCTCCAGACTCACAAACTGGGGGACGCATGTGGGATTGTTTGCAGGTGATCACTGCTGTCAGGGCAATTTATGAAAGACGCGTGAGCGTGGGTGCGTGTGTCTACCTGTGTGTCCAGGCCCAACATGATGATCATGATGAAGAAGCAGACAGCCCAGAGCTGTGGGGCAGGCATCATAGATACAGCTCTGGGGAAGGCGATGAAGGCGAGCCCCGGGCCTGTCAGAGCACACCATGGACAGTTAGTGTGTGCACACGTCCACAAACTTGACCCGAATATCATGTCAACGCCAGAAATCGAATTAGGTTAAAGAGGAAGAAGATGAATGTTCAATAGATCAATAGATTAGCTTTGTATGGGTTTGTATGAGTTAAATTAAGTTTGTATTTCAAACAGAATATTACAAAATTACGGCAATACAGTCACAAACTGCTACTGCTACTTACACTGAGCAGCAACCACAAAACCCCACAGCTAAATGACTGTGAATAATGATAGTACGACAAACTAAAAAACCTGAACAACAGATTCGAGGTATTTTTGCAATACAGATTCTCACTGTTTTGTGCTGTTTACATCTACCCTATAACATATCCTACATACTACCCAATACAATATGCATTCTCCTTTGGTTGATTTCAAGATTATGGATTTAT
This sequence comes from Pao palembangensis, assembly GCA_015343265.1. NCBI lineage: Eukaryota > Metazoa > Chordata > Actinopteri > Tetraodontiformes > Tetraodontidae > Pao > Pao palembangensis. Next base: position 6,532,646 of record CM027085.1, on the reverse strand, counting down.
GCAGCACATCTACTTGAGATTTTGTAATTCAAACACATTAGAATGTAGCTGAAATGATCATAACTTAATGGTTGAACTCGTCACACCAAAAAACTCCTAGAATTTTATTTTTTATTTTATTTTATGTCTTCTTTGTATCCTTGTGGAATGTGTCATCTAAAATATTTCAACTTCAATTATTTTCTCCTCTATCCTTCCTCAGAACTTTTACAACTTGAGTAACAAGTATGTGATGGGATTGTAAAAAAGTTAGAGTTTAAGTATAGTAGGTATACTTAGTATGGTTGCCCAAAAAAAATGAAACTGGAGCAGATCTCCGATTAAGCAGAGCGCCGCGGGGCTTCTGGGATGCTACAGAGACGTGGCGCGGCGTGGCGCTCGCTGTGGAATGCAGCTATTCACTAGAATGGGAGTGTGTCAGCTACGCAGCGAGCGTGAGTGCAGTTATGTTTGGTTGGGTGGAAAAGAAACATGGATCACCTGACTGGGCTACTGTGGATATGTCCATGCCTTGCTCCTCAGCCATGAAGCCTAACATGGAGAAAATGGCAAAACCTGCCACAAAACTGGTGCTGCTGTTCAGGAGGCAAAGGAGGAAAGAGTCCCTGAAAGGTCAAACAGGAAAAGGATGTTCATTTAACATGACAAAAACAGAGGTCCTGGAGGAAAAAAATCCAATATAAATGTTTTAATTAGAGTGAAGTACAGTGTGTGTGTCTGTGTGTGTGTGTGCCCTGCGGTGTGAGAAATGTGGCAGCGGGGGTCTTTTCTTTGAGGTGTGGCCCTATCAGTGTGTTTTCGCTGTCCATTCCAACCATTCCTTCTGAAATCCGGCTGACAATTGGGAGCTCACAGATTACACTTTTCAGTGAATACATTATGTTTGAGTGTCTATGCGTGTGTGTGTGTGTGGGTGGTGGTGGTGGGGGGGTTGGGGGTGGTGAGAGCTGCTTGGTGTGTGTTTGACAAAGTGTCTCACTTATAGCAATTATTGTTGTATTTGTTATAACTGCCGAGGGCCGTGAGACTCCCCAGACAGATTCCATATGAGAAAAATATCTGGGTACCTGCGTCCATCCACACCTGGAGAGAAAGACAAAGAAAGAGAAGGTGGAGAAAAAAGGATGTTACAGTAAAGGTATGTAAAACATACTTATAATAGCCTTAAAGTAAATCTAACACACTGATAGAGCAGAAAACAGCATTCCTCTCGATTTCTGATAATTCAATATGTTTTTATTGTCATGGGTCAGGTTTGGTGATGAGTGGGAGCCAAGTCTCCCATGATACCACTGAACTGTATACAATGAAAAATTTGGCCTGTCCTCACCTTAGGAGCAGCTTTTTACTCTTTAATAATGTAACTGCTACTATAGGAGGCTATGTTTAACAACCATAACATTCCAGAATTGTCAATCAGCCCTCCAAAATCCCTCAAATCAGTTTCAGAACACTTTGACAAAATCTAAAATGTAAATAGAAACAGAATGTGATGAGTCACCAACCTGAAAAAGGAGACAAAAACACATTTTTAATCTCAATACTAGTGGTAAAGCTGCAGACACAAATATACAAAAACATTATTTTTTTCCCCTTAACTGAGAATCCTGTCAGTTTAACTGCAGATGAGATAAAACCGCACTTCAAGCGTCAGGCCGAGTCCCCTGCCTGAAGGAGCTGCTAAATATTACCTGTAAGTGTGTGTTCTTTGTACCTGTGGGTCTGCCAGGCGTGTGATTTCGGGTTTGAGGTAGTAAATGATTCCCTGGCCCGCTCCTGGAAGGGTGACGCCACGCACCAGGAGCACGAGCAGCATGACGTAAGGGAAGGTGGCTGTCAGATACACCACCTGTCAGATACACCACCAGGATGTGGCCACAGCAGCAGGGTGGGAGAGAAATCATGAGGAATTTGATATTTACATAGAAAGAAACTTGAAGAAAACCTCAAGACCTGTAACATTATTATCCAGTGAACTATACCAGGGCCTGAAATACACAATGTTCAGCAATATATCTTATCAGATTCCTGATAAACTTTATGACATGTCTATAAAAAGAAATATTTTGACCATGTAGCTTGACATTGAGTACAAAACTAGATTTAATGCAACATTTAAAACCACAAATAGGCAATCCTATGGCTTTAATATAAAACATTGTATTGTAATATCTATATCTTGATTTATGTAGCCTGACATTGGTGTGATTTCCACTCACCTTTCCAGTAGACTTGACTCCCTTCCAAACACAGAAGTAACAGATAACCCAGATAGCAGCTAAACACAGAGCCAGTTTCCAGTTGATTGGACCGAGTTTGTCTAAATTGTCCGAAAGGTTGAGAACTTCTCGCCTACAACACACACACAATCAGTATAGACAATCTAAAACGGGGAAAAAAAAAACAAAAAAACATCCTACTTAAAGTAAACATTACACTCACTCCCAAAACTCCATGACAGGAGAGGTGGCGTTCTCGAGGAGGCTGCTGTTGACCGTTTGGTTTTGGTGGGTAAAGAGGATGCATGTTTCTGTAGGATGACACAAAATATTAAAAAAGCAACGCTGTTGTTTTGAAAACCTGCAGTGATGCTGGCTGCCTGCGCTGACCGGTGTTCCACGTGTTGTTACAGTGTGACCAGGGCAGCTCCGCCTGGAAGCTGTAGACCAGGTAGAAGAGTGCCCAGGCCAGGATGACGATGTAGTAAACGCAACCGTGCAGGATCATCACCTGGCTGGCATAGCCAAGACCTGTGAGGACAAACGAGGTGAGATGATGTCCTGTCAGTACACACCACATAAACTACGATGCACTGAAGCCTGAACAGATTTACCAGAGCACTTTGGCCCCTTTCTTTAATAACCTCTATTAAAAGTGAGTCCATATAAAAACATCTTACTCCATTATGCAAGCATGGACATACATTACTCACCCTTTGAGAGCAGAAAGAACAACAACAGAAGATTTAAATATGCATCACCAGATGCTAAAATGTTTAATGATCAGAAAATACAGAATGAGTACCTCCAAATAATGGGCAGATGGCCCTCCAAGCACTGACCCCGCCCAGACTGGTGTACTGTCCAAGTGAAGTCTCCAGGAGGAACAAAGGAATGCCACACATCACCAGAAAGAGCAGATAAGGAATGAAGAAGACACCTGCACATACACAGGTAGCATGAAGAACTAAGGACTATTACATTTCATAAGCAAAGATGAGAATAAATGTATGCACATTAACCAAAATCACCTATATATGGAGCTTCTCCTTTAATCATGATGTATTATTACAGTTAATGGTTCAATTGTGATCAAACCAATTAAACAAAGTATCATAGCTTAAACTAATTTAACTTAAACTATTTTTCCACTAAGATTGGGAGATGTACAGATTTTCTACACACTATCACATCTGGTGTGATGAATAGGATTAAGGTAAAATCTATCAATTCATCAATGTTTTTTCTTTTCCTTTCCATTTTCCCAACTTGCAAAACACCTACACACTTAAAATCCAGTTAAAAAAATACTGAAACTGCAGTATAATCATTTCAGCTACCTAGTGCTAAGCACATGTGGAGGAACAGGGTTCTGTTGTCATAAATGATGCAATTTAGAAGCAATTCAGCCATCTTTCTGGCAAATATTGCACTGTTGCAGTAACTGTGTACGGCTACTAACTTTCTTTCCTGATCATTTTCTTGTTTTTTTTTGCTCAAACACAAATATGATCAGAAACAGTATAACAAGCACACTTCTGGCATTGACAATGTGATTGATCTATATTACACCCCACCATACACTGCACTGGGGGTTGAACAGATTACATTTAAGACTAGCAACATTTCCCACACAGTCACACTGTGGGGCCCACAGTCATACACCAACAAAAGAGAGGGAAAGAGAGTGAAAGCAACACAGTAACCTCTGCTGTCATGTGCTTTACCTCCTCCGTTCTTGTAGCAGAGGTACGGGAACCTCCAGACGTTACCCAGGCCGATGATCTGTCCTGCCACTGCCAGCAGAAACTCAGCCTTGTTGGCCCACTGGCCCCTGGCATGTAAATCATCATCTTTGCTGGCTTTTACTCCATTTGGTGCATTGTTTTGGAGGAAAAACGGTTCAGCCTGCTGCAGAGGTATTTCATTGGCCATGACTTAAGAAACACTTGGTCCTATTCCTGAGGGAAAGTAGAATGCACAAAAAGTTAGCTTTAAAACAGGAACGACACTTGTGTGTGAACGACACTTGTGTTGCATGTGTTGACTGATTTTGGTTCGATTCACTTCTTGTATACATGGGCGCCATAAAAGGGGGAAAAGGTAGGAAGATTCTAAGGGCCCATGACTGACGGGGGCCCTCCCAACTTTAAAAAAAAAAAAAAAAAAATCATTATTATTATTTGATTAAAAATAAGGTAATTAAACACATTTACTCATATTCTCATAACATGTACAGTATGTCAGAGATTTTGACTTTACCCCCCCATATGGTATAGCCCGAGTTGCGCTAGACTGCCTGCTACAGTCCGAGTTGTGCAAAGAGTGCAGAGAGGCTGCTGCGATGTATGGTAAAGCAAAGTCTGGGTTCCAAATGAGGAGAGAGAGATCTAAGGGCAACAATATGTCACCCAGTTTTTCTCAAGGAAAGTTGGTATAGTCTTTGAGTGGTTGAAATCAAGCTGCTTGCTAGTTTGATGTCCACAATGAGATGTTTAGCTAATTAGATGTTTAGCTAATTAAACTAAATAACTTTCCCCGCTCTCCCTACCAGACTCAGCAACTATGTCTCCAGGTGCAGTGTCTCCCCACAACCCCCTCCAACCACATGAACCCCACCAGAAGGTGAGCAACGTGGAACGTCAGTTAGCTTTATTGAAGGGGGTCTGTGTGAATGATGTTTTTGTCTCTTTTTTCCTCTCTTTATCTGTACTAATTCAAGAGAACTAGGCTAATTTTTCCCCTGTCAAACACCCTTTCTTTTTTCACATAATGCTAAGTATCTGAATCAAAAAACAGGCTACAGCCTCGTCTTTTTGCGATGCTGGCCATGTTGAAGCATTGAGTGATTGAGTCTGTGTTAATGTCACAGAGATGACTCAAATAATACCTTGAAATCAGATATTTTGTTGCTTACTGGATTTTAGCGGTCCTGCAAGGGGCAGTTTGTTGAGATTGCTTTTAAAATGCAAAACAATTAATGCATGCATGGGCTGCAGCTGCATGCATATTAGTAGAGATGTGCATATTTTTTTGCACATTGCCTCTTACTGTTTCTGGAGCTAAGAGAGCTTTCAGTAAGCTAAAACTTACTAAAACTGGTAACAAAAAAAAAACAAAAAACTATTTGAGGTCTATCATGTCCGTGTCAATGGCAGGTTATGGAGGAAGGGGAAAAAAATGGCGAAAATAGATCATCCAGACAGCCATTTATTTGAATCAGGACCCTCACTATCACAAAAAAACAAAACAATAAGAAATAAAAGGGTCTGACCAAAACAATGCATGTCCTGCCTCGTCAGGAAAAAGAACAAAAAAAGAGGAAAAAAGGTGAGCACATGTTGAGGACGTGTAAACTTAGAGATGGTCTTAAAAGCGCCTTAGGTCGACTGTTACACATGTCACAGGGAAGACTTTGCAGTCTTGCCATGTTATCCATTGAAAGTTGGCTAGAAAGCTGGACTTCAAAGACTTGATCAATGGCTTTGCAAGCAGGAAGGGCTCTTGGTGAATCAGGCTAATATTTATTGTAAAATGGCACGGCTATTAATATTAATGTAACATGATGCCCAAACTCTCTGACCAAAAAAAAAAAAAAAAAGATATGTCAAACAGGAACGGTTAGATTATATTACTGTGCTGTCTTCATGTTCCTATTCATGCTAAGTTGCCCTACCTTTCAATTTTATGTAACCTGACTGACTTCTGTTTATGTTTTTTGCTTTATTTTGCTTCCACGATGAAGCCATAATAAAGGAAGAGGAAAATCAGTCACCTTGTGTGCAGTGAATCCTTCATTTTATATCTGACAAGAGGCAAGACAGCTGAAAAGGTAGAAGTTTTGACTGGATTGATTGGATCTTGGACATGTAGTTACAGCAGTTGCACAGGGTTCTTGTGGTCTTCGGTGATGGGGCCCAAAATCCCTGGCAGCGCCCCTGCTTGTATATCTCTCAAGAACAGTATGGGTGTTTCTTTATCTTCACTGCTATTACGGTGTGATATTCAGAACTTCAGAGTATGTGTTATGCACTTATTTTGTTTGTGCACTACATGTTGATATTCAAAACAGTTTAATGTTATACCATTTATACATTGTTTTACATATACTACAGCAGTTTATTATTATTTTTAACAAAGAGAGAGAGTAAATGTTTCCAAGTTGGATCATTGGATCACCTCAGTTGTGTAAAATAACATTATTTTAATTATTTATTTATTTTTTTTTAAATTTACTTTTATATTTGGTGAGAATTTTCCATATCTATATATATATATATAGATATGAAAAATCTATATATATATATATATATATATATATATGAAAAATATATGAAAATCTAGTGACCTTTCACATATTTCAACATTCTATCGCCTTCCTACCTTCCGCTGTGATCTGAACGCCGCGGCCACCCCGCTTCCGGCTGTCCAGATGTTTAGGTTTAATCCGAGCGCGAACGCAACAGCAGGTATCATAACGTTTTAATGCGACATAAGCAGCGACCGTGTAGTAACGGAACACTCGGTGGGAAATGTATTTCCTGGTTGTGGGTGACGCGCATGCGTCACTTCACCAGCCCCTTTTGGGAAACGTGCGCGGTGCTCTCAATGGAGGGCCTGAAGGGCAGTTATACACACAGGCCTTAGCGCCGTCGCAGTTTACGCAGTTTCTGCAAACTTTATGGCTACTTGTAATTGTTTTGGGCAGTGAGTTCAGTAAGTTACTGATCTACAGTGGCAGGGTTTGTGCCGTTCCAGCAACGGAAAAGACTATAGCCCTCACGATAAAAAGGAGAACAGAAGCATGTTGAGGAAAGCTATGGGCCAATTCTGATGTCTGCTCTGTGAATTTAGCAAGAGCTGTGTGTACACGATGCAAAACAAATGTAAATCGTATTTTGGCCATGTACATCCTGTGCGTGCACAGTTCAAAAATCGAATGCAAAGACAAACAGTTTACACTCTCGCAGCAGAGAAAGAAACAGAAACTGAAAGCACCTGGAGTTAGCCTCGCAGTTAAACCTTAAATCGAAATTCATGGATTGTCAGTTTATAAATACATCGAATGTTAATAGTAAAATAAAAAAATTGGTAGTTGTGTCTGGATTTAGTGAAATAATTTGGCTTAATGAACCAAGCCTATTTCCTCCCACAGAGTTAATTTGACATGGTAGTATGACCAATTTTATAAAGATATGGTACATTCCAGCATAAAAAGGTGTCAAATCCAGTTAAGCAGAACTCCGATGCACAATACAAACTAAGAAAAACAACAGGAACTTTTGTTGTATTTTACCAATAGGCAGTTTAATCAGACAAGCCGTTCCAAGGCAGCAGACGAAGACATCGGGTTCATAATCATCTAACACGAAGAACAGGACACAACAGAGACAGCCTGGCACAGGAGGACAGGAGAAGTGGAATGAGAAGGGGAATGGGCGACAACTACAGGCAGGTAAGACACAGGAGTGTGATGAGGGTTAAAGGAAGTAGAAGAGGGGAGGAAGGGCTGAGGCAGGCAGGAGAGGACAAAACAGAAGAACTATCAGACAAACAGCTACATAATAACACCAGTATGTAAAAGTACGCCGTAGAATTACATTTTATCGTAACATTTTTGGGAGAAAATCTCCCTGGAAATAAAAAAAACTGCTCTTCCAGCGACTGTATCATTGAAATATCTGGCATTTTCATGTATCAAAGCCTAAAGGTCTCACACTTTAAATTCCCCTTAAGAGGATTACAGTCAAAGTTTCTGCTCTTTTTCAGGCGGTCATATGCTTTTAGCACAAAATCCCCGAACTTTCTTTCTGTTTCATAAGTAACTCTTGTTGAAAACTGAACTTTTAGCAACTCCAGTTGCACAATGCTGCCAGACAGGCATGGCTTCCAGAGCAGCATGTTTTTGACAGAAGAAGCTTTCATCAACAAAGCTGCAAAGACAGTTATTCATGCCTTGTCTCTCTATTAGTTATGACTAGTTCAAACGAAATATAATGCGAATTTGATATCAGTTTTAGGATTTGAAATCTTTTACATGAATCAACAGGTCCTGATCTATCAGAATTCTACATGCTCAAGCATGGTCGGATCCTGTCCTCAGCTTAGTCAGGTGTAAATGCTCCTCTCGGATCAGGTGAAAAATAGAGGTAGCCACACTTTTCCAGTGGCTTTTCTTCATCCCTACCTGTTTGTGGAAGAACTGCTCAGCTCAATCATCCAAGCCCTTGCTTAAGACATGCTCATTCATCAGCTTTAGATACAAGTTTAGCTTCACATTCTACTGCTCTGTGTGAAAGTTTAGGTTTGTTGTCAAGAAGGAAAATTCAAAGGTAATGGCAGTTGTTCAGAACAAAGGAAGCCCAAGATTGTGCCTAAAGCAGTGTTCCCTGATGAACTGTTAAGCAAGCTTTGTGGAACGACAATATTTGTAATGGGATTCGGAAGTTCCCTTTAAAAAATGCTCTAAAAGTGGGAACAATTCAGTCCACTTGTTCAAACTTCCAGTTCTTAACACAAACAAAAGCCAGAATTAAAACCTTCCTCTTAATACTATTTACCAGTGTCTACAATCTCTCCACCATTTTGCTTCTCCTTTTCTCCAACAGTAATTTCTCTATACTGAACTGCAAGTGCAGCGCCATCACGTACACTTGACAAGTAAGCGTGACAGCAAGGTTTCATTTATCATGGCAGAAAACATCGTATAACACATCAAGTAATTAACCTGTCATAGCACTATAACAGTGTGATTAAATCGCATGAGAGGAAGAAAGAACAGTTATTTTAAGGCGCAGCATTTACCAACATTTTTAGTACTGTTTTATAGGCTCTTACGACAGACAACAAACCGTACCATGAAAAGTCCAATATATGAAATCTGAAATTGGGCTTAGATAAGTACAAGTCTGTTCCTATACCCACGTGTAATTATTCTGTCCTTTTTCTCCACACATCTGTATTTACAGCCTGAGGTGCAGATTTTGTCCTGTCAATGTAACAGTTGAGGCATGCACTGTTTATTATTTAACATTTAAGATGCTACAGTTGCTAGACTGATCTTACCTCTGTCGTCATGGGCTCTCACCTTCAAACGGGCCACAGAGACTTTTACCGTCTTTAAATATTAGCATGGTAAATAAGCCCAACCCATGAATGTCGTGCCAGTATGGCAGGAGAGCACGGTTTGTGTAATTAAACATGGCTGAACTGATGCCAGATTCTCATCAAGTCTCACCAAGTCTCACCAAGGCAACTAATCAAATAAATTATTTAAGCCCTTATCTTCAGATTGTGTTACAGTAACGTGAGAATAATCCTGCTGTTCTCTTAGGTCTATTTAACACCTTTGCTTAATATAATATTTCTCACTCTAATTTGGAATATTAAAGGTTATTACTGTGATGGCTGATATTATAAATTAAGTAAACACACACACACACACACACAATCAAGCCTGCTGTTGTTACCTCTGTGGTTGTGGGTTGTCTGTTGTAAACAGCTGCTTGTGGCCAGATTAGTAGAATTACTACCTTTTTATTTCATTTTGTTGAGCGGACCTTTGACTAAAAACCTAAAGGAATGGTAGTAAACATTCTTGGTCTGTTTTCCACTTTGAGTCAGATGTGTGTTTTCTTCCAGTTCTACCTGTTCATTAAAGTTTGAGATGAGGATGCAGAAATCTCACCTGGGCTGAGCTCACAGAGGTGGAAAATATGGTGAGAAACTGGGTTGACTGAAGAATTAGCCAAAAGGGATTGCCACCCAGCACTGTGTGTGAAGAATGTTAGCATGTGTAACTGTTGATTCATTACTGTTATCATTGGCCTGGGGAAACAGCCAGTTGAATACATTTCACAATTAGGTGCATTTCTAGGTGGAAATAATCCATCCATTTTCTATACCTGCGTTATCCAACTTTCTGGGTTGCAGGGGTCTGCTGGAGCCTATCCCAGCTGTCAAGGGGCGAGAGGCAGGGTACACCCTGGATAGGTCGCCAGCCTATCGCAGGGCTAACATAGAGACAGACAAGCACTCACACATATGGTCAATTTAGATTGCTCAATTCACCTAACAAGCATGTTTTTGGACTGTGGGAGGAAACCAGAGTGCCCGGAGAAAACCCACACATGCACAGGGAGAACATGCAAACTCCACACAGAAAGGCCAGAGCCAAGATTTGAACCCCGAACCTTCTTGCTGTGAGGCGACAGTGCTAACCACTGCACCGGTGGAAATAATGTATTTATTTATTTATTTCCAGAAAAACACATTTGAGTCACTGAGGTCAGAGGTGTGTTTTTCTGGACCACTACAACCAGTCCAACCAGCCACTTGGTCCCAGTCATTCCAGTCCACTTGGCCTTTTTGGCCCCTTTTATTCACATTGTATTTGGAGCAAAAAGAGGCTCAACTATCAGTATCAGTTCATGGACTTTGACTTTGCAACGTGTCATCCACATTGATAATTATCCTGTGTACTTAAAATAACCTGGCAAATATCACAGCTGACACACAAACACCACGTGATATAAACCAAAGCAATGTGAACTGACAAGACAGTTCCAGTCTGTGTGCAGTGAAGTATGCAAACTGAAAAAGACAGCATGAAAGACAAGGTTGGGAGTGGTGGCATGGCATGAGGCACGTGCTCGTTTTATGAAAACCTCAGACAAAACTGACTTTTTAATCCTCTGCCTATTCCACCATCTTTGTGGGGCAATAAAGTTCATAAAACAGAGGAAAGAGAAAAACGCCGTGACGGTCCAAATCTAACCATGGAAGTCAAAATACACGCAAGGTTTCATCTTTAGACATAATTCATCAACATAATTCTATAAAACCAACAAGATTAGATGTGAATGTGATTGGTGAGACGTGGTGTTTTACTTTTCACCAATCAGATCACCAATCGGATCATGGTGTGATAGATCAACAGGCAACTCCCCAAAACTGCATTAGCAATTAATAACAAATCTGTGACATTTTTTTAGTGACTGAAAAGAAGCAGTGAGGTTGGCTGGAATTCAGTGTGAGGGCATGCATGCCTGAAGAAAAACAAAAACAAAAACACAAAGGTGGCAGGCGCCTATCTTGTTTTGTAGGGCTAAAAAATGTCTTTTTTTTTTTTTTTTTTGCCGAAGTTGCAAATCTTTCAATGCAAATTTGTATTGTTAGTCTAAAAGTTGAGTTTTTTTTTTTTTTTTTTTTTAACTCTTTGTTTAATCTCTTACACCCTGTTGTGATTTTTCCCTGAGAGGATGTTTGACAGGAAATGGAATGAGTCAGAGCCATTATTAGGAGGTCATGTTATTATGCCAGCCCATGCTGAGCAGTGCAAGCTTATAGGTCTCAGCCCGAATCACCGTGAGAAAAGCAGCCTTAAAAAGTTTCTCTGGGAAACAAAGAGTGGGACCTTTTCTTCTGCTGCAGTCCTTGTTAAAAAAAAAAAAAAAAGGCAGGTCAAGTGCATCAAAAAGAGCAGATCAAACATTGCTGAAGTGTCTGGTCTATGTTGAGATAAAGAGTGACGAATCGAGGCCCAGAAAGCAGAATAAAGTTACGAAGGAAGTTGTAGAGATTAGAGACGAGGCTGAAGAAAAAAGGGATGGGGGGATGAAGATTTGAGGTGGGAGGTAGCTGGTTTCGATGTCCTTTGACTTCTAATCAAGTGTTGTTGAAAGACAAAAGTCAAATTGCGCGAGAGGAGAGAGTGCAAGGAATTTTACCACTGAGCCTGCAACAAACTGATAAACGGGGGGAGGGAGGGGGAGTAGAAAGGTGATAGTGTGAAGGATGGGGGGAAGGGGCTTAGAAAACAAGAAAGAGAGGAGAGAGCTGAAGGTTTGGGCAGCTTCCTTGATACCTACAGCACTCTCATGACAGGCCTCACCGCAGCCATCCACAATCTTGCCCTCCCCACACACACGGCATGCGTATATCAAGACCTGCAGACTGTGGAGCGCAGACACGAACTGCTTATTCATGCTTGCGATCGCTTACACCAACTCATCCCTCCCACTCTCGCTTACTCTCTGCACAATATGCCCCTGTGTTCTTTGGCTGCCGCCGGGGCTTATGTTGAACTGCGGCGTTACCATAAATCCAGGAAAACAACTTTTCTTTTTCTCACATTAAAAGTACAAGTTTGCCCATCTCAGTGGGTTGTAACCTGCAGGGCAGGGGGAAGAGGTGTTCAGTTGGAGAGTGCAAGGAACATCTAGATCCAGTCTGAGTTTAAAGCTTGGACAGGTGAAATGTGATCTAATTAAACTATCATGTTGTCCCCATTCCCAGGGTTTAACTTTTGTGTATATTAACTGTCTGTTGGAACACATTCTGACATGGCAGCTTCAACAAATCTGCTGATGTCATTGCTGTATGGGTGGGTGCCAGGCAACCACGTGCAGCACTATAAAGACAAAATATCCTTGAGCTGATGTCTTTTGTTTGTGTGGATGAAAAGAAATAGGGGGTGTTGACAGCCACTTTTTATGAACTTGAATTTCAAGAACCAACACTGAGCCTGACTTCATGCTGTTATTTTAAATTCAACTAGTAAAATGTTTTCAGTTATTCCCACCTTTTCAAAAAAAAAAGCCAATATAAAACAACAATCAAACACAGGTGGTTGTTTAGAGAGATTAGCCAATGTAGAATAGATAAATAAATAGATAGATACTTTTATTAATCTCCAAGAGAAATTCACATTTCCAGCAGCTCGATAATGGAAACACACAAGGGCATGCAAGTCTTAGGAAAATACTAAATACTAAAACAGTAAATACTAAAACTAAAATACTAAATACTCAAAACTACAATGTGTTAAGACTGTAACTGTAATGTGCAGAAACTCTATTGAGGTTGGATTTTAAAAAATACAGTCTCACAGAGATAAAAAAATACAATCACAGTGCAATGTAACAGTGTTTAGCATTCAGTTGTGCCATACAACTGTGCACACTAGAGTCCAACAGATGGATGTGTTTGTGTGTCCAGCGTGTGTGTTATTGTAGAGTGTGTGGTGTGTAGGTCCAGAGCTCTACGTTGTTTATCGCTCTCCGTAGAGCTCTGGACCTACACACTACACAACAACACGCACCCTGGAATAGAATGTGTGTGTGTCTGTGCGTGAGATTCTTTTTTTGATGTGTCTGAGTTAATTACGCCTCCTTGATAAGATATTTTGTCCTGGATTTTAGGGCCAGACGTGCACGTCAAAACAGTCTGCAGCTGCACTACGGGTAGCCGCTAACATACATCACCTGATAAGTCATGTGAACAGTCAGGCCCCTTCATAAACAGCAGACACCATACACACACACACACATATGAACGGTGCATGTGCGTGAAGATGCGTGTGCTCCTGACCTTTGACCTCTCAGTCTGTGTGATACGTGTAAATGGAGGGGTGATAGAAAGAGGGATGGGGGAGCGTTTTTCATGTACTGGTAATATGCTGCAGCAGACGTGCACCTGCAGTGCAAAACAAGATTTTCTAAGTTGGGCGAGCCAAACTGTGAGCCACAGTATAAAGTCATCTTGATCTCATTTCTGTGGAGATATCCATCAGCGGATCTGCACATCTAGATGACCGTGCACACACTGGAATGCAGGTTGCCACCGTTTTCCTGTATGCGTCCTCTCAGTAGCAGTTAAAGTGTAGCCTCATGTGGGCCTAAAAATCAGGCTGTCAACACGCCAAAGTCAGAGCTTGCCCTGGCGCTCTCTCAGGAACAACTGTGATGGAAAAATGCAGGGGAACAATTAATGCACTTTGCCCAGAGGGGATGCGCAGTCCTGGGCGAAAAAAAACAGTGAGGCCTAGGCGGAGGTCTGGAAGGAGGGTGTGGGACAAGGAAGGGAGGGTCCCTCTGCTGAAGGATCCTTTTTAGGTGCAGCCAGAGCAATCCTTCTGCGGTCTCCATCCCACCTCCCCCTCCCCCATCTCTCTCTCTTTCTCTCTCTCTCTCACACACATACACTCACTGTATAAAGAATATTGCTTTCCTCCTGTGGTGCCTGGAACAAATGAGCCAACATCCATCCACATTGTGTTTGATCTATAGTTGGCTGTGTTTCATCTCACCGGGTCACTCTGTTGATTCTGGAAGTTCCCCCGGAGAGATAATTTGCTACCTGTCATCATTCATCATTTAAAGCCTGTTTCATTAATTTTATAATTTTGACCCTGTGAAAGCGTACATAACATATTGTTGAAAAGTAGAACCAACCAACTCAAGCAGTCAGTGTCATTTACTCCTCAATTCTGCATGTTCTCCCTGGTGCAAAACTTTCAAAAACAAGTCTATCAACTGGCAGAATTAGCAGTTTTGCCTTGGAATCTGTCTCCAAAATGAACTTTATTTGAATTTGCGCTTATACAGCTCCACTTTTAACCAAAAGCACAAAGAGGTACATGAAGATATATAAACAGATGTCTTTTCCTTCCCAGTTTGTTCTCCAGCTGAATCCACACTGCAGGGCATGGTCGAGTTGAACGCCAGTCAGAACAGAGACATCTGCAGTTAGCCTTGTGCTGCTAACATTAGCTCAAAGCCAAAGCCAAATCCGGTGGATTAAATGATCAAGGAAATTAGCAGCGTTCAAGCAACATGTGGTTCCTTTAAATCCAAGAATTTCACAAAAATGATAGTTGTATAAAAAACCCCGAAACATTTCTCTACCTAAAATAACTTTAAATAAAGCACATAAGGGTTGAAAATATCTCTAGTGGTGGGTAAAATCTAAATTCTATGAGAATTTTCCAGTTAGAGACCTGGAAACCTGGTAGAGCTTATTCCAGTACTTTTGTTGTCATAATTTTTTTGGAGTCAACCCTAATTAAGTCGAGGGGACAGGAGCAAACTTGTAATCAGTTTGAATTTCCAGACAAGCAGGAGGTTTGCGTGGAGAAAGTGAAAGCTGCAACTTGTCACCACTCTCATCATTACAACTGAGGGCCCTTGAGCAAGGCCCTCAACCCTCGAAAGCCTCCCTGAGCTTATTTTACACACATATGAATATGCCTGTTGGGACTGGAATGGACCAATGATGGACACAGGCCTGACAAAACTCTATGTCCTAAATAAAAAAGCCCAAGGACACAATGAATGTTAACATTCAAAGTGCTTACTGGTCATTGAATATAAATATATAATATGAGGCGATGGGATAATCAATAACAGCGGTGGAGCTCAAAGCATCTGTATTGTAACCAGTTATACCTTATTCAAATACCAATCGTCAGTACTGTACCACAGATTTCACTACAGGGAAACCTTTATCTACAGTCAAAACAGCATTACAATGTTAGTTATCACACTTATGTGTGACCAGCACTGCTCTATGCTGTGTTTGGACAGAACCAAAAGTATCATTGTATTAAATTTAGAGTCGGCTTTCCCACCCTAGCACTGTCAATAAATGTAGGATTAAATAAGGTCTCCACTTTGGAACTCCACCAAACTCCTCGCATTTAAGGAGGTCATGGTGGTCGGAGGGATGCTTTTTGCTTAAACAATAACACGTGATATGTTCTCTCCTCATGCCTCCTCTTTTAATCTCTGCTGCTTTTTTTATTCCTTCCACAGTCACATGATGGAGGCGTGATGTTATATTTTCTAGATGACTCGAGCATTGGAGTCATATTTTCTGCCGCTGTAATTCATCTTCTCGTGGACAAAGATGGTGATTCATCTCCATGCCCTCCGCTATTGAAATGAGATGAATTTGACTGAAGACTGACTGATTTAAGGTTCTTCATTAGTCACCTCTGATATGTAAAACATATCAGTCACTGCTGGTGTTGGGTAGTTGGTCTGTTATTTAGTCTTTAAGGTGATCGGATCTTCTTTTGAGTTGAGAGGGTTTCTGACAGAGTCCCCCAGGGGAGATCGAAAAAGCCCCCCACACCCTGTAGTGTAATCCTCTGAAAAAAAAAAAAAGTCAGATGTTGCATTCATGTGCATGTACCTACCTTATGTAAGCTGTTCTGTTTTTTATTTCATACTTCTTAACTCCATATGTGGGATTATTTAATGTCAAGCACATGATTCAGCTGGTGGATGGAAAAAAGGATTAGATTACCGTGCACAGCACTGATTACATGTAACCTGCAGGATTCCTGAAGCAAATCAAAATGAGAGGGTGAGCGCACGCGCGCGTGTGTGTGTGTGTTTTGCTAATCCATACAGACAGACAGCCACGAGCCTCTCATCTGATTCAGCTTGACTCCATAACTCTCCCCTCCAACGTTGTTACCCTATTTATGTCTCTCTCCAATTAGACATATGGAGATGATCTGTGTGTGTGTGTGTGTGTGTGTGTGTGTGTGTATCAAAATGCTGACAGTGGAGTTTTCCATCTTTCCAGCTCCAGTGGTCGTTGTCTTGAGTCACTCTGGTTTCTGCGGCCGTGTTTGAAGAGAATGATGAAAGTGGGTAAATGACCTTTGATAGTTCGTGGTTACGTAATTTACGCCACTTTTTCCCATTATAGCCACCTCATTTGGAGGTGTATGTGTGTGTGTTTGTCTGTGTCGATGCATGTTTTTGTTCCCTCCATGTGAATACTTTGCGGTTTTTTTAACTGCATGAAGTCATGTCGGTTGCCAAACCGGCATCACTGCATGATGTGCATACCTGGCCAACTGCCAGGTATTCACGTCTCTGTCCTCGTCTGACTGCATATGATCAAGTATATTTACTCATGTATCCTTAAACAACTAAAAGGTGTAACTTTAATTTTTGTTTTTGTTGTTTTGCTACTTCTGACATCTCTTTTTAGACATCTGTTTTAATGGCACTGAATACTAATAATCTCTATTATTAGATCTATTACCTTTTCTCTTGGTATTATTAGAAAAGTAATAGTCATCGATTAAGTGGAAGAACAAGGCATTCAGCAGCCCCGGGAAGTTATTTAGCCTCTGTTTCCAGAAGAGTTCGTGTGTCTCGATACCAGGAGACGGGCCAGTCCATGAGGAAAGGTGGAGGGGCCTGGAGGGGGGCAACAACCCAGCAGCAGGTCTGCTGTCTACTCCTTTCTGCATAAAGGATCAGGAGGGAAATTGCAGAGCCCGACAAAATATCACAAACAGAATTAATAAGGGTGGTGGTTCACCTGTGCGTCTGTGATGGTCTGGGAAGGCATATTCCTGGAGGGGACACACCTCCACGTGTTAGCCTGAAGTACCCTGACTGTTCTTAAAGATGATATCAGAGTCATTGTTAGTCCATTTGCTGGTGTCAACATCCTGGAAGCATCAGTACTTTGAGGACGATGGGCTCATTGGTGCTAATCAACTTCTCTGAGCACCCATTGTGTAGCCATTATTATGGAACATTATGTACCATTGCACTCACTGCCGCCATGTCCCACAGACTGTCCAGGAGCTGAGTGAAGCCCTAATCTACAGTATGTCTGGGAGGAGATGTCCCTGGAGCAGGCCCACATTCAGGGAATGCATGCAGCCACATCCACACTGCTGAGCCCACTCATCTTTCTTTGCCTCCGCTGATGCAAAGGTAAGACTTCAAGACTTCTGGTCACTGGTATTTTGCCCGCTCACACGTTCTCATCCTGCAAACCACCCTGACCCTGACCTGAGTGGCGGCTCCCTGAGTCGACAGTTGTTGCTGAAATATTCTCGCTTTTCTATCCAGCCTGACATGCTGCCTAAACATGCTGTATTTTGTCAGTGACGGGTTCAGATGGGTGTCTCTGCGCATGTCGGATGGACTTCAAAATAATATTCAGTTCTAGATGACTCTGTATGAATAGTCTTGAAAATATATTTAATTTTCATTTCGAGGGATCCTCTAAAATACTGCATGGAGCGCCATTCACACCACATTGCAGTGCTGTGACACAGGCCAGGCTCAGATCTGTTTCTCCTCACCTTTCCGATGCATTTCAGCTTCCAGGATTGTGTTTCCAACTCTCTGACCTCTTCAATAAATGCCACAATTAGCCGAATTCATTAAAATTCATTACATGCCACGTTTTGATTATTCCTTTCTTCACACAAACCTGCTTTGAAACCAGTATGTCAGTAAAAATAAACCTATTTACAACATATTTACTGCATATTTTCACTTTTTAATAACATAACGGGGGCAGTGAGCTTTGTCAATGTTGGATATTTCGTTTTCTATGAGTTGGGGGAGGCTTGGTTTTTGTCTCTGTTTACTCCATTTTCCTCCACCGTCTCCCTGTGACTGAACTTGTGTGAGGCTACGAAGTTGTGCTGCGGTTGCTCTATTATCTGTGTAGGGTTAGGCCGGATCAGCGTCTGTTGGGCTGATTTAACTCTGCTGGGTGGGTGGGGGGTGGGGGGGCACTTCCTGCTGCTGCGTCTGGCTCTCACGGTCAGTGACCTTGGAGGTCAACTTCCTGCGAAAGTCACCGTCTGATCGATTCGTACCGAATCTTTCGAGACACCGAGAGTCTGTGAGTGGTTTCTGACAGGAAATCACCGACACGGTAAACTGTGACACTCTGCCACTGCCCGGTGCTCTCTGACACAGTGACACGCTGACAGAGGGACACGCTCATACATTACCCACACACACACACACACACACATGCGTGATAAGTCATTAACAAAGGAACAGTGAGGTCTTTTAAAGAAGTAGGTCATTGCCTGTAGGCACTGGTCACTGTGCCAGAATAGCACAGCAATTATCAGAAAACAAAACATCCCGTTTGATCGGTTTTGACACAAGCGGGTGCGACTTGAGAAAACTCCAGCCTAAAACTGGTGTTGAAAACATGGAGGGACGGTAGGAAAATAAAAATACCGTCGTGGTTTGAACGCTGAAGTAAAATGGAGGCCACATCTTTCTACTTTAGACCTGTGATCGTGGAGCGTATCATCGTTATAACAAGTGTCAGGAGCTAAAAACAGCAGGATTGGATTAATTAGCCACCCTTAGGGTTTTCAACTCATGTGCAGAGTTCTACTGAAGCATTCGAAAGGTTGGAGTTATGATTTCATTGTGTCTGTGTTTAAAATCGCTGCAGATAGCATCGAGCAAGGGAAAAAAGGGGAACTAGAACTTATTTATCACAAATGCAATAAAACTGCTGATTGTGACCCTCTGATCACGTAGTTCTTTTTTATTACTACACCATGTGTTACAATCAGAAATGTCTCAGGTGCTTTACAAAAACCCAGAGCCTGACCACATAACAAGCAACACTGGCAAGGAAAAAACGCACTTTTAACAGGAAGAAACCAGGACCAGGCTCACAGGAGGGACCCTCCTGCTGAGGGTTGGTCATGTCCCCAAGGGAACCATCGTCACTATCAAAGCTGCATTCCCACGTTAGTGTTTATCGGTTTTAGCTGCAGTCTGCATGTTTTATCCAGATTTCAGATTTGGTTGGCGAAAGTCTTAAATCATTTATTTGTTTTACTAACCACAGTGACATTTTTTTTGCAGTGTGGTTACCAGGAATGTGCCTGATGAAAACTACAAGAGACACGAGGACCTCTCAAGCTGCAAGCGCAGCTTGAGACATGCACTCGTGCGCACGCAGGAAATGATTATTAGGCAGTCGTGGCACGGCTCACTTTAATGGTAATGTTGTGGTTTATTTCAGATTGTTGATGTATTTATGAATCCACTGATTGGCTGATAATTCCTAAAAAAAACTTGTTAAACGCGGCTTATTGAAAAGGGCTGTTTGTGCTCGCATCACAGGCGCGACCTCTTGGTTTGAAGTGCTTTTGTGTAAAATGAACTTTTTTTGTTTTCTTTTTCTAACCAAACCATGTGCTGCCAATTATCAAGCGCCCCAAAATGTTTAATGGAATGAAAACATGACATGTCTGTAAATGTTCAAGAGGTTCTGGATATAGAGACAAATGCCAGTGACCTCGTGTGATTAGGTGGTGCGTTTAGCGCACGTCTTGGTCGTAAACAATGTCAGAATGCAGCTGCCTTGAAATAATATCATTGATTAACAGAGTTTAAGTCTGTTATAGTACAGAAGAAGGAGAAGAAGGATGCTGAGAATTTGCCAATGAAAGACACCTGAAACTCGGCAGTATATAATGAGGAGAGGGCCAATCAGCTGACGTAAGCCGGGGAAATGAAAGCATACTGGATGGAACTGTGAGGGCAGAAAACCTAGATAGAAATCTCTGGATGCTTGACGCCAACAAGTGCTCACACAACTTTTAACTGTTGTGTAACTGTCAGAATGGGATTAAAAGCTGTTCACATGTATATATATTTGATGTATATAATAAAATTCATGATGAACATAATCAGCATCAGATCAGTCCGTCTGGTCTACCAGATGGAGGTTTTCCAAAATTCATCTCCATGATGTTTATTATGAATGACAGAGAAGCTTTCATGTACCCAGCGAGGACGGTGTGTCTGTTCTGTCCTGTCTTCCTGACTCCCCTCTTTCTATCCAATCCTGCGGAAATGTGGAGAATCCGGGATCGCTTTCTGTGACCACCTTTTTTATTGTGAGTGGAGGGGGCAACAGTGGCGTGCGCTTGTAATCTTTCCATCCAGCCTCCCTCTCCCGCTTTTCCCTTCGTTCCCCTATCCCTCTGCATTTTTTCCTTGCTTCTATCCTTTTGACCCAACAGCAGGAAATCTAATCAAGCAGGGAGTGTCCTGGCAGATTACTGAGGGTGAGAGGTTAGTTGTTGTGGCTGGCACTGGTAAAGCTGAAGTGTTTGGAGTGGAAGAGGAACTATGCATCTGCAGAGTGTGGACTCTGGGTTTAATTTATCCAAGGAAATTCAAACAACCACACTTGATTTTTTTTTTCAAACAATGTCTTGATTCTAAGCTAGCACTGTTTGCTTTTTACACTTTTACACTATTTTTCTAGGTCCGGCCTCATTCCTGTTTGATTCCAATGCTCCTGTTGAAGAGGAATAAAGGGTCATAGCAGAGGAACATTTGTGTTTTATTTGTTTCAAAGATTTGTCTGTGAATTCTTCCAGCCTCCTGAACAATAACAGCAATGATAACACCGCCTTCCAGCATGCTCCCACCCTACCATCACTTTCTCATGTATTCACAGCTAGAAGTGAGTTTTGGGCTACTTAAGTAACTTTTGTAAAGTTATAATTGTTGCAAGGGAACATGAGAAACAAAAGTGCACATGTCGGCTCAGCTGCTTTGTTGGGTTCCTGGCCTGAAAGTGTCTGTTTTGCTTCCCCAGAGCACCCAGGCTGCGACCTCCCTGATCCTTGGGTTTCTAGGAAAGGCTACTTCAGTTTCTGACATCTGCACAGAGATTCCTCATGTTCTTTGCTGAAATGGAACCCGGCGCCGGGCCCTTCTTCTGCAGCATCCTGAGGAAACGGTTCATCATGGAGGTTAACAAACAGTTAAGAGCTATGATTTTCGTTCTGGAAACCCCCCAGGCCCCAATGAGCCTCCGGGATTTTCTCTTCTGAGGGCATTAGCATTGCTCTGACCCTCAGAGAAAAGGGTGGAACAGGTTACCCCCTGCTATTTGTTACTCCAGGAGCACAGTGATGCAATTCTGTGGTCAAATCCCTCCTTTGACCTCGAGGAGCTCACTCATTTGAATGGGTTTTGTCCTCCTCTGTATAAGGTGAAGCCTCGTCTCACTATCATCTACATCCGAGACTTGTAGCTGCTGATTTCTTTGCCTCCAAACCCTTGTGGAGGTGGGTTGAGTGCAAACAAAGTTGCAAGGACGCTGATCTGATGTTGCGAAGCTGAACCCGTTGGGCACACTGAATCCTCCTTTTCTAAATAACAAGCAGACTAACAGCGCTAAACGCAGCTCTGACCCCCCCTCTGCTTCGATAACACAGCCTTTAGTGTTAGTCTTCCTCATTCTCAATTAGATGGTTCCAAAGATTCCTAACCGTCCATCAGGAAAGCATTATTAGTTGTTATCATTTTATACGCTGTTAGAACTGTTAGATTCCAGGTTTCAGCATTTACAAACTTCAGCACCGACTGTTCTAATCTCTTCCCCAGACAGAGGCAAAAGAGGAAGACGAAGAGCAGCGGGAATTTTCACCTAATCTAAGTGACAAAGTGAGGTTGAAAGTGATGCAACACTCTCTGCCCACTGAATGCTAGTGCCCATGACACATACAGGATGTTTATGGTGTTTTCATGTTTCAGCATAAAATGATTAGTTGCCCCAGTTGCCACAGAAACACTTTAATCCTTCAACCACCAACTTCAGCTCAGTTGCATTAGCAAAACAACCCCAAAACAGAACCATCTGTGTAACATCGTAAAGAAGTGAGGAAATAAACTCTGAAGTGACTCACCAGAGAACGATAGTGCTAATTCTACAGATAAGCAGCCAATGTCTCTGATTTGGTTTTGTCAACACCCGACTAAATATTGTTTCAGTTTATTTCCTATTTCCTCATTAACTCCATCTTGTGGTATCTTTGCCTCTCTTGCTCTTCTTTATGGAACATCCTGCTATTATTAGCATAGTGAATTAAGCATTTCTTATATAAAGAGATGCCAGTACTTTTATTTAGCTTGTTATACGCAACATCCCACCAGACTTTGTTACCTGTCCCAAGTGCTGCTGTGGGTATGGTGCCTCTGGGGCCTATAAATAATGATCTGGTTAAGACTGTATGCATCCCATGCACACAACTAAAGGGAGGTGGTGATGTTACTGTTTTTTTTTTGTTTTTTTTTTCAATGTGATGATTCAACGACAAGCTGCTTTTCTAACTGCGTAAAATAACTACAGAACTGTGTGAGTTTCTGCACAAGAATGTGTGTACCACATCTGTGTGTGTTCAGGGGTCCAAATGCTATTTAGAAATAATGACACAACAATAGTTAAGGCTGCTGCCCAAGAAACTCCCTGCTAACTTTCTTAAAGTTGGTTAATGTTTCAAGCTCTGGTTTATTACTCAACTTATCAAACACATGGTCAAAAAAATTGTCCTTTGATGACATTTCATCAACGGTCAAAGTTCTTTGAGCAACTTAAAAGTCTATAAAATGAAAGAGAACCAAGTTTATCATAAGCAACAAAATGGAGAACTGGACCATATTCGTAACTGAACTGTTTGTTCCCATGTGGCTGCAGACTGCAACAGCTGTTGCTTCTGCACGTCTTTGAAATTTCTTCCATCTGAGAGTGACTGATCACACCCATAACTGATATATTTCTTTTATAATGTTTGATACCTGTGAGCTCGGTATCAATTCACGGTCAAATCAATGCTCATGGATGGATGGATGAATTAGTGATGGCTCTTTCTTTCTGATGTTTTTGCAGTCATTTTTTGGTGTGAGGGGGTACAGGTGTCTTATTTGACTGACATCAACATCAATCAGAGGGGCCTGATTTTGGTGACATTATTCACGTCAGGAACGAGCTAACGGTTAACTGTGGTGTTGAATTAGGGGGATTCCACCGGAGTAACTGGTTTATATCATCTCCACTGCAGCTGCCATATTACTTAACTTCATTTGGTCTCCCAGTGGACACGAAGTCGGTTTCTCCCAGCTCTGTGCTTCACTTATTCTCGCCATGCCTCCTTCCTTTAAGTCTGTTTCGCTCCAAAAAAGTGAATATTTGTATTTTTCCAAAACTTTTGGTCCTGTTCTTCATTCCCTCCTGATCATCATCATTGCTTTCAACACATCCAGTCTGCAAAGCACTCACCCACATGCCTCTACTGCTGAGTTGATTCCAGTCTCACTTTCTCCAGCTTTCCCATAGCATCTCGACATGTATGCTTTCTCCATGTTGGCAACAAGGCAAGAACCATGTCATAAATGTATTGTGTTTATTAATATTGTTTATTTTATATGTCTGGAATGGAGACAAGTTTTTGCAGATCTGAAATACAGGAATAGACTTCCTAGCCTTCTCTCTGTTTTTTGTACACCTCTTTTGACAGCCAAGACAGGAGCAGGGGTCTGTGCAAGGCCTGGAGCCAGCAGCTGGATAAACATGACATTAACAGCTGTGGTCTGTAGGAGTCGGAGCGCAATCTGCTGCTTGATTGATGCCTCCTTTGCTTGCAGGTTCCATAATCAGCACGCAGCTGAGTCACTGCACAGGACTGACAGGCAGCCACTTCATTAGCTGCACCCCCAAGGCAAAAAAAAAAAAAAAAAAAAAAAATATATATATACATACAGTATATAGATAGATAGATAGATAGATAGATCCTGTTCTCAGAGAACATTTGTAAATCTATTACAGAATATGTGAGCTATCTGTGCCAGTCTGATAATCAGACACAACTTTTAACTTTTAAATTACATTTACTCTAAACTAACACACAATACTTGGCAGTGCTGAGCTCCTAATCCTGACTTTTCATAATAGCACATTTCAGCTCCATAATTGAGGCTTCAGGACTTGTCGTACACATGACAATAAATGTAGGTTGCTAACTAGCAATTATAAATAACAGCATACTATCTTAAAGATGTTTTTGTTACTGTTTAGTATTGTCAGCCTGTGCAATAAGGTGTATTCCACTAGATTTTAGAAGGTTAAGAAAAGCTATTTAAAATGTGCCAAAACTATAAACCCAACAAATTTCCTCACGCTTGTATATGAGCAGGACGTCCTCCAGGAGTTTAAAAGTTGTCTCAACACGGACTTCCTCTGTTTCCCAAGCCTGGGGTCATCGCCCTTTCAGCTTTGCATCAGCCCTTCGGCGCTGATTGCGCTCTACAGCATCACTGGCATGAGAACCTTCAGCTGATGTTTGACAGTGATCCTCTGGGTTGCCGGGGCCGACAGGTGCTTGGCAAACTCAGTGTTTATTAGATACTTTGAAAACCACAAACCCCTGCGCTTGGCAGATTGCTGCCCCTGCTATTGCACGTGTGTGTTAATAGGCTGAATTATATTGCGATGTCTCACGAACACACACACCTGTGCCCACACATGAATCTGTTTCCATTTCTCACCCTGGCTAGTATTAAGTTTACTGGCACCAGACGTCAGTGGTGCAAATTTCGCATCTCATTAAATATGCATTAGCAGCTACAGACAATGTTTACATTAGCTCCAATCAATCCGCAGACATTTCCTTATTGCACTGGAGTGCCCGGCTATACATTACAGACACATAGAGCAGCGTTTTGGTAGACGTTTTGCGATTTCCTGACATGAAGGTTGCTTCTGTCTGGAGTCTCTGGTGCCCATGACCCTCTTACGGCCCATCTTGTAAAAAGAGGAAATGACCCCACTTGATTGTTCCCTGTTAACAAAGCTGAGGAGGAAGCGGAGGGTGAGAATGAGGCAGTCTACACCGTTGGGATCTCACGAGATCACATTTGAGTCAGTAAAGTACCGCGTGCATTGAGTAACTATATTTTGAAGAAGGGACTGTTCTCACCTCTGAGATACTCCTGGAAATACAAGCTGTTCTGCTCCTACTATTGTAATCATTCATTGTAATATATCACCTGTTTTACCAACAGTGTGCACGATTCCTTGAATTGTCGGGGTCAGTTATGCTTTTCTGGATGGAAATGTGCCATAAAATGATCCATCATTAATTAACTGAAGATGGAGCTTGGCACAGTTACCACTGGGTCTGAGAAGAGCAGTCACAGTGAAGAACATAGTTTTAGCAGTTGTTTCCTATCATGTGGCACCCTCCCTGTCTGGACAGTGAACAATAGCTGAGTTGCACATGTGCGAGGGTATTTTCTACACAAGGGTGTGTAACCCAGTCTAGTGTAATGGGCAAAAATGTCAGAGGACGACGTCAAAACCAGCAGGTGCTTTAAGCCGCAGATATCAGACCCTGAGTGGCTGTGAATGCACAGAGGAAACAGTGCATGATGAAAACAGCTGGATTGTGTTACACATTTCTCCTGTACTGACACGATATAGATAGATATCAGGCCGTGTTGTCACAAGCAAAGGAAAATTTAAAAAAACCCCAAAAAGCAAAAAAAAACAACACCCAGTTCCTGTCAGGGCTCTAGCAGCATATACAATATTGGCCTAAAGCTATGGGATCATGTGAGCTGACTATTTTGGTTGTTTCAGAACCTTCCAGTCATGAAAAGTGTCATTAATTCAGGGTAATTACCGGACAAACCACTGATGCTGTTTTCTGTAAGATGTGATGGAGCAAGTTGATTTCTTACCAAAGTTAGCGGGAAAAACAGTGAAAGCGTCACTGGATCTGGTTGTAGTTTAATTGTTGTTACTCAGTTGGTTTGTGCAAGAACTGAAACTGTGGTTGCACGTACTGTTCTGCAGATGTTTTGCCTGGTATTAATATCATGCAGAACAATAAGATCCAAGAATGTCATGAATTTTAGATAAATGTCCACTTTCAGATGTCTGAGTTTTAAAACTATCTTTTAAGCGTCTGGGAACTAAAGTGGAAACACTTTGTTTCATTCCATTGCTGCTTTCTGCCCCCAGAAACAATTCCCATTTTCCCCCCAGACGTTCTTTTTAGCAATGTGGGACATGCACACGGTGATGGTTGTTAGCATCCATGATGAGCTCATGCTAACTCCACTGACCAGGCACAGAGTCTGAGCCTGGCGGATGACAAACAAAATGTTGACTTAACCCGCCGCCCTAGAGCTGCCTGTTGTCTGATCTGGACATTAACCTTGACACTGACCTCTGACCTTTAACCCCTGCTGTGTCGGAGGGCGATGCCCTAACCGATTGTTTTTTGGCAGGCACGGGTGTAATTAACAGCAGGAAGCCAAAATGAACAAACTGGGGCGATTGGACTCGGCCCAGTGGTGAACACTTCACTGTAAAAGGAGCAATTGTTCCACACATTTCTGCTTTAAAAATAAAGGTCTGTTTTGGTGACTATGGTAATAATGTAACATTGTCAATAAGTCTGGTAGCTGTAGTGGCTAGATATCAAGATTGTTTTTGCTTATATCTGTCAGGACGCTAACTAAATGTTGCAGCCCACATGTGTAACCGGTTTGTCCCGGTGCTGTTTGGCCGTAGTGACTCTGGAGGATGACCTCACCCTCGGTGCAGCAATTTGAAACACCCAGCAAAGCCAAGGTGATGTGGAAAACTCCAAAATGTCAGGGCCTTAAAGCTTTCACTTTGTTTCCTTACACTGACAAATGGCAACAAACCAAGACGTCAACGGAGAGAGCTTAACCCCGGATTACCTTCAGGTTCTTCCGATGAGCTCGACTGTTAGCAGCGTTACAGGCAATGGTGTCACATGCACATGGATGCCACGCACCCAACCTTGGGAATGAACGTACAAACCTTAGCGTTAGCAGGACACTCTTTCCGTGCATATACAACTGCGCCTTTAAAGTTTTATGCCTTAACAATCTGCTTTTACTTTCTTTTCCCCTCGATTTGAATCTCAAAGTAATTTTTTCCTTTTTCTCCTTTTTCCCTTTTCTGTTTTAATCTGCAACCTTTTCAAAGAGGGTTGCAGATTACAACAATTTCCAGCTCCCAAGTCGTCAAATAAACAATGTGGTTGTAAAATCCCTGAGCTCCAGACGCTCTAATCAGGCCTCCAGCAACAGTTTTTCATTAGACCGTTATACTATGTGTGTGTGTGTGTGTGTGTGTGTCTGTGTTTATGGTCTTTATTTGTATTTTTTGGTAAAGAAAGGTTGTACTGAGCAAGCTTAGGAAGCTCCAATGTAAATACAGCCATGTAAATATATGTACATTTGTAATTTAACCCCCTAGCCTGTATAAAAAATGTCTGGTTATCTTTAGAAATGTCATGAGTTTTAATTTTATTGAGCCAATAGGGAGGGTTTGGTATTAATTAAGCGCAGTCATGTAAATTCGGGTCTGACCTTCAGGCTCTGGAATCCAGCAGGTACACTGGAGGAAGCTTTTATTTCCTTTTAAACCTCCAATCAGGCAAATCTCCCTCCCTGCTTGGACATTTATTGCTGGTCATAATTCTACAGCAGAAATTTTGCTGGAAGGGCTGTTCCACTGAGCAGACTGTTCCACGTCTCATCCAAATAAAACTTGGGATCAACTGGGATCGCCTCAGATCACTTCCTGGGTGTCATCAATAACAAACCAGTTGCAATTTGTTCTGTTCCCCACGTCCTAAAAACCTCTGTAAATCTGGAGACGGCGCTCACTCTCAGAAGAGGTGGTGATATTCCAGAATGTACTACAGAAATAGACCCGTCTGTCAACTTTCGGGTCCATGCGTTACACATATCAAAATGGGGGAAGCCGAACTGTTTCCCACAGGGTTTCTTGTAAAGAATCCAATCCCTCTCCAGATGCATGAGTGATAGCGTAGGAAGCAAAATGCAAACCATGTGCAGAAGGAACATAAGGTCAAAAGGTCAGTCTGGGTCAGTCCAACAGAAGACAGACTGACTGTCACTTATCTTTAAATCTTCCCAAACTAAACTGTACTGCCGGAGCCCTGAGACAGCAGAGATCCTGAAGTTCTACCCATCTTCAGGGTCCTTCAGCACTTGACATCAAAACTATTAAACAATAACCAAAAGGACTTTGAAAGGAATGTGTAATTCCTCCCCCACCGCTGCGACGTTCACAGAAATGGTGCGGGAAATACTTTGGGGGACCAAAACTGGATAAATAACATGAAACTGTAATGACCCTGAAATGGCGTTTTCAGGACTTTTACGTAACATTATGTAACGTGTATGTGAACATAAATGCCGCGCCTTTTTTCTGTTATCTAAGTCAGGTTGGGTATGAGATACAATGTCTCTCATGTGTCCTGATTCCAGCTGGATTATAAAGGTAACAACAGGGATTAACCAACTTCATCTAACGGCACAACTCCAGCGTTTATCGCTATCATCATCATCATTGCAGTCATAAGATAGACTGTCATCATATAGTTTACTTGTAGTCAAACTGCACATTTAAGTAAAGTTAAACTCACAAACGCTTTGGCCGAATGTTCAAACTTTTATGCTCTTGAATTCCTCACATTTCACTTGCATACAGTCCGATGGTGTGTGACCCTCACCGAAGCGTTTCTGAGGTTTATGTCTGACGTTCACAGGACATTCCCTGGCAGCGTGAAGCTGGCTCATCTGCGGGGAAATTACACCCAGTGGTTTGTTGTGTTAATAGATCTTACAGGCAGTTTCTCGGGGCGCCAGCTGTGTGGTCCTCCGTTTCAGTTTCTCATGTCAGGTGTGGGCTCTTGTGTTATTTGTTAACATTTCTAACCCCTTAACGCTCATGTTCCCAGAAATATAGGAACAAGCTCCAAGTGAAGTTAATGAAATGTGGGACTTCTTCCCATTCCTGCCATTATTCTGTGATATTCCAGTCAGTAAGAAAGGTTTCTTAATTTACATTCTCTCACAAAGCAGCAAATTGTCACCATTATCCCAAATTTCCAGTGTGCAAACTTGCCTGGTATTATTCACTATGGCAACCGCAGCTGATGGCAATAACTTCGCTTAATGATTGTACAGCACAGAGTATTTCTGTACAACCTGCACAAAAAATTTATGAATACAATTACATTAAAAAAAAACAAACCCTGCAATCACTTTGAACTCACCCAGATTATTGAAGCACGAAAAAACAAAACAAAAAAGTATTTCAGATGCTGGTAGGAATTAAGTCTGCGAGTTCTGTATGGTGTGGGAAAAAAAGGTTAAATATAATTGGCATTTCAAAAGGTGAGTCTAATGGAAATTTGGTGCTGGGTTTGGAGAGGAAAACATCCAGTACTGGAATGATAATATTACATCCAACTGGTCAAGGTAGAGGGCTGCGCACCTTCATCCAGGGTTGATTCTGGGAAATCACCACATTAAAACTCCCTCAACACTGTTTCAGTGTCCCTGCCTGCAGGTGGAAAAGTAAGTACTGAAATAATGAATTTAATTGTGAGAATTATGGCTAATTTTTCTGAACTGCTGGCCTCTAAATGGCTTTAAATAAATAAATAAATAAATTACAAAAGGCCGTAAATGTCTACAGAATTTTTTGTGAAGTTTGAATGAAGGTAGGGAAGTGACGTGTGTTACAGTTAACTCAGCTGTAGTTGTAACTGTTGACCACCTCAGATATTTCTGCTCAAGGGTTGAATCAACCCTTATATATATATATATATATATATATATATATATATATATATATATATATATATATATATATATTTTTTTTTATTTTTTTTTTTTTTTTTTCTCCTCTAAATAATTATGTGGTGGTAAAATTCCCCTCTCTAGGGTTCCAGAGTCTGTTGGCGCAGCATAAAGGTAGGTCTGTAAGTTGTTTTTAAGCTACAGCATATTCCACTGTTGACAGGGGACTCTGGAATAAATAATCTCCTGTCACACTGACACGTCAACCATAACTAACATCATTTTTTAAGCAGGATTTTCCTTCAAAGCGCTTCGGTGCAGGCTCATTATGTCGTTATTTTCTGTATTTTACAGTAAAGTCAGTTTGCTGCACTTTTAGACCTTGATGGTGTATCTTGAGGTTAAAAGTTGGGTGTGTTTGGCGTATTCAACTCTTGTTTCTGTGGGTGCAAATGCTCATTGCGTGCGACCCACCCCGGCGAGCCAACTGTGGCACACTGTTAACAGCGCGGTGTTATAATCCACAGATTCCGTTGTCTGTGCCAGAAGCTATGACAAACTTATCATTACGGTGTTTCCATTTGGCTGTGTGGTGTGACAACCTGGTGTGTGTGTGTGTGTGTGTGTGTGTGTGTGTGTGTGTGTGTGTGTGTGTGTGTGTGCGTGTGTGAGAGAGAGCGAGAGAGCCGAGGGAGAATGGCTCTCACGGAAGTACCAGGAGGAGCAATTACTATTTTATGAGGGGAACTGAATTTCCAGGCCTCACATTATTATCATAGAACATTTCACGGGAAGCAGAGCCTCGGAGGAAAGAAAGCCTCCTGAGAAGGAAGGTAGGACAGGTAGACAGATTTGTTACACACACGGTGTGTATCCTGGACGCAGAAAGAGCCCTTTTATGATTTAATGGCGTT
Organism: Pao palembangensis; assembly: GCA_015343265.1. Taxonomy (NCBI): domain Eukaryota; kingdom Metazoa; phylum Chordata; class Actinopteri; order Tetraodontiformes; family Tetraodontidae; genus Pao; species Pao palembangensis. Next base: position 6,501,476 of record CM027085.1, on the reverse strand, counting down.
TTTAATAATGTGAATAAGCAGCCTGTTTACAGGTTCTAGGTTGGCCTGCGGGCGGCTGCAAAACGCAGTGAGAAACAGACTTGTAAACTAACAACGCCGTTAACGAGGAAGCCCCGCTAACATGGACAACATTGTCTTCTGTTGTCTGGAAAGGTGTATCCTCGCCCTGGCAGGGGTTTAGGGCCTACAAACATACTCTGCTGACTGTCCAGTGTTTCCTTTTCATGCTGTGATATAGCTGTCATGACCCTGAAGAGGAAAGACCTGGGAAGGAACAGAAAGTGACAAGGAACATGTTTACGAGGGCTAATAATCCATTCAAGATATAGAATATGATTGATTTCAGCTATTTTAACCATGTATGTTTGGATTTTATCATGGTTTTCCTATCAGCTGACAACATGCTAGGTTAATGTCCAGTTAGCACCCTTGCCCAAAGCACTAACTCAAGATTTGGATCCGGTCCCCAGGCGTTGTAATCAAGGACCTACTGGTACTCAATTTACAGCCACACAACTGTACCCCTGACCAAGAAGTTCTTCTTTTTCTTGTGTGCAGGGAGTTCTGGCCTGGAATGGCATTAATCTTCAGGTTTTCTTTGCTAATTCCCACAACACCCCATAGGTTGTGCTTTATATTCACATAAAACGGGACGTGAACAGGACTCAAACAGCCCATGTGTTTTTTTGGTTCACTGACAAAGCCCAGCACAGATCTGACGAGTGAACGCTCCGCAAATGTCATCAGTGGGAGACATCTGTTGAGCCCGCAGAAAACCAACAGAGGTGGAAGCGTTTCCCGTCTCGGCCACCTCCAGCTTTACTGTGAGCTGGTGTTTTTTTTTCATGATTATGATCTTTAGCGGTGTTCATAAACATACCTCCCAAAAGTGTTTTCTCTCCTGTGCTCAGAACAGCTTTCATCTGCTTTTGATCTGCCGTCTTCCCTCTTCCGCTGTAGAAATGTGGTGATTCCTTCACAATGGCCGTTAAACAATCCTACAAATATCAAAAGAATTTTGTGTAATTTGTTTATGACGACACTGTTTCTAGAAAAGTGTTGTGAGATTGTGTGTTAGTCTATTCAGCATTGTTATTTACATTTTATCTGAAAAAAAGTTAAATATTTTAGGGTTCAATTAAATATTTGTCTTAAAGTAAACAGGAGTGTACCAAGTATGGGTCCTTGTGGGATACTAACCTAGACCTCAAATCACATCGAGCATGACTCGAAGCTGCGCCCCAAACTGATACCGCTAATTTATTGTCTTTTTGAATTTTGTTCACTGGCTTTTGTTAAAGAGAAACTTTTGGCCTTGCAAGCGAGGTCAACGGGGATGAGCATCTCTGTGCCAAGTCTAGAGTTCAAGGCCTCGACACCAGACTCCATTTGTGGTGAGGTTTAGGCAACAAAAACACTGTGGTCGGGGTTGGGGGTAGATGACGGCTATGTTTAAAGCTTATTTTGCAAAAGATTGTCATTTCAAAGTTGTTTGCTTAGTAGTGTATATGAACGAACTTGGGCAATTTTATTCCCCTCACTTCCTGTTCTGTTGCTGGTGGGTCAGCAAACCAACACTCATCGTCTTCTTTTTGTTCTTTGTAGCTATAACCTCTCTGGGTCCTCGCATGTCGGAAATCAACGATTTGGCTCAATGTTTTTTTCTAAGGCCATATGTAAAGATATATGATGCCAGACATGTCTAAACCTCAGCTGACCACTACTGCCACTTCACACAACTATCCTGCATATCTAGAAATCATCATTATCAATCAATCAATTTCATTATGTTTGAAAATAATTTGATATGAGTGCTATCCCTTTATCAGCAAGCACTACTCCTATTCAGAGTAGCTTGTTGATTCCTAAGAACCCTTAAGTGATCAAACTCAAAAGTAAATTAAGGCGGCTAAGATGACGTCTTTCCCTCACCACCGCCAAAGCCATGTCACGCGTCCCCCACTGCGGCACAGAAAATGGGCTATTTACAGTAATCCAACATGTTAGAACTGCACGAAGCATTGTGCATGGCTCGATAAACTTTTTTTGACCTGTGACCTTTCTTTTCCAGCTCCGTGACAGAGGAAAACACAGGCTCGGTCATTTGTGCTGTTGTTTGTGTTTTGTTTGCCGTAAGTGCATCCGTATTCCCAGCAGGCAGAGACCGCTGACTTCAGTCCAGCTTTGTTAGCGGCGAAGGCGTTAGGGAAAGCCCGAGCTGAGACCTGAGGCCTACGCCAGAACCCGAGCTTCCAGATGTGAGGGCGTAAAGCAGTGGCTGTGGTAACATCTGTGGCTTTCTGCACTAGCTGACCGGCGTGTTATGTTGTGTTTGTCTGCAGACTATGCCTATCTGTAAAAACACCGCTCTGTGCCTTAAGTTCAGAGCGTGGATTCAGGCTGCTCGTGTGTTTACTGAAGCACACGTCAGTCTCGGTAGGTGACGAAATGTTTTTGGAACATACAGGCGATCATGCACAGCGAGTGTGTATATGTGTGTCTGTGTATACACAGTGAGCTGCAAGTCTAGGAGCCCCCCATCAGAGCGCCAGACTGTGTTTTTGCAGCTGCGTAGCCCTCCTCCTTCTGTTTCTGCCCCGAATCACACTTCAGGTGCTTTCCCACTTCCTCCTTTATGTCCCGCTCCTCCTCTCTGCTTTAGTCACTCAGCTTCGCCTGTCCAGGTTTTCGTCGTCCTCGAATTCCCTGAATTCATGCCAACAAACCGGTGACTGACAATCCCACTCGGCTAGACGGGCCAGTGAACCTCTCATTAACCCCCCCTCTCTTGCCCATTTGGTGATTTCCATGACAACGGTGAGATTGAGTGGGCTGCCCTGCTTCCTGCTGGTTAAGCCAAAGAGTAATTTGAGAGTGTGTTTTGTAGGTATGACCTTGAATGCATGCATGGGTGTGTGTGATTGTGCAGATAATCTCTATTGTATCCTTCCTCTCACATATGGTTTCTCCAGTTTTAAACACACCCACACTGTGTTGGTTACAATTCTTGCTCCCTCTCTCTTAGAGATCTGATAAATTCTTCCTTGCCCCTTTAGCCTTTCATATGGAAACCCCCTATTTTAGCTCATTTCTTTGCATACCATCTTACGCAACCCTTAATTAACTGGGAATGTCCTCCAAGTGTATGTCGCTGAGAGGAATAAGCCCTCAAATTGAAGGCAGAGAAGTTCCGTGATAACAAAAACCTTTTACCTTCTTTGATTTTTTTTCTTTTTTCAAACTAGGATTAAAATTTCAGTAAAATACGAGCTTGGAGGCATCAACCCAAAGCTCTGCGCCAGCCCAAATGGTCAACATAAGAGCAATTCGTCAAATAAAAGGTGTGAAAAAAACAGGGTTTATGTTCCTTTTCCCGAATGTTTTGAAGCACTCAATTACACAGCAGGGCCAGTTTTACCTTCTCGTAAACTGTCTGCGTTGTTGTGAGGCGCTGCCCTCTGAGCAAACAGGGCTTTTGTCTTATCCGCATGCTTATTTCTTAATATGTGGATGTTGGACATCTCCAAGCTCTGGAGATTTAAACTCGCAATTAATCACGGCTTAAACGACGTCCTTAACCCTCGCCTCACAAAGTATGCTAGAAAAGCATTCCTGAGGGATGACAGGTCACGCCATCAGTCGTTCGCTGCAAGGAACACGTGAGTGGAGGATGTGCTCCAAGCGCTTGTTAGCAGCCAAACCATCCTGTGTCAGGTAATCCTGACACTGCAGGCAGCTATAAACAGCAGTGAGATAGTGGCTCTGACAGCAAGGCAAAACCAATGTCAGAGGAGCCTGGGGCGGAACACGGCTAATTTAAATTAACAAACACAGTAGGTGAGTAAATGTATATAATGACCCTCATCAATCATTTCCTCTAAAGACAATTTACAAAGTTAAATCACAACGCTTAAATAGCTGCTTTAAATATGTCAACAAGTGTTGTTTTCAAAGAGCGCGCTGTGAACCCTGATAGGGTTTTAGCTGTAACGTAGCAATTACATGATTGCATGTCAGAAATTTTGTTGACTTGCAGCAAATAATGAGCCAAAGGGAATTTTTTCACTCTGACGTAGTGACGCTTTATGATGTAGCTTCATGTTTGGTTGAGAGAGAACTGTCAGCACACGATTTCCACAGTGCGCACAGTTTAAAAGCAACTTCTTTCAAAAACAGGCCAAAGAAACTATGGTGTGATGGAAAATTCCACTCATCCATTCCAGCTGGGACAAAAGCCAGAGCGAACAGAATCGCTGCAAAGTTGCACACATCTGCTACAGCACAGAAGATTGCAGAAAACAACCTTGAAATGTCATTAAAAAAAATAAAAAATTACTTCATTTGAAGAATCATGTAAAGCCCAAGATGGATGTTTGGATTTCTCAATGAAATCGTATTGGATGAACAGATGTCAAGATGTCGAGCAGAGCGTTTGTCTGTTTTTCTACTTTTCTTTCTATTTCCTCTGGAATGGTTACAAGACTGACTCCCAGACTTCAGCCTGGTTTTTTTGGACTCACATTCTACCATTAAAGCACTTGACCTGGGTCTAATGGTGGGGTTGACCTCCTGGCGACCAGAATCGGGGAGGTCTGGCCCTGAGAGGGCGGGGTTCGGCTGGAATGGAAGTGGCTGATGACTGTGTGGATTTTATATGTTGTCACATAAATAAGACCTGTCTCCTTGGAGATTGTCGTAAGCATACAGACATTATCAGCAGTAAACTAAACAAGGCTGATTGGTTCACTGGCAACCAAATCCCAGACCTGTACCACTATTAAAAAAAAGGGGAAGTGATGGTTATTTTGTACCATTCCCAACTGAAACAGATAAAAAGGTTCTGATGAACGTACCATATGACCACAGAAAGCAGTCATTTTCAATGAAATTACTGAATCATAGAATTCGAGAAGATAAATTTGGCCCATCAAAGTAACATCTCCCTGGAGCAGTTTTGGTTGGAGAAAGAACCCAGAGTGCACTTGTAGTGAAGTTATCAGAGTTACTTCATCAGTAAATGAACGGAGCCACAGAACATGTCTCCTCTAATAAAGCCTCTCGGGCCTTATCACAGTGTCCAAAAGGCAAATATTTATCTTGTATCATTTTGTATTTAAGGTGTGCTGAAGTGCTCTCTGTAGACCACGCTGAATGATTTGAATTTGCTCCACTGCCTGAGCTGTGGGAGCAGTTTTTTTTTTTTTAAAGTCTAGAATATTTGGGAGGCCCAGAAAAAACAACAGGAAAAGGCAAGGATATGAGAGATGCCATGCATCAAGAGAAAGAGCCAGACCTCCGCGCAGGTTCTGTTGCACTGACTGTAAATCTTTGGCGATAATGTTTGACTTAAACTTTGTGGATTCAGCAAGAAGAGTTACGCCGCTTCATTCTGTACTGTATGTCAGAGCAGCCTCTGCTGAGCCTTGCACATGCTAACACACAGCAGGAATTTCATCCACTTCACAGCCCGCTAACTGTAGGATAAACACTGACAGATGCTGCACTTTAAGAGTCTGTGTGTGTGTGTGTGTGTGTGTGTGCATTTGAATTCAGCATGTTCAGTCTTGTAATGTGAACTGCTTCCTGCAGATCATCGTGCTGGTTAGGGGATGATAACTACGTCAGCATTCCAGTCCTTGGAATGCCTCTAACAAGGACCCTTCCATCAAGCCCTTGTTCTACACGCAGGTCTGAGTTTCTGGAGAGGAATAGTTTGTATGGAGCGATAAAACAGTTGATTTTTTGCAAAATATTAGACCATAATCTTAATTTTTTTTTTTTAATCCAGAAATTAAACAGTAAAATTAGCGGTATTGCAGTCAGCCATGTTACCTTGTGCAAATACCACTAAAACTGCACCAAAAAGGCCCAGAAATGCTTTTATCTGTTTTCCAAAGTGTATCTGGTCTCATTAGGTTCTAACAGCATCTCCTGGCAGATGAACGTGGTAATAAATGACGCTAGCAGAAGTCAGGGACTGGGAGAAGAATTGCACCGGTCTGTGCTGGTGCAGCCCCCACTTGGTGGAGGCCGTCTGAAAAAGAGAAACCAACAGCTGGAGTAGCCAGTCATGAAGCATGTTAGTGTTAGTTCACGGTCAGTTTTTTTTTTTTTTTTTGGACAGACGGTCATTGGTTCATGGCACATGAGACCTCAAAGTGTCAGGTCTGTAAATACTTTCATATCTAAAGTTTCCACAGAAGTGTGGCTGTTGAGATGTTACTATTAAACCTTAAAAAAGATCTCATGGCTGAAATGGAACACAACAAGCTAGGGAACAATATAATAGTATTAAAATCAACAAGGATGAATTATGAACATAAATTTGCTCATTTATAATTAGTCTATTAACTTTTTGCAGACATGTGACTCTGGTGAAATCAGGTGCTGGTCCTGGAATCCAGGCCTGGATTGTTGCAGATTTATTTTCATTTTTTTAAGGTGCAAGAATCACTTACAGAATGTTTGTGATTATTATTATGTGTTATCACAAATTGAACTTTTGCATTGTTTGCTGTTTTTCATTTTTGTCCTGGGTTCATTCCTGAGGCCAAAAGTGTTTTTTGGTTTCTTTTTCCTCCCCTATTGTTAGGGAAGGCCGGCTGACACCAAGACAGCAGCGGAGTGGAAGCTTCCATCTCAGAGATCCATCCTCTGAAGACATGCTCAGCCCACCACATTCTATCCGGCCCGTGACGCTGACGCTGCTGCTGAAACACCCTCATAACATCACTCTTTCTCGTGACTTCAGACTCGAATCTGGAGCTGATCTTGTGGCTTCATGGATCATTTCAATTACAGATGATGTTAATGAAAAATGGGACGAGGGGCCCGGGTAAATAAAGACAAATGTAATTATATAAGTACAGCACGCACAAACACTCAAAACAGTTGCATATGGGTGTTCAGTCGATACATGTTTGTGCCTGTGAGGCACAGCAGGATTGAATAAACATGACCGATGCGTGTGCAGTGCACTGCACGTGCAGGCTGATAAGAACCAAGTCCAGGTTGTGAACATAAGTCGATGCTGATGCACGTGGCCTCATAATTACCACATTTTTACCCTCCTTGCCAGCACCTTTGGGCTCAGCCTTTAAAAAAAAAAAAAAAAAAAAGTTGTTGCATTTCTTGGGGATGTCAACATTTCAAACCTTAAATGGAGGACATTACATGGTGGGGGAATTTGTTATTGACCACAATGAATCAGGGCAGTCAGCTTTCCTCCCACGTGGTTTATTTTCCCTCCAGACATGGTATTTAATCAGTGCTCACAGGACAATAAGGTCACGAAGCCCACAGAATGTGATGGAACCACATGACATGAGACCAGCACTTTTTCAGTTTCAGTTTCATGTTTCCAATTAAACAATAAATTCAGTCCACGGATCTGTTTCACACCAGAAGGACATCGGGACATTAAAATATTTTACATTTATGAAGGTCTAACTTAAACTGCTGAGATGAAGAGGCTCATCCCAGGCCGAACGTAAACAAGAAAGGGTTAAGATTAGGGTTCTTTCATACTCAGGGCCACTTTGGAGTTGCCACTTCAGGCTGTAGGGGACCTATTTGGCGGAACCATTGAACCAGAGTGTGAAGCTGGAAACAATTCAACTCAGCACCAATTCAAGCAGCTTTACGGTTGCCTGAAGATGGGACTCACTCATCATGCCTGGTTCAGCACTAACCCACCCTCTCCCCCGGAGCTCTCGTGCTCCATCTTTTTTACAGCACTTCCAGAGCCTGTCGCTGGATCTCCTATCTCCACCCTCCTGAGGCCTGGTACTGCTGCTGGATCCAGAACCCTCTCCATGGCCCTGCCTGGATCCTGCAGCTTTTGCTCAACGTTCTCTCTATCCTCCCTGACTCTCCTCTACCCCTCTCCTTTTTCTATCTCCCCTCTCCTCTGTCTTTCTCACCATCTCCCCATCTCTCCTCTCCTTCTCTCCCTCCCAGGCGGTCGCAGCAAATGGCTGAGTCCGGTTCTACTCAAGGTTTCTGCCTGTTAAAGGGAAGTTTTTCCTCACCACTGTTGCCAATACCAATTGGGTTATTCAGTGTGGAGCTTTGCCCTGGGAGCTGTTTCTCTTGTTTTTGAAAGTGTAAAGTGTCTTGAGATAACTTTGTTATAAATTGGCACTTTAAATAAAATTGAATTGAATTAAATTGACAGGAAGGGATTTCTAGTTTAACAGCAGAGAAGAACATTCTGACATTGTTCTGAGGACAGGGATGGTTGTAAACTAACATCAAACAAGTTACATTCAGGGCCATATTTTTTATCACTTGTCGGTTTTGATCTATTCTAGCTGGCAAAGGAATGCAAAGGATAGCTCTACCCAGAGTCTCATGTCGCATAATTCAGACACCAGCAAGGTCACGCGACACTTTTTAGGAAGGTTTATCTCTCAGGTTTAAGAGAAGCTTATTTCTTTTTCCTGTGTGTAGACCAGTAAACTCACATTAAAGGTCAAGTCTACCGTCCAACCATCTGTTCCAATATCCTGCTGGAAAAGAGCCCCAGTGATGAAAATAAATCTGAAAACCAGACAAAGACACACATGGAGTGCTGTCCCACTGACCCACACTGCAGCCTCTGTGAGCACAGTCCAGAGAATGTGATGGCTCGGCAGATCGGAGCCGACAGTCCGGATCTGAAGCCACAGAGCAAGACGGTGGCCAGACCCTATCACACGTAGTTCACGTGTGTGAGCGCGTCACATTATTCATTCTCAGCCTTCGCCAGAGATCCAGCTTGAAAAGCATGTCTCCTCTGGCCACATTATAACCTAATCAAACCACTTTCACAATGTATGGCAACGTTTAAAAAAAAAATGATAGATTGTAAATCCAAAACTATAGGTTGCATGTGTTTCTCATCAGCTGAGATGCACGTGAAGATATTCCTGCCCCCCCTTTCCCATAAATCCCATATGTTCAGCAGGGCACTGTGTGAATGGAAACCAGATTTGTGTGATGAAAGAAGGCAAATATTAGACATTGGATATTTATTTGCATGCACAAGGAGCAAAACAAATGTCTTTCAAGTCGATAAAGTACAGACCCCAGGTTTGGAGCGATGTTGTTGTCACGTCGGCCTGTTTCTCATTTAGGTACACACACACACGTCCTCTCACGTGTGTTTTATGACTCCATCATGTCTCTGGTATACTGAACACGCAAAGGTATGTCCTCAGAAGTCGCCGGTGTACCTCCGTCTGTCCAACCATCCATCTATCCATCCATCCACCCATCCAACCTGGAAGTAGCTGTGCTACAAGAATTTTAAAATCCAGGAAATTATGGAAAAAGGTCCTATTACACACACAATCTCCCCAATGTTCTCAAGCATGCACGTGCTACAAGGAATAGAAGCAATTATGCATGTTAGCGTATTAAACAACTGACAGTAGCATGCTACGGTATGTGCTACGGTATGTTAAATCCTAGATATCAAAGTGTTACAGCCAACGTGGTCCCAACATTCTCAAACATTCTCAACATTCCCAAAAAAATGCATCTGTAAACTACTCACGCTGTCACACACTGGGAAGATAAACAGACATGAGTGGGAAATGTCTCAGTGATTTTCGGGAGACATTGATCTTAATCTGACTTTCATGAACTGTGAGGCCAGATGAAAAGAACAGGTATGTGGGCTAATGATTCAAATACTGAAATCCATAAAATGATGTAGCCAGACTACAAACTATAGAGGACAGTCTCCAATGCACAGTTTACGCAGTATTCACCAGTGGAGCAGAGCTGAGACACACGTGTGGAGACTGGGTTGTTCAGCAGGCTGTCATTTCTTGAATGTTAGCAACAAGACAAGCCCAAACATGGTCAGATTTTATCACTCAAATCGATGTCTAACAGGACCGGCAGTGCGGAGAGCGAGTAGATGAGATATGGGAGAAGTTCTGTTTTTTGCGGGAGCCAAGCAGACGTTAGGGTGACCTATTTTCAATGCATACCGGGTCAGGTTCCTCAAATCGAAAGCCTGTCTACAGTCATCTGGTGTCAGCAGACGGCCCCCTGCTCTCCTGCACTAACACTTGTACTGGGATTCTATCAAAGGCAGACGGCCAACCAGTGCAGTCATTTTGCACTGTTAATATTTACATATAAGTTGCTCGCTCAGTCAATATGACTAAAAGGGAAAACAACATAGGTTGTAGAATAATAAATAAAAAGGCCAGCAAATTGCAAAAAAATGTATTAAATTGAAGGTTCAAAGGAAAATTCCCTCTGGTTTAAAGGAGAAAACCTTTAAACCAGGTTACACCTGAGAACTACTTTGATAGCCTCCTCGAGTACCTTAAAGGAGAGGAAAGCATTCTAGAAAGGCTGGAGGAACTCTCTCGTGTAGGCGAGAGAGTGGAGAAAGATCACGACCGCCTGGAAAGGAAGTATGCCTTCACAAAGACCGCAAGTAGGGAAAGTTGCATCGTCTGCGGGGATGGGAAACACCGCGAGAAGATCTTCTTTTGCAAGCAGTTCAAAGAACTGGAGCCTAGCGAGAGGCAGAGAGCCGTCGAAGAGCTGGGAGCATGCAGGAAATGTCTCGTGCGTCACACGCAGGATAAAGATTGCAAAGACACTTACCTATGCGGGAATGGAGAATGCAGCAAGGGGGGTGCCTCAGACCACCACTTCCTTCTCTGTACGAAGGTGGGCTCAAAAGGTAGAGGGCCCAAGAAGACGGGTCAACCCAACGCCGGAAAGCAAGAGATGGCACGGAAAGGCAAGGAGACCTCTACCGAAAAGCAAGAGGGTGCACGGGAAGTCAAGGAGGTCTTCACCAACATGGCGGCGGCAGCATCTCTGCGCGCTGGGAAAAGCCCAGCCGAAGCGATGAACCCAAGCCCATGTGAGAAGCCGGTTATCCTCATGCTCCTGGAAGTGACTACCAATTCAGGACAAAAAATTGGGACACTCATTGACTTAGCCTCAGATACCAACTATGTCACCCATGGGGCTGCCAGAAGACTGGGCCTGCGAGGCGAAGAGGTCATGATTGTTGTCCGAGGGATTGGGGGCATGGTGATGAAAGTTAGAACAAAGAGATACTTGCTCAGTGTGAGAGTCAAAACACCTAAAGGCACCTTGGGAACACACGAGCTTATTTGCTATGGCCTAGGTAAAATTGCAAAGGTGCACAGGCCGGTCAAAGCAGAACAGCTTAAGGAGTTCTTCCCCGACACTGATCTAGAAGACCTTCAAAGACCCAGTCATATTGAACTTCTCATCAGTCATCATGAGGGAGAATTAGCTCCACAAAGAGAAAAGGTGGTAGGAAGTCCCGTCCTTTGGGACAGCCCTTTAGGAAAGACTGTTGGTGGAGCACACCCGGACCTCCGTGAAGTGATAGACTCAGCCGGCCTCCACATGTCCGAAACTCACTTTGCACGGTCAATGAAAACCTCAGCAGTGAAGTACCAAGAAATCACTGAAAGGCAGGATTTCAGAACCAAAGCCAAGAGCATCGGTGCAGGAAGAGAGTTCTTAGACTGGTGGAGATGGGACAGCATTGGGGCGGCCTGCGAACCCAAGTGCGGGGGATGCTGGTGCGGCAGCTGTCAGCCAGGAGGCAAAGAGATGACACTAAGCGAGGAAAGAGAACTAGAGGTCATTAAAAAGGGGCTCACCTATACTAGAGCAGATGCCCACAGCCAGAAGCCTCACTGGGACACGAAGTACCCCTGGATCGAGGACCCAGCCTCTCTACCCAATAACAGAAACGCAGTAGAGGCCACCTTCCGGAGGACAGAAAGACAACTTAAGAAAGAACCAGAGTGGCGCGTGGCATACGCAACCCAAGTCCACGAGATGGTGGAAAGAGGGGCAGCAAAGAAACTCACCAAAGAGATCTTAGCCAACTGGAATGGACCAGTATGGTACGTTAGCCATCTGGTAGCACCAAACCCTCACTCAGTCACAACACCCGTGCGGCTGGTGTGGAACAGCAGTCAAAGATGCAGAGGAGTCAGTATGAACGATCTCCTCCTGAAAGGGCCTGATGTACTTAACCCCATCCGAGCTGTGCTATTGAGGTTCAGAAGAGGAATTCATGCAGCACTAGGCGATATTAAAAAGATGTACAACTCTGTGTGGCTCGAGGACCTGGAGATGCACCTCCACAGGTTCCTGTGGAGAGACAGGGAAGATGATGAAATCGAGGAGTATGCCATCACTAGAGTGAACATTGGAGATCGTCCGGCAGGGTGCATAGTGTAGCTAGCCATGAGAGAGACAGCAAGATTACCCATGTTTGCACACTTGGAAGAAGAGTGTAGGATCCTTGAGGAGGATTCATATATGGATGACATCCTAACTTCCCATAACGACTTGGACCAATTAGATAGAATCACCAAAACTGTGGAGGAAATCCTGAAAGAGGGTGGATTCTACCTCAAGCCTTGGGTCCGGTCAGGCCAAAGTGGGAGGCAGGGACAGGCTTCAGAGAAACCAGAAACACCAGATGAACAGGCGTTCATTCTCCCAAACCAATTGAAAGAAGGAGACAATAAAGCCCATGGTGTGGGGTACCTGGCCAGCTTGGACAAGCTGTACGCCATGACCTCAATCAACTTCTCGGGCAAGAAAAAGAAGATGAGGCTAGGCCAGAACCTCCAGAAGGAAGAGGTAAGGGAAAAACTCCGAAACCACTGACTAGGAGGCAGCTGCTTAGCCAATTTGCCAGCTTATATGACCCAATAGGCCTTGTGGCGCCTGCCAAACAGAAAGGAGCCATCCTAGTCAGGAAAGCATTCCAAGAAATTGGAGGCAAAGCAGTACGGTACACATGGGATGACCCATTGCCTGACGGCATAAGAGAAGAAGCCATTGACTTATTCGAAGAGTACGTATGCCTCAGTCAAACCACCTTCCACAGGAGCCTGACGCCAGCCAATGAGGTTGGATTACCCTGGGGAATAACGTTCTCCGATGGAAGTGACCAAAGCTATGGTGCCGTGTTGTACTTTAGATGGGAGGCAGAGGAAGGCATCCAAGTACGACTAGTTGAGTCGAAGGCAAAGCTCCCACCACTGGACCAAAAGGGAGACCCGGTAAAAGCTGAAATCTGCGGTGCTGTTTTCGCCCTCTCATAGTTTTTTTTTTTATTATTATATAATAACCCTGCCAGAGTTGTTCAGGAGAGAACAGGAAGAAGTCACAAACAAGGACAAGGCCCCATTCTGTCACATTCCTGAACACCTTGACGTCACAGACCTTTTGACGCTCTAATTTTTTTTTTAGTCATGTGTTCTCTTTAGTTCATTTTTGAAATGTGGAGTAAACATAAAAGTCAACTTTAGCATAGATTCAAGATTCTTTAGCAGCCAAATACAAATGAAATGGTCACCAGATAGTTCCTGGAAAGTTCCAGGTTCCTTTGCCCCATGTAAACACAAGCACTTTTGTCATGTTTTTAAGTTTGGAACATTTTGATAACAAAGAAAGTGTGAGAGGCAGGTTATTTCCTTGAAAAGTGCAAAGGAGTACATACTAAAGAGCAGTTATTAGAGTGAAAATAGAGAAAACTGCATTGATGTTTATATATTTCAATAATAGAGGCTCTATAGATCTTATATATATATAAAATAACCACTTCAACCTGAGTTTAATGAGACACATTTTAGCCTTTGGCATTAATGCCAAGAACACACACACACACACTCAGCCTTGCAGTCATTTTTCCCCTCTCAGCATACTTTCCATATTTTTCTCGATGACACAACCCAGCTCAAAGGCGTGCATGTTGTGACTTCGTAGCAGCTCATTAGTCTCTCAAACGTCGTTACACAGCCAACCGCACACACAAACATGCAAACAAACTCCAAATGAAGCCCATTTCTCAAGCGTAATTGCTGACACGATGAAAACATCCGAGGCTGGTTTTGGGACATCATCTCTTTTATCAGGAGATCTCAGAGATTGGAATCACTTTTTGTTTTCTCTTATTGGATTAAACAAGAATTTTGTCATGCTTGTTGCCCAACTCCTCCCAGGGCTGCCAGTCATCGTTGCGGCTTAGCTTTTAGTCACCAGCGGTTGACCTGGGAGAGTAAACAAGTCAATTAAGAGGAAAAAAAAACAGGAAGAGTTTTACATCAAAACCGACTCTGGCTGGATCGCAGACAGACGGTGTATGTTTTCTGCATGTGTATGAATTAACAAATCTGCAACGGGAGGTGTGGGTGGATGATTTGATGTTTACAGTTTGGTGCTACACCAAAATAGAACCACTAGATAACTAGCTCCCTGGCTATCTAGCTAAAGTGTACTTCCATAAGTGTGGGAGGCTGCAGCTGTATGGGGATGCTGTGGTCCTGGCCAACTGGTTGTGGGATGAGGTGGTTCGGGGGGAGGTGCTGGTCCCTGCAATTCCCACAAGCTCCTTTTAAACTAGGTGTGATAACAGAGCAGGGTCCAGGTGCAGACTGTGGGTGTGGCTTCATCCCCCACTCAGGAAGGTACTGATCCCAGAGCAGCCATAGTTTGCTGTTGGCAGTGTCTCCTCGGGTCCACTATGCACAGCCAGACGTCAAACATCGTTCCAGGAAATGCAGACGCAGCACTGAGGATTTTTTCTTATATCCCCAATTTGAGAGATCTCATAAACGGACTCTTTGCGCAACTATAATAAAGAAATGTTTATGGCTTTTTTTTTTTTTTTGTAGAGCGTTTCACTCATTACATAATTCTGCCATGCTGCTGTAAATAGTGTTAATCCGTTCCACTAAAGAAACTTAGTGTGGAATCAGAAACCTGGATCATATACACAAGTTTACAGATGTAGAACCCAGAGGACAAGTAACCACTTGGACTGAAAGTTAAGTGTAGCTCACAAGTTCTAAGGCTTCTAAAGGTGTTACAGTAAACTGGGCCTGATTGTTAAGATAGAGTCTTTTTATTCAGGAAAAAGCATTAATACTTGTTTAAATAAATCCATATGGTAATCGCTGGGATTTACATGGCATAAAGTCACTTTTAAATTCTCAGTTCAGACATGGGACCAGCAGACTGATGAAGATGCCCAAGAATCTAACTAAAACAAGACGAGCACAAGGATGATGTCAATATTTTGCTGAAGAGACTTGATTTTTGAGTAAACAATTTCTAAACATATTCGCATTTTGCATTTCTAAACATATCCAACCTCAGATCAATAAAATATGTGTAAATATTAATGTCAGCCTACAACAGAGGAAAAGAGATGAAGCATCATTTTGAAGTACGGATCCACGTAGTTTGTAGTTGGATCCACGGGCCGCACGTGGATCCAACTACATGCACAGGCCTGACAAGGTCACCTGAACCTGAATAGGACAGGCACACGCCCTCTTCCTGTGACGATCCAAGAAAGGAGCCCACAGAAACACGCTAAAACATTCCTGACCACATCAGCCTCTGACAGTGATGGCTGTCGACCACGGCAAACACATGCATCTTCCAGCATCTGCCTCATTAGGTGCAACCTGTCATCCATCGTCATCACAGCCTAAAGACATCTTCTTCTTTCGTGCATGTGAGTTCCGATACAATACAACCGACAGCGCCTCTCATTTACCAGTCAACCTGTCAATCAGACGTCAAAACTGGATCCTGCCTGTCTTGATTCCAAAAGTTCACACTGATGCCCATGAGAAAGGAGACTTGTGAGAAAAGGAAGCTCTGAGCTGATCACGCCCTGGTATGGGGAGGTTTTGAAATTCAAAATGTTTGTGGAGAATGAAAATTGCCTGCTTGACACATTTGCAGAAGGCGTTCCAGTGCTGATTTTAATTTCAACTCAAACGTTTGTTTACAGTTGTGGTACCTGTGAATTGAGATGGTGCTTCTTGTATTTCCAGTTTATAAACCTTTTGATCTCTACACTAATCCCCTACCTCTGAGAACACACCCTGCCTTCCTTTCACAAACTCCCTTGTTAAAAGGTTCTGACATTTTTATTTCGGCTCATTACCTGCAGGCCAGGTACATCTTCTCTGCAGCGATGTTCTTCACACCAACATCCATCCACACGCAGAGCAGAGGTCAACACAGCTGAAAACGCCCCGGCTCATCCCGCTCTGGTACCAGAGGCCAGATTCTATGTGACCTCCAGGGAAGACAACAACTGTGATGACTGACGCTCTGACATTAAGCCAGAGTGATGGAGAGGAGCCGCTGCCCAGTGACCTCTCACTCTCCCTGTCCCACTCCCTCTTCAAACTGTGTTGTGCACGCTGACAAATTTCATTGATTTGATTTTCACTATTTATAGGTATATGTTTAAGTAAAATAAACATTTTAGTTTTCATTCTTTAAACTACTGCCAACATTTCTTCCAAATTCCAAATAAAAATGTAAACATGTAGAGATGCTGAAAAAACTGAAGTGGTCTCCTAATTTTTTCTAGAGCTGTATATTTTTGCCAACGAGACTTTTCCAAAGCATCTTTGAAAGAGACTTTGAAACAAAAGTTCATATTTGCCCTGCTGTCACATGATTTCACGCCAATTCGTTCTACATATTTAAACTTCTAGCCAGAAAGGTAAGCATGGATGAATTCGTAAAACAGTGAGAGGAGCTAAAACTGAGAAAAAAACATCTGACAGACAGTTGGAGGCCTGGAATGGATGATCCGAGGTCAAGAAGGGAAGTTTCATCCTCGGAGCACAAGCTGTTCCCATCAGGTCTTGGTGAGCGCGTTGATGGATTGCTTTGCCAGGCGGCCTCTCAGCGTGCAGATGGAAACCTTCCTCTCTGGTGAGCCGGCAGGGAGAAAACACACCTTGACTTTCAAGAAGCGGCGGTGAAAGATTTGTTAAAGATGAGGCATAATGCGAGATGAAGAAGCAAGGGACTGTGGTGGGCATTGAGAAAGAAGGGTCCGTGGTGAGGCCTTAAAGATTAATTGAGTAATTCGAGGGAGCTGGGGGCGGAGTAATGATGGACATATGGTTGGTGAAATAAAAAGTGTCAGCAATGTGAGAGAACAGGCAAGTGAGTGAGAGAAAAACAGGACTGTTTTCTCTCTGTCTGTCAGGTGTGTGCCTAAGGGGTGACGTAACGTAATGACAAGTAGTCACAATATGCGTCTAAATGTCATTCTGGATATGTTCGCTCTCTGTTATTCACTATCAGAGTGATACATCCAGTTTCTGGAGCAGCTATGTGTCTATCGGATCAGATTGGGGTTAAATGTCACCACATACACCAGAGCTGTGATTGGACGGTTTGAATTTTAAACGCGACACCGCGGCCCCACTTGCCACTTGTATAAGTCAAGCAAAAATAATCTACTGCTGCGTGTTTGTCAGCGTAAATTTATTGTACTCGTTGAGGGTCTTTATAAAGCTTTTCAAAGAATTCTAGTAGCAAACATATTTCTCAGTTGTCACATGGTTAGAAAGGAGGGTGATTTGCTTTGACGTTTATTGATAGCCGCCTGGGGTGGGAAAAGGTGACTCCGGGGTGGTAATTCTGTTGACCTGCTGAAAAACCTCCACCCACATTCTGGTGAAGGTCGCGGGGTTAAGCACTCAAACCTGTCACGGGTTCTGTTTCAAGTTGAAAGCCAAAATGTGAAATACATGTGGTCATCGGGACAGATTTGGAAAACACTGATTAGAAATCTGGTCACTGGTTATGTCTTCAAATGCAGTTTACTGTCTGTTAACTAATGATGAAGAAGTGACAACCACTGATTCAACCAGTCAGCAACTGGAGGCAGTCAACTCTGGACTAATCTGATCTTCATTCCTCTTTTAAGGCGATGAACAAATAGGATGAGCGAGCAAATGGATGTTTGTGTAACGGCAGAGTTGATTTAATTGCGACTGGGAAATGTTCACAGGTGTCCTTTTCGGTGGTGAAAAACAAAGAACGAGAGCATCAAAGCTCAGAAGTCACAGGTGGTTTTTTTCCAGCCCGCACATACCCCTGCCCCCCCAACCGGCTCTCACACCTCTGCCCCCCTCAACCAGGTCTCATACCCCCCCAAAGCACTTTGATCCAGAGCCCGTTCGCTGCCATGACTTGGCACATCTGGCATGGTGCCCCCACCGCCCTCTGCTGTTTTCCCTCCAGGATGAGAGGGATGTATGTGTGTGTGTGTGTGTGTGTGTGTGTGTGTGTGTGTGTGTGTGTGTGTGTTGTGGGGGGTTGCTGTAACTCTGCACCTGCAGCACTTGCAGGCTTGTGAGGAGGCCGGACTGTTGATCGCAATGTGGAGAATTTTCCTAGAAATACTTGTCTTCACCTCCCTTATCCTTTTCATTTTCCCTCGCTCTCTCTGTTTCACTCATTGGAATTTCAGTGTAAAAAAACACATACATGAGAAAAAACAACAGCACATTCACCTTTTGCTGTTTGTACAGCTCATTTCCTCAGAGAATGTGGCTTACAGTTGTACACAGGCAGTAGTGACGATACAAGGTTACATAACAGTAGATTGCTTATGATCAAAAGTCTTTGATCTTGATCAAAGGTCAAAGACCCTCTGGAATCAGGATCGTCACTAAAATTTAATCATCTGTTTCCTGACCCATTATCAGTGTTTTCTAAAAATTTAATTCAATACTTCTTGAGTTATTTTGACGACAGACAGACAGACAGACAGACAGACAGAAAGATAAATAAATAAATACTGGCTGTCACACAACCTTCTTATCGGAGGTAACAAATCAAGACATACACATTTGTTCCTCTATCTTTATGAGGACTGACATCATGCATTCCTCAACCCTTTAACTTAACCTTAGCCTTAACGTTAACCATAACCTTCAGGACTAATCTCCTAACCTTAACCCTGAGCTGCAACCCAACCTTACCCCAAACCCAAGTCTAAACCCTCAACCAG
This sequence comes from Pao palembangensis, assembly GCA_015343265.1. Taxonomy (NCBI): domain Eukaryota; kingdom Metazoa; phylum Chordata; class Actinopteri; order Tetraodontiformes; family Tetraodontidae; genus Pao; species Pao palembangensis. The sequence goes on along the minus strand of CM027085.1, from coordinate 6,482,620 downwards.
GACCAGCGAACACACAAAACACATTTCACTTTGCAAGTAAAATGTGTTTTGGCTCTCCCCATGGAGCATGCAAAAGATTGGACACACACACACACACACACACACACACACACACCAAGCTTGACTTCAACTCTTTCGTGCTGCCATAAAATAAAAGCCCAGAACCACTTCTTCAAAGTGGCCTTGCCTCCCAGTGTCCCTTGCTGCTCTGACATCACTCGCTGCCTGTTTTCACAGCTGCCGCTCTCGCTGCCAGCTCAGCCCACTGTCTTCCGCTTCTAGTGTGTGTGTGTGTGTTTGTGTGTGTGTGTGTGTGTGTGTGTTTGTGTGTGTGTGTGTGTGTTTGTGTGTGTGTGCGCTCGCTGGGAGGGGGACAGCCGTGTTTACATCTGAGGGTCAAGGCTGGAGAATAAGAAGGTGTATTTGTTGGCGCAGCAACAGACGGACGCTGCATGCCAGCGCGCTTCAAATGCCCTTTACATTGAAAAGCGGTGTGTATGATGCACAGAGAGTGTGTGAAGGGATTTTTTTCATGCAAAAACGTCAGTGTTACACCTCAACTTTCTCTTGAGACCAATATAACCAAGTAATTACCGCAAATGAAGTGAACTGATGACACATAGTGATTCAGGACTACCTGTAAAGCTCAGGAAAGTACTAAGTGAGTAGTGAGTTAGTTGCATAACTCAGTTTAACTTGGCTGTTTGTTTGCCTTAGCACAATAACAGTGGGACTCAAGTGTGATCTCAACTCCTCGGGGCCAGTTTGAGGATTTTGTCACACCACTAATTGAGAACATTTCCGTACACTGATAATGCTAAACTGAGCTTTGTGTTGAAGACGCTTCGGTCATGCCCTAAACTTAATCAGCTGATCTATTAACTGATTCATCGCTGGGTCCATTTACATGAGCACAAAAATCTGATGAGTGTGGGAAATCAGATATTTCTAATCAGATACAGATACTATCAATAATACCCGAAAATCTCTGGTTTACATGATTCAGTCCATTTATCGGATTTCTTTTGGATTATGTGCGTAGTGACCCAAAACTCAAGAGGTGAGGAGCCAAAGCTGACTACATCTCTTCCTTTCTCTACCATTTAAAAAAAAAAAAAAACATGCACAGATCTAAAAACAAAAAAAACCCCAACTAGTCAGAATTGCAGGTAGACATACTCATACTAGCCAAGTATAGTGGACCCGCTGCTACTGAGCCATGACGCCACTGCAGGATGGATTAAATCTGCAACACACACATCATATATCTTATAAACATTTGGAGAAATTCTTATTTTTCTTGCCGACTCTTTTCCAGGCCCCATACACCCCCTCCCCCCTTCCTTTTCAGGCTGTCAGGCTTCATCAGAGGTGTTCAGGGTATTGTTTTTGACCTGCAGTTAGCTCTGGGCCTCAGCATTCCGGAGCGTCACATGCAAGCTTCGCGCGCTACAGAGGAAAAGACCTGTTGCTTCCATTAGATTCCATGCACACGTGAGAACACCTTGAGGAGTCTCTTTTGCTAAAGCGTAGCACGGTTTCCCGTGAGTTTGGCTTAGACGATGTGCAAGCTGCAGTTTTGCCGTGTGTGGGGAAATAGAGCGTCACGTCGAGGCCCTCTCCTCTTTCACTCTTCCATCTGTTGGCATTAGCACAAGTGTTTTTCCTTTGCCTCCTCAACATGTTTGTTTTGACATGCATGCAGCTTTCACCCCATTGGTCGCTGTTAGGAACATATACTGACTCCATACAGATTCTTGATCATGTGAAATTGTTGTTATTGAGTCTATTTTGGCTCAGATACACTTATGTGTTTATGCCACTGCTTTAAATACTGGATTTGACATCAGCTGTGGGGTGTTTATCCTGTTCCATTGTCAACTACAGCTCAGCCTTTGTTGACTGTGTCACGTACATGGATGCTCTACAGGCCTGTCTCGCATATTCAGGTTTGAACCTACAAGACGCTGACCCCAGAGTCTCCAGGTCATCATCAGATTAATATTTGGCAGTCTATGTCTGGGGAAAAATGTAACTATAGTCAATAAAAGATATGATGTCTACAGGTCAGGTCAAAACATTCCCACTCTCCACCCGGCTGATGTCAGCTTTTGGTCACCCAGTTCTGCAAGGGAGGGGATTCCCATTATATCACCCCCATTCTCCAAACTAAGGCAGAAGAGGAAGTATTAACTGACCCGTAGGCACATGGCAGCCTGAAACAGTTGTCAGTTTAAGGGTCTCAGATCACCACTGTGGATCTGATGTGAGGCTACGTCAGCGTAATGGAGTGCGAGACAGCCGACTATGAGCCTGAGCATGATGCCATACGGCCCAAGTGATGTGCTCTTGGCACTCTCACAAAGCACAATGGTGAGCTTTCATGGGCCCGAGACAAAAAGTGACACAATAAGAGTGTCTCAGTGGGCTTCTGTGGACAAGATGTGTTCGCTAATATCATATGATACGTTGAGAGTGACGATATTGGTCAGAAATGAAGAACTGAAGGATCCTCTTCTTTCTCTCCATACTCATATGTGGCAGAATGTTAAGAGCTTCCCCTACAGCTCGCTCCTTGTAAAATAAAACCCTGTTCACCGACAGTGTGACAAACATGTCAGCTATTTTTGCACAGTGCTGCCCCACAACAGCTGGGTTGCGTGCACAAACCATCGGTTCAGCATCTTGTTGCTGGTTCTCCTTTCTCCAGTTTGCATGAACTCATGAATCAAGTTCCTCTGGACTACTTCTGGTGCAAAGAGGAGGAAAATGCACACGCGATAGTCTGCAGAATGTTAAGGCTGTCAGTATGTCAGTGAGGCAACGGTCACGGGAAGTTCAGTCAGACGGACCCTCTTTTTTGTATGTCGGACAAATTTAAGCCTCCAAGTTTGTTTCTCCGGTGCCTCGTCCTTTCTTCTTGTACTGTCTGACAGTTTTGCAAGTGTGGCCATGATGAAGAAGCACTCAATGAACCCATTCATCCTTCGAATAAGTCCCACTAAGAGCTCGTGTGTGCGTCTCACGGACCGCAGAGCCTTCACACGGTCCAGCTGTCAGCAGGATCTATTTTGTGTGGAGCCTGTAAACTTTGTTGATGCGAGGCTTGTCAACAAACGTAGTCACCCACCAAAACGTACTCATTCTCTGTGTGGGATGAGTCAAGCAGGGGCCTCTCTGGTGATGAACCGGTGGGCCCTTGAGAGACTGCTTCTGTATTTTCTACCATGAAAGGGTAACAATAGGATATTAGCCATTTTATCATGTTTTTACCCAGGAAAGGCACCATAAAGGTCAATGTGCCACATTTCACTGGAAGGGAACTAGAGAGGGTACTTTCACTGGGTTTGGGCTATTTAAGGGCACACTAAAGACTAATCTATTTATGTACAGGTGTATTGAGTTAGAAGAAACATTAGAAATGGAGCTGAAAGTGGGAACTGCTGCCAGGATGTCCTTATTTAACTCTTAAGGTCATATAAGACACACAGGGTGGCTTTGGGGGCTCCTGCTGTGATGTAGCAATGGGCACATTATTAGTGTTAACTGTCATCTAATCGAGAAATGCTCCTTCTGAAAACTCCATGCCTTTGGAAGGAGGGTGGGGAAGGGTAGGGGGCAGTTGAGTTCGGAGTAAAAGCAGACATAGAAGATAGAGGAGAGGAAGAGGCTCTGATAAAAGAACAGACGAGTCTGCAAAAGTGAAGCCTCTCCTGCTTTGAGAAAATGAAGGAAGAAAGGGTATGGAGGTATCAAACGCAAACTGAGAAGAAGCAGGAATGCCGAAAATGACAAAAAAGGGAGGAGAATTAGCACCTGACCAACTGCAACAATATTGACATATAACAAAAAAAAGCAGAAACTCAGTGTACAGAAATTAATGGAAAGCAAAAAAAAAAAAAAAAGCTGCATTAATGTTTTATAAGTGGAACTTTCTTGGTTATTATAAACTCATCCTTACAGTAACATTTTTTTCATTTTACCACAAACATTTACAGCAAATTGAACAATATAACTGTGATGTCTATATTGTAGTCTGATTCCTGTCTAAAACATCAGTCCTTTGGGGGACATACACTCATTTATAGACACATTTATATTATAAACTTCTTCTTATGGGACGAATAAAGCCCTTTTTTTATCCCCTAAAGAGATGAGCAGTCACTGATTTCAGCAACAGGTAGAAAGCGCCTCCTGCTGAACGGCCACCTCATATTAACATCAGCTGCAGACAGCGTCTCTTAGCTCCTTCTGCCCCCTGCAGGTCAGGAGCAGTTCTGCAGGGACCCTGCCGCTCACCAGGGTGCTGTGCTGCAAAGCTACCACCAGGAGCCGTAACAGAGGCGCCTTGCCTATAAGTAGGGCAGCCAATCCTGCAAACGTAGCCCTGAAGCCTTGGTTTTCACCTATCAGTTTTTCCCCTTAGTCTGTATCACAGGAGTGCAATAAGAACAGAAAAGGTTTAATCATGGATATCATTTCAGTGGTTATGACCTGTTATGTAACACACGCACATAGCTATAGATTTTATCACCAAATATCTGAACCCTGAGGCCCCTCTCTATATCCCGAGGAATGTCAAGCAACTGCATCCCAGCTGTATTGTAGCAAACTTGTCTTCTTATGTAAGCCAGGCTCATCACGGTGATGTATTTTCAACAACATCACGTGTGCTAGAGCACTGCTTAAGCCTCCATTTTTTTTCTTTTTTTTTTTTTTTTTTGGTTTTGCTCCTCTTCAGATTCCTTCACTGGGCGCATCCTAGCCTGGCCATCCAGCTCACATACGAATAAGATTGAATTTTAACGGCCTTAGCCGGGAAAGTAGCTCAGGCAGGTGGATGGCCTGAATCTGGGTGGGTGAGGTTATAACGACTTAAGCAGGACAGATTGGAAAACCACACCCAACAGGGACAGAGAGGAAAGTCAGGAGCTTCAGCAAATGTGAGAAACAGGTGTGTGTGTGTGTGTGTGTGTGTGTGTGTGTGTGTGTGTGTGTGTGTGTGTGTGTGTGTGTGTGTGTGTGTGTGCGTGCGTGCATGTGCATGACGTTTGATAGAGGAATGCAATACACTAAAAAGTATGTATATTTGCAGTTTTAACATGCTCATTTCACTTGAAAGTGAGTTTTAGGTACGTTTTCCTGCACTGACCACATGCACATATTTGCTTATATGCTATCAAAGCCCCCATTGTTTCCTCCTTATCACTTTCCTCTGCTGTTTTTCCCCTTCCTGCACTCTCTTACCTGCCCTTATCTGCTCTGCCTTTCATCTGGGCAGAGGCCTCCGAGTACAAAGACAAAGAAAAGGCGGAGGAAGAGGAGCAGGAGGGGTAGCAACAAGGCAGCGTGAGCAGGGAGAGGAGGCCAGAATCGCCTTATCTGAGATGATATGTCGCATGTACACACACAGGGGCCATTGTTCGGCGCCTTTGCAGCAGAGGCCCCTGTGATCAGCCTCATGAGCGTGTGGCCCTCTTTCATTCTTGCTCCTCCTTTCATCCCCTCCCCAGCTCTTTTCTTGCCCCTTTGTCTTCCTGCATCAGCCGACAGGAGATTTCCACCCACCGCGGGGCCGATGGCTCCGGGGGGACTCAGTTGGATTTTCCCTGACAGGCTGTCTGTTTCAATGAGCAGCGGCCTGCGAGTGGTTGCCTGCGCATGTTGGCAAAATATAAAACCCGGCATAGCCAGACGCCAGTCAAGAACAGGGAGGTTTGAAGAAAGGGAAAAAGGTGCGCACACATCTGGGCCACATGATGAAACCGTGAGACTCTGCCAGAGACATTAGCCAAGCAGAAATATAGAGAAATGATGTGTAACCACGAGCCACTCCAACTCTTTAATCCTGGTGTTTACACTGGCTGGACTCTCCGTTGGTGGCCATCCCGCTGACCACACTGCTGCGTGTGTGCAGCCAAAATCCCTCATTAAAACCCAATATGTATAATAGTACAATTCAGACTAATCATGCATGATCAGAATCACACAGCAACTTTGAATAATTAATAACAATTTTAGTCCATGAAAGGTTGATCAGACATGTTAAATGTATATTTCTATGATCATTCAGCACCGATTGACTACACAAGCTTAGGAGTGAGGACTAAGCATAAAATCAGGGACCAGTCGTGCAGAAATGACATTTGTTAAGGAAAAAAGTGTAAGAAAAACAAAGCCGTCTCCAAAATACAAAAATTAGTGTGCCACACTAAAGAGCAATAGTAAATCACCACAGCGCAATAAGGAAACGTTCTCTCATCTAGGCTTAAAAAGAAGATAAAGATCTTTAACAGTGATTTTAAACATTCAAGAATAGAGGAACACTTAATATTGGGTGCTATCCAGTAGTATCAGAGTACTAATTGTTCAACATGATGGAAAAATGTCTCACAAGTGTAAACCACACGCTTTATGCTAACGTGAATTAGCTTCAGCCTAAATTTTGCATGCATGCATGCATGCAAAAAAAAACCCAACATGGGGTCATCTGAGAGTCCGTAACAAGATCATCATTCCACCTTTTTTTAGGGAAAGTCAATTTCACTTCATCTAACTTTATAAATCTTACATTCACGTAGGTCTTTTACACTTCTTTTATATTTGGTGCATTATGGCCAAACAATGCTGCCTCAGTATGTGTGTGTATTGATCTGAGCTAATCTAAAGCCAGAACAGTTCACCTTCCCAACAGCCTGGTGGATGATACTACTTCTCTAAGGCAACCTTGTTCATTTGATCACATTTTCATTGCACAGAGAGGACCTACAGACACAAATGCAGAAGTGTGAACATTCAGTACATTAATAACCTTATTGATCTTTCTGTGTACAGCTCTTGCCGTCACTGCACCATCACATTAATGAATCAGGGCACATTCATTGGCTTTGACCCTGTCAGTAGGAATTCTGACTGTGTGCTGCGTTCAAATTCATCCTCTCCCGTCTGTCAATCAAAGTTCCTCAAAGTTTGCAGATGACACCACCGTAGTGGGTCTCATATTAGGCAATGACGAGACTCACCACAGAGAGGAGAGCCAGCACCTGATAGGATGGTGCTCAGACAAACGACCTTGTCCTGAACACCAAGACCAAGGATGTCATTGTGGACTTCAGTAGATGTCATTGTGGAATTCATGCGGAGGAGGCAGATTGGGCGGACAACATCAAATTCCTGAGCATCCACATTACACCTGATCTCACCTGGTCCACACACACAATCTACCTGGTGAAGAAGGCCCACCCACCCAGGACACAAACTGTTTGTGCCTCATCCCTCTGAAAAGAGGAACAGGAACATCAGCACCCACACAAATAGACTGAAACACAGCTACTTCCCCAGAGCTGTGAAATCCATCACCTCATCTCCTCACACACACCCCCACCCACAGACTGCGCTTTAAACTGCACTGGTCACTTCATCCTCATTGACATTCAGAACTGCACTGCACTTTCTTTATTGTGTTTTGCTTCCTCTAATTGTCCAGAGTTTTCTATTTATTCTATATACATATCTAATTTCGCTGTGCCCTGTACAGTGGCAATAAAGACCCTTGAATCACTTGAAATCCTTGAATCTACTGCGTCCTGCAGATGGTCCGAGTCAGCTGCAGACTGTCAGGAGGAGCATGTGTGAATACGACAGCCACATCGGTTCTGTTTAGATTTCTGTACTGCCACATGATATATCATTTTCCATTTTTTTAGCCTCATGTTTTTAATCTTTTTGTTATTTTTAATTTGTACAGGAATTTCCTGTTTGGATCTGCTTATCGTGGACTGATGCAGCTGAAACGTGGCCCTCTTGCTTGTTACTGCAGAGCAGGGACCTCTGGGACGCCTCCAATGTGCACTGCAACGCTGTCGGCGCAAACCCAAACACGAAGCAGAATGGATGCGTGTTGGCGGCTGTGGCGCCGCTGTCACATGTAACTGATGTGTTGGCATCTGGCCTCGGTGCGGAATCAGATGACACTGACAGGCTGTGACTGACTGAGTGGGTTCAGATTCAGATTGTCACTATAAAAGGAGTTGCTCCGCACGTATGCTAAGTATCAGGCCGTGAGATGTTTAAACTCTGAAGTCCTGCTTATGAACGGCCCCTGTCACATTCTGAACTCTAAAAAACTCTCAGTACAGCTCAAACCAGTTTGTGGTGACCCGGCCAGCGCATTTTATGAGTTTTAGTGAGGATTCATTTTCCAGGGCTGCTGTATCTGGAGAGGAAATCAGAAATGTGTGTAATGGTCACGTTTTTATTGGATATTAAAGCACTTCCATATGTGAGACAATTTAAGCATGATTGGATGGTAAGAATTGCTGAGCCATCACAAACTCGCATCACTTCAGATCAGAGTCCTGGATCTTTCAGAACTTAAAAAAAAAAAAAAAAAAAAAAAAAAAAAAAAAGCTGTGACACTGAAACAATGAGCGTTTCAGCTGAAAAATGAAGAGACGACCAGTGTTTTGACATCCGCTTACCTCCGTTGCCATGAACACAACTGCCTCCAACCTCCGCCCCCCCACCCCGCATTCCCGGACTCTATCATGATGAACGGCATGGGAGGAATGTGCCAAGGTGGAGAAGGTTCGAGATGTCCGACAGCGGGTCGGCTGTCACCTCAGACTGCGATGCCGTGACCTTTTTGACAGGCTTCTCTTTGATCGTAGGCTGAAAAAAGACATCAGGTGGGGGGATGGGGGCGAGGGGGGGCTTTCAGGGTAAAGACATTAGCCTGAAACAGTGGTCAGAAAGTTTGGATCTCTTTGCAGATGTGGTGAATTCATTTACAAATGAAAATCGGGGATCATTTGACGTCATTGAGCAGTACCATAACTGAAACCACAATCGTCCAATAGGGGGCGTCTCATCGCCTTGTCGCAAAGATTCGAGTACAAACGTTACCAGATCAGAGGCAACTTGCTGAAAAGCTCAGTTTTTTTCAGAGACACACTGAAAGGTCTGCTGCCAGCCTGCCAAGTTGCATCACTGCCCGACCAAACGTGTCCACCCGGGTTTCCTCTGGTCTGCGAATCGTCCAACTTTCACCATATATCTTCATTTATATGCTCTATAAATGTAACTGTGCGCCCACTGACCCCAAAGCTCTTTCTGTCACTTCTTCTCTACTTGTCTTTGACTGGCGGGAGGAATGTGGCAGGAATCTTGACTGAATGTTTTGCTGTTCTTAGCGGACAAATGCCGATGTTGCCATGGTGAGGTTCTCTGATGGAGACGGGCCCCCTTAACATTGTCATTGTTCTCAGGGCGGACGGCGCTAGCACAGCAGTTCGGGTTAGCACCGCCGCATTAACAAGGTACTTGGAAAGTACGTGTGCATGTATGCCGTGCACACTGGCACACTGTCACCGTGGCAACCGCAAAATGTTTTTGGTGTATGTGTGTGTGTGTTAGGTGGAAGGGGCACTGTCTGAGATGATGTAATTGGGATGTTTGACCTATAACCTCTGACCTAAACAAAGTGGAAAATGTTTTTTGGCAACTGGACCACATGGTACTAAGCGCAGTAAAGCTAAGAAGTCCTGTTTAACCTTCTGACCGGCTGTATGGACAGGCAGACACGGAACTCAGTGATGTCATTGCACCAGGTGAAGCTCTGCGTAATGTCAGGCAGCCCTAAAAGCTCTGTGTGCTGTCTCACCAAGGTCAAAGGCTTAATCCCGGTTTGGGTTCTGTATGGAGGTTTCACCAGGCAAGCGTTTCAACATGTCAGGAGAGTAAAGATAAGATGAAGCTCTAGCAGAAGTGTTCCCTGGGGATTAGACTGCTGACGTGCAGCTTTTATCTCTTTGAATGTACGTTCAAAAGTATTATGATGTTTTACTGCTGCCATTCTAAGGACCGGAGTGCTGCATCAGAACTCAGGATCTTTTCTGATTTAAAGAAGCTGTCCTGAAACATCCCTGCATACGTTTGTGGTGTTCAGGGTGAGGGAATGCAAGAAGATCTGTGCCTGGAAAATCATTTTAAAGACCCTCGACAACATTTAAACCAACATCAAAATGTAAAGCAGCTAAAAAACAGTGACAGGTGACTGCACCACTGTGCTGCCCCAAGAATGTGTGTGGGACAGACTTTGTTTGAGAAAAACTTCCTCTGTGTGGAAGAACTGGCTCAAATACGAGTTAAGATAAGCCAGGAGATGGGGCTTGTACCTTTCCTGCAGCCAGGCTTGGCCTTCAGCTTTAGGAAGAAGACTATTTTTTAGAATATCTTTTTAGCATCATCAAATTGTCAAACTTATCCCCTGACGGAACTAGAAGTGCATTTGTCTGGTTTCATCTGCTTCATAGGTTTAACCGATAGTTTGAACTCCAGCTCCACCCCTTCCCAGAAGCTGCCCTGACCGAACGGAGACTGTCCACGCACTAAAACACAACACGCCAGCTTCCACACATACACACACACACACACACACACACACCAGAAAGGGGCAGATAGAGAATGCTGCTTCTTGTATTCTTTTTGAGCCGTGTTGATAAATCTCGTGACAAAGTGCTAAAGTTGGCGCCTCTAAGACAGCTGTTGTCCAAGGTAAATCCAAATCTGCTGGCCGAGCAGCCCCGCGCGTTTATTTTGATCGCGGTATCTGGATACAGCTACGTGTGAGACACACATTTTTGTGTCAGCAAAGCTCACACGTGCACCCATGCACATAAATGTTAGTAGGAATATACGCAAAAGGTGGTATAAAAAGCTGTGCCAAGTCCATGGTAACAGTTTTTTGTACAGGTCTTTTACTTGAATTCATCCCGTAAGAGGAGGGCCTCGCAGACCCCTGTGACCTACTGCTTATTTAGTTACCTGGATACCAGGTTACTGTTTACCTAACACGCTGCTCCTGCTTCTGCCTGCTCCCGATTCTGCGCTCTGATTGGCTAATTTCCTTGCGTTTGTGTGCATCTTTAAATACAGCACCTACACATGTGAGCACACAAACAAAAATGATGGACTATTTGACTTCATATCCTTGCAATACACACATTTTATGCCTGGATGTTCAAGTAGTGATGAAGAAAAGTTCAAACACAGATTGTAGGAGAGAAGAGATATCTAATATCCCTAACTCTAGTGGTCCTGGTCTCTTGGTTCATATGGTAACAGTTCACTCTACATTAAGATGTAGAATATTAGCATTACTGTGACAAGTGACCTGATTTTCCATTTTTATTTAACACCTTTCACTGATGAGTGGGGACAGCAAAATGTTGCTAATGACAGTTCTCAAGAACAGGCATTAACATTCAGACAAATGGTCAAGCTGATTATGTTGCATTTGTGCATGATGAGGGTTTGAGCTTTTTGGGGGCCCCTTAAAAAGATTATTAGATTATCAATATTAGCAAAACGGCAGAGCTGAAATAGATTTATCTGTCATGAGTTTACTGAATTCAAATAAAACTGCAGAATCTGTGTCATATATGTGGTAGGAACAGATTGCCGCCATGCATCCAAGGTTCATCTGTGTCCTGGGGTCATCTAAACTGGTTCCCATAATCAATCCTGCAAAGATGGCGGCAAGATCAGGTCTTTCCAGCGTGCACATGAAGGCTAGACCGCTGTGGTGTCAAACGGACACACCTACCCGCAGCACAAATTGCTATTTTTATACACGCACACACACTTCAAACAGAGTCACCTCACCTGCTAAACATTCCACACCAACGGGTGAGCACTTTGAAAGTGGCGCCACGCTGCCTCCTCGAGGGCTGGGAAATCTGTGCGGACACCGCCGTGACCCTCCTTCACCATCTGCACTGTCTGAAGCGGCTCTGTCAGCCTGCTGCTGAATGCCCTGCACCTAATCAAAAAAGGTGGTGGCGAACGTGTGGACGCTGCATTTTTCTGGACTCCGACTCAAAACGTGCAACTGCAGCGGGATGAAGAACTGAGGGAGAATATCCATCTGTTTAACATTAAACAGGCTCTCTACAGTAGCTGCGCAGATCTGACACTAAAGAATCCACAATGGATACTGGAATCTATTATAAACACACCCACAAACACATTAAAAAATGTATTAATGATTAAAGTCACTCCGTATAGTCCCCAACTTTCTCAGCTTGTGTTTCAGTTGTTACCAGTGTTATTACTTCTAAGACAGCGAGTTGATTGCTGAAAAGTCTCCAACTTTAACTTGGTTTCAGGATTTGAACAGGTGGGTGGATAATATGCTACATTGTTTGGACATGAAACGGTCCAGCGGCTGTGTTGTTGCCTGTGAACCTCATCGATCCTGATTCAAGATGAAAAGCTGTTACAGTGACGTTGTGTTTCGGACCCAAGTGCAGGTACGAGGCAGGCGACAAGAAGCGGGAAATGGAAAGCGCTCCAGTGGAGGGACAGTGTTCATAAAAACTCAAAAAGCTTCACAGGGAGGCTCCATTGCCGAGTGTCCAAAAGCCAGAACTCAGATCTCTTTTACCAGAGACGTGGCGACCTAGGAACCAGGAAATAACTCACGTGAGTGCAGAACTCTCAGACACAGGAAACTCTTCGTCTAAGCTCAGGTGTGCAGTCACCGCTGGATCCCGGGAACCTGCACCCTCTGCAGGGAGAACACAGGGCAAGCCACACACACAATAAAGGGCCGGCAAACCGGACCCTAACAAAAAAGCTTCACCTTCGCTACTCTTCCCCTCCAAACTCTGGGTTTACCATCTTGCAAAAGTTAAAAAAAAGAACGTTATTCTTAAAACACGAAGCACACACTATGTTATATGTAAGAGAAGTTCAAGGCTGTGAACAAAAACACCACTCCAGAGACACGCTAACGTTTCTCAATATTGATTAGAAACGTGCCAAGAAATTTGAGGAATCGGATCCAGATCAGACAGCAGAGGAGCCCGTTTCAGGAAGGTCCACAAAAATGACAACATACAAACAAATGGCATCCAGTTTTCTCTGCCTTGAAGGTACGTAATTGATCAGAGCCACGTTTTATCTGTATTATATAAGGTTATATTTACGTTCAACAGCTGGAACAAATCACATCACTCTCATTTACGCCAACCCAAACAGCCTGTAAGCTTCACTGGAGTGAAAATTGTTGCCATACTATCTGACCAGTGACCCAGTGTGACCAGTCCAGGGAATTAGCAACAATCCAGAAAGTGATCTAAGAGGAGAACCGATGTTTGGACCTCCAGACTGAAATGGAGATTGTGGGAATTATCGCATCCTGTGTCTGGATCAAGAGTTTATGAAACATTAGGTCACCCTCGACTCTAAATATTACATTGAGATGTTAATTAGAGGCGCACGGGCAGAGTACAACGCTCGATGGCCCCCATTTGGAACAGCAAGCTTCCCCCTCCTAACAGAGGTTGGGGACTCGTCTCCACTTGTCAGACTGGCCCTGATAGCTGCTCTTGTTTTATGCACCACTGACATTTAGGAGCACCGTGCTCCTTTAAAAAGCTCTAATAAAGTGGAGGCAGCAGGTTTTGATTTGAGGCCTATATTCAAACTTTGATGAAGTGTTCTAGGAATTGGATGTCTTTGTTACTCATCTGGTCTCTTCTGCCTTTTGTTGTAGATATGCAAACCTAGAAGTATCTTCTTATTTATTTCAGCATTTTATTTAAATAGATTCATATTTACATGTGGTATACATGCAGTAGGTTTAATGATTATCACACTGGGTGAGTAATTGACTGTTTTTGTTTTGTTTTTTTTTAATTTTTATTTTTGTGTGATAATTTGCAGCCGTGGTATAATGATGTCTTCTAAACGCTTCAGCACAGCACAGAAAACTCTCAGAAATAAATCAAAATTCTGTCTTGAGGCCCCACATTCCGTATTTAACCCTAATAATTTGTCTCTTTTTTTTAAACAAATAAATTGCTAATGGAGTAAAATTCAATATGAAAAATGGAAATGACCATAAAACCATAGTTCTTTAACATGATCAGTTATGATATAAATGCATGACACATATCAGGTCATTCATCTGTTTTCCCATTCCCAGAAGTTTGTCATCAAGCCGTATTAAGAGACTATGAAGCGATGAATTCACGTCAGTAGACTTTTCTCTGACGTCAGCTCATTTCGCTCTGATTGGGCCCTAATCATTCACACCAGTGTGAGACGATGACTAACGGTGTAGCCAATCAGGCCTGAGCGCTGCGGTCAGCATCCGGTTACCTGAGGCCGGCTGGCTACGTATCTCTTGGCGGGTTGTTTTTTCCCTGTCTCCTTCCAACATGTGGTTGTGTTCATGTGTCAGCGTGTTTTTGTGCTTAACGTTTGACGTTCGTCGGCTGTTATGTCTCGCTGTAGCATTTCAGCTGTGTTTTTCGACATGCATTATGCAATAGCATGTGCCCGGGTCAGAATGTACTCGTGTCCAGCCTTCACCTTCTTTTGTTTTTCTTTTTTCCCCTCCTTTTCTTCTTCTACTGTGAATACAGCTTGAGCTCATTTTGTTTCGCTAACGTACGTTCCCTCTGTTGCCCGCCAGCCTGCAAATCATCCACGTCGGGGAACAATTAATACACTGCACGTACGGTAAAGTACCAGTGTTCCAAAAAACTAAGAGGGGTCACGCACTGTAACTGAGGTGGGGGGAAGGGGCAGGGGGCCTCCCACAGTCCATCCCACAGTCCATGGATGGATGAATGGATGGATCAGTGGGTGGATTTGACACTAGCTTTTTTATGCAGTTTTCCATCTGCTTTCTGTCTGCATTACTACAGACTCTTAATAAATGGGTTTTATAGCATGTAGTGTATGTATGTAGGTTTTTAGCTTTTATACATTAAAAAAAGGCAACTCTAAAAGCATACACCTATTTAAGGGCATGTGCTTTTTCTATCTATCTATCTATCTATCTATCTATCTATCTATCTATCTATCCTACTCGTACCCTCTTTACATGCACGTGAGGCTGTTCATCATGGAGGGTGACTTATTTGGGTTATCTTCTCCAGACTGTACACATGCTTCTCATGAATCTGACGTGATTTATTATTCCTGGTTGCTCTATGCATCCATCTCTGTATCATTCCTGTTTTTATGTAAAGAAAAATCTCTCTATAAAAGGACAGGTTCACCTCACGGAGCACCGAGGGAAAGCTGACTCGCCGAGTCCAAATCTCATTTCTCAAAATGAGAAAAAAATACTTTCAAGAGGCCAGTCAGATGTTTTTATGTGAAATGATCTAAGTGATAAAAGTAGATCTGATTTATATTTGTGGCTCTGCTGTTCCTAATAACACTAAAAGCAGCCATTTAAGGGTTGTATAATGGATTTACCTTGACGTCGACATGGTGGATGCTCTGTTTTACTTTCAGCTGCACTACATGCTCATTTTAAATGATGCACATCACAAATGTGGAGGAAGTCCAGAGCACAGGAAAACTTGGGCATTTCTCAACAGCTGAAGGTCTATATATAAAGTTTTAATGGAAAAGAAGTGGAAAAAAATGACCTTTACATGACATGGAATCCTGTTAAAATTCCTCAGAATTACAGAATGTAAATCACTCTAAATAAGTTATCAGGCTCCGACTAACTGACCTGAAAAGCTGAGAGATTTATACAATATGTATTATATACGTATGAATAATTAAGCTTCGAGGTAATGAGGTAATGAGGTAATTTATTTATTTTTTTTTGCATGTAAACAATTTTTGACTAGCTGAAAACCAACTGGGATGCTGTAGGAATGTGATGATACCTTTTTCATTTAATTAAATAACTAAAAAGCGAAACATGAGTGTTCAATAGCACAAATGATTGGTGTCCATGTTGAACTGAAAACCCATCATTATGTGTAAATGTTATCATTGGCATCTTATTCCTGCTGTGTCGGCCAAAGTGTCTGCTTCCATTTCACAGAAAGCTAACATTAATTCTGTATTCCGCTTCCCACCAACTACCTTCTTTATAATGGGGTGACTATCAGTGGATAGTGGTCACTAACCAGTGAAGTCTGCAGCTGCGTTGGGACAGGAAATGGAATGAATATTTCCCATCCAGACCGTGCAGGTGTGACGCACCTGTCCTCAGAGACATTCCTCCCTGCAGCCTACCGCCCGGCTGACGCACAAAATGTCATTCCACAGAAGGGGCTGGGAGGGGGTGAGGCGGCGAGGAAGAGTCTGGGGCTTTCCCATCTTTGAGAAATCCCATTTCCATGGCAACAAAGAAAACACCAAGCAAATTCTATGAAATCCTCACAAACCAGTAACAGCTACTGGATGCCACCCCCTACTTTCCAAATTTGACCTCCTTTTCCGTGTTTATTATTACTGGACGAGGCACGCTCATGGGGTGAATTCCAGTATTCCGTAGGAGGATAACTGGTTGTGATTATGGTCACCATGGCAACCTGGGGGCCCAGAGTGTTTGCACTGCACACAGCTGTGTGATTTGGATGGGCTGGTGAGGGTCGACGCACACAGACTTTACCTTCAGGTATGAGATTGTGACACCACGTGATGAAATGTGACCACGCGCACTTAGCTAGCTTTATACCGGGAATCTGTAACACTGAGCTCATCACGTGGTAGAAACTTCATCCAGTAAACCAATTTATGGTTTTCTGATGATGTACATCTGGCAGGCCGGTTGCTAATGGATTTAAAATGTGCTGTCTCTGGCTCAGGGAGGCAGGTTGGAGAGAGGAGAGGGGAAAAACGTGGAAGAGCGCGAGGCAATTGAGATTTATGGTCTTCTCGCCAAACTTCAGCCCAGATTTTTAGGTGCTCTCAAGCCTCAGAGCAGTGTGATGCAGCCCGTCCAGAAAGTTCTGACATCATTGCTTTCCTTGTGAAAGAGCCAGAAGGATCGGAGGTTCAAAACTGGTGTGTGCCAGTCAAACCAGCCAGCTGACTCTGGGAGACGTTTGATGTCAAGTGGGGCAAAGCGGTGCTCAAACAGCTTGTTTCAAATGTAGGGTGATACGGCAGAGCGACAGGCCAGCCCCAGCGAGAGGCGGCATGCACCACTTTTTCTTAATGTGCTGAAAAGGTTTTATTATCTGTATAATTCTCTTCCATGACTCTGACTTTCTTCAAACATACAGCTTACATTTAACCGCGGCGTCCCGTCACATGTCGAGCCAACTTGTCTTTCCACCACATCCAATATGGACGCCGTCAGCTACCTTTCAGCAGGAATACAAACAAACTTTCAGTGCTTTAACCCTAAGTTAAAAACCACATCTTCACATGCAACTAAATAAGATAAAAACATAATTTGATAAGACACATTTGATTAAATACATTTTAAATAATTTCTCCCAAATCAAAACAAAGTGACCTCAACTGGATACAAAAAATTTGGGGAAACAATATTTGGGGTCACGACGTGGACTAAAGGTCAAAGGTCCTCACTTCTGTCTATAAGTCTGATGTGATTTTTATTTTTATATTACCATCAAGTATATATATATATATATCAATGTAAATTATAACAAAGAATCCACCTAACATAGAGCCTCAGTAACTCTCCTGAGGTCCTGGTGGAGCTGCCAGATGTTCCTTCAGACAGGCCTAATTGATGTGTTTATCCGACCAACTTTAGATCTCTTACTTTGAACATGGTACCATGAAACAGTGGTACGGCTAGGTGACGGCCATTTCATGCTGTTGACCCCGGACAAATGGACCTTTGGAAAGCAGTTCTGCCCGACTTGCTTTGGATGCGGCGCAGCAAGTGTGAGAGTGAAACGTGGGAGGGGTGTGCTGTCACTAACCTATTAACCCTTGTGTTCACAATAAAAGAATCCCAGAAGCATCACCCATCGGCCACATCACGCCAGTGTCTCAACCTCTGTGGGATGATATCATCGCGCTCGCTGGCTCGTTGCTCTGGGAGAGCAGACCCTGGGAATGTCCAGACTCTGAGCTGGACGTTCAACAACAACAGCTGATTTCGGTGAATGAGTGTGAGCAACGCTCAGGAATATGGGCACATTGACTAAATGGAATCATTTTTAGTAGGATAATCATGAATTCTGTGCCAATCAGTAAAGTCAGAGCTTCACATAAAACCAGTTAAAGCAGAAATACAGTAAAACTGAAACAAAATTGGTGATTTCCAGTTGCTACAAATATTCACCATGTAAATCCCATTTGGTGGTTACAAGGATGCCAAATGATGTTCCTCATTTAGGTTTGAAATGTTTTGGTCATGTTCTGTTGATGTGCAAACCCTCGGTGGCTGCCGCACCCCACATTTAGCTCCGGGGGTGGGGATTTCAAGGGCCTGTGTGTCATTAGCGTGTCGCCACTCAGCCCCACAAAGCCACTAATGGCAGACTCCTGAGGGAGACGGCCGTCCGCAGCGAGGAGTCTGTGCTCACAGCGGGCCCCTGCCATCCCCATGAAGGAAACCCAAAGGCCATAGGTAGGACACAGTCATAGGTAGGACACAGTCATTCATGTCAAGAAACCCTTTCTCGTGCACTTATCTGTGCGCTAACATCGTGTTTCCAGACCTCACATCTGGCTGGATCAGTGGTCTGAATCTATGGTGATGCGCTCTGGTTGTGGTGCCAGGCAACAATCGCCATGGGGGAGGGCCAGATGGAGCTGGACCATCTGGCCATGTATCATCAGTCAGTGGGCATGTGTCCAGTCTGTAAACACATAATCCACTGGTCTTATATGTTCCTTTTTTACAGTAATTACTGTTTTTTTTTTTTACTTTTTTTTACTAAAAAAAAAAAAATGTTTTTCAACCCAACTCATCAAGGTAGGTGGTGGCCCAGTTAGAACCTGGGTCTGAGCGGGCTTTGTGCTTTCCAACAGGATGTTGCTGCTCTGTGCGCGAGGAATGAGGAGTTTAGGAAATTATTGTCCCAAAAAAATACTTTAATTTGTTAAATATGACCCTTTGTTTTTATCATTGCGTAACAATTTCTCATCTGCAGAGCTGGTCAGTGTTTTCCTGAGAAGGATGGGACTCAGGATGTTTGAGGTGCGGATGAGGATTAAAACCAGCTGAAATGGTTTGAACTGTGTCCACGTTTCTTTCGGCCAAAGCTGTAAACTGTCGGAATAACCCCCCAACCCTTCCTCTGGTCCAAAAAAAGGCTCCACAGCATAGACAGGATTATGTATTGGCAGAAACCTCTGCATACATCACTGTGTTTATGAGGACATATGAATGTGTGCATCACAGTGTGTCCTACTTGGAGGATTGAATGGGTGGAACATCTGACCGTAGATGTATCTCTTTTTCCAGGGGAAGAGAAACAAGTGAGTGCGACGAGGCCCGCGAGAGTGCTTTGTCCTCTAAATGGACTCCACCTCTAAGTCATCCATCCGTGATTTTTTTTTTTCATTTTAACAACCCTGATAGTAACCTCTTACAGCCAGGCCAGCTGTTATCTCTTCTGACCGGATGCGGATAGGCTGGGCTTGTTTTTTTTTTTCCTTTTTTTCTGCTTTCTCCATCTTGTTATCACCTTCTTTCCTCTATCCAGCTAAATATTTTGCAGCCAGACAGAGAAGCAAAGTCTGGGTTTCATTCTAGATGACAGCTGCAGCCAATCAGACTCAGCAACAGAAATATGCTGTAGCTTTCTATCACTGGGATTTAAGGGGCCAGGGCAAGAATATCTGAGCTGATGATTGGTGGACTGCTGTGGACATTTAGAGGCACGCTCATTAAAATGTAAATAGACTAATTTCACTAATGTTTTACAATTTCAAATCCACCGCAAATCCAAGATCTTCTTCCTGTAAATACAACCAATCAGACCACCAGGCTGGTGTGACCCAGCCTCTCTCAGCCTCATCAGTGACCGCCGCTCCAAAATAATGCGTCTTGACGCATCACGACCGTTCTGATCACAAGCACTTTGATTTCACCTTGTCTTGACATGCATCTACGTCTCCTGTGACCACTTATTCACACATGGCAGCAGGCTAAAGGTGAACTACAGCCAACCTTAAAGGCTAGCACATACGTCACAATAACAGAACTTTACTTCGATTGGTAACCCCTAACTCTAACCCTAACCCTAATTTGTGGTAAGAGGTAGGCAAATGTTCAGAAGAGACATCTGACCCAAAAATCATGCCCAGATTGTTCACTGATGAAGAGTGCATCAGTTCCTTGGAAATCCGACAAGCTGGTCTTTTGCATGTGTCCCACAAAGAAACCAGTGGCGCCTCGGCCACACAGCCAAGCCCATTCTCACATCCTTTGTGTTCCCACTACCAAAAGTATGCGGCCAGTCATGGTCCAGACCACCTCCAAGTATGATTTCTCTGAACGCGACTCAAGATGTCGGAGCACTGACCGCTTGCGTTCGAGCATGTAAAAAAACAGCCCCAGTGTTTCCTGGATCGATTGGAGCCACATGGCAGTAGGTCTGGCTGTGGTATTAATCTTTTGGCCAATTGGTGAATGTGCGGCTACAGCACATGCTCAGACACAATTAAGCCTTACGCAGGATGAGAAAGACGAGCACAACTTACCGCTCTGGTGCAAAGTTAAACTGGAAAATGTGCTATCATCTGACTCACAAACAAATTCTAAAACAAACTTTGATTTGTGTTTACACACACGCTCACACACACAAGAAATGTAGGTCAAACCAGAAACTGGCGCTTGACTGAGTGCTGTCCAATCCACCAACACTCGTGTCCCCAAATGAGGGAAATGTCACAACACCGAACTCCAATCTGCAGATTAATGGGGCCTGGCTTAAGGTTTACTGCAGACGACCCGTAATTTGTCTTTCTGCTGTGTACACACCGGCGACAACATGCATTTTTCAAGTGACCCAAAAAGTGGCAAATTGGAGAGTGTGGGTGTCCCTGTAGCAGTGGGCTGATCGACAAGCTTTCCAGACATCATTCAGCTCCTCCAACCTTTGTTTTACTTTGTTTGGAATGAATTTAACATCAGCTAGTGGGTGCACAGTTGCATCTCCCACGGATCCCAGCGGACTGGCTCTGACCTCTTTGTCAGCAGCAGTGATCTGATCCTTTTACCAAACTATCCCATTAACAGTTAACACAAGTATCATTCTCCACGTGTGTAAGTGCATAAACAGATACATAATAGTTCTGATTTTCTATTTTGTATGTTGCAGTGTTCAGTGGCATATAGGCCAGAAGGCTTTTATGTGTGTGTATGTGTGTGGACTTTGCATGTTCTTTCAACAATGGATGGATAGATGTTACAGTTTTTTTCACCACTACTGAAGTTACTGCAAAAAATGCATCCGAGTCCAAAAAAAAGGTTGAATTATTGCTGTTGTGTAATGAGAACACAACAAAATTTGAACAGTACTCAAGTAAGATGCCTCAATCACACATCCATGACATAAAACACATAAACTGAGTTAAAAATGCCCAATTATTCACACTTAATAAATGAATGTTAAAAATAATGTTGAATATTTTTTTTATAAATGTTCTGATTTATCATGCTGCCAGCCATAACTGATGTCTGCATGTTTTAACTGTTGCTGGAGTTCACGTGGACAGCATACTGCAACCAGCCATAAATGCTTCAGCAGAAACATTGAAAACATACCACATCCTCAGCAGAAATAAAACAATGGAACAGACAATGTCAGCAGTCAGGATTCATTAATAGATTTGTAGTTTAGGTTAAAGTGCCTCTACTCCTATTCTTTTAGGCTCATGTGACATCTTGTGGACTCTGTCCTGCACCCAGGATGAGTCGGTTAAGATTTGGCGGTACAACATACACTAACGTTTGCGTGGCTAATCTTAACATTAGGCGTTTGTGCCAACTTGGTTCTATCACCACAAATCAAATCAAGCTGCTCATGTTCTTTTCTCTGTTTCCAAACACCAATCATCTTGTGAAGTACAAGCACGCAGCAATAAATTTTAAAAAATAAAATAAATAAGAAAAATAAGCCTGCAGAGGATTACTTTCACTATCTGCAGATGCTATAGTGCCTCTTCTCAGTGCCAAAAAGTAAGGCCAAACTGTACAGACATGAACTTGCTGGAATCATGACACATGTATGGCCGTCAGTGTTGAACATTGTGTGCTTCAGCCTGGGAAAGCCGGTGCACTCTCTCAGTCCATTCCTCTCTCTCTCTTTATCTTTTCCACCATTTGCTCGCTCAGCTCTTATGTAATGTGCTTGGTCATTGATAGCTGGAAAGGCGCTCAGGCAGTTTTTAGCCTTATGTAACACATAAGTGCAGAGGAACAGCACATCTTAATGGCGTCTCTGACACCTCGTATTTCTCACTTTGAAGTCTCTCTCTTAGTGGCACACATGTAGAACATGGACAGGCAGTGTTACATGTCAGTCCTGGGCAGGGTACTGTACTTCAACGGGTATATTGATGAGAAAATAGATAATTAAATCTAACAAGACCTGCAGTGATGCCGGTATCTGAACACCATCATGCTAGCAGCAGGTGAGTTTGTTTGATTTTTTTTGTGTTTTTTTGTAATAATAATAATAATAATAATAATAATAATAATAATAATAATAAAAAAAACCTTGTCTTTAATGTTTCCAACATTATCACAATGATGAGAAGCAAAGTTATTGTTGATGACGTTAGATGTGTGTGCATTAAAATTAGTTTTCCAGTTGCCATGGAAACTGAGACTAAACATTTTTCATTTCAGACCCATCAGGAAGGAAGGAGAGTCTGCTCATAAGCCGCAGGATAATTTAATGACAAAAAGCTGTAACATTTAGCCAAATATCATTGAGATAATGTCCATAATGTTGTTGATATGAATCTGAATTTGAAATGTTCTATGCTCTTTTTAGTTCTTTATTCTGTTGGAGTACAATCTAATTTGGAAAGAGTGAAATATTTGCCCTTACAAGTTGCAGCCAGGTTCATGCTGGTTTCTTTAGTGCGGAAACACAGTTCTGACTCGTTCTTCCTCTGTACCACTTTTTCTCCTTTTCATCTTCAGCTCTTAAAAGATTACTGATTTTTTTTTTGCATTTCACTCCATTTATTTTGGAAATTGGTACAGACTGATGGAGTTGTTGGCCTTGTAATCGCAACAGCATCCAGGTTTTTTTTTTGTTTTGTTTTATTTTTATGCCAAACGCGGTTCGTTTCAGACAACCCAAAAACTTTGGTTAAGTTTGGGAAATATTTTCCATTTCTGTCAGAAAATCTCACTTTGCTGACAAAAAGGCATAGCTTTCTTCACTATAATCTACACAATCTTTCTTCACTTTATAATCTTTATAAAATATTCCGGATTAAATCTAGAGAGGTAACGTTCTTGTACGCTCACACACCACATTTCACCACCAGCACCACAGGCACAGCGATGAGCAGTTCCAGTCCACCTGTAATATCAAAAACTCCCACTCCAACTCTGAGTGAGTTATCAGCTTCATCCAGCCTTCTTCCACGGTTAGTTTCAAGGTCTTAAATCACTTCCAGGATGAAGACCAGACGCAATGCTACTCCGGCTGCACCCGTAGAACCCGTAGAACCTGTAGTGTGTGTGTGTGTGTGTGTGTGTGTGTGTGTGTGTGTGTGTGTGTGTGTGTGTGTGTGTGTGTGTGCGTTTGTGTGTGTGTGTGTGTGCACAAATGACCAACCAACGATCTGACCCTTGATGACCCGTGGATCATCACAAATGAAAAAAAAGTGTGTGATTGTATAACACGTGTTTAGTAATCATTAAAGTGTCTTTAATTAGTGAGAATCTGGGCTGTTGAATAGATTTTTGGGCTTGCTTTAATGCTGTATTATTAGTTGGATACAAGTTTTTTCCACTTGAGACACTGAGACATTTGTCTTTTCCAACAGAAGATAATGTAACATGCTGAAATGTCCTGATGGGACATTAGTGTTCTAACTTTGAGTTGGAACACTAATGTCCTGCTTGTTCGTCTCATCTTATGAGCGATTAAAAGTCGTGCATGTGTGTGTGACAATGATTCACTGTACAAACTGTACATAATGTTCTTAGACTGGTCTGCTCTGCACGTGGTCTGCACGTGCTAATCACGTGGCTCCAATCGACACTTTATGACCTGCTTCTCGGACACTCCTATCACACACACACACACACACACACACACACACACACACACACACACACACACACCCACACACACACACACACACACACACACAGTTGGTTCCCGTGTTACACCACGACATCACAATTGGATGCTTATGATCCTGTATTCTAAAATGTTGGAATTTGAAATCCGAATTTAGGCTTGTGGAGGTTTCATGTCAGGATCCATAATGTTTTGCCTCCAGCTGTGACAGTTTCTCTTCCCCTGATCTCCTCCTGCCATCACTGGACAAAGAGATATCGTTATTAATCATCCAAAGACGTTGAACCAAGTCCATCAGAGCAAAACACTCTGTTGGTAGGGAAACAGCACAGTAGATATCACAGATCTGCTCTGTGTTTATCCACCTCAAGACTGTCGACAGCTCTTGATTGAAGACTTTCCCGCCATGTCAGGTTCTGATGGGCAGGACGACACACATGCACACACGCCTTGACTGCTCTGTAATCACAGAATTAATATGTCAGCACCTAAAGCACTTGCCTTGTGCCACAGCGAATTATTGATGATGTGTTTAATTTTAATAAACGTGCCTACAATGTGTCTTTAGTAGTGCCTCCAGTCTCAAGGCCTCTTCACCCTATGAGACATGTGCATACATGTACAGCATATGCTCCTAGTGTTCCTCAATCAGGGTAACTTCTTGTGTGACCTGTATTTCCTGCATGTGTAAATAATCTCTCCATCAACTGGATGGCTTCTTATCAGGCCCTCCATGCTTGGGACCTCTGTTAGTTTAAGATGGTTTATCTATATGAGAACCTTCTCAGTCACATGCATGGATGGCCTCATGTGAATGCCCGTGAGGCAGAAAGCAGGAGTGGTGGTCAGGTGAGTTCCACATCAAGTGTGGGGCCAAAACGATGTTTGACGACGAGACTGCGATACGCAGACATACGTGCGTCTAGATTTGCTGAGCATGTACGAGCAAGGTTGAGCCAAGATTGAAAATTCTTCTTATGTAAGACAGCCTTAAGAAAAACCTGCATAACACACATGGAAATGGGTTCCGCATGCCTGACTCAGTTCAAGACCCTTTCTGTGCTCCTTCTTTAAAAGAAATCCCTTCTTAAAATTCAACATCACGTGTTAGATTTTAATAACAGAATCATTTGTTCCTTTTACTGGTTACTGATCATATCCATTCTTCGGCCTCGCGTGTGTCAGGAGAGAATGTATCTCTCATACTCGACAATATTGTATCTACAATCAACACCATATGCTCTCAGAAGTTTTGTAACAGTATAACTATAGGGTGACTCTTCATTTCAATGGAGCTTAATGCATAAAAGCTGCTGCTAGCCAAACAAATGCAATCATTTATCTACCCAAAATCCAAATGGATAAATGTGACTATAGTTGGGGTTAAGAACATTCTGATACACTGTTGCTTGGATTCTACATGTCAGTTTTCTTTACTGGTGTGCCTCAGGGTTCTGTCTTGGCTCCAGTACTATTTGTGCTGTATTTTTTTCCTTGTGGTTAGCTTTTATGTAGATATTAATTTGAAATTGTACTAAATTTTCATTTGCACTGACTTTGTGAAGGAATAAAAATGCCAACCGTTGAGCATGAACCATCCGTTATGTGCAGATGTTCCACACGAGGCAGAGCTGTGTAGGTACAGAATGCCAGCACCGAAGAGCAAGGTCGACCCAAGTGGTTTAACGTGGACAACAGGAAGGAAAGACGATAAGAGTTCATTGTGCAAGGGTCTCATTTTATCTTTTCATCATCATGACCATCATTTCATCCAGGCTGTTAGGTTTGTAGTGTTTTTCTTTTGATTTGTACCTCAGATCAGCATATTTCTGTGTCTGCGCTGTTATAATCGTCAGATATAACACACCGTTAATATGAATTCAGGGGAGACCGCATCGTTCTCAGCATTGTGGGCAAGCCATGTCATGCCTTCAATCTGTCAGCACAAAAAAGAGGAAAAAGGCTTTGGACTTAGGTGGTACCTAGGGGGTTGCTTTAGCAAAACTAGTTGAACACTGACTTGAGAACCAGAGGAGACATGTTATGTCATTTTCCTCCGTTCTTGGTTTCCAACAAAAGCAAAGAAAACAAAGAACTGAAATCTACAGTCACAAATATCAGACATCACGAAATACGTTTGGAACACATTTAGAAATGAACTATAGCTGACAGTGGCTGGCCCTGCAGTGTAGGAAGCATTCAGAATCATTCCAAGCTACGACTTTTACCTCATTTTTGTGATTTCATAAATAAAACTTCAGTTACATAACCTCATTGTTCTGCTAAATCTTTTTAGTACCCAGAGCACTTAAATGCATGAGAATACTTTACTTGGAAGGAAGGTGTCAGGAGAAGGACTTAAATGCAGTGTAAAGCTGACATTTATGATGCATACATGCTGATTTATACACAGACGCAGGGCTAATGTTGTTCTCACGGCTGCCGTCATGCCTATATAAGGAGAAGCTGTGCTGCTGCTAAAGCTTCTGTCATGCTGGCAGGTTAATGTTACTTTATGCTGATACAGAGCAAACTCCTTTTCTGCTTCTTTTTCTCCGTAAACACATTTTTAAGTTGAAATGATAATACTGGTGGGGCACTTGAATGTGTGCATGGTCCTAATTAGGGCTAAGTCGCAACTCAGGAAGCTATTCCCAATCTGACTCCAGTGAATTCCACTGTTCAGGCCTCATGCATGAGCGTAGGTGTGCCGTGAGCTGCTGTTTTTTTTTTCAGCTTTAACACACTGAATTGTAATATTTGATTTATGGTCACATAGTCTTCTGCACTGAGACGTACTTTACGTGCGTTATATATTTCACTGGTTATTTTGGCCCTTCTTCCCTATTTGACAATCCAACATGTTTGGACTCTAGTTTCACCAGGGACATTTTATGTGATGACTAAGGGGATCCTTCCAGTCAGCACCGTGGATGAACAACATGGTAGAAACCTCCTGGTGCCAGATTTGGCGCAGTTGTGATCGCTGGAACCGGACCAGGGTGGGCGTAGAATCAGTTAAAGCTGGCAGCGCTCCAGCCATCACGCACGGGACGTCCGTCATTTGCCTTTCAGAGCCTGAGACTTGAGTCAAACCGTGCAATTTTGAACATTTTAAAGCTCACTGAGGAAAAAACCCATGGAATCGTGCATGAAGAGCGACGCTTTTTCTTAAAATCTCGGTGGGCACCACGCAACAATGAAACAAATGTTCCATGCAGTGGAAACAGTGGCGAATACAAGCACCTGTGGTCATGTAGCCGTTTAGTTCTGACAGGAAAGAACTGGCAGGGACGACAAAGTACTGGGGTGAAAGAGAAGACAGGACAAACGGCTCAGAAACGGAGCAACGCAGATCAATAAAATCAACTAACATAGGCCTCATGAAAATGACGTTTTTAACTTTACCCCCCAGGGAACCCTGGCTAATGTTAGCGGTAGGATACTTTCATGGATAAGAACGAATGAGAAGAACTCCAGCTGAGGAAGACAATATGTCATGAACAGTGCTGAGCACAGATCAAGTTTCAGATCCTGAACTTCAGCAGTCAGTAGGAGCCTTGACGTGAGTTTATCATTCAATAATCACCCAGTGACGGCTGCGCGTTACATCACAGGGAAACAAACACGTCCCGGCGCTACAGATGAAAACTCGTCACGCTTATCTTGTTTCATGTCAGCCAAGTTCTATTTGTCTTCTGGCTCTGCAGGCCACCAGCACGGCTAAAGACACTGCTCATTTATCACTGTATCATTTATTTGTTGCCAGCAACAACAAGCGTTTATCTCCATGCGCGGTGACCTTGGGTTTAACCCTTTCTGGCAAAGACAGTGATTAATGTTGTCTGCTATTCATGCTGTTGTCCATGAGATGTTGATTTTGGATTTTGTGCTCTATTCACTCGCCGCGAGTGAAACGAGCCACCGTATGTGCGACTGTGTTTGCTGCCAAAAGTGCTCTGTCCACCCAACCGTGGCTGTGAAATCAATGCACAACGGGGCCAGTGTGGAGGTGTCATACCACACCTCTCCCCGCTCACGTACCACAATGAGACAGGTACCTAAAACCCTTATTGTTTCGCCTAAATGCAGCCATGTATGCACACCATAAAGGATATGTAAGTCCCTGAGGTATTTCCTCGATCTAAGCTGTGAGCTGACAAGCTGTCAGACAGAGGTGATTAAGGTGGTGATTATAGCTGTGCACGGAGGAGGATGCGCACATCTTTCTTCTGCTCTTACGGTCTTGTGTGGTCCAATACACACCCACGAGACGCTGTCACAACGGGGCTATTGTCTGTGGCAGACAGGCCCGAGGCGACGTGGGTGAATGCGGAGGACAGTAGGTATTAGGAGGGAAATAAAAAGGGACAGGCAAATAAAATGGAAAGAGATGGGTTTTCAGGGAGAAATACCATGAAAATAGATGTTTGGAGGTGTAATAGCCAAAGGTTTATTATTGTTAAACTGCGAGTATCACGTGTGGGAAAGGCAAGGAACATGAGACCCCTTTCCACTGCAGGAGGGGACATGATCATCTGGACACATCATGTTTCATGTGTCAATTTGTCCTTGTGAACTTAAAACAGCTGTTCTTTATATTTGCCTTTGTTGTTTTGTGCAACATTAAGTTCAGTTTTTGTGTGTGCAAGAACCGTTGAGGGCCAAAATGGTACAAGAACCCAGATGACTCTAATGTAATGCCAGTTTAAAACTTATATACTAACATACACACAATCAGTGCAATATCTGTCTATGTGCAATAAACCCACCCATGGGAAAAGGTAATGTTATTCATGTACAGCACCGGACTGTAAATATATAGGTTTAGCCATATATTTATTTATTTGTGTTCTATTTTTTATTTTTTATATTTTTTTCAAAGTCTTGTATATTATTTATTTCTTCTTATTTTCTTCTTCTCATTTTCTGCTCTGTATGCTGCCGCTGGGACACTGAAATTTCCCCATTGCGGGATAATAAAGATATATTCTATTCTATTCTATTCCATTTAGTACATATGAGTGGGGGTCGAAAAGAGTGGAAATTTATTTAACACATAATGCTTTGTGCTGTATATAGATTGTTTTAAGTGCACGTTTTGCTTAGAGTTGTGGAATGAATGACTCTGTGTAAATACGGATTACGCTGTACAACTTGTTATTTTAGCCATGCCCACTGACGTGTTTCAACCGGTATAGAAAATTGGGGGAAAAAAAAGTGTGTGTGTGTGTGTGTGTGGGGGGGGGGGGGGGAGAATGACATGGTTCAATATGCAAACTTTTGATGAAAACACTAAGAGTTTGTGGCTTTTCCTTTCTTTTGCATAAAGCCCAATGCTTCTCCTACTTTAGTGCTGCAGTGCAATCTGTAATTATGCTAAAGAGCAACTACTGTCAGGGGAAACAGAGAGAGGAGTCAATCTACACATGAACACCACGAAGTGGTTATGAGTCTGTAATTAAGAATGCCAAGACGAGCTCTTTTCATGTGTCTTCCACTGATGGATACGTCTTATTAATGTGTCTTGTTAAGGCCATCTGGGATTCTGACAGCCAAAACAGAGCAAACAAAACCAACGCTATTAAACAGGAAGTGATTACCCTTTGCAAAACTAGCAAAAACATTTATCTTTCAGTAAGAATTAATACAGCTAGAAATAATACAGACCCGATGAAAAGGCTGCCAATGGATCAGTCCTCATTTGCCTGTAATTTGGGATTTTAAATGTTTGCTGCTCTTTTTGATACTCCTCAGTTGTGGTTACCTACATTAGGGACATTAGGGTACATTAGGGTGGGGTGGACACACCTCAAACTAATAAGCCGATGAGAGAAAACATCTACTCCAACTCACAACATGCACAAAAACCAGACAGAGCAGTCTGAGCAGTCTGGATTTACATTTCAAATCCGTTGCTGAAGCCTTTCTTCTGTGCCACGCTCTTCCTCATCACCGTATTTACTGTTGTGAGAGCATACGGAGATCAAATGATCTCCGTATGCTCTGAGGTGGACAAACTAAGGCCCAGCTTCATCATCCATCTCTAGTTGAACCGATTTACAGGCTCTTCAAATAGTCCATCAAGCACGATTTTTAGTTAACCTCCGATCCTCATTTAGGGGGTTAGTTTCCCGCACCACCTGGACGGCCCGTTCACAGGCAAAATAATTCCTCACCCCTGCCGTAGTCACATGGGATCCAGATGCACCATTCCAGCCTGTACCGAACCGTATCGGGATCAGAGGAAATGTCCCGAAAAACAAACCAAGATTTGATGTATTATAAAGCCACTTTATAGAAACAAAAGAACTGATCCAGCATCAGAGGCATCAAACGCATAGAGCGCCACTCAATGCCAAAAGGCCGAGCGACACCTGAGAGTGAAAGCCACAGACACGCACAGACATAGACATAAATACACAGACACACATCTGGAGGCTCACACAGCCACAAAGGCAGATAGACTCAAACACTCATGAACACACACTGTGTGAGCACGTTATAGAACCCCCCGTTGTGAGGTTACAGTCACAGAGAGACTGATTTATATAGCAATGCGTCACATCACTAAGAAGGGACTTATTGTACACGTCTGAAACTGTCCAGGTATTTCAGTGTCAGCATCACCGACAGCAAGACCGCCATGACAGTGTTCAGATCCTGGGTGTTAGCTGGGGGAGAAGCCGCTGCTGCCGACGCCAAGCAAGCCAGTTTAGACATGCAGCACTGGCGTATAAATAAAGTTAAGTAAACTTGAGTCAAGCAGAGATGGACGTTGGTTGAAAAGTGGCATTAGAGGTCCGTGTGCAGGCAAGTCAGACATGACCTACTTCATAACGCTTGCAGATGATTAGAGGTATTTAATGTCAGCTGATTTACTCTCAGTTGGATGCTTTTTTTGGTGTTTTTTTTTTTTTCCGCTTAACCCTTCACAGGTGACTACGAGCCAAATTTGTGTTTGAAATAGTTAGTTAATTGAGCCCAATGCATGTGATATAAAACATTCAGGAGGAAACCCGAGACAATCCAGTCAGGACTGTTTTATTCAGTGCAAATTTTACTGGCGTTTCCCCTGCTTTTTACAGTCATCTGTATTCACACCACACAAAACGTGCACCAAGGGTTCACTTGGAGAAAATTCTCTGGCCCTCTAACAAAGCTGAATAGGCTTGATGTGAAATGCATGACTGGATATGCATGACCCTACAACATTGGGCAAAAAAGCAGCGATCAAAGAACCAACTGGTTCTTTCTAAGGTAAGAGTCCATATTTAAAAGTAAAAATGCACAACAATGCAAATGGTTAAACTTTTAAAAGGAAATATATTTATTCACAGCAACTAATTTGCAATTCACGTATCCAAAACTATCTAAATATGTTTTTCACTTCTATTTACAAAAGTTAAAATTATACTTTTATTATATCTTCCAAACTACTGCTAATTATCACAGATACGGGAATTCTCACAATCATCTACTGCATATCGTGTAAAGTATTATCATTTTAATCGTTGTATATATAACTGTGCTGCTCTCCAAAGAAGACTCAGATCTTGATGGTGTTCCTACACCTGTGTGGGTTTCTCCAGGTCCACCTCCCAATAATATGCACATCAGGATAATTGTGTGTTGGTGAATGGTGTGTGTGTGTGTGTGTGTGTGTGTGTGTGTGCATGCAGACAAACTCTCTATACCTACACAGGAGGCCTTAGTAACTGTTGCTGTTTGGCCTTCTCTGAGTGCACACAGATCCCATCACCACCTCCAGTCAACCTTTGCTCCACAAACATGCTATATTAAACAAGCTTCCATACATAAACTTACAGTACGTCTATAATTCAAGATACAATGGCTGGAAGGAGCTTTCTGATCCACAAACATCCATTTTTATGTGTCTAATCAGATTTTATTCAGCGATAACTACAAGTGTTGACACTATTTACGCCACAATCGTGTGCATACCATGCGTTTGTGTGTGCCTGCAGGCCTGATGAAATCGCATTAAAGCCCCTGAGGCCGATAAAGCCCTGTTGGTGGCAGTCCGAGAGGCCCCCAAGCGCTCGTCACTGCCATGACCGAGCTGGGACCAGCAGCTTTAAGCTGCTTTCCCAGTGTCAGCCTCCTCATGCCGCACCAAGACACAGCAAGCACTGATGCTGGAAGGCCAGGGGAATTGTAAACACAGTCATACAAGCAAATATTGTGAGATACCGTGTACTGCATAATAGATCACACTGGAAGACTTATGCCAGCTCATCAGTGTAGCTTTCCCGGTTTGGTTAATTGTGCAAACCCTAAGGAACCACCTTAAATACAAGACCCTCCTCTGTGCTCAACCGAGGGCCTGGAAACCGTTTCCTATGATGCAACACTGTCACCAACAGGTCAAAAGTAAGAACTGCAGGAAGAATGCTTTTAAGGTGGACCGGGATGATCAGCTCTGTTTTTCTTCAAAAAGTGCAGTTGCAAATCTAGAAGTAAGAATCACCTACGAGAATAATGGAAGGAAATAAATAAACTTAAAATCTTACTCTACACTGAACTGGTAACTTAAGCCCTTCCTAAACACCATTCCATAAAGAATTAAAATAGTAATAAACTGCATATGTAAAAAGCATAAATGCCTTAAAAAAATAATAAATTGGATTTTAAAAGTACTTCTGCAATGGAATTGTCCTAGAATTGTGTGGGCTCTATTATCAAAAGTTTCTATACAGTATATTTTAAAAAAATGAAATGAAACTGACAAATCAAAATTCTACTCAAACAAAACTCAAGTGCAGTAGTTGAATGAACATTCTTAGTTACAGTCCATCACGGGTGGTTATATTAAAAAGTTATTTAGTGAACCCACTTTATGTGATCCAAATGAGTTGTTTCAGCTTCCAGTAAAGCCCACTTCCTCCTTATTTGTTTCAACAAGAACGAAAAGGCCTCAAGATTAAGCCCATCAAAATAACAATAACCTGATGCAGCTGTGACTGAAGGACAGACAGATGGAAAGAGCCGGCAGATAAGATAACAGGGAGCAGATCTGGAGTCACAGTAGATGAGAAAGACTTAAGATAATTGGAGCAGCAAGACACACTGCAGGACCAGAGCTCTGACAGCAGCGGTGACATACAGGGGAGGCAGAGAACACAGACCAATACGTGCTACATATTCCCAATAGCATTCCATGAAGTCAAGTCAAACGTGCAGTTTCGAGTTCAGTGTATGTTTCTTCATTAGTACCGGTAGTTAAAAAAAAAATGTATTATTTAATGCAAATATAGTAAAATGTTTCTAAGTTGATTTAGCACAGTTATGTAGAAAAAAAGCAAGTGACTTGCTATCTGTTTTCTGATGGCTTAATCATTATAAGTTGACCTATGACATGACAGATCAATCAGGAAGAGCTAATAACGTCATAGGGTCATGTTCTGACTGATTGCTTTCACATCCTTGTGTAATCTGACAGGAAGATTTGTCTCATTTCATGACCTGTTTATGTTATAACTATAGCTCTGTGGCTGTAAACATCATTAGTATAAGTCTGTTTTCGCCCCTAAAAGCCCCACCACAGGTCAAACGAAGGTTTAGGTCTCTTCTCTGGCCCTCCACCATGTTCTCATAAGTCTTAGTCTTCCTGTGCTCCGCCCCTGTCATTACTAGCTCAGCCTTGACCACCACAGCAGGAGAACCTGTTTTTCTAGTGTCCAAACTGCTGTCAGGAAACTTCTTCAAGCTCGTTGATCTTGTCTCTGAGGCAGGTATTTCTCCCGGATGGTGAGGGGGGACCATCGTCCCCCCTCACACAAACACTGCCTAGGTGGGTGATATTAAGATAAGTCCCAATACAGACCCCTGAGTTAAAAAAAAAAAACATTCAAACAAACCTGGAACCCAAAACCCCAACCCACAATGCACTTCAGCAGAAAGATCTGAGAGTTTAAATGAACAGGGATTAGTCCCTGGATGAGAAGACCATGTCGCGTCTACAGTGTGCTCACTAAGGTGTAATAGTGGCATAGACCTGTTAGCCGAGATATTGTTTACTGCACCTTTCACCTTCATTACATGCTAGTAAAGGATAATCATATGGCATGTCAATTTGCTGCACCTCTCCAATGATGTTAAATTAAAACTTTAATTCAAGTAACAATGCTTTGCCTGTGTTCGTGCTTGTATTTGACCGAGATTAATGTACCAAGTGAAAAAAGGTCTTTTTCTGAGGTAGACGAGGTCTTAATCAAACAAATTGCAGGGGAGGAAAATTGAACCCTGTGCCAAGATTCGAAATCTTGGGTAGAAACTGATTGCAATGAACTTGTGATTACAGAGATGTGCTAGGAAAGGGTTATTGAGATTAAAACAACAAACGGGCTCAATAAGACTACACGAATGTTGGAAAAGCTGCTCCAAGCAGTGGTAGCCATAATGATTCAGACAGCAGGTGATTTATGTGGAGCTGCTTTATGACGCAGCTGGGGTTGAGTCTGCCGTCACTTCTGTACAAATGAGGATGTGCCTCCGTTCTTATCGGAAAACTAGTTCACCAAATTGCGTCTGCTCTCGACGAAGCCTGGGAGACCAACCGACATCATCGTCTGACGTCACGACAACACTGAGCAGTTCTGTGTGTGTTTTGGACTGTGAGGCCAAGTGAGAGCTGAGATAAACAATGCTGAGAAAGCCCACATTTCAGGAAAAAGAAGACTGAGCAGAACAAGAAGCTCCTAATCTTCCTCCCTCTGCCTGATGTTTGGGTTTGGATTATCAGCAGATATCAGGAGTTTGCTGACTCTTCCTTATTAGTTGTTCTTTAGGAGATGAAAGACTTTTCCTCATTATCTCAGCAGCTGCAGATTCAAAACATCTAAATAAATCCACTCACATTAACAAGTCCTTATCATAAAGCTGCAGACCAACAGAAAATAATACCAATTATCGAATCATAAATCTTGAAGCGTTGCTTTAAATTTACGTCCCAAGTTATAAAGTAGCCAAAGCCAAAATGCTGGGTATTTTTGTTTAGCGTGTTTTTATCTGGGAGTGAATGTATTAACAGCTAGTTTTGATTAAGTATTCTCACAGCTGAGCAGCATCTGATTCTGGGAGTTTTGCTAACTGAAAAAAACCCACTGATTTGACATTATCACCATCACTGAACCTCCAAAAACCACAGCTTCAAAAGAAATCACTTGCTCTTTTCCCACTGATTTTCCTTTTTACTCCAGAAAAGCTTGTAGCAGCTGGGTTCTTTTTAATAGTATTCATTTAGACATCAGCTTTGTAACACTACAACAGATCAAACCATTTGGTAACTTTGGTTGGAAGGAGACAAAGGGCTTTTCTGTCCTTAGGTTAAACTCTCACCATCACTTCTTATCAGTATCTGTAGTACAAAAGGCGTAATGCCACTAAGATGGAAATTCTATATATTAAAATAGCAGCAGCTTATCTACATGTACACAAAAAAGGTTGTCCAGACCTCTCTCCCCCCCCGAAAATTTGGCACATATGTAAAACCGCAAGACTCGCTGTCACATTCACCACAACAACCTGAAAAATGTTCAAAAAAGGAAATTTTGATGCTCAGATGTTCTCAGCCGGCATAAGCATTTCCAAGTATCGTGGGGACCCGCTGGGTCTCGCTCCATTCCTCAAGAGACTTTCCCCCCCTCCTGTGATTTATTATATAACATAAAATAGCATGTTATTGAATGTATTCGTTTATTTTTTTTTTTTCCTCTCTCAATTGGAATGTTTACGAAGCCCTGTCAGTTTTGGACGCTTGATGGGCCTTCATGTGGACTTTGAGCGTGTTTTGATAGGGCTGAGGCCGAACAGTTTACACTGGCCTGACTCTTCTTAGCCTATCGTATTCATTTCCTCCTCGCTCGTCCATTGCCCCCACACTGTCCACTGTATTGTACTCACATCTGTCCACATCTGAACTTTAAGCACATTGCCGACTCGTAATGAATCCCTAAGTTCATGTTCAAGACAATGTTTAACACCTCTGCCCGTACAGCTGTAAGGTTCAGGTCACTCTACAGTCAAGATAAACTGTTGACAGGAAGTCCTATTTTACGGAAGAACCCACTCAAGTTCCACAAGATTGCTGGCAAAACTGAATGGACGAAGGGCCTATGAAAATAGCAATCATACAAAACGGAAATTAAGGGTGTTTTCACACCTCCTTTATTGGTCTGGAGCTGGTTTGGTCCAAACTAAAACAGAAGGAGTGAAAGGTACCACTGTAAAAACCGCCATCGTGATCCTAACTGAAAAGTAAGCAGCAGGCTGAATTTTGTTCAGATCCTTTCATTTGTTTTTGATTTGTTCCCATTTTCAGACTAATAATCCAAAGACTGAGAAGGACAGAGAATAAAACAAAAAAAAAAACAGGAAAAAAACAAAAATGAAAGAAGAAGAAAGTCTGAGAAAGACATTAAATATTTTAAAGGATCCACGGAAAGGTTAAGACTCAGATTGGATCAGAGATGGGCAGTGTGATGATGGAGAAGTTTTTCCACGGTCCAGAAAAGTCACAAAAAAATTACCTGTCTGCAAATAAATCAAAATGAAGTGCGTAGACAGCCACAAAGGAAATGATAATATGGCCTAAATGCTTCACATGAAAATATGACATGAACCAAACCAAACAGTGTTGAACACATCTTTCCTCAACTTGATTCTGTCCCGTGATTGTCGTCACCTCTCGAGCAGGCGACTATGTGCCGAGCGTCTTCTCTTGTCGTGTCCCCTCCTTTGTGTCCCTCATGGCGATAAGGCTTGCATTGAAGTGCTGCCAGCCCACAGATAAAGAGGCACAGAGAAAGTTTCTGTGAGCACGCCGCCTCTGCAGACAACACCACTCAGCCGGTGCCAGACTCCCCTCACGTTGAACCCCTGTACCCTGGCCCCATCCAGCCCTCATTTCGCAGCTACACCGTGTTGCTACAACGTTATGGTGCCACAGCAATGCAATGCAAAAAAAAAAAAAAACAGGTAAGATGCGTGGGAGGGTCAGAATGACGTGT
Organism: Pao palembangensis; assembly: GCA_015343265.1. Classification (NCBI taxonomy): domain Eukaryota; kingdom Metazoa; phylum Chordata; class Actinopteri; order Tetraodontiformes; family Tetraodontidae; genus Pao; species Pao palembangensis. Next base: position 6,445,563 of record CM027085.1, on the reverse strand, counting down.
TTTAGAATGAAAACTGTTTTCAGAATTCTAACATAGAGTCTCACTAGACCAAAAACTGTCTGCAGAAAATGCAAATATACACAGAAAGTATCAAGGTCTATCTGACATCTCAGACACACACACACACCATCAGACGCAGGTGTGTGTGAGAGAGGGAGAGGAACTTTGAAGTACTGCTAGAGTAGTAGGAGGGCACAGTGGGGAGGCTGGTACTCTGTGCCTGTTTCCTCAAAGGACCTTTGAGACCCAGCATGTCTTCTGGTGCCATTCATCAAGGCCTGCCAGCAAGAAGGCAGATTAAAGCACTTAAAGAGGCAGAGATGTGGAATCAATGTCGCATGAACAGCAAGGGGGGACCTGATGTTTTTCTGCTTCTGTTGGTGAAAAAAGTATTCAAGAAAACTTCTGAAATCTCAATCACAGACTTGCCACATGTATCCTGCTGGAAGTTGCACAGTTATGTTATAGCTTGACTATGTCAATAAACTGCCTCAGCTGGAGGTTTTCAAAGTGTCACAGTTTAGCATCTCACTATCAAACCTCACCTTCTAGAGCTAGTCCAAAAAGCTTCTTCCCCCCAGTATAACCAGTCAGTTTTTCCACATCTGGACTATATTTATGATACCATAATGTATTCTTGATTTAGGGCATCTCCCTGGTTACAGGTGAATCTGTACTTTCACACTAAGAAATTGTACAAATAAGATGAAGAGCAGTAGAATATTAACAGTAATCCTTCTCCTCTTACATGAGGAGCTTTGTGCCAACAACCTCTGACCCCTTTGAAGCACAGAAGTTCTATTGGCAAGAAGGCACAGAGGAACTTTTGGCTGTTGTTTAGAGCTTTGTGACACCATATATTATCATCCGCACCTCAGGATTAGAAAAAGGACTTCAGCGTGACGCCCTCAGGTAGAAGGAAACAAATTTAAGAACCAACAGACAGTCGTGTTAGATGGGTTGTTATTTCCAACAACACTTCCTGGTTGCGTTCAGCAACGCACGTCCACAGACCAGAATTTCAATTAGTGCGCTGAACCCAATGATCAAATCACTTTGCATGTGAAATGGCCTTCAGCGAGTCCGGGACCAACAGGGTCTCGCTGAAATGCAAAGCAACATAATTGAATGCATCTCCAGAGGAAGATAGCTCTGCTCTTTGGTTTCTACCTATCCTGTAGCAAAGCATATTATGGAAAATGTGGGTAGGCCAACCTAATTCCACCAATTCATCATAAAATATCTGTTGGAACGTGTTGAGGGTAATGGTTTGGTGTTTTGTTCCTTGTTAAAGCAATCTTGGTTGCGAGAAGTGGAGAGCAACACGGAGAATTTACGCTTCATAAAGTGGTTTGTCATTTTTGTGGTCTACTTCTCACAATTTTGTTCATACGAGCAACCACAGAGCTGCAGCTGTTTAAATGCATCAGAAGCACTGCAGCGTTTGATGATGTTGACAGTCTAAAAAGCAAAACTGAAATTGGGTCTTATAAATGAGCATTCAGAAGATAATTACATGGCTAGTAGATTTACAGCTCCAGTCTTGGTACCAGCGCTGGAATGGTTTTGATGGAAAAAGCCTTTAAAATTCCTCGAGTTAATCAAATTAGACAAATACAAATAGCATCTAGTTTTATTTAGATTGAATAAATTCAGTAAAGCCACCCTGATTGCAGGAAAGAGCTTTTTCCATGGCTGCTAAACTTGTGCTCCTAAACCTTCCCAAAGCAGAAACCTCAGTGCATCAGAGGCTGTGCTCACTGGTGAGGAGAGCACAAGTACCTGCTGCAGCACGTTCTTGGACCAGATGTGGGTCAAACAATTAGTTGGAACATTTGTTTAATATGAATGAAGTACAGAAATGCATTCTATTTAATCGCTCCAAATTTCATAGAATAGAATAGAATAGAATAGAATACAAGTACTTTTATTCATCCCAGACATGGGAAGTTAACTTGTTCCAGCAGCATTGTCAGCATAATCACAATAATATTTACGCAAAAAGGAAATTCATGATAGTGACTCTGGAAGGTGTCTGATACTGATGGAAGCATCCTCTGAAACATTCGACATATTTCTAAGGCAAAGAAAGCCACATCGGTGGGTAGCAGCTAGTTTTGGTTCTTCTTGAAGGTGATTTGGATGGCAGTCAAAAACCCACATCCAGCTTTTGGGTTGACACAATGTTTACTCTACTGGAAATATTGGTCTTACTGGTAAATCTGACCTCATAGAGGAGATCTCCTCTATGAGTTTGGTCATGTGGACCATTGCTGGGTTGGTTTGCAGCATTTCCAGGCCTGCGTTTATTGTTTTCTACTGTTGTGCAAAAGCAGCATAAATCTGTGTCCTCAACAAACTTTGAGTTCAATTCTGCATTAGCATAATTGCTAATGGGTGAGGTTCTCTATCTGTGTGCCTCTTTTATATGCACATTCATAAATAATATCATACTCAGTTTCTTCCAAGTGTGTTTGTGGTGATGGAATAAATCAATATTTTGGTGTAGCAGAAAGGTCTGTAAGACTTTTACCCAGCCTGGTGCATATGGCAGCGATCTGGCCTAATTGTAGGGATTTCCATAGCTTCTTAGTAGCTTAATCACCTCTCACCAAATTTTGTGAGCATCTGGAAATGATACGCTCTCAATTAGCTCTCCTCTTCCCCGTTGAAGGTTTTGTTCCTTTGTTTCACTTTGAAGTTGCTTCCAGGCCTACAGCAGACTTCACTGTACGCTCTGTTTGAAATCCTCTGCAGACAGACGGAAAAGTCCTGCTACTACTGCACATCACTTATCTGGTCTAATTTGTCCACCTCTGTCATAATTTGTATTATGAAACCGACCCACACTATCCCTGGAAATGGAAAACTGCAATGATAAAATGACTCTTGAATGAAACTGGGACAGGTTGTAATATTTCTCACACTAAAGCTTGAAGGCTGAGACAAGTCCTGGATTCTGACTCGGGTCACGAAAAACATATTTTTTTTTACTAATTTGTTCCAATCTAAAGCATTCTGTCCATCATCTTTAGAATGGATAACCGTGTCAATGTGTACCTTGGCCAGGTCAGGACAGATGGACGACGCTAATATGTCTGGAGTCGAAAGATTATGAGCACGCTCCAACCTCTAGCGCTGAGAGCAAATGGCAAAACGCTAATAAAGCATTAATTAACTTCACAAATACGGAAAAAGTGATGGATGTTTCGCTCTGTTGCAGATCTTTGCCAAGGCTATAATTTGCATCCTGATAGTGCTATTTATTCAAGAACAGATGTTTTACTGAAATTTAGGGCAAATATTCAATCCCCACTAATGCTTCCAATCAATCGTCACAACGTGTTTGAGTTGTAAATGAATGATGGAGTGCTTGCGCTGACTTTGTTTTGGTCACATCCCAAATGCACGTGGGCTGGTGGGAGCGGGGCAGCTCAAGCTTTTTGGGTATGAAGTCACGTTGAAGGTAACTAACTTCTTGATGGACGTCAGCCAGGTTTCCACTTTATAAGATCTGTGTGTTTAGACACGTGTCGGAGAATACCAGAAGGGGTGCATCATCATTTTTTCACTCATCAGTTTTGTCCTTCATTGGTGTATTTTTCTGTGTGTGTGTGTGTGTGTGTGTGTGTGTGTGTGTGTGTGTGTGTGCATCGACACATCGTCTGCATGCATCAGCCTGTATCTGAAGCTGAAAGCAGGTCAAGGAGTCTGTGCAGGCTTTGTTTTTGTGCCGAGGTGAGCATGTCACAACAGGATTGAATACTTCCGTGGTCCTTGACACTCCATAGGGCCCCTGCTTTCCCTCAGCTCTCTGTTTAGTTAAGGGGCCGCCCACCCTCCTTTTCACAGGCCCCCAAGCACTTACAGCTGAGATGCAGGCCGGAGTAATTATTTGGCCGGCGAGGTGTGCACGTGCGCGGCCCTCCCCAAGTGCATATTTTGCAAACTCACCAGCTCAGTGGTGTAAATCCCCAGCCCTCGTATTGTGGGGTCCCTTTTCTTGAGGTTAGGTGCAACAGAAATGTTAATGTTTATCGATGGGAGGTTTTAATCAAGCATCAATGAAGGTGTTAGTCACCTTGCTTTGGTCTGATGGTCTTATCTGGGTGAGTTCAAAGAAAGCAGTTAAAGGCCCATCTAGATACGCCATAATAATACTCACCTATCACCTAAATATTGTACCATAAAAAGCCCAAATGTTGTGTTCCAGCATGTGCAGCTGGTACCCTTTTCATTATTTAGCCCCTGGCCTGCAAAGCTCTTGTGTCAACCACTGGTAAACCAGCGGCGTTACTGTCTAATTTTGGTCAATTAACTAATTATTGGGCAAACGCACCCTCCATCCATCCAACTTCTGTCCCTGTTCCACCCGGCGGGGGTCACGTGGACTGTTGGAGTCCAGACCTGCAGACCCAGGTCAGTCAAGAGGAAACTCTGGACGGGTCACCAGTCTATCACAGGGCACACACTATTAACTCACACACTCATTTACTCCATTTAGAGTGGAAGAGACTTAAATGTCACAGAACAATGACGATGATTCAGTTCACAAACACACCAGATGACTCAGGATCCAGGTGCTTTCAGTAGTCTCCAGTTTTCAGTCTTTTCTCGTCCCACAGCCTCATTCCTCGGACCATGTGGATGCAATTCCTGGATATTTAGAGTGGAAAGTCTCCATAGGGCAGCGAGAGCAGAGCCAAAACAAAAACAGCGCACAGAACAGCTCTCGTGCTAATAAGCAGGAGTTCCTCGTCTCTACCGTTTGACACCCGGCGGTAAACAGAGACTCTCATTGTCTCTCAGATGGGATGTGGGCTGACTCCAAACATGTGGGAATACAAACATGTCCTCTTTCAGCGCTTTCTGCTTTTCATTTTGCATCTCACCCGTCTAACGCTGCGAAGCGTAATGATCAGATCAAATCCATGGTGCAGACAAAAAGATGGCGAGGGCTGGGGTGGGGGCTACCTTGTTGTGTCTGTGATTATCTGTACTTAACTGGCCCTGAACTTGCTTTGATCGCCTCTTTAGCTGTCGAGCTTCAGTTAATTCTGACGATTCACCTGATGTCCACCGGATATCACCTTTGATCCAAGCCTGTATGGTCCCAGGGTGTGTGGAGCAGTCTGAGAAGATGCAGGGCAGCTCTGCAGTTCTGCCCCAGTTAGAAGAAGCTCATGACTCGATGTAGGCGGCTAGCTCATTTGGCCCATGTGATGCCACCGGCCGCCACATCCTTTTGTGTCTCCTGTTTGTATCTCATCCTTTCATGTTTCTTTCTTCTCATCCCTCTCCCTCTTGTTCTCCGTGTTGGCTCGCTGTTTGTTTGTTTGTTTGTTTGTTGTAACTGAATCGGGGTCTCCGGGTCATGTTCGCGGCCTTTTTCTGCCTTCATTTCTGTCCCGTTTTTCCTCCAGCATTTATTAGTAATGAGTCATCCTCAAAGATGCCAGCTCTGTGAACCGGCTCTTTTCACTGAACACTATTAAAAAGTAAAGCATCAATATTAGTAGACGGCTCAAACACACCTCCACTGCTTTTAAAAGAGCTTTAAAAGGCTTTCCTTTATCATACTTCATCAGATTGGACTTTTTTTCCATCGTTAATGCGTTTATGATGCTTTCAGGCACTACGGTGAAGAATGGAAGAGAAGGAAGAGTGTTCTCTTGGTAAAAGCCATGAAAACTAAAGATTTCTTTGTCATGAATTGGATAAGATTACTTTCTATAGACTTCCATGTCTATGATATTAATTTCAGAAAGTTCATGAAATATGCAGATGGTTGCTTAACAAATATGAGTTGAAGTATGTGCCATTGTCTTTATCGACCTTTAATTTGAATATTTGCCTTGTCCACATCTCTCTTTTGTGACAGTTTGCTGAGAACTTCAACACCGATCTCCTCTCAGACCTGTGCCAGGCCTGAAAGGCTTTGAATGGACAGATCCGGCCTGTTTTTTTTTTTTTTTTCCAACGCGTCACAGATTTACTGGATGGGGTGTTGGTCTGGAGGGGCCAGTCCATCATCTTCAGTGTTCCAGCAGACTGGAGGTCTGCATGCTACATCAACATTAGAAAAAAATGTAGAAAAAGTATTTATAAATGAATTCCTGTCACCTGCCTCTTAAAATGTGAACAGTTATTAGTCTGTTAATAAATATATTCCTCTATAAAAAGAGAATTATGCTTGGTTTAGAAAATACAGTTAATTTATTTATTTATTTTTATTTTTTTTGCAGTGACGCTGTGCTGGTCAGTAGCTTCTCCCTATTTGATGTTTGGCTGAAGACAGAGGTACCTGCCATGCAATGAATGGCTGCACAGAGCTTCCCTTGTTCCTATAAGCAAGCACCCCCCTCCAACCCTTTTAAAATCCTATTCCTGTCAGGGGCCTCCCATATGCAATGTGTGCTTTGTCAAGAATGTAATAGAGATCTTTAGGGAAGGTGCAGACTCCTGCCTCCGTTTATGCTGAGTCTGCATTTCCTCCCTTTCTCAAACCTGTGATGGAAAGTCGTGAGGAGGCTGGAATGAAAGATGAAGTTCAGGCATTAATCAAAAGGAATGCAGCAAAGTCGGCGCAGCTGCATTGTTTTTCACACTGATCGTTTTCACGGCAATTAAGAGAAGGTGGTCCGGACTAATCCTCTGCTCTCCTCGTTTCTTCCTGTCATCCAGCATCATTATCCTTGTGTTTAAATTATAACTTTAGAGGCTTTCCTGTTGGAGTGGCTGAGGTGTTTCTCTGCCATCCTCCACTTTTGCTCCAGCTTCACATTCCACGTCTGCGCGACCTTGCTGACAGTCCAGGTTTTTACATTTTCACAAAAAAAAAAGATTTCTTTATTTGGTTTGCTATTTTTCTTCCGTTTGGAAAGTACTTTCCTTTCCCGGCATTCCTTCTTGCATGAAGATGTGCTGGCTCTAAAGGCTGAAGTGCCCGGCCAGAGGGCTGTCAGTCAAGACAAGAAAACACTTATGAAATCGAAAATTGTGGAATACTTTTGTGTTTAATAAAAGTGTTTTTATTTTTAAGTTTCTTTAAATATCTACTCCATCACATTATGGTTACCTGATGAATCTCTTATTCTCTCTTACTTTAGCAATATTTAAGTCTACGCTTGAAGTATGGATGTTTTTCAACAACAGGTGAATAAAAGGACTTCAAGCACTTTTTTATGAAAGAAAACTGCATTCAACTGTGAAGATTTGACACGGTTAGCAGAATATGCCACTAGCATAAAGAAGAACAATACAATACAGGCAACTGTCTATAAACTGCAGAGATAAAGTAATGTTTGGGCAGCAGTTGGAAAGTTCCAGTAAAGTTTATTTTATTAACATTTTACAGGAGTTTTGATTGAGGACTATTCTCGAGCTCGTTAAACACTCAAACAAAGAGCGGAAGTCTGTCGTGTACTCAGGGAGCTGAATCACTCAGGCTGGACATGAGTCAGTCCATTCATTGCTTCCTCTTTTGTTTCCACTTTAACTAGAACATCCGGAACAAGTGTCTCCATTCGTTTCTTGACAAAGATTCTTGGCAACTCTGGGCGTCGGACAGGTGTGGTGACCGTCATGCATCAGCAGTGGTAAAGGAGGGGAAGCCGAGGCTCAGCAGTCATGGCAATTCAGGAAGGGCCATTCTGAAATGATTCTGACAGCACTGAATCCAAATACACATTATGGATGTGGGTGGAGTATTCTTGTACTTTCCTGTTTCCTCTGAAGGGATTGGATGTCGTTGATTCTTATTGCCAAAAGGTTTTTTCCCCCCAACAATATTGGTGTTGTATAACAGGAAATTATTAGTCACTTCAGCTCTTAATTAGTTGTCTGACCCACACGGAGCATCCTCTGTAAAACTTTATCCTCTTACTCTGTCTCTAAAGTAAAGACTAATTAGGATTCTGACTTTTTAGAGGGAAACTGTCTCATAAACAGTTGGGAGTGCATGCTGGAGACCATGACATCATATGTCATGACAATCAAAGGTTTACAACTTAATTTCCAAGTCACCTTTATTGATTCGGGAACTGACTCTAAATGAACAGCCGAGTTAGCATTGTTAGTGTTACGATCATTAAGACAACCAAGGCAGCGGGACATCACTCAGATGCCCCGCTGAGCTGCCGACTTATAATGTGGTTAAAGCACAACGCATGCAGGGCTGGGTTTGAGTCACACACAAAAGCAGAGAATGTGACATTTCCCTGGCCGATTCCTCGCGTCATTAAAGTAATTATCCACTTGAACACGGCTGGGTGCCAGATTAACAACCGAGATTGTGCTCTGAAATTTGTGGTCAGATTTGACCAAAGAAGTGATTGGTTTATTTGGGGGCTTGATTTGAGGCTGTTTAATTCTTGTTTTTAAAGTAATTATGGATGCATTTATTACTGTGATCTTAGCTTCACATGCACTAGGGAATTTCTAACGGGAAAACAGCAGAATGTTACAAACATAAGTGGTCCGAGAAGTCCCATGACTGTCCTTGAAATAAATAAAACATTAAAAAAATTTATTAATAAAAACAACTAAGCTGTTAAACAGAATTAAACAGAAATTACATAAAAATGTAGGTATGGATTGAATCTATAGCTCAGCTCAAAGCTCCATTCTGCGAAGCTGCTAACCTGAGCAGGAACTTCATCAAAGACTTTGATTATTCTGCCATTTGACTCTAAAAATTCAAGTGTTTGGTAAACCTCCAGTTACATTTTACTTTCCATAAGTTTGTAGGGGTTGGGGTTTTTAATCATATTTTGTTAGTGGGGTTTGTTGCATCTGAACCCTTCTGTGAATGATTTTCCACAGGTGAGTCTCGTGAAAAGATTCCCCTCAATTGAAGTATAGTAATAAAAACAAGCAAGAACCATTCTGCAGCTAAGTCAGAACTCTGTCACAATAGATTCAATGCAGGATTTATGAAAGAGCTTAATCCAAGTAAACACTCCCCACACACTCCAGCCAGCAGTGCAGGTCCATCCATCCTCCACCACCTGTTTGCTCCTCATAGGGTCGTGGGGTTCAGGCAGACAACAGCAACAACAAAGCTGGGTTTTTATGTAAGAAAGGAGATCTACTAGATACCACACAGACTTAAGGAGGTTTTACAGAGTTGTTTTTAAAAGTAGGAAAGGCCATTCCCCTTTGACTTTGGCATCCTCCGCTGATTGATGGTTTCACCAGGGTCAGCCGCACACACTCATAGATTATTTCAGACATGGCTGCTGGTTATGTAACAGGCTTTTTTTTGTGTGAAGAAGTGTCTCTTTTGGGGTCAGCACGTCCTCCACTTGATAAAAATCAAAACTTGTAATGGCAGCGCTCACAAATGCAAGGGAACAAGGCAAGGGTGACGGGTGCTGACCTGAGGGAGCGTATGATGTTGGCAGTTCCAGGCAGCTGCAAAGCAAAACAGAGCAGGCTCGAAGAGGGCAAAAAAGTTGGCACAAGGTAGCTGCTTGGTTCATCTTTGGACCCACGAAGCTTGGACATCATTTTCCGTAAGTGCCTGCCTGTTTTGCAGTATGCTTCGCATTCCTCCCTCCGTTTCTGAAGAAGCAACTCCTCAGCTCTTACATAAGCAGCCAAGAATTACTATCTTTCTGCATGGCCTGACCTTTACCTGAGCCAGGGCAGCAACAGCAACAGAAAGTCTTTCAACCTTTCAAACAAGTATGTGCTTCCTCTGGTTGGAAAGGTTACTCTTCCTTATGGTTTGGTTGTGGACACATTTTATTTTATTAATTAAATGAGTGTGAAGTTATCCACACCTTCATCAGGGGGATGCGGCACCATTTTGCTTAAACTGCAGTTAGCAGCTCCCAATGACAGTTCCACGCAGGTTGGGTTTGTAAGACACAACTCTGTGTCTGACAACAGTGCCATCTCCAGAAGTTCTCCGATGAGATGGCTGCATGTCGGAGGGGAACAAACAGGAATATAGAGGAGTCGTTGCTGACTTTGTGGAATGGTGTGAGGAGAACCACCTTCACCTTAACGCCAGTAAAACAAAAGAGGTGGTGATAGATTTCCGCAGGACATCTACACCCCACACACCGGTGAACATCCAGGGTTCAGACACTGAGCTAGTGGACTCTTTCAAATACTTGGGTGTTCACCTCAACAAGAAACTGGACTGGTCCCACAACAATGACGCCCTGTACAAGAAGGGCCAGAGTTGCCTGCATCTGCTGAGGAGACTGAGGTCCTTTGGCGTGAGCAGGGCTCTTCTCAGGACATTCTACAACACTGTGGCAGTCTCAACAGTGTTTTATGCCATCATGTGTTGGGGGGAAGCAGCACAGACAGAGACAGGAAGAGACTTAGCAAGCTGGTTAAGAGAACTGGCTCTGTACTGGGCTGCAGCCTGGACTCCATTGAGGAAGTGGCAGACAGAAGGATGCTGGCCAGGCTGACATCCATCAGGAGCAATTCCTCCCACTCTCTGCACCACACTGTGGAGGCCCTAGGCAGCTCCTTCAGCACTAGACTGAGGCATCCTCAGTGCAGGAAGGAGCGCTACCGCAGGTCGTTCCTCCTCACAGCCATCAGACTGTATAATGCAGCATCCTAGCCATCACACAATCAGTGTAATATCTGTCTATGTGCAATAACCCCACCCATGGGAAATGGTAACGCTATTCATGTACAGCACCGGACTGTAAATATATAGGTTTTACATATTTATTACAATATGTATTCTATTTTTTATTTTTTATATTCTTTTCAAAGTCTTCAAAGTACATTATTTATTTCTTCTTATTTTCTTCTTCTCATTTTCTGCTCTGTATGCTGCTTCTGGGACACTGAAATTTCCCCATATATATATATATATATATATAAAATAAAGATATGTTCTATTCTATTCTAGAAGTCAGAGTCTCAGAAGTTTAAAATAGATGTCTAAAAAAGACCCTCAGCAGGATTTTTAATTAGACTGGAATTTCAGTGTGATAGATACGTTTTGCAGCACAGTACAGACTTGAGCACTGGACACTGCTTTAAATTATGTGAGACGTTTGGAACAAGATAGTAAAATGTGTCCCAAGGTGGCTCCGGAGTGTGCAGACTCCGACTCAGGGAAACCACCAACCAGCTGCTGTTAAAACAGGAGGAGAAGCACAACATTTCTGTAACTTTGAGGCTCGTGTGTCACCTCTGGAGCATTACCCATCATTCTCCCTGCTGATGTTAGTGCTAAGAACACGATATTTCTACGATATCTCTTCACTATCGTCCTCTGACGGAAAATCCGAACGCTTCTCTTTTCCTGTGCAGTTATATAATCGTTCTGCCACGGATGATAAATAGACGAGCGACGAAAGGCTCTTGGTTGTCTACGTCAGCACAGAATGAGCAGACCTCTATTAAATCACTTTGTGCGCAGAAAGAGGAGTGGAGACTGCGTGGGCAAAGGATTTATCAGACATTATGATAGCATAAAAATGAAGGAGTCAGTGGGTTAAAGGTTTTTTCGTCTGTTGACTAAGATCAACAGCTTTTCTACCGCTCTTCTCTCAATGATTAATGGCCCCGGCTTCCGCTCTTCAGCTTCTGTGTGGTGTCCCCTGTCTTGTCTGTACCTTCTGCAGACGTCACACAATCCCGATGCTTACCCTGATTGTGAGCATTTGGCTCGGCCGCGGCATGTTACAACCATCCTGCACATCTCCCTCCTGCTGTCCAAGCTCGGATACTCTTGGCACACAAAGCTCTTTCCATGATGACCTAAGAATGAGGAGCCGGCTCTGTTCTGATACTTTCTAGTGCTTCTAACATATGTCAACAATCAATAAATTATGACTGAAATAAATCAGCTTCTTGCAGCACAAACAGCTGAATCTGTAGGAAAAAGACATCATGTAGGAGTGCATAACGTCTCCAAGTCACCCTTAATCTCACACACGGTGCATCGAAAAACTCCATCTTCAGAGCTAACTGCTAACCTTTGCGCCTGTGCATCATGCAACACTTCATGACGTTTATACAATCTCATTCAGACTTCATTGACTTTTTTCTTTTTTATTAAATCAATTTATATCACCAAAAACATGACTCCTGCCCTATTTAGTCGAGTGGAACGATGTGAAATGTCTCATGTATTGAGTTGTTGCTTAGTAACCTGCACTGTTCGCACCTCTAGCTCTTTGTGCTCGTTGAGGCTACACAGACCACCACAAACCAGCCCTGCTGCCAAGCCTAAGAATGCACCTTAAGGTGGAAGAGCCCCGACTGGCTTTGAGGTATAGAGCAGGAAGGAAGGCATATATTTAAAGATCTGCTATCTCCAGACCATCAGGGATGGAATGTAAGTGCTTTTAATTTGCCGGTCTTTCGGGGATGGAAACAGGAAGGATGTCAACGCAGGTTATTGAAGTTGATATTTGGTCGACTCCACACATCATGCCTTGGGCCAACCCCTTTAAGTTTATAAGGACATTCAATAACTGACACTGGTTAAACTTGATTTAAAATAGATTTTCTCTAATATATCTACCTTATTTCAACTTAACAGTTAACGTTAAACAGGTAACGTTTGGCTTGACACACTATCTAATCAGAAGATAGTAGCAGTATTCTTGAGGAACTGATCATATCTCATTATTCCACCATGTTGTGTTTGTCCAGGTGTGCAGCTGCAGCCTACAGGTCTGAGGGGTGTTGATAGCCTGTACAGGGGGTCTTATTTCTAAGATAACACCTAAACACAATTACCCCCTCGTGACGCACGACACACTTCCTTTGCAGCAGCTACCCCAGCAGTTTCTCCTGCCAGCAAGCACCACTAAGGGCTTCTATTGTTAAAACAATGTATGTTTACTTTGGCCTAACCTTTTTGCCATAACTTGACCCCCCCACCACCACCGCATAGTCAACTTGAAATCCAATCCTTGTTGCAAATTAGGTTTATCTCCTCGTCTTTGGTGAAGAAGGCAAATGTTGCTGAATTTCAATGGCAGTTTATGGTGCATGCCACGCTCCCTCCACGCACACCCACATTCCTGGCAAAGTGCTCTAAAATAAGCCAAGGACTAAGAAATTTCAACGAGCTGAGACGGAGTGTGTATGCGGAAAAAAATGAGCACAAGCTGGGTTGAAAATGTGCGAATGGTAGGATGGCATGGGTCCGTTGGGATATTTGTTATTACAGATGGCTGCACTGTTAGCGAACAAGGAGTCGGGCAAAAGAATCAAAGAATCGATTGTGAAATATTAGCTGCAGACTGACAGATCTCCACTGAAAAAATAGGAGGTTGTCCCTTTGATTCTGATGTTTTTTAAATCTGTCATATTGCTAGTACCATTATGTCCCCTCTTAAAGGCAAATACATGTATAACTTTTAATCGCCACTGATAATGTATATCTGTCAAAAAAGTTAGGAGCTTCGAAGAAGGTGTTTATCGCTCTCTCATAGTGAAGAAACTGTTTGGTCTTCATCTTTGAGCTCTGCTATTTTAGCCTTGAGGTTTTATGACCAGTACACATCAAGGCGTCAGTTTTGAAAGCAGGGAACAGGAGGTTTACAGGGAAGAAAGTGATGATCAGCCTTGGACCATCATTACATATGGTTGAACTTTTTTTTTTTACGCAGGACTGCACTTTTAAACACCATATTCTGCAGACCCGCTTAAAAAAACCCTATATTTTGAGACTGACTTTGCTTTAATCAAAGATTTGCGCCGCGGAAGTCACGCACAAAACACACACGTTAATCCGATGTGTGCGGGCAAGCGTGCATGTATGAGCAGAGGTGGATGTTAGCGTGTTTTACAGAGCGAAGAGAGAGGCACGGGGATGAGGCAAACAGCTGGCTGTTGCTTTACGCCCTCCTTGCATGCATCAGCGATACATCTCTGCAGAAACAGCTGGAGCCGTAGCCACTCGAACGCACTTTCAGCCACCTGGAAGGGGGAGAGTAGCGAGTGGGAGAGGAGCGGCAGCTGGCCAAGCTAAGTGAATCACACTTCATTTGTGTCAGACGGCAGATAGGAAGCTGTAAGAAGGAAAGTCAAAGAAAGTGGGGTAGACCCTGAACATACTAGAGCTGTGTGTGCAAAAATGGCTGGAGTAGCCCCGCGACCCTCAAAGGTAGAAAAAAGACACTCTGGGTATAGTCAAACCTGCAAGAGGAGTGATTCAGCTTCCAAGCTGACTCTTCTCCTTTATTACTTCTGCGGTTGCAATTTCCCCTTTTTACTGTAACTCAAAACCAGGTCGTTCACATGAAAACACTCTATCTGTGGGCTTGGAATGCACTTTGACGTCAAAAGAGTTTTCCCTTGAGATCATGGGGAACCTTCTCTAGCAGGGCTGCCCACGTTAAATGAAGCAAGAGCGCCAAATTTCTCCCATTTTGGTGTTGCTCCGAGGCTTCGGGTGCCCCTTTGTGCGAATGGCACAGACTTTTTATGAAAAGGCAGAGTTCACAGCTGTAAGCCAGTGTTACACTTCTTTCCAACTCAAACACTGACATTGTTGTGGCAGCGATTAGCTATAAAGAACTTTGCCCGGCAGAAGAAAATCTTTAATATTACTGCTGCTGTTAAATACGGAAAGTAAATTCTGCCTTTTTATGAGGTGGTAAACAACTGAACTGCATTTCTCAGAAACCACTCAAGTTATTCAACAGTGGTTGCTCAACTACTTATTTCACTTTATTATCATATTATGCCTTTACCTCACAATAAAAATCAATACATGAAGAAAGTACTGGCAGACTTACGATTTACAGGCATATCTGTTCATACTTTTCACACTTTTTTTGTTTTTAAGTAAGCAAATCATAAAACTTTTCACAACCATCACATTTTCTGTGTGGCGTCTTTGTGGATGACCGCCCAAACATGGGGGGTCTGTTTAATTTCACTGCTCGCTGGACATTTTAATGGTGTTCTCATAATGAATAAATATCTGATTCCATCTTTCGTTCTACCAGGAGAACAAAAGTGAAGCGGCACAATTGTGCTATACTGTTTGGTCGGGACATATCAAATAAATATTACTTTTTGACCGAGCAGCATACAAAACCAAAACAACTTGAGGTAGCAGGAAGTAGTCATGCCTGAACTGAATTTGAACTCAATAGACTCTGAACACTAGAACATTGCCAGAGTTTGCTGAAGAGATGCTGCAAACCCAGACAAGAAACAGGTTTGGGCAACATCTGAGGAGGATAAAGCATTTGAAGCTTGAACTCATAATGCTGTAATTCCCTGAAACATAACCTTGTGTTCTGAAGCTGCAGAGGCCGATAAGGGTTGTGCACGTCCACAGGTAACACCTGTTGAAACAGCAGCAGTGCCCCTGCGGAAAACAACAGCATCAGCAAAACAACAACAACAACAACTGTGGCCAGCCTTCTCATCTCCGGCTCATTCAGTCTCCTTGAAAAGCATGTTGGTCCATGCTAGAAAAGGTGGGAGGAAGCACCTCCGCTCTGTAATCATGAGACCTCTGTCCTAACAGACAGCTGTGTAACCAGGTGAGTTGCAGGTCTTTCATCCTAAATGACAACCCCTGGCTGACTGCTCTCATCCAGACTAAAGGGGCTTAAGACCAACTGCAGGGAGGATTAGGATCAGCACTGGGAACCGCAATAGGTTTTCCACGAATCTCTCTGCTTCGTTACATAACAAAATCTGCTTTTTTGGTGAGCCGATGTTGGTGGGATGAAGCTGTGCTTCTGCTGCGAAAAGAAGCTTTGAACGAGACAACTGCTATGATAAACAATCTCAAGGGGTTTTTGTTTTCTGACAGCCGGAGCCATGGATGGACTTCGAACCAGGTGCAGTTCATATATTACATCAGTGAGGTGAATGACATTGAAAAACACACACATGCCTTAATGTCAACATATGCTAAATCCGGCCACATGTGGCCTGATCGGCACCTGACATGTCCACACATCGATGCAACAGTCTTCCACATGTGGGGAAAAGGGAACAAACACTCTGAAGGGCCTCATGAGGGTAAAAATGTTCGCGTTGGCAGGACGTACAGGTGTAGTTTCATAGCATGGCTAATGTGAAGCTAATATCCCCTCAGGGATCCATAACCATTAAATGTTCCCCACAAGATTCAGGGAACATAAACAGAGTGGAATGATTCTCAGTAGCGTAATTATCTGAAATGAGTGTGAAGATGTCACATTAAAGGTCACGAAAAGTCACCCATACAAGTTTATGTTGTATGTATGTATGAAAAGTTTGCCTCAATAAATATACTACAATGGACCCTGGACGCCTGTGCTTAACTAATTCTCCTAGGATGACCCTACCCTGATTTGCCCCTGCCCCCAAACATCCTTAGAGCACTATTGCTTCCGTAATGGAAAGATTAAAATAGAAAAAAAAATAGATGGATTCTTCGTTTTCCGGCCAAGTCTTGAAGCTATATCGAGACTGCCTTATATTAATTTATCATGCTGAAATAAAGTGACAGCTTTATTATTTATTATGAAATATCATAACAGCCCTGATGCATATGGAATCAATATTCAAGGGCAGCTGTAGCTTATACGGACACGCAGAAGCAATCTTCAAGAAGGCGAATCTTCTGGTGTAAATGTTCCAACAGCACCATTCGTGCCGCGCAAATCATTTTAGAGATGCAAAACAGGGCAGAATCCTTATCATTATCAGAGAAGATGAAAATAAATATATTGTTAAACATCATTAATTATTTTAAACAGCAGCTACAATGGTGTGATCAAATCCTAGAATTTTATTAAAAATGCTGAAATGTATCTACTTAAATACCTTACCTTAAACAGCAAGGTTAATTTCATAGTTCGTTAATACTTTAAAATGTCTTCCAGTGACTTCCATTCGCATTTGAAATGCATTCAGTATTTGTCATTGAACTCCAGTTGAATATGGAGATGATTTGAATTGGTTACAGCAGGTGAAAGGGTCAGATTCCCTTCCTGATAGTTACAAAATAACCATCTTGGACAGAACAATATTCATATATCTGCAGCTTTGTGTAACCCACTCAACTGGCTGTACTTAGAACAGCTGCCCATGTCCTTCACCACCACCCACCTCTTGCTGCCTGGCTTCCTCTGGCTCACATCGGCAACAGTCCAAGACTCTGTGTATGGCTGCAACTGGACTAATCTCTCATACCATTTACAGAAATTCTCCCAAAAAAATAATAATTCAAAAAAAAAAAGTAAGAGCAGAAAGATATTTCACCGTTTATTTGCTCCGCGGGTAGTAAAAATGACATCAGAGACGGTGAGAGGTGGCCAAATTCCCCAACGATCCAGGACTAACAGCATCATATAAACTGTGTCTCTGTCAGCCAAAACCACTCGCAGTATGAAATCCTTGTTTAGCTTGACTGAGGATTTTCGTGGAGATTTCCAAATATGAGAAAAGCAGTCTTGATGTTGGTTGTTAAACTGGTGTTTTGGCATAAACAGCAGGACATTGTGTCAGCAGACACAGGCCTCTGCACAACACCTCAGGGCAGGCATAAGAGATGCAGCCATAGTGCGCCCTAGAGGTTGGAAGAAGCATTTAGGCAAAGGAAAAAAAGAAAAGGTCATGTCTAGATTTGTTTATGTACGGACGCATGGAAGCACATGGAGATTATAAGTTTCTATCTCTAAATTGGAAATGCTGTGTTGATTTGTAAGCTTTGTTGCATCACATTTTCTGTGGCTTCACACATAATGCCATTTGACCCTTCAAATATGAAATTCCATTCATTTCCTACTTTCGTCTAGATGACCTGAGCAGCACCGCCCTTGATTTCCCCCCTAAGGTTTATTCTGATGTTGTCTGTGATTGAAGGCTTAATTCTCAAATTACACAATTAGGTACCAGATAAAGAGACAATTTCTAGTGCTGACAAAGCGACCATCTGGTTGGGGATTCAGTCTTTGCCAAGGTTCTCCTCAATTATCAATGTTTTGGTAAAGGCCTCCCTTAGAACATTCAGTTTCAGCAAATGACGTAAAAGAGTGTAAATTAGAGGTGCAAATGTGTCAAGAGAGGGCAAAGGTCAGGGGGTTGAATGGAGGGCCACACATATGACTCGCCGAGCCACTGGTCTGTCGTCCATTTGAAACTGATCATATCCTGAGCCTAACCAGTCGTGACCAACCATAACCACATGTTTTCTCATCAAAGTAACGTAAACCCTCAGACATCAGGAGAGTCTCTGGCTGGTGATGAATCTCAAAACAAAAAATTTATGACAAGCTCAGTTGGTCGATTTGGTTCATTTTAAAATGTGGTAGCTAGGCCCCGGCATTAATTCATTTCAGGTGTAGAAAATAGGCCAGCATATGTTTATATAGACAGTATTCTGTCTTATTAACTACAACAAGACATTGTTTACCCGTTAACATTACCACAATAAGCACTATTAACTGGCCCAATGGCTCAACAACAACTTTTACACTCCCAATAAAGGATTATACACGACTGCAGCGAAACATTTGGCTCTGCGTGACAGGAAAACCGTTTGATCCGATGCTAGGACGCCGACATTACCATCTTTTATAGATGATCATTAGCAGGAATTGTGCTAGCTGTGGCGATAAATGCTACATATATAAATAAATGCTGCAATAAGGGATTTGTTGCAAATTGATGAAGTGCTCTATTGTTTTAACAGATCGCTGCCACTTCAGGCCCTTCCGATTTTGCACTGAAATGAACTGCAAACATTAGTTTAAAGGCTGTTGCTGACGGGAGGATGTGAAGCGAATGGTGGCAACAGCTCAGGCTGAGAGGAAAACCACAGAGGCTCTCGCTGCTGAAAGCATCAATTCAGCAAGGCAGTGACCTCCCTCAGGATAGCCACCAACATGCATAACGGGAGGAAAATCAGGGGGTCGTGTGGATCAGATCTAGAATTACAAATATAAAAAATTGGTTATTATTTGGTCACTTTTCTCTGGTTCGATTGTTGGATCTGGCCGTGCTTTTATGCATCCTCCTTTTCAGTATCCTCTAAATCTCATATGTTATTTCTAACTGCTGTTTTACATGTCTTCCCATGAGAAAGGATATGACTGTTTCAGTCATAACTACTCAGTGGAAATAAATCAGACACTGAGAGGAGCTCCTATGCTTCGCCCACCTTCTCTCTGATTGTTTTACATCATGACCCAGTCTTCACCTTTCCTTGAATAAGAGAATTCTACAGTAAGATTAATCAAGTTTGTGAGTGCGTCAGTATCGTTCATAGATGTGTCACTGAGTAAGACCAACACATCCAGGAAGTCTATTAGCACGTCATTCACGCTTCCTTAGGAAAAACCCACCAGCTGACCGCATAAATCTTGCATCTCTGTCTGACTAAAGAGTTGACATATTTTGGAAGGATGATGCAGTTCATGCATCATAACAAAAAGGCTCTAGGTTTGTTTCTGGCTTGGTTTTACATGGACCACGTTCCCCCTGTGGCCCTCAGATGAGTGTCCTCCTCTCCTCGACCCTCTAAAGGGTTCTTGCTGTGGTCAAGCCAGCAGCAGGAATACAGACCGGTATCCCAAGGGCAGTGGGTTAGCAATCTCTCTGCTTTTCCTTCCCCCAATTTCCTCCAAACAGTCTAGAGCATTGGAATGGTGTTACAAAAAAGGTCCCCTTAAATTAGCCCAACACAAAAGTTTAACAAGAGCTCTCTCTCTCTTCTTTCCTACCTTACTCCTCTTCAGGGACATTCATGGGTGCGATTCCAGTTTAGACAGCTAGAGGACGAAGCTGGAGGCCTGACTTGGTAAGAACGTTCTGGCAGCTGGCCAGCTAATAATCTCTCTCTCTCCTGGTTTATATTTTGTAGATCCAGCCAGTGTCTTTCTCTTCAATATCAGTCATAACAGATGGTTGGATATCGGCTGTGCTGAACTCAGTGCCCCATCCTTCCAGCAGGAAGAAGCATATTGACATCTCATCAACGCTGGAGCAACCCACTGATTCAGGTGATTTTTCTACTCCTGCCACATTAAAAATGGATTTATCGGAGCACTGTGACCAGGCTAGAAATGAATGATCTGACTGATGCTCTTTGTATCATCCAAAAGTATCTGACCACATGCCTGCTGCGTCTTTCTGCACACCAGCTGCTTCGGCTCTTTCCAAAGCCAAAGAGGCTTTGAGGCAGCTTCATTTTAATCAGACCCCCACAGGCCTCTGACCGACTCACCATGAGCCCTACTGGTTCTCTCCGTCACCCAGACTCACAAATGAATGAGGTCATGACCTTGGCATCCTGAGCCGAAGAGGGCAGCTGCAGGGACACGACTCCTTTCAAGAGCAGAACTCATTACTCAGACCTCTCCCAGAGTTCCTCAAACCTTCAGGATTCCTTTGGGATCTGCAGCCTCTCCCAGATTCTGTATGTTAACAGATACCCCAAAATACACGGATTGGTGTAATCTTTCAAGTTTGGCTCATGATTCCCGACCCGTATGTGACGTTAATGCAAGTTCTATACTGTGAATCAATCTCTAATCCCTGACCTTGTATTCTACTCTGACAAAGAACTCTTATATTGCCAAGGCTCATTACAGGCTCAAGTGGATGCAGCAGATCAAGGGAGCGCCCCTGCAGGTTAATTTCCTCAACTAGCCAAATCTCCTCCATCAGCTGGATCACCTTTCACTCCATCTAAGCTCTGAGACTCTGAAGTCTATGACAGAAATTCGGAGGACCTCCAACTCCTACTTTGAAGTTGTAGGAATCAAAGTGAGTGTCATCTGAGCTACACCACCCTAAAAAGTCATTTATAAGGAAGATAAGCTTATCTAATGGACTGTAATTTCCTTATGAAAAGTTACCTGCACTTTAATGTCGAAGGGATGAAATTCTGAATGACTGACCTCCTGTCCCATGTGAAACTGTACCATTGCTCAATCACTAAAGCCAGTTTTGCCGAGTCACAGCCCATGTTTCCTACCGGTACATTCGGCCATTGTGAAGGGCTTCCTGACCTCCCTCCCATGAAAATCATACTTCCCGTTAGGCGTCACACACCCATGACCTTCCATAACTGGCCACAATAATGCTGGGAATATTCAAGGTCAAACCCTGGCAGCCCATCTGCAGAGCTTTTCACGGCCTTCACTGTCCCATATGGGCGTCCCGTAACAATGACGTCCGGAGCAGATGAGGTTAGTCATTCATGAGGTCAGAGTGCATTTGTGCGAAGACCATCGTACGACATCCTCAGAGTGAAATCACACTCAGGGCATTGACACTTCAGTTTCCGTTCCTTATTGTTGCACGTATGAATAGAATAATTAATTGATACAATACTGCAAAAATAGAAAAGAACAAGATTAGACCTGATACATGTAGGACAGAGCTAAAAATGTCAAAACAAAGTGACCCAGATTGATTTAAGCATTCCTGTTCAGCAATTCCCAGTGAGGAAGGCTCTCTGAACTGCAGTCCAGGCTTTCCACATGAAGCAGATAGAAAGCTTCCATAAAGAGGTCAGCCTTCTGTTTGGATAAAAGTGCTCTCCCGCTGATCAGTGCTCAGGAAGTAGACAAAAGTCCGTGGATCAAACGGGTTCTGCTCCGCAAAGTTTAAAAGGCGTAACATCTGAGATGTTAAGTCTCAAGCTCCAAAACGTCAAGATTTATGAAAAGGTAAGAGTTGGCAGGTCTGTTCTGGAAGTTGCATTCAGTCAGAAAGCTATTCCAAAGGCACGGCTGATTTTAATAAATCCAAAACTGTAAAATGCACTCAGATGCACAGCAAATTTTTAATATTTACTTAGACAAAACATAGATTTTTTTTTAACATACACTTTTGATTTGCAGCTGCAAAAAAGTCCTACCCAGAGTTCCATTTGAGGTTTGTTTTTTTGTTTTTCTTTTTTTTTTTTTGTTTTTTTAATTTTTGAACTGCCAAAAGTTGCATCAGTGTATTTAAGAGTCAGAAATCCGAATCCTGCTCCATGCCACCTTTTCCAGCAGTATTCCACCATTTCCACTGGAAAAGGACACGTGTGACTGACAGCAATGGGATTTCCAATCTCAAATCCTAGTAATCTAACCCAGGAACAAAACTTGGACCCTCTGTGGGGTCCAGCATTCTTTTAAAGCCCCTCATCAATGTGTTGAATGCCTACTTAGTGAGGTAGCTATGGAAAGTATATATATTGTCCGGCATTAAACATTGAAAGCACTCAAAGGAGAATGGGGCAGAAGAGAATACTAGAATATAATCTACAATCTTATTACAAAAACAAGGTTTAATCGGTGAGAAAGCAGACAAGCCTTTCCATATGTTGTTTATCCAGGGTACTACCTTGAGCTGGAGTAAAGATTCAAATCTTTGTCAAAAAAAACGAGCCTGATAGCTGACAGAGCTACAGACTCTGGCCCAACTAGATAAGCTAAGATAAGACCACCAATGATTAAACTGCGACTCCATTGTTTCAGCGGCTCTTAAGTCAGCTCAAAGCAGCCACGGTGTTGACAGATCTCCACATCACCGGCGTGGACTTCTTGGCAGCCCCTCTGCCAGGCCCCACTTCTTTACATCAGCCTACTGGAAGTGTGTACCCTGTACAGTAAATGATGTCAGAGTAAGTGGCACCATCGGAAAAGAGCAACTCACTAACATCTGGGAAAGTGGCGGAAGACCATCCGTTACTCAACATCACTCAAGCGACCCACTGATTGCCTGTAACTGTTAGTGTCCAGTCGTATTAAGGCCCGAGATAGAGACTGACAGTTTGGTAAATGCAAGTGTGCAGCCTCAGCATTTCACCCTCACAGAGATTTGCAGGTCTGGCAGAGGACTTCATGTTCTCCAAATTCATAATAAACTGAAAGGAAAAGAAATGTCCGTGTACAGCTTGAGTTCAAGTTCGGTGGATGAGTCTAAAGTGACAGCTTTTTTTTTTTTTTCAAAAAAAGAAAAGCGTGATTATTCTTTTTGTGGGAGTGAGTTCCGACAGGACTCTTGTATATTGTTACTCCAAACCCACAACGGTGACAGCATCTGCAACTGTAGACACACGATGACAATCCCTGCTGTTGCAATTATCCCTGATTCGGCCCAGGAGTCGGCTACTTAATGATGAAATAATGGTGATGTAGCACCAGTACGCGCCCGCATCCTGAAAAAAGACATAAAAAAGATATCAGGATCCTCAGGCGCATCCATTTCTACACCGGTTTACAGGTCGAAGATCTCAGTTTGACTCGCACTGATGACACGGAGGAGGAAGAAAGCAGACATAGGTGGAGAACAGGAGAGATTAGAGGAACAGCTGTTGGGTGCTTCCTTTCACACTGAATGACTCCACACACACACACACCCGCACATCTTTAGTCAATTGTGCAGTCTGAAGTTCTCCTGGGTGAGGCGAAGATGGAGGCTAATAGCGGTGACACCTCAACCACACCACTTACTTCACCTACCATTCAGACCCCTCTTTGTTTGTCTAAACCCCTGCCCAGTACTCCACAGTGGTTTCCAGTATGCTAGTACCAAAAAAAGGCTTCCTGACCCAGTTGCTGAGGGTGGAGGCACTGTGCAGGAGGATGCCCGGGGTGTGTGTGGACAGTAGAAGCATGGGGAGGGGTGAAGGGGAGGGTGACTGTATTTTGGCATCAGACACCAAGATTTTTTTCCTCTTCTTCCCCCCACCCCCCTCCTACCTGTGGTTTTATGGCCTACTTACCGGTAGCAGACTTTCATATGGCTATGAGTGGAGATCTCTGGCAGATCTGTTGCAGAGATTCTGACAGGGGCTCTAGGAGAAAAGGGATCTCCAGCAGGGAGACTGTGCTGGACCGGATGACCCAGTGGGGGACGTACAAGTTCTGGGGCAATTTTACACCCCTAGGTGGTCAATCAAGGTGTGAGCGTTGAGCCTGCAAGATTGTGCAGAAAATAGTCTGGGCCAAATAATTTAAAGGCAAAACGGCGCAAAATTTGGCAACATGTTTTCAGAGTGAGACATTTAAACATTCGTGTTTGGAAAAAAAAGATCAAAACCCATAATCTAACTATGGACCCTCATGAATTATGCTTTATATCTGCTTTCCAAATGTACAAAAATGGAACCAATCCTTTTGCTTACATCTGCAGCAAAAAAAAGCCAATAAATACATAAATAAATACTGCTTTCACCATTTATATCAAATGGAATCAGAGAGATTCTCTATCACTATTATGGATACGTCACAATTGATCAATAGCATGCAATGTTGTTCATTTGGGTTATGGTTCTGGCGCTGGAGCAAATACTTTCTATCTGGGAGGTGATGTGAGAAAGCCTTTTGCCCTCTGTGTTGTCCTGAGGCAAAAGTCAAGCGTGACACATTAAGAACTCTGATCTGGATCACCTGAGAGAAAATCTGTTTGTAAGAGAGCGAGAAAATGAGAGACACGAAAGAGGGAGTGTGTGTGTGTGTGTGTGTATGTGTGTGTGTGTGTGAAGGAGGGTTATTTTCAGTAAATCGCCTGCTGTAAGTAGCATATCTGCACTTGTAGGTCAATGTGTGGGTGGGCAATGCGCTTCCAGGCAACTCTGCTGTTTTGTTTTCCTCCGTCACTTTCTTGCGCTGGCAAACTGTGTCGTTCTGCAGAGCCTCCACCAGGAACTGCTGCGCTTTTTGACTCACTCAGTGTCTGGACCAATAACGGCCCCAGTGCCTTCATGAATTAGCACATCGCTGACTTTTCATACTGAATGACCACAGAAGACATAAATCATAACAAATGACTGAGCTGATCCAAGAAAAGCAGAAGAGCCACGTGAAGAAGTGTGCAAATATGTTGTTTTACACCGTGAACTGAAGATAATCACACCCGCAGTGATTTAGAGATCGTTATAGCACATATAAATGCGGTTTGACCTATTTCTCATAGCCCTTCCTCTGTCTGTCTATCTATCTATCTATCTATGTTTGGAACTGGCCATAGGACACTGCTCTCTCTAAACCAGCATTAACACTGCAACACGACACAAAACTGGCATAATCAGTGAACATTGAGGAACACCAAGATTTAACCGCAGTTGCAAACAAAAAACTCCCAGCTCACCTCAGATCAGCTCAGTGTGGTGCAGGTAATGAGCTGATGCACACTGTCTAAACACAACCTTGAAGTTTCAGATCCACGCGACGTAATCGCGGCATGGCATTTCTCCTCAGATCTGTATTTTCCTCTGAGCTCAGCCAAGATCACGCCGCTGACATCATTCCAGTCCTCCCCTCTCACTCTTACAGGCTTTTTCCTGATCACTCAATCGCATCTCACAGTTATTTCAGACCCTTTTCATAATTTCCACCATCAAAAATAGAGACATTCCAACAGAGATGCGGGCTTGTCCATAAAAAGGATTAAAAAAAAAATAAAGAAAGGGGGAAAATGCTTTCCTGACTATTTACATTTCCATTTGACAGGTTTCAGTGTGTCTGCTGCTGATATACAGGATCTAACATTTAGTCTCCGGCTTCGCTGGGTAATTTTCCTGTCAAAAGAAGATTTGGTGTTTGCTTCACTGTTCAGAAACGTGAGCCACCAAACGTGGATTCAAACTCAGCTCGGATCACTGTTGTTTTTCTCAGCAGTGCAACTATTTTGGAAGCGGTCAGATAGGCTTTCACTCTCTTTCTCTCTCCAGGTTTGGAGCCATCGCTCCAAATTGTCGTATTGGAAAAAAAGTCCCGCGTCGACTCTGAGCCAGGAAAGTTTTCCCCACTCTGTCTGTTTTTTTTTAATAGAGCGCCGAGAGGCTAATTGGCTTTGCAGACAGCCTGACCCATGGCGCTGATGTCCTTTAGAGCTCATCAAGGGCCACGACATTCTCACTCCAAAACAATGAGCCAAAACGGCTGAAACGCTTTGGTGGTTGCTGCTAAAACAGGTGATGAGTCCCCTGAAATCTACCTCAGCAACTTCTGGATGGGCTTTACAACCCAAGCACTCAGAATCAAGCGATTGCTGTTGTTAAAACCACACAACCATGGCCTTTTTTACTACATTAAAACTGGATTAATGTGTTTCAGGTCCCTAGCAAACCCTTCCCAAACCTCCTACATGCATCTGAATCACTCCTTTGGAGAGACCTTTACACTCACAGAAGGAACAAGATAATCTTTCTGTTTGACGTCTTTTAATGTGCCAAAAATCCCACAGAAATGGCATGGCCCTGACGTGCTTGATTCTGCATTAATCTTGTGGGGGAGGCAAGCCTGTAAAATAAAACCGTATCTATCTATTTTATTAATTAACTGACACATTAGAATAATAATACTATATTTGGTTGTTTCAACCTTGGTGATTTTGGCAAAATAAACCACTCACTTTTCGCCCACCCAGCAACATTTCATTTGAGGGTCCTTTAGACAAACATTTGCCATATATTGAATGCAATAAATGGACAACAGCTCTCCAGCAGCTGCAATTTTGCATGGAAGAGGTTAGTAGACTGTTGACAGCACTGTTGTTGGTGGTGAACCCCATCTTGGTACAACCCCCTGCCTGTACTGCAGCCCTATAGAAGATCCCAGCTTTTCCTCTGACTGTGGTGGGGGGGGGAGGAACAACTCAGTGGACAGGGGAGAGAGTGGGAAACACATATGTCTTCAAATGAGCTGTGACCTCAGGCGAGAGGAGATGTGGGAGTCCCGTGAGCCGCTGTGGGATGTTTTCTGTCAGGGGAGGGGAAGGTGGAGGGAATGTGGTTGATATGAGTGTGTATGCATGTGCAGATGTGTGTATGTAGCTTTAAACAGACAGCATTGTTCGCCAGAGAATGAGACATACCGGATTTCTATATATGTGTGTGTGTGTGTGTGTGTGTGCGTGTGGCTGCATAAAACTAGGTCACGTTTTTATTACATTTAATTACATTTTTGCTAAAGACAGACAGTTTGGATTGGGGGTGCAGAGCTGCAGAGGGTACATCAACACATCACATGCTAGCATACATTAGCTTGGGCTATAACGAAAAACCCTCCAACTGCCTGACAAGAGCAACAGAAGTACTTGCTCAATCTGGTGGGAAGCAAACAAGAACAGAATATCGAAACAGGTAATTAAATTCAGGCCGAGGTCAAGAGAGACAACGTCCAAATCATGAATACAAATGAATCCGAGTCTCAGGAATGCATATTGGACTTTCTTTGGAACACTAACTGGGCCCAAACCCGCTCATCCTGTCCGTTTCCAAGCTGTTGCACCACATAAATTATACATGGACTTTATTTGCGCACAGATATGATTTTAGCCAACAGACAAATGATTCACTTTCACAATGCCTTTAGTAGACTAAATAAATATATGAGTGAAGGACTAATAGTCCAAATGTGGCAGTCTGTCATGCTGGACATTGGAATTTTTGGCTATCAGATCTGTTTTGACCCAGATTACGTACGTACAATTCTGCTGAAGTTAGCTGATAAAAAAATTGACTGTCTGGGTTGTCGTTAGTCTTTTCAACTTGTTGTAGCTCTGCACAATCACATTAAAAACCATAGTAAAGCACTGAACATCAGTAATACGTTTAAATATGATATAGCCCAATATTCTATTCCACGCGGCCCTGGAAACAAAATACAGATTAGCCACCTGGGGGAGGGAAACTGCACTAATATAGCACCTATTCCCTTAAAATGGTCAATTAATAACATAAAACGTCAATACCAATGTCATAAATCATGTAAAAAATGAGTAGGTTCCCATCATACATTGATAAACATCTGTTTTAGGACACCGTTACCTGATAACAGCGCATGTAAATAAACAGATGGTGAAGCACCTTCCTTTAACTGTAAAATAACCTGACCACCATGGCAATACTGACCACAAAAATAACTTGGTTAGGTTAAGAACAGTCTCCTGCAGTGGCACACAGAGAGAGAGAGAGAGAGAGAGAGAGAGAGAGAGAGAGAGAGAGAGAGAGAAATTACAATTCCAGCTATTTTCTATAGTAATTCAATTTTTCTGACTGGATTTCCACTAAATTAGCTTTTCTGCTCAATTTTATCTGATTGTCACCTCTTTGTGGGCTGAAAACTTTGAACAGCTTGTTTCTTGAAGGCTCATGAACACGTTTTTCCGCACCCATGGCCTCCCTGTCCGAGCATCCGGATTGGGAAGTCCTGCGCTTGTTTTAAAATTGTTTAACTGACAAGAGAAGACCAGGATCCCTTTGGCGCCCGACCGGGAGTGAACGAGCTGTCAGCGGCTGACATTATGCAGGACCTTGTTTTCAGAGAAGAATCGGCTTCATGCGCACCTGTGTGTGACTGAGTGCTTGATGTGTTTGATGAAATCTGAAATCTGCTGCTGACCCCCGTCACCTCTGACAAAGCTGCCATTGTATCGGTCCACCGATGTCGCCGCATCTGTTTAATCATTCCCACAATGATATTTTATGAACACTTTTTATACATTTTCAGTGTCGGCCTGCCTGTTTTCAATGCAGCCAGACTGTCCCTCCATCTACTGGCTGCTGTGCAGATGGCGAGATGCTCAAAAGCATAACAGCATCTCTGTAAATGTCACATATGCCTTCAGCAACTGTGCACAGGCGAAAAAAAAAACGTCTGCGTCAGCAGCTGGATGACCTCCTGGAGCTTTTAAATCATATTTCGTCTATAGTGTCACACAGAAACACACTCATCAAATATCATTGATGAGTCACACAAAACCGCATGGTGGAAAAACGCACTCGGCTGCAACAGCGCGGGTTTGACTGCGTCAGGAAATGTGATCAACACGCACCGGGTATTATTCAGCCGGGGCTGGAGGTGAGATTCAAACTCGGTTAACGGTAATTGGAATGTGAGCAAATGTTGGGCTCCGGTGTCGTCTGGAAGCATCGTCAGCTGATGGGTGGTTCGGTTCGTCTGAATTGCAGGTCGTAAACATCAACCAAGGTTTTAGCTGTTTGAGGGGCGGAGTTTGCGTGTGAAATAGCAACAATGCTTCACTTAAGTGCAAAAAACTCAAGTGCCTCCTGGCTCCAATTTGCGTGCAAATTGAAAACAACCAGTATTTTTAATTGGTATGACTGGGTTGTGAGCAGCTAGCAACTTCTGCAGTACCTAAAATAAAAATACCGAATATTTGCTCAATTATCATACTAATTAGTATTTAGTATTATTTCTATATATAACATTACTTTTGCAAATAAAACAAATAAAGAGGGCTGCTACTCTGAACGTCAGGCGCTGTAACTGGGTCAGATGGGGCTGTCTATTTAATTCATTTGGTTGGTAATCCTAATCAGATTTTACGTTGAGAAATTCACAACAGGTGTGCCATAACATTCATATGGATGAGCGTTAAATCCCAGCCCACATCCACATGAATTATTATTTCCAGTTTGTTGTGTAATTTCAGCGCCTAAAAAGCCAGCTTGGCCTATAAAGCAACCCCAAACAATGGCCATGTTTAGTCTGCAGCCTCATTCTAGCAAGGCTCGTTTAGCTTCATGTGCATTGGTTTGCTGAGGAATATTGTGAAGCCCCCCCCTCATATACACACACACACATACACACACACACACTAATAGTGTTCAACTGCTTCATGCTGGTTCTCATCTGGGACCAGTCTGGCTGTGGTTAAGATGTGAACATGTGCACACAGACACACAGTAAATCCACTTACACGTCCATACGTTCAGATGACATTTCCAACCCCCCCCCCCCCACACACACACACACAAAAAAAGGCTGAGCTCAGCAAACTGCAAACTGTTGTTTTTATATCTCGGCCTTGTTGTGGCCCCCGTTCAGTTGTGTAAAACGTGAGCAGATCTGGAGGCCAAGTGGGCAGCTGTCCCACCAGAACTGGGGTGAATAAACACGTCCATCGTTCTCATCTTTCCTTCTCTTCTTCTCTCCTCTTTTTTACCCGTTTCTGACAGCTCCGTTGGTGTTTGTCTGCCTCGTTGAGACTGACCCATTTGGCACAGGATCAGCACCGCGGTTAGCTCTCTCTCTCTCTCTCTCTCTCTCTCTCTCTCTCTCTCTCTCTCTCTCACAGACTTTCACGATATTCACAGAAAACTGGCATTCCTTGCGTACTTGACTGGCTTTAAAGCTGATTTTTAACTTTCACTTTTACTATAAATCAGTAACCGTGCGCACATGTTCTCCTGTTAGCAACAGCTTTTCTAAATTAGTCACGCACAATACAAATACTTCAACACAACCATGGGCAATGCAGCAGCGTGGCATCCTCCTGTTTAAAAGCTTAATTTTTAGCAACACCGTCATTCGTACCCTGTCTCAAGGTTGTGTTAAATCACCAACATCTGAGCACCCAAAGGACTGAATATCCACATTGCTTAAGATTGAGCAATCTTTTAGAGATTCTGGGTGTTAGCCTTGTCATTTAAAAGGGTTTTTGTGTGCAACATTTGGGATTTAACCTTATTTGTTTCCCTGCTAGTGCCCAATTTGCTTTTTTTTTACCCTTGTTTTATTTTTAACCCATTTTTTTTCTACTGCTCGGCCCGGCTGCTGTGTTTCCTGGCAGAAGTGAAACCGACCTCATGGCCGCAAGACACTTAAAGACGGCAGCGTTTTAATAAATGGCCTAAAGGGGCGAGGAAATATACAGGCCCCAACAGATGCTCATTAATCAGTCTGAGTTCTTATTTTTCTTCTTAAACCAAATACATTGGTTACACAAACGCCCCTGCCCGTATTCTAAACACACACCGACATGGTTGGCTGCAGGAACAGATGCTCTCACATGCGCTCCTAAATGCGTCCGTACAGTAACACGTGCTGGTTTGATGGTCACCCACCATCCTGCTTCACTCACTGCTCTGTCAGGGTGTGAAATGAGCTGGAAAAGAGGAAAAATAATAGTGGAGAAGCGTTCCAGGTGGACCCCGAACCCTGCCGAGGCAGGCAAAGCGATCCAGCCCGACCTCTAGATCAACTAATATGACTTAAAAATATGCATCAGCTAAACTGCCTCGCAGGCTTTTCCCTTCGGCAGTGCACAGGGGCTCTGAGGGGATGTTGCCAGATGTTTTAGACCGATGCATCATCTCTGGACAGATGCACACAAACATTCAAATGCGTTCAAATTGAAACACTTTGCAGGGGCCCGGCCAGAGATCAGTCAGTTGTTCTGGATGATGAGCGATTTTGTCACATCAAAACCCCCTGCAGAAATATCTGTGACCATCTGAATTTGTTTGGATTCGTAGCTGCCAGTTGCAGGAGGCGACCAGCGCCAGAAAGTCTCAACAATCGGTGTTTGTAGGTCAGTTTAGGAAAATTTTCTGCGGGGGAAACAGCAAAACTCTGGCGCTGCAACCAGGTCAGGAAAACCAAAAAGCACGAATGACTAAATGAATGAAGGCTTTATGCTTACGACGCTCCATATTCTGACACACAGAAGTCGAAGTGGTCCTGCACACCCCACTCGCCACCGCTACCCCCCCACCCTCCACCACCTCCGAAACCTCTCCCACCTTCATTTACACTTGCATGGCCAGGGGTGCAGCGCCTGATTCCAGGGTGGAAAGACACCGCCGTCTTCCTCTGCAGAGAGAAGCCGGTCAGAACGACCTCAGAGTTCAGGGACCCAGACGATCCATCTCCAGGTCATTAAAGAAGGGTCACATGTCAGCCGTGCATTTACAGTACGCAAAGTTTGAGCGCTTTAAAGCAACAGCAGCTAAAATCACAGAGCAACAGAAACGTAGGAGCAGTGAGTAACTCATTCTTCAACACAGTGTAGACGTCACCTTGAATGTGTTCACAAATTGACTGTTCTACTGTGTCTCAAGTAAGAAGTGTTTGTGTGCTCGTGCAACTGTTGCTACATCACACAAAACATACCGCCTCCCAGTGGCCCGGGAATGGAAACCACAGCATTTTCAGTGTTTGCGTGCTCTCGTGTAAATGGAGCTCATTTACTAAATGTTTCCGTATGAGTGTGTTGCTTTTCATAAACGAAATCGGGAAAACGAAACCCGTTTCCAACCGTTTGCTGTGGTGTAAACGGGGCCGTAATTGACTCTATGCAGAACATATAGATTCAACAAGAGCTTTTTGTTTCAAGGATGTTTTATGAAAGACGTGCTAACATTTCATTTCAGAGCCGTTTCAGCTCAACCACACATTCAAGGACTCCTCCAGTAATCAGCTTTTACCTCAAGGTTGTTAAATCATAAACTATACAATGAGCACAAAGAATGTATTCACATGAGTTCTTGATGGATTTAAGTTGAAGAACTTTTCCACAACACTGTTTCAGATGCTGATGGTTCTGGGCACCTGTCCTTGTGTAACCATTTTAACATTAGCCTGATCTTTGCGATGCTGCTCCAAGTGTTCAGACGGGCATTTCCAGCTCCGGCAGTAGGCCGTATATAAACATTCACACACATTTGTAGGTCAGTCGTAGAGGAACGGATAAAGGAAAAGAGCAACAAACCACATAAGGCACTCATATGCCAAGTGTGTAGTCGGGCCCTGACTGGAAACGCCCACTGAACTTTCCATGTAGGGCGTCAGGCGAAGCATAGTATAGTGTTAGTAATAACTAATATGTTTCTGATGTTTTTAAATGTTGCTTTTTGCCCATTTTTTGTCATTTTTGGATACAGACGATGCACCAGGTTTATTTATTGGTGGAAGCCAACATCGACAGTTTGGTCATAAAAGGAAATCTGCTTGTCAGGCAGAGGAATTTTCCAGTTTTCACAACACAAACTGTGAGTGAAATTGCAAGAGAAGCATGTTTGTTAAATTTTACAGCATTCGGATATAGACGCAAAATAAAAACATTTAAAGGACAAAAAATGAAGGATTTTCACCAGAGGAACCAATTCCACATGGTTTTATTTGAAAAAAGTTCTATTCTGTGGTTGTCTCAGACCAACTAAACTCCAAAAACAACCTGACATGAAGTTGATCACACAAACGTTAACATTGATCTGAAACTGTTATAGGGTTGAAATCTCAAACGGGACAAGTCGATCTGACCCGTTTGTGGAGAACAGGACACCACATCCTGGCTGGTTCCCACCTCACTGCAAACATTTGCCTGTCCTCCCTAAAAAATCCTGCTGTCCCCTTGTCTTGTATTGAAAATACAGGTTTTGGCAAATGTTTTTGTTTTATGTTATCTCAAAAAATACACCTCATCAGACAGACACTCAAGCAGTGGAATTGCAGAGAGATGAGCATATCTCCATGTTGTCTGCTCGAGCTTTTATCTGTTCCTGTGAAAGATTGGAAACCACAAATGAAAAACCATGTTAGAGCAGCTTATCTGCAGCAGCTCAGCCATATTTCAGAAATTAGACACAGCCCAGAGATGCGAAAGCCATTTATCCAGGTTTGCTCCTCAAGAGGAGATTCATCAGGCCTGACAGGCGTGTGTGTGCACATGCATGTATGTGCTTATGTGTATTCTTGTACTTGCAACACAATGAGTACCAAAATATTTATTCTACTAGCAAAGTGAGGACATTTTTTGGAAGTGAGGGTCAGGGTCAGGGTCAGGGGCTGGGTACGTCATCCCGTCTATAAAAGTAATCACAAAGTCCTATGAAAATGTGTGTGTGTGTGTTGAATGTAAAATTCCGACTTTACACACACACACACACACACACACACACGCTCCTCCAGCAGCCTGGCCTGACCTGCTCTCTCTCCTCCCAAGGTTCTGCTATAACAATCTGCAGCTGTTTGAACCTCAGAGTCCAAAACAGGGACACGTGCCCACGTGACCCAACACACACACACACACACACACACACACACACACAGCGTGAGCAGGCTGCATAGAAATATTCTCTCACAGATTCACAGATGAACACACACACACATTTCAGCTGTATTGGAAATTTAAAAGCAGCCATCAACAAGGACATTGTTGTCCAGACGAACAAATGTGCATCTGTCCCAGAATCAGAGGACTCGAAGTACCAAGAAACTGTCCTCCCGGAACAGAAACACAATCTCTGGTTATGTGCTCATGGCAGCTGGAGGATTCTGTGAACTTTGATGCCAGTTTGAGCACAAATTGCAAAAAATTTTTCAATCCAGACAAAACTGAGACGACTGACTAATAACGGTTGACGCCTGCTGGCCGCACGTGGAAAGGCAAGTCAAATGGTTTTGTTAGCTGCTATGTTCAAGTCAACCACAGTTAAAATATGTGGTTATCTAGGGTTCGTGCATTTTTTTTGTTTTTTCAGGCTACTGTTAGCCGATAAAGTTTAAAACAAGCCATACATGTAGTTAGTGAGCAAAGTAGCTTCAGTATGTAGCATAAAAGGCAAGGCTCAGTTTTAAATAATGTGAAACTGACTAATGGACAAATATTCACAGCTGCAGAGCTACAATCTTCTGAGGTGAGACGAGCCATGTGCTGTCCCAGAATGAGCATTTTTAGCTTTGGAATGAATTATTATCCGGTGAGAAAAGCTGGATATCTGAGGGTAATATTTAACCGGGGGATCTGTGCTCTGACTCCAGAAAGTCAGCTTCCCTGGCCTTCGTTTTTTTTCAGCGATACAACATGTCTGCCTCGAGGGTAGCAGCAGAGTTTGCTTAAGTTATTGATCCACCCACTCCGCCGCCAAGACCCTCGGCTCTCTGAAACGTCCATGATAAACATTCCCCAGGATTTAATCATCTCATTTTACCAACAAACACAGCAGCACGATCCCAAGCAAGACGGCCAAACGCGTGCGTTTCCAACGGGAGCTTCACTTTTGTCTGTGAGCGTTAAAAAGGAACTTAAAACTTAAAATAAATCACTTTACTCACATAAATCAACGCTGATAACGAGACAAAGCAGGAAACGCCCCATCTGCATTCTTTCACTTATATTAGTTTATAATATTAACTTTATTTTTTTCTGAGCTTGATTTGCAGATTTTGGGCATGACTCCAGATTTATAACTCACAACATCTTCTTCTCTGGCAGCGAAGACGAAGGGCTGGGTATTTGCAGCCAGCGTGCTTCTGATGAGGACATGTTTCATCTTAGCTGTGTTTATACTCGTTGCACCATTTTGCATTAGAAGCTCCATGACTGTTTGTTTATGAGTCCCTCTGAGGCGCAGCAGTCCTGCAGCACAATACGTGGGATGCTCACATCAGAATATGCACACCGATGGTCGCGTCATCCCGAGTCCTTCAAAAAGATGGATTATTTTTTGTCCAAAATTTTCTTTTCCTTTGTTGTGTGGTCCTAGTTGAGCTGTTTGACTCCAAAGTCAGATAGCACAAGTTGACAAGTGGAGCCCCCCCCCTGAAGGTTCAGACTGAATGTTAGTGAACACGAGTTGGTCTCTTACGGGACGTCAATCGCAGTTGCGTCAACCTAAACCAGACGACTGCCTTCTCTCATCCCAAAAATTCTTGACCCGTGACAAACACATGGTTTAGTTTCAGAAGTTTCAAATGGAAAAAGGTGATTCTTTCCTTTTTCTCTATAAATTTGGATGTTTGACTCACATATTTATGCTGCACATCTGTTTGCTGTTAAATCTCGTCTGCGGAGCTACATGATAATTTGTATGTCATCTAAGTAGTCACTTCAACTTGTCTAAAAAGATTGAAATTGTCTGAAATTACATGCGAAACAGCCCTGAAAGTGTCACGCTCTTCACAGGCCCAACAAGTGTTTCACGTGCATCTGTGAGTTGGCCAAATAATCCCGTCTGTGATGCCCTGTCAGGTAGAAAACTGCAACAAATCACAATGAAATTACAGTCAACATGTACCGAGACGAGGATTAGTGAGCTCATCTTGTGATAAAGTCTTATGCTGACCTGGCGCTTGCCGAGACCTCGGTAATAACCATTTAGAACAAGGATCTGACATCTGGGAGAGGCAATTAAAGGGGAGACGAGGAGCATTTGCACCACCATCAGCCCCCATTAGCATCAACGCAGGAGAGAGTTGCAGCAGTAAAGCTGGTTAAATTCCTGGAGATTCTGTGTCAGTTGTTGATTAAAAACACTGAGGTTCAGCACCGTCAGTGGCTGATGATCGCGGAGAAGCATGACCCGTGACTGCAGCAAGAATCTTCTCTACTGTTGCACCTGACGGCCCAGATCTGAGGCTCATGTAGCTGGACCTGAGAGTCTCACATCGTTGTTTGGAGCTTGACTGCTGGTGTATATTTGAGTTCACTGAAGGGAACAGCTCGGTAGGCGCACACCAGGAGAGCACGGAGTGCAGCAGCTTCGCTCTACCAACAAAGAAGATATTCATGGAAGAGAGGCAGGCAAAGAGTGGGTGAGCAACGAGGGAAAGAAGGGTTTGTGCGGAGGTACAGCACCCCCTACTGGTGAAGGTCGTGTTAGCTTCAATAGCGGGGACCAAAGGTTTCACAGACGAGCCCAGATCGATACTTAACACAAGCTGATCAAAGGTCATGTTCTGTCTCTGACTGTGGTGAAAATGAAAGATTTTAGTAGGATTTTAAAACAGACCGTCCATGTCTCACTGCAAGGAGTGGAGCTTCACTCACATCTGCAAACCCTGAAACTAAAGTTAAACAGCCTTTGATTCTGGGATTATAATCCTGAAAATATTTCTTATCTTGCTTGTGGCTGAAGAATCTGCAACCTCTGCCGATACTGAAAGGCTTAAACGTCACCGTTTCCCGTCCAAGAATTTCAAGTTCATTTGAACATAATTATATATTAAAATATTGAAGTAGGAGGCCCCCGGGAAGACCCAGGACACGCTGGAGGGACTATGTCTCTTGGCTGGCCTGGGAATGCCTCGGGATCCCCCCGGAAGAGCTGGACGAAGTGGCTGGGGAGAGGGAAGTCTGGGCTTCCCTGCTTAGGCTGCTGCCCCCGCGACCCGACCCCGTATAAGCGGCAGAAGATGGATGGATGGATGGATGGATGGATGGATGGATGGAATATTGCTTTTTTTTCTTACACACTATCATATTAAAGAAAACACATCAAAGAGAACTATCATACTATTTTGAAGCACTCAATACACTGGACTTGAACATAAAAAAAATGTGCACTTCTTTAAAAGGTAGAAAACAAGAAAACACTATTACTAATATTATGGGCAACCATTAAACGTGCTTCCGGTTACTGGGGTATTGTATGAAAGGTTTTCTGCTGACACTAGAGGGAGACAGAGGGCTGAAGGCTTAAAGTATCATATAACGTGTTCATCAGATTAAATGGCAGACTGTTTTACACTTTGTTTTCAAGATCTCGCTGTATTTTATTCAAGGTAGCTGCCTGGTAAGTATTTATTGATTTAGAGACAGCTGACGAAGCAGATCAATACCTCAGAGACTGAATGTAGCATAAAACAGCCATTCGATTTTTCGCTTCCTCGTGGTGTAAATAAATAAATAAATAAAAATAAAACGTAAACTAGATATTTACCCACTTGGCTTTCAGGCAGGTCGTTGACTGGCTGCTTTATCCATTACTAATAAGCGCCTGTGATTATAAAAAGCGTCCACTGGGGGGCAGAGAAGAGCTGAGGATGTGAAGCCGCTGCGGGGCCGCTGCGGGGGCGCTGCTTAATCTCATTTATCATTTGGTTGTTGAGGAATTAGTTAAACTCGTTTTGGTGACTTTCCATTAAGATCGCTCGAGAAAAGTTGCAAAACACAAACAAGAATTAACATATTGCAGAGAACACCAGATTGAACAAGATACAGTGTGTTCTGAAACTGTGATGAACGAACACACCACACGCGCGCGCATAAACACACTTGGTTGTTGTGTCTGATTTCTCCACATGCACATTCCTAGTGCCACAGCAGTCACATGCAAAGTGAGACATCCAGAATTCCAGCTGGAAGCTGGTTGGCTCAAGTCTCACCACTATGAAAACCTCCTCTGAAAGTGCTCTACGAGCATAAAACATTTTTTATCATTGTTAAAGAAAGTAAATCGTCTCCCTCATTCATCAGCTAATGGAACCTTTGTCGGTGTGCTAATCCTTCAGTTCCTCCTTTCTGTTTATTTGCTGTGTTTGTTCTGTCTTGGGGGCTCAGCTCATCCATTTTTAGGTGTTTGCATTCTACTTGATCGTCTTGTCAGTTATGTCTACATCAGAAACTACGTAGCCAGTTCAACCCTAATTCATGTAATGTAATGTTATAAGGGTGTTGCTGTTATCAACCCTGGTCTATAATAATAGTAATATTATCAATATTTTTTAAACTGCCATCATGAAGAAGTTAACATTAGAACATTTTAGCTCACTTCGCAGCCATATTCCTTTTTATACGGCAGATTAATGTCATGTAAAGATGTAGCTTGTTATAGATTTTTAAAAAAAGACATTGTACATAGTCTAAAAATCAATTTTTGTGATTCTACTGGACAGCATCAGTGTAAATGTCAGCTTAGGTGCTTCCCCCGTCCACATGGTAGAACACTGCACATGGAGCTACATAAGCATGGCGGTATTAACGGAACCAGGGAAAGGAGATAGTAGAAGAAGTAAGATTGCTCACAAGCCTCAAATGAACAGCAGCAGAGAACAAAGGCTGCTGAAGGAGGAACAGTAGAACCATCATTTGTGCAGTGTTAGTGAAATGCAAACACTAGTGTGTCAACAAACCTGTTTTAGTTAATATATGACAGCATGTTTTTTCTCAGTCAGCGCTGTTTTGTGTCTTTTTAAGGTGCTGGTTATTTCAGGAGCACTTAAACAGGCAGATTAAAGACATTTTTGGAGCTGAAATGATAAACAACTACGACGCGTTTCCGTAAAAACCTGTCGAAAGGAAGAAAGGTTTGATAGAGAACCTAAGCTACTTTAAATTCACCATCTAAATAGCTGTTCAGTCAATAACCTTATGTTCCCATTGTGACTAACTGCTGCTGATGAGTTCTTCTCTTCTGACAGCTTGTGGGCAGTACAATAGGCCGTGCATCAGCGTAGTCAGACACATAGCTGCAGCTTTTCACCATCTTAAGTTCGTCAGGCGCTTTCTTTGTGTGCTTTTCACAGTGTTACAATGCTTTTTATCGCTGGTGAGGTTTGATAATAATGCCCCATTTGCAGAAAATTGCTGACACAAAGCATTTAAAACATAAAGTATCACCTCGTTTCTCTACCTAAACAGTGTTTCTGATCCACCTCAATTGCTCCATCATCTGGAACTGCAGTTCTGCTCTAATCTAAGACTTAAGATACGACATCAGTACAACTGTTGCTGTTGTAGCTATATGTTTTGACAATAATGAGTGTCCATGGCTCTTATTTTGTCTTCTGACTTCCCGTCTGTGCTGGAAGTTTGTTTGACATTTCCCTCTTCAGCACCGTCTTGCCCCAACACGTTTGCAAATATCTGAGAGCTTACATAAACATGAAGGAGTGACAGAACGTTTTATCTGCCTGTATTTAACATGCATGGACTTCCATCCACCCATAGTTATCTCATGAACAGCCATCTCAGATATGATCGCAACTTTATCTGAATCCGAAAGGGCAATATGGACTCAAAAAACACCTAGAGCTCCCCCTGGTGACAGTCTCTATTATAATTTTCAGCTCTGGCTAATGCTGCTGTAGCTAACGTATGTTTAGGAAGCATAGATGTCCCTGTGAGTTGGGACTATTAGCCCTACATGCACAGATCGCTACACAGACTCTGGCTCCAAATGTTGTTACCAGCACAAGATGGCCACCGTGGTGTTGCAGATATTTTTGTTTCACTTTTGTTCCCGGCCAGTTTGTTTGACTTAATCAGTCTAGCTACATCAAGAGAGGAATATAAAGAACAAGCACAGAAAAAGGCAGGACTCTTGTTCCTATCTGATGCGGACTGTTAGTTGCCAGGGTGATTACAGTACCATAAAACGGTGATCCAGCTGGGGTGTAAGTACATGAGCGAAAAGCTGATATTAAGTCTTCACGCCATCCTGTGTGCTACCAAGCTGCAGAGATTTTGTAATCTTGACTGGATGCAATCAACTTTTTCAACCATTTTGAGGATGGAAAGCATAGCTTTAACACTTGCAAAAGCATAAATAATAATTATCATCTATTCCAACGGTGATTGGGAGCAAGTCAACTTTCCCTCTGCAGCTTTTTTCCCACCCACACATCAGCTGAGCGGCTCTCCGGCCGCAGAGCTCGGACAAGAACAGACTTCTTACTTTCTTTTTCCTCCATGAGGCTGCCTGGAGTGTGTTTGCAAGGTTGCAGCCAGAACTGATTGAATTAGGGAGTGCATTTTTGTGACTTGAAGTCAGATCGCGCTCGTCTTTGAAACTAATCAATGGCGTCTCTGCACTGGACTGGCTTTGCGTGTGACAGGATTTCAAGAAATCAACTCTTTCTGACATGTCGGCCACATAACGTCGCAGCTTCCCTTCAGCTCTGCGCTAGATGACGAGAGAAACCATTATTGTTTTTGACCTCTTAAAGTAAATCCCCCTTGAACTGCTGTAAATGAATTAAAGGGAATTGACCCCGGCCCTGCATGGTACCGCTGTTATCTGGTGAAAAGCCCCGATACCAACACTGTTTCCCTTCCTCGCTCTGTGTGGAGGTGTGAGAGGGGGGCTCTTAAACCCCCTCTTTATTTGCTTTCCCCTCAAAGGGACTATGTGAGGAATGCTGGGAATTTAACTGATCCCTGAGTTGTCCCGGTATGGCTCCCAGCGCTCCTGCCTGCTCACGTTCTGGGAATAGCTGAGCTACCCGACACCGGACACCGGCCGACCACCCCGCCGTGGGAAACCAGGCGGAACTGAAAAGACATTTGAGAAAACGTCTGGAGTCTTGCTGGTGAAGAGCTGGTGATCACAGGAACTCAGCGGTGCAAATATCACACGGCTCATCCAGGAATTCAGCAGAGCGGCTCTGCTGAATTAGGCACAAGGTGGAATTTGCTCCCTGCCATTTTTGCCGTGAGACAGATCTGAAAACCCAGCACGATAAGCTAAAACATGTTTTACTCAAACTGTTGCCTTCAGACCAACAAGGAACCCTGATTAAAACCACTTCAGCAGCACCTTTTAGTCCAACACTGGTACAAAACATAGAAATTACCAAACCTTTCACGGGCTGCCGTCGATTCCTGCTGGGTGATTGTTCCTGATTAGCCATGAAAAAGTCTGGAAAGAGACTGCAGGTATGGCCAGTATGAATCTATCGCGTCATTTTCATTTGCCAGTTTACAAATCAAATCCTTTTTCAAGTATCCTGAGAGAAACTGGTAAACAACATTAGACAGCAACTCTTAACCGGATATATTAACCGGAACCTCAGACCAGGTGGAGCGTCAGAAATATCTCACAGGGCTTTAAAGCAGGAACCTTAAAAGGCTGAGGCACTTCTAGTCCAGCATCAAGGTTAAAATGCATGTAGGCTTCGCACATGCTAACCTAAAGTTGCAGAAAATCCTGATTATTTTATGCAAGACTGAGGCCAGCGTGATCAAACTTTGGGAGTTTTCTAAACTAATAAAATGGTATCCGTCTCCAGAGTTCTGGACGCAAAATTATGTTATATCATCATCTAAATTTAACCAGAAACATTCATTCTGTGTTCTTTTCACATAAACACACACACACACTGGATGACCCCCCTTGCCAACCTCCTCACTGGGTCATGTTCGGAGTGGATCGATGCTGGAGGAGCATGGCAGCAATGGATTGTGGGAAATGGTAGAGAGTCCAATGAGAGCCCTCCAGACGGCTTGCTGCCGGGCATCGCCACCCACCTATGACTGCTCTCCAGCCGTTGCCGTGGCAACAGCAGCGCTTGATGGGAGACTATTATACTTTCTAAGTGTGTGTGTGCGCAAGCATGTGTGTTTATTTCAATCTTAAAAGCTAAACTCTTCACAGCAGACCTTGATCCTTTAAAACAGGAAGTCTATAGCGTGACCCCTAATTCTAAAGAGCTGAAAACTGTTCTGAAAACATCATTAATTCTTTTTTTTTAATATAGAAAGCAGGACTAACATTTTACACTTGAAGAAGTGAATTGTAGATAAGACAAGACAGGAGGGGAGAGAAAAGAAAAACAGATGCAAAAGTGATTCAAATGGAGGCCATGTTGGCCTGACGATACTTCCAGTTTGTGTTGTTTGTTAATGTTGCCTCGGGGAAATGTACAGATCATTTTATCATTCAGAAAAAGATAGCCAATCACCTACAGCAAGGCCAAAAACCACGAGCACCAGCATTCAAGGACATCCTGTCCATTATTTGGATTGATGGAACTCCATCTTGCAGTAATGAAAGCGTAAATTGGTTCTGACGTGTCACTACAGATCTGGAGAGACTGACTTTCAGACTTCAACATTTGTTTAAGATTCCATTCATTTTCTATTTTCTGTTAACCTCAGTTTTGTTCTAATTACGTTCGTGGGCGTGGGGGGAGGGTGTTTGGGGTATGGGGATCTTCAAACTCAGGATGCTAATACATGCTAATGGCGTTTATTAAACAGTTTGCCAGATTGTGAAAACTTAATTTGTCACAAGTGATAAATAAAAACACTCCACTGCAGGAATGTGAAGGCCAAAGTACTCAGGATACAAACATCTCCCTCTAGGAAGCTGGAGTTGGACTTATAGCTGCTCTGTAGTGACCAGGATGTAGAACTTTGGGACTGAGGGCCATGCAAGTTCCCAGGGACATTTCAGGCATCAACTATAACTTATTAAAGAAAGAATAGGAGTTCAGTTTGGCTGATGTTGCAGCTAAAATAAAAGATTTGTGAGCAATACCACTCACTACCACTGGGGGAAGACGTGAGGTTTTGGCTATATTTTGGGTTTTTCGTCAGCACTGACATCACCAAAACAGTATGACATCATCCTACTGTTGGCATTAGAGCAGTACTCCATGAGTGTCACCTCAAGGTAAAATGGCTGAATTCTGACAGAAAAATGATAGTTTTTCCCCTCTTTTATAGTCTAATCTGATTACCTTGTTAGCTTTGCTGCTGCTGCTGAAATGAAATAATGCGTATCCCTTTGAGACAACTGTTAGCACACAAATCCAAACAACATAACAAAAAAAAAAAAAAAAAATCCAGCACTGATTAAGAGTGACTGAGTGCATCTACAGATACTGTATGTTTATATTCAAGAGTGGTAAAGAGGACAGATCAGCGTGGGCAGAGCTGTTCATGTTTATTCATAGCGGTGCTGATCTTTTCACAGGTTTGGCATTCATTTGCTCCCTTCCATCCATCCCTCCCTTGCTCTTTCTCTCATTCTTTTTTTTATCATCATATCCTTTCATTTCTCCCTCATGGCGAAGTCAAACACTGTGACTCTGCTGTTTTTCGCTCATATACGCAGGTGTGGGCAGTTTCGGAAAGCCTACACATGCAGACGCGAGTCGTGACCAGTTTCCAGTTAAATTTACAAAGCAACTTAAAGTACTTATAAATGATTGTTTAGAAGTAATATGAAATGTGAGTCTGGCAACAACGTGGCTCAACCTTTGAACCTCAAAGGCCACGGAGGAAGGAAGTCGATGCAGGGCTCCAGAAAAAGGAAAATCTTCTGATTGTCTTTTCCTTCTTTACATTTAAATCATATATAAGACTTGAAAAGTTCAGATTTCATTCAATATCAGCAAGATAAGAAAGAAAATACTGATACTAAAGTTAGTAAAGTTAACAGCATCAGAAAAGAGTTGATCCTCTGATTGGAGCGTGGGCTGAAAGTTCAGCGACCTCAGCACTTGTTGACAAAGACGTGTGTCCAAATAACCCCCAAACATGTGCTTCTGGATTATTTTAACTACCCTCAAAGCAGCAATAGTGGTTGACATTCACTCCCATTCAGATCTCATTCTAAAGCATCAATTCGAATCCTGACGAAGGAGGTGAAGCTCCTATGCAGACACGGGGGCAGAGGCCAGAGCTGAGACTGACTAATCAGATGGAACATGACAGAACCGAAGAGTTTACCTTCACAATCCAGACCCAAATCAGCTTTTATTCAGATCATTAAAGCTTCTGCTCACTGAAGATTAGAATGTTGAAGAACTGACAGAAGTCTCTTGGTGATAACATACACGCTCAAGGTTTTATGGCTTTTTTCCCTGCATTGGTGAAAGATGGCTGAAATCAGACTGACTCAACCTTCCAAACGTTTCGCCATTTTTCTG
Source organism: Pao palembangensis (assembly GCA_015343265.1). Lineage (NCBI taxonomy): Eukaryota > Metazoa > Chordata > Actinopteri > Tetraodontiformes > Tetraodontidae > Pao > Pao palembangensis. Next base: position 6,401,485 of record CM027085.1, on the reverse strand, counting down.
ACTAATTCGTCCTCGTCCGTTTGGGTAACAGCGCAGCCTACAACTCTGCCCGCATCTAACCTGATCTGGAAACATTTGAGCAGTCTTTCTTCTTCATCACCTGCTTCCTCCTCTTCCTCCCACTCCTCCTCCTCCTCTTTCCTCCTCTTCACCACTTCCACCCACGCTCAGCTTTTGTCGACTCTTGTCCTGAGCGAGAGTGTGCTGTTTGCGCGCGTTTATGTGCTGTTTTATTACATTTCCACACATTTCTTACAGTTTTTTTGTTTGTTTTGTTTTTTTCTTGCATGTTCCGCCGGTTTCGTGGTTCGGTGACCCGGGTGATGCCACGGGCAGATGAGGTGCCGTCGTATTACAGCTCTCTGGCAGAAGTGAATGAAGCAAATCTGTTAATTATCCTCCTTAAGGAAGCAAGACACAGCCGCTTCGATTTGGTTCAACAGAAGCCTAAATATATGCGATTTAAGCACAAATATATACAAGGTGTGGGTGTTCCTCTCGAAAGAAGACTTGGCAGGTCCAGAAGTCACTTATTGCCATTGTGAAGCGTACTAAACATAAATATCTTTAAAAGCCGTATGTTTAGTGCAAGTTTCAGCAATCTCAGTAATAACTTAAATAATAACAACTGATCGTTTCCTGTACAAATGGCTTTTTTTTTTTTTTTTTCCCTTTTCATCATTGGAATGTAATTTCTGTCTGCATTGCGTTGGCAGCATTTCCTCGGCAATCGCAGCAGACTCCACGCAGGAATTAACCAACCAATTTCTGTGAAACACAAACACTCTCCGCTCATCAGCAGGATTCACACTTGACTGTTGCCATGGCTCTTCGAATCTGCCGTCTATCCGTCAAGGCCACAGTGTTTGACAAAGATATTGTCTGGAACGATGATTCACTTTGCACTCGCTCAATAGCCAGGAAGTGATTGGGTGTGTGTGCCTGCGAGGAATGTGTGTGCACCTACTGTTCTGAATCCTTTTTTCTTTTTTTTTTGTTGTTTGTCCGACCTCTCAAAGGAAAAGAGGCATATGAAAGTTCAACAAAATGTCCTTCTCAAAAAGCAGGAGCTCCAATAAAAGTGGATTAAAACCAGGCCTTCAGAGTTCTGCGGTTCCTGCCTTTATTCAATTGACGTATAAAACCGCCGCAGACACAAGGGCAGATACGTCCATCAGACCGACTCATTTATAAAGTGTTAAAGTGTATATGCTTTCTTTTGTAACACAAAATGAACAGGTGCCGCTGATTGTTTTCTTTTTTTTTTCTTTTTTCTTTCAGTCCGACAATTTTCAGGCTCATGTTGAAAATTTCACTGGCAGATATGAAATATAGCTGTTTTTTTCTGCTTTTGTTGTAAAAGGAGGCAATGTGGCTGTCCTTTGCCAGAAGACGCCCACGCGCCCCATGTGTTCATGTTCGCTTCTCTTGTACATAAGCACACACACACACACACACCACAGAGTCAGAGAGAGAAGAATATTTCAATATAATGTACGTAGATTTGATGCTCTGCAGAGAGATTACAAGATGGAAGCTGATGTTACAGAAAACACAGGGAGATGTTTGCTGCTCTTCGGAGACCACCACACTGTTTAAGTGTGAAAAGATCGTTGTTGCATTATGAAAGAAACAATTTTGTTCAAAAATGAACAAAAATGGGGTCCTGGATCCGTCCATCCATCTTCCTTTTATCCCTGATATGAGCGGATGCTGCAGCTCCAGCTCGGAGAATTAAAATAGATACGATTTGCTCTACAAATGTAAAATGAATGAGATATTAATGATAGCTATTAGCTGTATAATCTACCGGTCTTATAATTAAAAAACAAAAGAAGACTTTTTATCTTCCTGCCAGGTTTCACTGTCACGCAGGAGTTTCTGTGGAGCTTAGTTTAATTAATAGTAATAATGATAAAATAATAAAGATCATCTTGGTAGAGACTTTAAAAAATGAGAGCATCTCTCATCACACTCAGACGCATAAGCTACACTTCATACTAATGTTTTTGCATATTGAGTCAATACAGGGATAGATGGTGTCTCCTTGTCCCCACCTCTCATCCTTGTATGCAGCTGGTCTTTTACAGTTAAAAAGAAGATAGAAAGCAAATAAAGCAGGTTAGCGGTCTGCAATTGCAACATAAAGCATGCTGGTTTGGGGCTTCAGCCCTGCCAATACTGCAAATGTAGTTGGTGAGTTAGAAACTGGTCAAATGTTGTAAGTTGTTAGCAGGAAATGATGACCACAGCCCAGAGTCGGCTTAACATTCTGTCTCCCATTCAGCCAAAGACATCCACCTATTTTGGCAATCATCTTTTCACCCGTTCAGACTGTTTTCTTTCCTCTACAATTATTCTCATCGATTGGTGTTTTCAGGCCAGATCGGACCATTTTTTTCTAATCCTGTTCCCCACAAGCTATCATCACCGCAAATCTAAATTGCTCGCTGCCCTTCAATTAACTCATTTGGCGACTCCTCCATCTTGTTTTCAGTTCAGGCTCCTGCGTGGAGAATTGGACGCCATCCGTGTACTCCAGCGTACATGTGGCCATTTTGCCCGAGGTGCATGACAAATTCCATTCTGTTTGTTCACAGTCTGGATGTGTTCTAATCTTATTTTGGTTAACAATCCATCTGCAGCTGTAGAGGATAATATATTTAGTGTTGCTTTATGAAATGCGCTGGTCCCTTTATGTCATTTGTCATTCAACTTCTCTCAAATCTAGGTTTGCTCAGTTAAAACCATCCTCTGCTGCGGGAGATTTGCTCGCCTTCGCGAATGATTAACTCACAAGAACAAGTACAGATACACTATGTGACCTCAAACAGCGCCACAGAAAAGGTCCACAGAGGCTCCCGTGACAGAAATCCTGCATTAGTTCTGTCTTTGCTGACTGATCTGCCCCACGCCTGCAGCTGGGGCTTACTGCCCTGTCCACCGCTGCAACGATGCTGCAGAAAAGCTAGCTCGGATATTAAAGTTATTTCGCCGATAACGCGTTAACACTCAGACGCACAAGTTTGACAGGATGTTCGTCAATGATGGAGAGGCCATGACATCAACCAAGTGCCTTTTGGTGAGGCAAATTCTATTTGCATGAGTTAGTCATAGGTCCAATTGGCAAATTGCAACAGGACAGCAAACAGCTGGTGTTGCACCGTGTACGTGGGTTTTAACCCTGTAAAGCCTGATCCATTCAGCCTGACATACTTTTGAAAAATAAAGTAAATATACATTTTCATATATTCGTTTGAAATCTGGCATTTTTGTACATTTTATTGCTCCCAGCTTGTGGGAGCAATAACACCTACAAAACACAACAGAGCAACCTTCTTTTCACCACAGCCTTATTCTGATGTGGACTGGAGCTGATTTTGTCTTTAAGCTTGGGTTTAACGTGGTGACAAGGCAACTCCGAACACCTCCTGGAGCTCATCTGCTCAGGCAGACTGGTCCCACGGAGGCTCATCCACACCGGCAACACTTCTTATAAGTACAAAATATGAAGGAAGGGAGGGTAGACCAAATAGTAACAACAGGTGTGTAATTAATTAGGCTTTGTGATGAATCAGATCATGGTGAATCAGAGATGCATATTCAAACATGTTACGACACCCTGGCCGTGGAAGAATAACAGTCTCATATGTTTCACGCTGTGACACAAACGGCAGCATGTAAAATCGGCGATCTGTCGCTGATTCCAAAAGTTCGGCTCGGCGGCCCACGTGACGGCGACATGTCTCTGTGCAGAGAACAAACACATGTGACTGATCACTCTACCCCAGAGCGCGTTTGCAACCAGTTTCCGAGGTCACCGATCATTTATTCAGCATGAGTCATTTGCCTAAAGCATAAATTCCTTGAAAGCATGAACTCATGTTAAAATAAACGGTGCTGCCTTCTCACTTGCGCCACCCCCACACCCCCACCCCTGCCCCCGCCACCACCGCCAATTCTGCTGCTTCTCCGCTGCCCACACATACATGGAAGCACCAGGCGTGCATGCACGTGCGCATACACTCAAGCCCACACGCCTACGCAAACACATGCGTGCAGACTGTGTGTGGAAGTTGTTCATGCATGTCTAGTGGAGCTGAGCTATGCGGAGAGGATCTTTGATCTGAGCCAAGCAGCTAACCCGCTTCTCCCATTTGCATGTTCTCTCCTGGGTCTGTTGGCTCCTTGGCCCCTCACCAGCTTCAGATACAGGTTACAGAGGTAGCCAGAGGGAGATTCCCACACATTCCTGTTTGTCAGTGTGTGTGTGTGTGTGTGTGCCTCTGTTGTTGCAAGCTAAGAATATATAGAGAAAGAAAGGCCAAGCAAGAGTACCTGGTCCTGCATCAAAACACAGCAGCCTGACAGAGAGAAAAGTGAGGGAGCATAAATAAAATCGGGGCTTCAGATGGAGAAAGACAGAGAATAAGATAGGAACTGGGGGAGGCAGCAGTGGGGTGGACAAATAGTGTGAGCGGAGGGAGAAAGAGAGTGAGGCCTCTCCAGGAGGTCACTGAGTTTCTGGATCTCCGCTCCTTTTGTCCCACAGCACATTCCATAGCAACAATCTGACCAGTCAGCCAGGGAGCTGCAAAAATGAAGAGAAATATCGCGGGAAGGGGGACAGGGACTTAGACTTTGGCCAAGATTTCATGCAAAGTTAGCAAAGCTAGCATGTCACAGGAGGGCACACTGGTAAAAGTAGTTATTAAAACACAAAAAAGCAGATGAAAAATAAAGATTTGTTATTGTTACTTTGCCCCTGACAATGCAGATTATATTCGTACAAACAAGGTTTTAGGGTGTGATTTTTGTTTTGGTGCACACTCAGCATACACATTTCACATTTCACAACATCATCGTCATAATAAATAATGCATATAATCATATTCAAGGGAACTACTGTAACACTCTGCATACACTGTAAATGGTGTGTTCACATATTTCAGGTATCTTTTTCTTTCTTCCTGTCAAAATCTTCTGCCTCTTTTTGCAAAGATCCCACACAGCTGCTCTCCAATCACCATGGCTCAGATGTGAACCAGTAAAAATGGCAAAACCAGTCTGTCACAACCTCCAACAGTTTAGATCGCACATCCTGAGCGGTGCACGCAGCAGAGCAGGTCATCAGATCAGAACACCAGCTGACCAGATTAGTTACCATCAGGATACACCATCAAAAAACCTGCCAAGCTACATGGCAACCAATGTGTGTAGCATCTCCTAATCAATTAGCTTTTCTGCTTATCGTCATAATAATGGAGACGCGGACAAGGAGATCTAATCAGGCTCAGGTGATGCATAAAAACCAAAAATCTAGACATGGTGTTGGGTAGACGGTGTCACTGAGCGCTTTGGCTCAACTGCGGAAGCACTAAGTATTTTTTCTTCACTGGTTGACATCTTGATATTTCTTTGGCAGTTTGACACAATCGCTGTTTGATGGAGACGCTGTAGGTGCACCGATGAAAGAGATGCAACCTTGAACCCTCCGAGAGATTTTATTCTATACCAGGCTCTGCAGCGTGTTCCTTTCAGTGTCAGACCCATACTGAATCAGTCTATTATTTTCTTTCTGGCTGAAAGACTGAAGTATGTTACGAGCTACTGAATCGAATCTGAACCAGCACGAATCCCCAGAGGAACACTGTCGTTCTCCTCAGACCTGATGCACTTAACTGGTCACAGTGGATGTTTTTGAGCTTAGCGACTTAGCAGGTGAAAACAACTGTTAAAGTTGCATCTTTATGCAGATGACATTTATAATCAACTCACAGAATCCTGAGACGCTTTCAACATTACTCCAGCTACAGGGAGGAGATAACTGGTCTTACTGGGAGCAGGAAAAAGAAAAAAAAGGAAGCAGCTTCTTTTACCTTATATTCTTGACTTTTGTGCCATAAAATCTGTCAGAACTCAGATCATCCATACGCCATCCCTGGCTCAGCTTTGAAATCCTGCAAAACACAGAAGAAAGGAAGAAAATTCATGTGATGCAAAATACCAGCATTGGTTGATTTTGTTTGTCCCTTCATCAGACAGGCCAACAAAGCTTCTCTCGTACCTATAATTAAAAAAAAAGAAAGAAAAAAAAAAAAAACATTTTATTTCTTTAAAAGTTTTCTGTTATTACTATTTTTGGCACAAGTTTCAGTAAAAATATGTATTTTTTAAATTGAATTAAAGCTAAAATTTATGTACACATATTTAAAAGATGGGAATACAGAACTATAACCTTTTATTTCAATAATTTCAGTTTGAAAGGAATTTCAATAAAGTGGTTCCTTTGTCTCTGTTTGATTGGTTTTTTTTTACCATTAATAAAGTTGGGGAATCAAAACGTGTCTATTACATCATGTTCCCTGACATCACAGGTCCATGTTCTGATCAAAAGAGGACAGATACCCCCTACAAAAGAGCTCCGATGAAGACACGTTGTTATTACATATGGGTCCATAATATCGGTGATGCTGGGCTGCTACTCTGAAATTACACCCATTTTTTTTAGTCAGGAAGGCTTTGGGATACTCCGAGTTCTTCCAGCCTGCAGCCGCATCAGCGCTGGTTAATCAGCACAGGAATGTGGGCAGAAAACCTGCTTTAAACCCTCAGTCTAAAGTGAAATAACCAGAGCTCGTTATCTGAGATTGACGTTACCTCAACTCATTTTTTCTGTCCAGCACCTTCTTTATTTTGGTGTTAGGGCAGCAAAATCCAATGAAATGGAGCAGCAAGATGTTAGTTCTGCACTAATACTGAAAAAAAAAAAAAAATCAAACTTCACGTGTGTTGGAAACCTACGGCACTGCGGTTTTTCTCACTGGAAAACCACCACGCTGCCGCTGGCTTTAATTAACCAATGATGTGGTCTAAATCTGATTTGTTGTTGGGTGAAGTGGCCCTTTAAACTGGTATTTGCAGCTATGCAAATGTGCGCTGCCTAAACACAAGAATTCTACAAATTACCTATTGCTCACTGAATTTAGAGCACTTAGTGCTTCCCTCAGCACCAAAGACTGGGAGTTCGCTCTTGTTCCCATTGGTAATTTGAAATGTAATTACCCATCATTTTAGAGTGTTTCAGGAGCCTGACACCTACGTCTCCCCCCCCCCACCCTCTCTCTCTCTCTGTTTCGTTGGCTGTTTTCGTATGCTGGTGGAGGATTGTATATTTTCCACCCCCACACATTTTTTGAGCACTACCCCTACCATTACCTATGTAAATGACTCAGGCTCAGACAGGCGGTTTACAGAACCAGCGCTCCTACACCGGGACTAAACGACAGCTTTTACTTGCAAAGAGGATCAGGTCGATCACTTAAGTTATCTGGAAGAAAATCGGTTTACCTGCGTGGCTGCTGCTCTTCAAGAGCAGCGCGAGAGCACTCAGGTGTGTCAAGACTGCACGTTAACACACACACACACACACCGGGTGAGGAAATCACAACATCACATTAGCACTCACACGCTAAAGGCATTTTCTTGTGCAAAAGGAAAGAAAAAAAACGTAGCCTCACATTCTTTCTTTCTCGAAATCCTCCAGGAAGAGATTATCGGAAGTGCTACTGATCCCTCGTTCATAAAGTGTGGAGAAGCTTTTTATTGTCATTATATCAGTGGAACAATGAAATGACCAGGCCAGATGAAGTCAGTCCCGAGCTGCAGAAGCTCCTGTGGAACATACAGTTTTTAAGTATTTTCATGACTTTTTTTGACTGGAACTAGTATGAAATAAAACCACACCGTTTAGAGCCAACGCTATCTATATAATTTTAGTTTTAAAACGCAGTTTTGTTTGACATTCTAGAATTTCAGAGACCATGTGGCAGCCTTCGTGCAAAAAAAATGTAAAGGTGGGGTTGGGAAGAAATATCAAAAATAACTGTAAACAATTCAAATCTTGGAGCTTTGTTTGAACAGAAAGAGAACGGGATGCTGCATGATTACATAACCGAAAAGGATAAAGTAGCTGCATATTTTAGGGATGTGCAGCAGTGCTGAGTAAACTGTAGTAATCCTCCACCTCACCTTCCTCCACATCAAGTGAAACCTTTATTTGACAGTTTTCAAACTCTCCACAGTTTGCGAGGCTCCAGCTTTTGTGTTGGCGGAGGCGACCGATCCCTTTTTTGTTCCGTCAACTTTCCCGCTTTTCAAGTGTACGCCGCGTTTTATTAGGCATTAATCCCAACCCCGCGGCCTGTGCAACAACCTCAAACCTGCAAGTTCGGGTTTCAAGATGAATTATAATGGTCTAGAACATGTCCAGTGAGTATTTTCAGAGTCTGCTGCTTTATTAATGAAGCCCTCAAGACAGCGCAGGTAGAGTTGAGTTGGTGTTATTGCTGGTGTCATACAGCATCCACACTACAAAACAGGAGAATTGAATTCTTCTGTGCTCACTTTTGGCCCTGGTGTTGATGTTCTAATTGCCTGACTGTGATCTGCTTCACGGCAGAAGATAAAGTATCAGCTTTCTGGCTGTGAGGATGAATGTAATCCAATCATTCTGTCTTCCAACTCTGGTCAGGGAAACATTTGCATTTTTATTCATTCTCGGCAAATTTTCAGCCTTGTGGAAAACCGTGGAGCAAAACATGCTATCAGGACGACGCAGGAGAAGTCCAGGGATTTTCCTGGTGTGTTCAAAAGAACACGGACAGCCTATTCTGTTCTGGATGTTTATGCTAAAACCTAAATCTAAAACCTCTGCCACAGTTTGGTAACCAGCTAGGCTAACTTTGGCATCCGATTTAACTAAATCCTTCAGCAGTACAGAATACCTGATTGTGAGGCATTGAATTTGTGCATTTAACTTGAATTCTGTAATGGTTTGGAAAACAGGCAGCACTTAGCAGTTCCTTCACAGCTAAATGCTAACCTGCTAATTAGATGACTCATTTCATATATGAAGAGGTTTGACTGACATCTCACTTATATATGACTGAAGGAAAATTTGTCTTAAGTGTGTACGAAGCTGTTTTTTTCGTTAAATAACCTAGTAATTCTACATTGGCACACTCGCTGGTTGGTGTCGAAGATAAATGTAAAATACACATTTATTTATCTAATTACACTGATGTTCACAGAATGAATACTTTCTGTTAGCAAATGTCATTACACAGTCAAGGACTAAAGAGAAGAAAAAAAAAAAACGCACACTAATATGGCACAGGCACGTAAACGCCACAAACAAAACCCCCAACTTGACTCAAACCCGGACCCCCTTTTCTAGAACTACAACCTTGAATCCTTTTTTTCTCCTCCAATTGTAGACTCAAAACACAAATGCCACCACTAAAATTGACGTAAACGTTATAAATGAGTGAGACGCATGGATGAGACAAACCTGTCTCTGATATCTGTATCTGTTTGTTCTCCTCCTCTTCCTCTCCTTCCCTGCCCTGCCTCCCCCTCGGCCCTACATGAGCCTGGTCTTGCGCAAGGTTTCTTTTTTCTAAAAAGGAGTTTTTCCTTGCTGCGGGGTTTCTGTTTCTGTAAAACACCCCGAGACAATCCTGATTATCATAGATACTACAAAAATAAAGATCAATTGAACCAACTGCATTTTTTTTTTTTTTTACAGATTCTTGCTAAAGGATGTTAGTCAATCAGGTCTATTTCCATGAAGAAAATGTTCCTCTGATTTATTAATTGGTGTAATAATAAATTGTTGAATAACTCTAAATTTAAAAAAAAGGAAATACTGTAAAGCGGGGTAATAATAAGAGTTAAATAATGATTTGGTTGGAGTTCTGCCTCCAGGTCAGAGTCTACTCTAAAAATGCAGTGAAAACGTTCTTCTCATCACTGCTCCTTTTGCAGTTGGGGTGTTGTTTTTGGTTGTATTCTGTTCTTCACATCAACACCTGGTGACACAACAGAGCACAAAATCTGCATGAGTGTTTTTTCGTTCGTGAGCTCCGGCGGGTTGAAATTGTTTTCAGCCTGAAAAGGCGCCCACGCACCAACAACTACCTGCGGACCACGAGCTTTTCAGAGTGTCCTTGCTTTTCATTGACACTTGTTTACATTCGCCCGCCTCGTGAGGGGAAAAAAAGTAATGGAGTGTACGTCGTCAGCGAAACCCGGCTGCTATAGCTGCCTTTGTCGCCCTGATGATTAGTTTAGGACAAATGTGCCCTAATTAAAGTAAACCGGATTGAAATTGAAATTAATCAGCTACTTCACATAAAGGAAGGGAGCTGCAGATAACCTGCACACCAAAGGCTTCGCTTTGGAGAGCTTCTGTTGCTATGCAGCTGTCCTGATTACCACGTGTGAAAGTTAAACAGTGTTGTATAACAGTCTCGGGCCTGTTTTTTCATTGATTTTGAGCATTTGTTGGGAATATTTTAGCAGCAGTCAGTTTTTTTAGCCTGCAGTGTAAACTTGAAGCACTCATTGGCTCTCAGGACCAACATCTAGTCCCTTATATTTATTTAATAGAAATGCCAAAAAGCTCACCAACAGTGGCTGGTATCACATTTTAATCTCATCGAAATGACCCACGGTGGTTTCAGGCTCTGTGAAGCATGGCTCAGCTTTTAGGAACCTCAGTGTTTTCCTTCACCACTGTGACATAAAACATGATGTATGAAAAGGCTAAAGACAATTACAGGTGATAAAGAGAACAAAGGCAAAACGTGTGTTGAGATTACTCTTTAGGGTTCTAATCTGTCAAACTTTACCTGTTGTGCTGTTATTTGGAGGCCTGGTGCTCTGGAGCTTTAGCCAACCACCACAGTTCAGGGTCTGACACTGAGCTACTTCCTGGAGCTTGGTCATGTGGGTTTAAAGCCACGCCCCCTCAGGAGACTTGCAACAGGTTCGAGGTGTTCCCTGGATGTGATGGATGCATCCCCTAAAAACCATTAGTGCTGCCTCTGCAGCTGTTTTTTTTTTTTTAATATATATTTAAAAAAAAATCCTTATTGTATATCATCACAACTGGTCTTTAGGTGTCTAAAAAAAAGTAAGTGAGTAAAGAAAATACATGTCACATCTCCAGAGAGGTTGTATGGCCTGTATGTAGGGCTAATGCTGTAAAAAGAAGATTTTTTTTTGTGATTATTCATGCTAACTTTGAACGTTGCTTGTGTATATTTCTTTAGAAAATGTGAAACTGTAATAATTTGTGTAAAATTGTTTGAAATCTTTCTAACAGGAAAATTCTCTTGAACAGTATAATAAAAAGTTGTCAGTATTCTATTCTATTATTCTAAAAGAAAACTCTTTTAACTGCGTTCAGGCCGTTATGCCTGCAGCCACCTTGCCAACAATGCATCTGCAGCCTTTGCGCACAATTAGACCTTTTTACAATTGTAATTCAAAGTAGCTGAGAGCTTGGATGAAGAGCAGGAGGCGAGAGGCAGGGAGGATGAAGAGGAATTAAAACTCACCCACGGTAATTGTGCTTTCTGGCATCTGTCACCTGTCAATCAGCGCACGCCTGCCTCTTCAGCCATGGTGCCAATCACTCCCTACTGGGTTTTTACAGCTGCATGAAGCTCAAACCGTTTCCAGTTCCTGGAGATGTTTGAAAAGTAACCATTCAGTCGGTTCAGTTCCACGTTAGCGCTGTTGACGCTGCTCCTTCCAGCCTGCTGTCATCCAGCTGCAGCGTGGCTTCACCGGGACCCCAGACTGGTAATTTCCTCGCTGTTATTAGTTTCAAACCCTCCTGATGCTGCTGTTTGAATTACATGCATGTGTGTGTTTATTCCTGCTCATCTGATGGTGTCTCCATCTCTCACAGCACGCAGTCTCCGGGATGGATTTAAATCACTATTTATAACCTTTGCTGTAGCACAGATGAAGCTTCAGTAGTCTAGAAATGTGATGTATATGGATGCATGTGAGTCTGAAAGGGTTAGATTTTGAAAGACAATCACATGCCAACTGTAACTGTGCAAACTGTTAGAAACTGCTACATTTTTACATTGAATCAATCACATAATCAAATTAAAAACAAAACAGAGTATTTCACATATACAAATAGTTATACTGTATTTAATTTAGGATTAAATGATACTTTATGTATTCAAAGGAAGCTGTAAATCATTTAATTTGGCATATTAGGAACACAGCATGTATACTGATTTGTATATTTCAAACATTTGAATATAAGATTAGATAGATAAGACTTTAATTATGCAACATGTTCCCACCAAATATTTTGCAGCTTTACTGGCTATATTTATGCTATCTATACTGATGCAAATGCATGCACAGTATATGATGTTCACCTTAGTTAACCATCATCTGACTGGGCATCATAGGAGGATCGTGTTTGTGAAATATGTAGCGCCTGTTCATGCGTCCTACTCATATACAACATAATGTTATGCTAATATAAGTGAATATCTTCAAATAATCAATGATATTTAGAATATAAGTGGCACATTTTCATCCAAGATCATCTTATATGCAACATATGGCATCTCTGATGTTCATATGGAGAGCTATATGTCCTAAGCCATGTTACATGTTTGCAGAACCTGCTCAGTGAAGTTTGATGGCCTCAAGCTGCTACTTATGCTTCACCTGGAGCGATAAGTTAGACAAGAGTCCTTCCAGGCCCTAAGAATTGAGATGAGCGTTCGCAGCTCTCCTGAAAACACAAAAAAAAAAAAAAAAAAAAAAAAAAAAAAAAACGGGGGAAAAAAAATCAACTTCAGGTGACTCGGAAATGTGGGTTTTTGCTTTTAGTGCGCGTGGGTGTGCACACGCATGCACACGATTGATGCGTAGGGGTGTGGAGTGGTCAACTGATGAGGCACTGTGGAGGCTGAGAGCTCTGGAGAGTGCTGTGTGGGTTGGAAGCCTCCTCACAGTGAAACGTGCACACGCATGCACACAAAGCTGGAGGAGGTGGAGGCTCGCTCGCCTTGCTTGCCTGCTTTTGCCGGCTGTCCATTGATCAGGAGAGGTTGGTAGACTTAAAAGATCAGTGTGGAGAGCAGAGAGAGAGAGAGAGAGAGAGAGAGAGAGAGAGAGAGAGAGAGAGATGGAGAGGAGGATAGAAAACCAGGCATAAGCAAAGTGTGGAGTGATAGGAGACAGCGGGAGAAATAAAGAGGCAGATCACGGCGTGCGGGGTTGCCCTGGGAAGCTTTTAAAGACCTGGAGGGAGCCTGGTGGTAAGCTTTCTGTGTTTTGCATGCATGCACCCAGCCAACATTTACGCGCCTGCATGTCTGCTCCGCTGCCGGAAGGGAACATAGACGGACACATTTCCCACTGCAGACATCACACTCTTGATCCGCACAGCAAAAGAGACAAAGCAGCATCGTGCCGCAGCATTTCATTCAGCATGTGGCCGGGGACGCTCTCGGGATGCGGCTGCCCTCGTTCCGTGTGCTTGTGTCAGATGCGACGCAGGAGCGATTGACAGCTGCGCTGCTCCATCTGATCCGCGCAGATGTGAGACATACGTGCCGTGTGCGCTGCAGGCAATTCACTTAAAAAAAAAAAAAAAAAAAAAAAAAAAAAAATCTATGTTATTCCTACATGTTTTGTTCCGCAACACTGAGGCCGGTTTATACTTCCTGTGGTATAATGACAACGTTTAATACAACAGCTGCAGGCGGTGGTCAAAACACACCACAAAAAAAAAAAAAAACAAACAAACAAAAAAAACCAGTATTTCATACGATTTAGCGGGGAAATTCTCCATACAACTCTCAATGTGTGGTAAACTATAAGCGTCGTAAAATGGCGATACATTTAATTGAATTCAATTCAACTGGAAAATCTCTGAGACAAAGTAGCAGGACTAGAGAAATGTATGATTCTGCTGCAAGAAGTACCCTGAAATCGTCTGTTTTATTTTCTTTTAATTTTTGCAGTTCATATTTTTGACGAAGAGAGGGGGAAAAAAGAAAAGTATCAAATCTCACATTTACTTGTAAATATGTTATTTTTTTCCTCCAAATTTGGCTCCCTCAAATCACAAATTGAAAATCAATATTCAAATTCCACTTACTCGTATTGACGCACTAGCAGCACGTATCGATTTTAACAGCCGTTCAACTCGCTTTTTTTTTTTTTTTTTTTTTTTTCTTTTTTTTTTTTAAATTTTATAATCATTTTACAAAACGCGTCGGGGGCCCCACAGAGGTCCCCGGACCCCAGTTTGTGCACCACTTGAGGCAGGCAGCAGCAGAATAACCTCTCTTATGATATGGAGGCAACACGCGTTGACGTGTCGCGCCGCGCTTCCGACCTATAGTATCGGTATGCGTCTTCAGCGCACACACACTCGCACGCACGCACGCACGCACAGACACTGGCGCTTAACTCTCTCATGGGGACATGCGGCCAGCAGACGCAGCCACGGTAAGTAGAGCCACTTTTCTTACGGCGCTTTTATCTCCCGGAGGATCGAACTACTTTCTGCGACCGCGTCGTTGTTTATGTGGTTGACGTTGTTTGGCGAAAGGGTAAGTTTGGTTTAGCACTTTTTCTTCCTCGATCCTCTTCTGCGATCACAGACTCTCTCCGCACGGGTTGCGCAACGCGGCGTGTGATCGCAGCGAAAAAAGGTGAAAACATGTCGGTGTTGTCGTGTTTATTAAAGTTTCACGATTAAGAATAATCGTCAAGTCATCGCGTCAGCTTTGTTCTGGCCATGTGGGCTTTCAGGGGAGAGTACTTTTGGATTAACTGTCGGGGCTTTACGCACTAAATTGCCGTGTTTCCGTAGCCCAAAGTCACGTGTGTGAAGTTTTACTTGAACGTTTCACTACTTTAAAGGTAAAATATGCTGTTTATTCCCCTGTGTGTATGTGTGGGGGCAATGCGCAAAGTGTGTGGTCTCCAAAGATCTCTCCACCCCCGCAGAGACGCACGGATTGCGCACGCACGCACACACACACACACACACACACACACACACACACACACACACACACACACACACAAGCGCAGAGTGTCATGGTCGGGCTTGGAAGTCCCTGGGTCTCAGGAATGCGCCCGGCATTTTCTCTTTATTTTTCACATTAGGAGCAATTCGGGAACCGCTCTCAAAGCCGCTGGATACGCTGCCATCCGCGGCACGTTGGCGGCACGCACTTATGCGCTTCCGCTTACTTATTTCACAATAAAGGTCGATAGAATGACATTTTAAATGGCTGTCATACAGTAGTCACAAAGTAAATGACAATTTCTTCTTTTTTCTTCATACTGAACCTATATCAAAAAAAGAGGCCTCTTTCTACTGTTGCTATTTATGTTTATTAATTAGGCGACTTTCACATCGCAGCAAAAAAGATTTAATACTGAAGTTTAATGTAAAATACACATCAATCCTGGACTCACAAAGCTTTGTCTTTTATGTAGTTCTGCAAAAGCCTTTAGTTTTATTCTCATCGATGTTGTGTTTAATAAGGAGGCTTATAAACAGATTGCCTCTCTCAAATTTATTTGCATTGCAGATGAAAATATTTATTTTTTGCTTTGTTTTGCGTTTGGATTTGTTACATATCCGGTTTACTCCCGCTAAATTCCGTCTAACTTGACGCTGCAGGGCGTGCGGGTGGGGTTGGGGGCGGCTGGGAGGGTGGCGGTGGCGGTGGCTCTGCTTGGAGAGGAGAGAAGGGGAAATTCTTGTGTTTTTGGTATGCGATTACCCAGCGGAGAACCCATGACTGAAGGGAGGAGGAGGAGGAGAGGCGGAGGAGGAGTGGAGTTGAATTTAGGATACATTCCTCGCCTTCCCCTTTAAGTTAACCACGTTAATGGTGCTGCTGACATGTTTGCTTCCTCACATGACACCCATAAGATCCCAACTGATTCAGAAGAAGCTGGACAAAGTGGTCTATCTATCTATCTATCTATCTATCTATCTATCTATCTATCTATCTACCCAGGTTCTACTAGGCATTATCTATCAAAATCCCTAGTAGAGGTTTTGTTGGGTTCTAAGGGGGAAATAGCGTTTTAAAAAAATAGTTTAAATATGACCCCCAAACAATTTCTACACATCAAAGTATGATCCAAAGTATGATCATTTTAAGTAAAATAGTTATTACATAAATCACATATCGTATGTGAATAATAATAATAATAATAATAATAATAATAATAATAATAATAAACATATTGTAAAAAAAACTGCCAAAAACACCAAAAAAAATGTTGGCCTATTTTTAAATGATCTTGAGCGCTAAACTGGTGGCTGAGGGCCTCTTCGAGAAAAGAATTCAGATTTTTTTTTTTCCCTTCCATTGTTTTAAAAGCCGCTGAGTTTTGAGCGATGCAGTTCTTCTCTATTCACCTGCGCCCGACACCATCTTCTGAATAGGTGAGACGAAAACAGCCATTTTGGTCTGCACATTGGTTCTAAATTTACCGTGAACGCGCGTCCTTCAACAGTGCCAGATGATTTTCAGTACGTCTCAGTCGAAAAGCTGAATAAAACGAACCTGGTTGGGGGTTTTAAGGACAGTTCCTCACCTCTCTACCTGTCTACTCGCCCTCCGGTGGTGCGTCACACACCTACACACTCCTCCCCTGTCTGTCATTA
Source organism: Pao palembangensis (assembly GCA_015343265.1). NCBI lineage: Eukaryota > Metazoa > Chordata > Actinopteri > Tetraodontiformes > Tetraodontidae > Pao > Pao palembangensis. The sequence goes on along the minus strand of CM027085.1, from coordinate 6,384,954 downwards.
ACCTTAAGAAATACACTGACATTATATCTGACATATTAAATTCAGGCTTGCCAGATTTGCATAAAAACCAGCGGAGCTCCGCTCGTTCTCCCGCGTCTTTGTCAAAAACCATAATCACCCACTCACTAATGACAATCACAATAATGGACTGCTTTATAGATTATACCACCAAAGTGGTTTTAGCCCGCATCTGCATAATTGTTCTTAGCATTCATATGCCTGTGGGCTCCGGCGCTGCCATTAGCTGCCTCAGAGAAGTGAGTGACTGATGGAGCGCTCAGTGCCTGAAGAACAGCAGAAAATTATTTTGCACCTGTGTGGGTGTGTTATATGTGTGTGTGTGTGTGTGTGTGTGTGTGTGTGTGTTTGTCTGGAGGCATCTATAAACACAAAGCTCTGCTGTTTCCAAGATTACTTTTACATTAGATCAGTTCCCCGTGAAGACATGGGAAACAATCCCCCCCCCCAAAGGAAAAAAAAAAAAAAAAAAAACTATGCATCAGCGACAACCTGTTACAGTCTGGACACCGACTAGTGACCGGCTGCTGCGCGTTAATGTAGGTTGTTTTTTAGAGGGGGGCAAAAAAAAAAAAATCAGAACTATAGATGATAAAAGCAAGCCAAACAAAGACTAATGAGCATCTGCGTTACGCCAACACACACAGTTGTTAAAACCCGAAACTGCATTTTGTGCCTCAGGCATTCACTCCTGAAACTTGGAGACATGGTCGCTGCACATTCTGGGAGAGGGTGTCGGGGAAAATGGGTCACATGACTTCCAGATGGAGGGGCTGGAGCTTCGTGAGCCAGACCAGCAGCTGAATTCAGCCCTCGGTTTTCACGCCGAGCCGAACAAAGTGTCTCAGCAAGAGGACTGAGGCGTGAATCTTTGAAACGGCGAGGTGCTGGTGGGGGGGGGGGGGGGGGGGCTAACCATCTACCTGAGATCTGCACGGGGGCTGCTCTTAACTTCATCTCCCATTCTTCCTCCTCCCATCGCTCAATCTCTTGAAAGCGGTCCAACAACCCACACACAAAACGATGCTGCCGCTCTTTGCTAATTACTCTGTTGCCATAGCAATGGGTAGCACTTTTTTTTTTTTTTTTTGTTATGTTGGATAGCCCATCACAAACATGGATCACATCATTCTGCTGTGGCATTTGGATGAGGAGATGGGGTTCTTCATCCCCCCGGCTTGGCAGCGCTCTAGAAATCTGCCACATATTAAAGCAGAAACAGGCATTCACGCACGTCAGCTGACCTTCACGCTGCGCTTTTGAAAAAAAAAAAAAAAATGTTTTCATGCATTTTCCACATTTCCTAAAATGCCCTCACATTTGGAGGTTCTGAAAAATTCTTTCAAATGCTCCTTTTTTTTTTTTTTTTTGCATTAATCTACGTTGTTGTCTAAGTAACGGTTGAAAAAAAAAAAAAAAAGCTTTAACTGAAATTAAACGTCACCTAAAACAGACCTAGAACACAGGATCATCATGCAACTTCCTGAAAAAATTTCCGCACCTCACACACACACACACACACACACACACACACATCTTTATCCTACTCCACGCACTGGTTTCCTGTGGGTGAGGCTTGGTTTTGCGAACTTCTACAGAATTAGCCAGCTGAGTGTTTTGTCTCTACTAACTTAAACAGATATTTAATTGAACTACTGGTATTGAATTCAGCAATAATTTATTGACGTACACTAGCAGCACTCATTAGAATTCAAAGTTTTGGGGGCACCTAGTGGTAGTTCATTGCTGCAGAAATCAGCGTCGGAATTAGAGATGTAGTTTTAACAATTTTAAGCGACAAGTAACCAATTTGGTATTCATGCATTTTTTGGGATTACAGTAGAAACATAGCAGAGCAACATTTCAGCATCCCCCTAGACCCACATCAGTATTTACAACTATATCTGATTCTAAAGTAAACAAGTTCTGACATCAGAATTGTAAAATATCTAACTCACTCAGCCTTTAAGGCAGATTTCCCAACACTAAACATATATCTTAACAACAACTTATTAAATCTTTCTTCAGCTGGGTCATTTAGCTGTGTGTGGCCACCCTCAGCCGTTCATCTGTGCTCTGGGTTGCGCAGATAAATGAGTCACGTTAACGCAGTCACACCTCGCTATATTTAAATGTGTAACTCAACAGGTCAGAAACTTCCAGGTGGCAGTTCCTGGAGGTAAAAAAAACACCATCCGAGTGTGTTAGCACTCTCCAGCTCCAAGGAAGAGGCATAAATAAGGCCACAGTCTGGAAAATCTGGGGTGGGGGCTTAGTTATGGTGGTCTGGGTGGCCCTTCATTACTCATTAAACACAGGAATGATAATGGAACAGAAGTTTTAAAAAGTGTTTGAAACTATACCTTTAGTCGGTTCACTATGAGAGAGAGCAAAAGTACATAAATTAGATCAGATTTTAAAAAAAGAACTGTAGGAAGTTGTGGCAGAGGAGTTATCAAAGTCATTTTCACTTTGATTTGAATCACTTTTATATATTATTTCATTGTTTAACATACAGATATATTAGATAATGTAAAAAACATCAGTCACTGGGTTATAACTTTCCATCCGCCTTTGTTCTATATTAATGATTTTATGAATGGGCAGCAGGAAGAGCCTGCCATTGGCTGAGAGGGAGAGCCAATCAGGGAAGATAATTTACAACAGAGGCGGGAGAGGATGAATGGACGAGTCACACATTTCAGAGGTCAGGGTCTGTGTGTGTGTGTGTGTGTGTGTGTGTTAAATGCAAGTGTCTATACATAGCTGTGGGAAACGCACGCAGACAATCAGGCCAGTTAAAATTAGCAGTCTGGGTCTACCTCTCACAAAGCCGGAAGCGGAGAGATGGAGGGAACAGGAAGGAAGGAGAGGGTGGAGGAGGAGGAGGGGGTGGGGATGGGGGGGCATTGATCAGACTGCTGGTTTTGCTCATTGCTCTTTCTCTACCTTTTTTTTTTCCTCCTTCCACGCTGCAACACAGGGAGACATTGTTAGGCGGTCTGGATGAAGGGGGGCGGGGGGGGTGGGGGAAGTTAGCGTTCCAGGCCAAGCAGAGTTCACATACCTCTTTGCTGGATCACTGCCAGATTTCACAAAGGATATAGGTGGACGATATAGGGAGGGCCGAGTTAAAGGATTATACCAAACCTATTGAAATGGCAGCCATTTTTCTCCGACCTCACACTGGGGGATTGGGGAGCCCTTATAATCCGACTGTTTCCTCATTAAGTGAAAAGACACATCAAGCTAAAACTGCCTATCTTAGTTAAATGCCAACCAAAATATGACCTTAGTGTGTAAAAACCCCTCCCCTGCAAACGTTTTATGGAGTGGATATTTTATTGGTAAATCCCTTATTTGTAAGCGAATTAAGCTAACAAACTAGCCATATGGCAGTGCTGAACCACAATGACACATTATTTGGGTTTGAAAGCGGCTGTCAGCCATTTGGTTACTAAATACTCTTTTCTGATCATTGGGAGAGTTGTGATTGCAGAAGAATATCAGATCTGACACGTATTTACGAGCATACGCCGGTGTGGCGCAGAGGCAAAATGGCCGCCCTTCTGGTTGCGCCTCAGCATACAGAGTGTTAATGTAAGACCACATATTCACCGTTTCCAACACCGCTCCCTTTGTCTTTGCCTGCGCCACCGTATCGCAAGCGTTTTGGTTTCCTGCTTTTGTAATTTCAGACAGCCAGCGGGAAGTTTTCATCTTCTTAACTGATCAAGACTTCCTGTTCTAAAACTAGCATCTTGTTTCCTCGAATCACGACTTTTCAGCTCACACTTGGTTTTGTTCCCGTGTGCCTCTGCTAACGTTTTGGGCCACAGTGTCATCAAGAGGCGGCACGGCGGCAACAACTATGCTGTACACGACAGCTTTGTGACCGCTCGACAATTCACTGTTATTGCTACTTAAATATCAAATACTGTATAAGTGCTGAAATCCTCTCATGATTAAAGTTAATCTTATCTCTCTTTTCTGTCACAGGACTCATGCCAGACTTCAAATGGCAGATGGGACCCCCCTCCCCCCAAAACACCACCGCCATCGTCGCACTCGGGAACTCATCGGGAAGGCCTCCAGTGCCCATCTGTGACAGTCAAAATGGACCCGGCAACAGCCAGGATCAGTCGGCCATCTTGTTTTTATTTTTGTTCTTTTTTAGATCTGATATTTTAGCATGACGCTAGTCTACTGTTAACAGGTTAGAATACATTCAAATGACAAGAAATGCCACCCATAAAGCACGGTTATTAAGCACCTTATTGTGCTATTCTAGCACGCTGTTAGCTAAGCTCGGAGCTGCCCACGTTGAGTAGTTACAGCACTAATAAGACAAATATCCAGATTTGTCAATGGCATTTCCAACAATTCAATAACAGCTGTGTATGAAGGTTTGCTATAAAAACAATCATGTACATATGTCACATATATCTGCAAAAGTGCAGGTGGAAAAATTTTGTTTGGGTCAAAGATGCCTTCAGGTGCTCTGAAAGATGTATTCTGCCATATTTTTGTGGAGACATTTTTGTTGTCATTAAGCCCCGATCGTCAGAATTTCCCGAGGCTTTGCTGCACAAGGCAGCTGGGCGGCCATTTTGGCTCTGCAGAGAGGGCGCCCAGCGGTTGCTCAGTAGTCAGTGTAGATCCTGTGGGGCTGTCAGCAGCTACATCTGGCTACTGGGTCTCCGCTGGCAACCATTCTTAAACAGGAAGCACAGCGGCTACAAGAGGATAATAATATGATTTGAGTTATGCTTTTGCTGCTTTCCGTGCTTTGTATTGACCGAATCCTTTATTTATGTTTGTGTCTACTTGCATTTTCCCTGTTCGTACATCTCCTTGCAAGCCTTGAGGAAATCTCAAATCTCAGCATCGGCGAAGAGGGAAAAAAAAAAAAAGCCTCAGAGATGATTGTGGCTTACATGGTTAGTTTGTTTGACTTGTTTTTGTTGAGTTCTGGACCTGGCATATAGTGTAGGATTCTGTGTGTCAGTCTACAGCTACATTGTCTGCTGGGTTTCAGGCCTCTGCACACTTCCATCCAAGTCCCCTCACTCATGCTGGTAAAGAGACGATATGATATAAAATGCTCATGTTATCACATTTCCTGTCAATAAATACAAATTTTTCCATGTATATTATACAGTCCTGTATACTGTATGTTGTTGTCTGGAGTGATTTTAACATCTTTATAACTAACATACACCAGATTTTAGACGTGAGAGAAATCTAGTCCTTCTGATTTAAGGGTTTTTAAAAGATCGCACATTAATTTGCGCAATCCAACAGATACTTAGAGACTCAGAAGCACATGTGGACTGCTTCATCTTTACTGTTATACAAAATTAAGCAGATTAAAAGTGAAGGATTGATTTTGGTGTTAAGTTAGCATTTAATAGCTGTTTCAATTGAATAATCAATATTAAGCCCTGAATCTATCAATAAAAGTGAAGGTCAACGAGTTGAAATGAACAGTGAAGCCATCGAGGAGGTGACGCCTGCGCATGAATATAAATGTTGACAAGAAAACCCAAACTGGTAAGTCGAGAACAATAAATGCTTAATAACATCTAGACTTTCAAGCTATTCTGGACAAATGAAACAAGTTTGTGTCAGAATGTTGGAGGAGAGTGATCAGCTCATGATCAAACCATCATGTGTCAAACATGGCAGAGACCCGTCGTCATGGAAACGCCTCAGCCGTGTTTCCCAGTGATGTGACTGATCATTTTTAGATTAAAGCTACACAAACGAGAGGACGGTGCTTCACAGGCAGAATGTACTTCAAGAGAAGCTCGTGACTAAGTCAGCCACCGTGATGAAGCTGAAAGAGTCATAAACAGGCAGCAAGTGAGTGTCTGAAGCAGACCTGAGTAATTAGGTAAGTTTGAGAAGTTCTTGTAAAAACCAAGTTGCTGTATGAGCCATCAATCAACCCGTGTGTGGGAGTTAAAGCCTGCAGATCTCCCCTCAACACCTCGCTTGACTGCTGTATATTAATGCAATCAACCTCAAAACTTTTGAAAAACAGGATTAATTCTCGTCATTGTAACGGCTTTTTTTTTCACTAACATGTCAAAACTGTACCATGTTGCCATTTTCTACTGGATCAACAGAACTGTGGATTATTTGACAAGTTTGTGTTTATTGAGTCATCATAAAACATTCTTCAAACAATAAAACAATTTAAATGTCTGTTTCTGTACAATGCTTGCTAAGCAATTTTATTTATATATAGAAAATGTAAGAGGAGTTGTTAAAATGACAAACCTCCTTCAAATTTAATGGCAGGTACTCTGGAAAAAATAACAGCATTCCATCAACAAATATTTTCAAGCAATAAATATGTATTTATAAATAGTGTAAATTTACATCAAGATTAGAAACATAATGAAACAAAAAAAGGGAAAAATCACAAATTAAACTTTTGTCTATGTGCAACCCATTCTCTTTGTGACTTGGCTAGTAATTTTTTTTCTTTCATTTTGATTTTTTTTTTTTTTACCTAAGAAACAAAATATAGTTATGAAACACAAAAAAATAAAACATAAAAGCTGTTAAAAAAAAAAAGAAAACCACCTAAACTTTTCACATTACATTTTTTTTAGGAGATTTTGCTGTGGAAATAGTTTTAAAATTACCATCTATCATAGAAAAAGACTAGTTAAGCTAGTGCTCCGTAGAAAGAAAAACAAGACTGTTGGGGATTCTAGAAATCAAACGAACATTTCATCTTGTTACCAGAGTAGAGGAACAAAAAGAGACAGATTAGGAGACAGAAAGATAGAGGGAGAGGGAGAGAGAGAGAGTCTCAAGTCAGTAGTCTTACAGGTTGTGATGCCAGCTGTGACAGTTAACAAATATCTACAAAACATTTTTATCACCAGTAAGAATCCTCCTCCGCCTCCTCCAACTGTTTTCTGATTAAACTCCACTGAAACGGGTCAGAACCATTGTCACTAGAGGGAGTTGAGAGGAAGAGAGTCCTGCAGTGAACTCACTGGCACCTCCTACCCGCAGGAGGGCGGGGCTCCAGCGCTTCAAAACAGGTTGCATAGACAGACACTCGGCCACCTCAGCCTCCAGCCGTCACTATGGAGACAAGCCAATGTGGTGGGAGGATGGTATGGAGGGGGTGGGGGTGGGGACAAGGGGGGGGGGGGGGGGGGGTTGGCGACGGCCTTGGCTTTCCTGAATAATCAGAAATGGTCCATGTACGTACAAGGTTGTCCTTTTTTGTCGCTCAATCGCAATAGTTCGTGTGTGAATGTGAGTTCGTGGCTCCACAACAGAAGAGAAAGAGACGTCGCCTATTGTCAAGATGAAGATGAATGAAGAGGAGGGGCCTGGGGAGTACGACCACACAGAGGAATTAGTCAAGGCCTGGAAGGAGGCTGTTTTAGGCAACTTACTAATGCAGCACAGCCGCGAAAAGCTAATCAACAGACAACACGTCTACCGCGTTTCACGGTAAACATTAATGTTACTCAAAATTTGACCACATTAAAAACTTTATTACACAAATTTTTTTTTTTTTTTTACAGTATTAGTTTGGTAGTGTTGAAAATGTCAATCAAGTACTGTGACAATCTGTTACTGTGCTGAGGTTTTATTTTTATTATTAAATCAAGCTGCTGATGCAAAAATTACTGTTTGTGTAGAAGGGCGCAGCGGATGCATCGTGAAGCGTTAACCTAAAGGCTGAGTGAAACCACTCAAAGGCAATTCTAAGTTTCAGTTAGAACTCAGGCGAACTGTTCCACAGCCATCGCTCCTCTGTGACTTACTAAAGAGAACTGGTCGTAGACCTGCATCAGGTCCTCCATCCTGTGCTGTTCTAGCACCACAAAATCATCCAGGGTGGCGCTGCCTTTCCGGGCGCAGTCCAGGCAGTGAATGACGTGCTGCTTCTTGGACAGAAGCTCACGACGCACGAACAGCAGGTTGAACACCTCCACCTGTGGATGAGGCACAGTTCAATCAGACTGCAGCGGTGACCTCACCTAGAGCCCATTCGCAACACTCGGCTACAGTCTTGGGATCTGCGGCGTGAGATCTGAGATGTGAGGACAGACAGCAGATCCAAATGCCGTGTTTTACCTAATCCAGAAGCATAATGAGGGAAAAGCTAAAGATATACAGATCCGGACCAATAATAATAATAAAAAAAATCTGGTAATCTAATGAAAATATAGCTCAAATTATCCATTTCAAAGCAAAAGCAGCATAAACGTTATTTTCAATGTGAGCAGTTAAGACTTTTTTTTTAATTTTTAATACTTGTAATTACTGTGATCTGCTAACCCAGCAATGTGAAATCTTGTTAGATTTCACACCTCTCGTACTGAAATGTTCCCAGTGCGTTTGCTGACCTCGCAGATGGTGCAGTAGTGGGCTGGCTCCTCCCTCGTCCTCGGCCTCAGAACCGTTTCTTTGCCGGCTGACACCAAAGCTTCCTTCACTGACTGGCACTGCTTTAACGTCCGCAGGAGGCAGTACCTGAGGCAGCGAGACGCAGCGTCAGAAGGCAAACGACGCACACAAACACACTTTAAAGTGCCGGATTATTGGTCTCACTTGATCATCTCGAACAGCTTGTAATCCGACACTTTGATGTTGCGTGCCATATTCCAGGAGAGGTGCACCATGGGAACCATGGACTTGACGCTTTGGAGCTTGTTCCACTCATAACGCTCAACAGCCAGCTTGTACTGGTGGGCTGGGAGGAAAAAAAACAAGAAAAACACACGATGACGCATCAGAGAAGATGTATTCATAAACACAGGAAGTCGCTCTGAATGTACAACAACGCCGACAGATTCATTTACCACCGATAATAAATAAAAACGCTGCTGTAATCACTTCAGCTAAATCAGCTAAAAAGGTCACTAATCAGCTAAAAAGCATTTCAAATTATGCTAAAGAAATGTCACCATGTCAGTTATAATTCCCCATTAAGACAAAGTTTTGACACCTGGTTGACCTTTAGAAGAATAACACTTTAGTGGAGTATAGAAAGGGAATTGAGATTGAAATAAACGTAGAAAGACACACCGCGTATTTAGATTATATCACATATTTGTTTTTAGAAAAGGTTCAACTCCATAAAGAACATGAACATTGAAGATGCCCCACAGTTCTCTGCTCACCGGTGAGAGGTCCTACATTCCATGCAATGTTGTTGCACCAGCCGATGGCCTGCACCCAGTGGACGGTACCAGCGTTGAGCCAGACCAGGTCTCCGGGACGCTGGATGAAGCGATAGACGGGCACGTCGGCCTCGTACAGGTCCTCCAGGTTGGGCCACCACGAGCCCATCAGGAAGTTGATGTTATTCCTGAAATGCGAGGGAGAGACACACCGTGGTCCACAGACTTGCTTCACATGCATTTTGCAGATTGATCCCAACAGGCCTCACTTTTCACAGAAGTTACTCATCACGCCCCAGTAAGGTTCGGGTACGGCAAACCATTCACAGTCTCCTGGGCCGATGTTGATGTTGACAGCACAGAAGTTGTTGTGTTCCTGGTGGCCTGAGAGACAAACGCAAATCGGCAATTGATTATTTTACATCATACATACCGCACTAGGGCTGCAGCAATCGATTATTCTGGCAATCAATCGAGTAATCGGATAAGAAGTATAGTGCGCACACTGACTTTTTTTTTTAAACATTACTAACCCTATTGAAAAGCATCCGTGACGTTCCTGTTCCTTTGAACGTACTCAAAATAATACAAACTTAGATATTTTCGGCGTTAATTAAACTGACTGCTTTTACAATTTAGCTAACTGAAGTTTGGGCTTTAACAAACTCACTATAGCACTTTATTTTTCGTGGATTATTATAATTATCTTAAGCAAAAACTTAGGCGAGTTGGAGGAACGTGATAGCTACCAGTGTAGCCGCCACATTGATTAAAGTTCTGAATCAGCCTTTACACAGAGCTCTAAAAGTCCGTTAGTTACCAGACTTCTCTCAATCATGGATCACACTGATTTCTGTTAATTACTGCTAATTACCATTAGCCTTAGTTTGCCGTTTCTGGTCTGCTCTAGACTTTCAGCATAGACCGGATGTTCCCTTTGGAGGTGCTGCAGCAGCAGCGTTGTGCTATTATGCTATGCTAGCTGCATCTTTCAGTAGACACAGTGCACTGTTTTATTTACTTTTTAATGTTAAATTCTTTGCAATCTGTGCCTCACACTGATCTTCAGTGACGTATCAGCAGCTGAAGCAGCAAGCACGTTGCGCAACAGAAATGACGATCCGTGTCAAGTATAGTGGACTAAATTTAAACAAAGCTTCGACACAATTAAGTTTTATCAAAGCTTTTTAGTAATCAAATTACTCGAATTATTCGATGAATCGTTTCAGCCCTATACCGCACCACTGAAAATGTACTTTTATTCTACCCTATTTACCTAAAACTTTACACTTTTTCCATCGCTTGTATGTGTTTAAACACTAACCACCTGGTATTCTGCTGCCGGGGACTTTCATGTACAGCTGAACTGTGTTCATGCCCAGAATGGTGTGGCCCACATGGCTGAGCAGGTTTCCAGCAGAGACCACACGAGCGAAGGCTGGCAGTTTACTCAGCTCCTGCAGCTGCTGCTTCCACCTGGTGGACAGGGCGGGCAAAGCATGGCATTAGCCTCCGCCCAGCTTCAAGACGCAATCGCTGAAGGCCATACTCACTTCCTTTCATCGGACACGTCGATGTTGGTGCCAAACTTGATGTGCTTTAACGGGCCTCTTCTTTTGCGTACAATGCTGAAGACACACATATAACAAACAGTCATTTATATCTAAGGTATATTGCTGTTTCACAATTAAACAACTAATTATTAACTTAATGATCAATAAAATACAATAAAAAAAACTCAGCAGAAAAATCCCCAACACTGGTTTTAGTCAGAACCTGACTGATGCATTTAACTTTAAAATTGGTATATTTTTCTATCTAAGAGGCCCATACACCATACAACACTAGAAAGACATTTCTAGAAAAGCAAAGAGAAAGAAAAAAATAGGAAATACACTGAACAACTATGGGCACCTCTCTGCTGATGCAGGCTCCACATCTGAAGGCTCCTTGAGTGCTTTCTTCTCATTTTCCTCCTAAAAGCAAACAAGCACATTAAACAAGAAACCACTAATTATTTTTTTCAACCCAGACATGGTGCCATTTTCTTTAACAAACAAACTCAAGAATTATACTTTACATGCAGGTAAAATAAACACTAACTTTTTTCTGCTCTCTGTTGGTTATTATTTCAAATATAAAATCTAAAGCATTTACTGTTTCAGCCCCATAAGAGAATCTCTTAATAGATTTTGAATTAAAACCTAAAACATTTAGTCTTTTTGATCTAGAAAGTTAAATAATGTATCCCTTTACTACAGTCAGCTGATAATATTGCCAGAGTACAAAATCATACAGAAATGACAAATTACACTTACACTGGTTACATAAAATTAGTTTATTAATTCAGCCATAGCAGTAAATATTTTATAGGGTATACAGAAATATTTGGGGAACTAAACCTCATAAAAGAAATGTCTCAATATCATCATGAGTTTCATGAGACAAGGTAAAGATATCACTTGCAGCTGAAGACGCATAATGACCACGATCCCTCACAGTCTGCGGACGGTGTTGCCAAGCTTCAGATTAACTTTTTCTCAGTGTCTGTACATAGAACTTGTCCCATTTTATTTAAAATGGACTTGTTTACCTTTCAGTTATCTTTGATGGGCTCACAACTTAAAATCCAAGACTACCTGTTGTCAAAACCTGATGTAAAACTGGAGTCTGGCTGAGCTTTGTGTAACTGCACTTTGAAGGAACACAAATAAAAAAGTCACTGACCCGTAAGGACTCCTGGAAGGACGCAGCCTGATACTGGGCATATTTGGCAATGGTGGTGTGGGAGCGTGCGCTTTCACAACGCCACATTTTCTTAGTGCCTGCTGGATCCCAGTTCTCATCAGCAGGCTGAGATAGCTGAGTCCAGACCTCCACCAGGTGTTCTGGGTTGGCTTCTACCAGCGTCTTTGTGGAGAACAGACCCAAGTCTGCAGGGAAAACACAGACAAAGCCAATTAATATAAGTTAACAAAGTTTGCTATAAACGCGATTGCTCATGTGAAACCGGGCATTTACCCAGTTTGAGAGCGCCTGCCAGGCCTCTGATGACAGTGACTGGGTTGGAAGGGTTTGTACAGAACTGATGAAGTGGGGGAAAGAAAGCATCCCTCTTGTTCTCAAGCTGGACACAAAAATAAAAGACATTTTTAGGTATTTATTACTTTGTGACAGCAATAAACAAAATAAAGACTGAACAGTTCTCACATAAATGCTGGGTGTGGGTGGGTTGAGCTTGTCTTTGGGCAGGGCTGGTGAAGGTGGTGGGGGCGGCCGCGGTGGGGGGCACTTGTCAAGGAGGATGCTGCTGTTGGAAAGGCCGTTCCTCCCCAAGTTCCTGAGATAACAAATAAGACCACATCTTCAAGAAAAAGACTACCCATTAACCTAGTGTTGGTTACAGTTATGCAATCATTTGTTTCTGATTCTGCAGTACATTACAATTCCACCAGGAGGAGACATTGTCAAACAAGCAACATAGACCAGACAGATTTTCTCTTGATTACCATTTAAATGGTCTGTGTATACAGTATGTATATAAAACACATAATTTCTAAAATTCTTTTTCTTGATATATTGCTTATATCTTACAGAACATGTGCAGAATTGCTAATTTAAGGAATGCATAACCAGAGTAACTTTTATTACCTAATCATGCAACATTAGATGTTCAGATGGTGAGTACAATGATTATTGGAGTTATAGGCACCTATAAAAATTAGCTAAATCCTCATAGAGAAACTCACCTGCAAGCCTTCAGTACATCTGTGGAGCTGGGGTAGATGGATATCGAAGATGACGAGGAGCTGCTGTGTCCGTGTGGAGGTGTAGCTTTGAGGCTGGAAAGAGTAGGTGGCTCCGCCTTCAGCGGACTCTGGGAGTCCTCGGAGATGCCTCCTTTACTGTTTCCGTTGACAGCGGGTGCAGCAGATGTGCTCGTTGTGGCAGGACTATGAGCTCCTGTTTGGGTGTGTTCTGAAGATTTGGGCGACGGTGTGGCGGTGGATATGGCAGAGATGGGCGAGGAGGCAGCCGAGCTGCCCTGCGCGTGAGGTGTGGAAGGCAGGGCAGCTGGGTGGATATTGTTAATTTTCTTATGGGTCTCGGGCGTCACAGATGCTGCGGACGTCGTTCCTTCCGATGGCCCCTCGGTCTCCTCAGAGCCCTTTCCCCCTGCCAGCAGGGCAGATAGTCTAGGATTGTCTGCGCTAAGGCTTGACCTCTCACCACCTTCTGCCACCTTGCCAGCACCCACCGAGTGTAAGTGATTGCCAAGCCCGTCTGCCTGAGCTGTTTTGCCTTCTGCAGATGGCAGCGGCGAAGGTGCTTTGCCTTCGGAGCCCCCGTTGCCAGGGGATGTGGCTGCAGTGTTACTATCTTTGGTAGCACCAGGTGCTGCTCCACCTGAGGTAGAGGTGTTGGGCAGGGAGGGTGGGGACGAGAGATGGTTCTGACCTTGCTGCGGGGGCGATGTGGGGACATCTGTGGAATGTCCAACCTGGTTGCTGGGATGTGTGGGGGTGGTGGTGTTGGGTGTTTGGGTGTGAGAGATGGTTCCCTCACTGGTGGAGTCCGTTCCAGGTGGAGTAGACTCCTTCTGAAGCCCCTGGGGGGGGGGAGGGAGGGAGAGAAGAGAGCCTATTTTACCACTGAAATCTTGTGCAAACTTAGACACAGTTGCTCAAACACCAATGTTTACTATAAATCTGCAAATATACAGAATTCTATTTTTAAAATTCAGCTGTAAAACTTAAACCCATGACTTAATTTACTTTATATTTGTGGGGGGGAAAAAAAAGCATCTTTTTCTCCTCTAGTTATATGGGGGATTTTCAGGCATAAGAAAACAATGAATAATAATAAATAATACACAATATTCATAAAGTACTTTTCTCAGTACTCAAAGACGCTTTACAAACACACAGACACACACACACACAAAAGCTAATCATTAACTAATAGCTAATAAGCATAGCTAATCATTTCTCACCTGAGAGGAGTTTAGATGCAGGGCCTGGCGTGGCGCGGAGTCCTGTGTTTGCGTGCGTGTGCAGGTGTGAGGTAGCATTGCTGCATCGCCGCTGCCAGCAGGTTGCAGGTAAGGCACATCTCCATTGGGCCCAGTGGCTGTGGGCCCTGACTGATTACTACTATTGTTACCCACAGGAAGTGACTCCGAGTATCCTATGGGCCCGTTGGCCAGCAGCTGAGGCTGAGGGCCCAGGGGTCGGTGGGGTCCCATTTGGGGCCGCGTGGGCTGGAGGCTGGGGTTGGGAGAGGGAAGAGAGTTGGCGGTGGGGCCATTGGAGAGAGAGGGCCGCACTTGAACTCCTGAGGAGTTCTGTCTCATCTGGAAAAGCAAAGGTGACACCAGTTTATATACAACTGCATGAAGTGATTAATTATCATATGATTAAACTATCATTTATGCTTTTTAAACATTCACACGTGTTGAACCTTAACCCTAGAAGATAAAATACCAATATTACCCAAAAAATACCCAAATATTAAAGAACCTTTAAGCAGTTGAGAACATTTGCTTAAAAAAGCCAAATATTGTCATTTATACATGTCAAAAACACTGGATTTACATCTACAACAAAAGAGCACCCATTGATTGGTTTGAAGTCTCCTGGAAGCACTCTGAGGCCCCCCTTTTATGTCTTTGATTGTCATTTATATGTTGCAATAAAAGGTTCTCCTTTCACCCTGTCTATAGCAACAGAAAACATTTTTCTTTAAGCTACCCAGCAATCTAGTTGCAAACTCGAACGCTGCATGAACGACTACGTGAGGGCGCGACGGCGTGTTGAGCAATGAAGATAAGAACAGTAAAAGTTCCGAAACAAGAGTTCCGGAACGGGTTGATCATGACACTGAAAAACTTGTACCAAAAAGAGGAGCCGCGTTTGTTGTTTGTAAGATTTTTTGGCTTAAAAAGAAAAAAAGAAAAAAAAAAAAAAAAGAAACAAAATTTCTCTGCAAATGTTGTATAGCTAACGTTGTAGGCGCAGGAAGCCACGTGAGCAATTTGCTGCACCACCTCAGCTGCAAACATGTCTTGGAATATCAAGACTAACTAAAATTAATGTTCCGTGGTTGTTAACATTGTGCAGTTGATTTTTACAAAACATGTGTTTCAAGTTGTTTGCAAAATTTAAAAAAGGATTCTGTATTTTTACTGCAAGTGTCATGCATTCTGATTCCTTCACTTCATTAGAATCATGAGAGCCACCTCTTTGTAAACAGCATCATTTTGTGAGACCATGCAAACCTGTATTAATACTGGTGTGGACATTAATGCTTTTCCACAATATTTATACCTCATGACAGTAAAATAGGTAATTCTAAGTCTGTTAACTGCAGTGATTTGTCTCTAAACCATTAGAAAATTTGGTTAACACCCAAAACAAACAAACAAACAAAAAAAAAAAACTATTTTAAAAAATACAGTGATAAATTTTTGGTTATACCACCCAGCACTAACACTGACACTCAAATTCTTAATGAGTTCTCATTTGCAGCTACCACTAGAGGACAGTATGTATACACACTTTCATTTCTGTCACGTTGAAAAACATTATTGAGCATTCTACAAATTTGTATATGTACAACCCAGTTTTGGGAACGTGACCAGGACACAACCTTTCTATATACACAGTGCATGAAACAAGCGCGCTAAAGAGCCGCACTCCCCAGTTCACATAGAAAAAGCTTCATGGAAGTTGTTTCAATGTCAGCAGTCAAGATGGGATGTTACCAAGCCAGCTATCTACACTCACTTTTGAAGAACTGGAGGAAAATTAAGGGCAAAAGAATTTTCCTTTACCTGGTGCTGGTGCATCATGGCGAGCTGAGCTTCTAGCTGTCCCAACATCTGAAGCTGTGGAGGCTTCAAGCTGGCTCGGTTACTCCGCAACTGTTCCAGCAACTGTAGATGAGCAGCAAAGCTTGGTTAAGAGCAGAAACGTGCAAATGTAACAAAAATACTAAACCAAAAAGTAAACAAACCATACAAACCTGCAATTTCTGTGGGGAGAGGTACCAGCTGGGAACTGGCTGGGGGGCCGCATTACCGGCCCAGGTATCACTCTAAACCAATGAAGATAAAGAAAGAAAGGTTAATGAAGTGAAAAATGTTAAAAACACACAGAGATGAGAGGACTTTAACGTCAAGGTCGTAATCACCTTGGAAGGACTGGAAGCACGCCTCCTCTTGGTTGGGCAGGATTGGTCCTCTGCTTGGCCCAATGTGCCCCCATGAGGGGGCAAAGACTGACCTGAGCTCCCACCCTCTGTGCTTTGATTGGGCTTACAAGCCTGGAGGAGTGGGGAGGGGCAGTGGCGGTGAGCGCAGGCGGATTAGAAGAAGGAAAGGCCAGAGATGAAAATGGACGGACATAACAAAAAGTCATGAAATAAAGAATGGGTATAACAAGCATTGGAAGAATATAAAATGAATAACAAAGCAGGAGTTTGTAAAGAAGCAAAGGAAAACAAAAGCAAATAGGAGAATGGAAATTAAGAGGGTCAAAGCAAAGCAAGAGATGCAGAATAAGGAAAAGAGAAAGAGTGATACTGTGATTTGGGTGCTGGAACTTGAACAAATTTAGTGGAAATTCAGCACTTCTGTGACAAAAACTCCTCAACCAAAACATCTTTGCTACATGTCTGTCAGTTCCTGACTTTAGACAAAGTCAAACCTTAGCGCTACAGCTAAATATAGGTGGTAACGCCTCTTTGTTCAGGTCTGTCTTATTCTAGGTTACAAAAGTGCTGTAACATCACAAACAAAATATCAGAAAAAAAACAAAGAAGAGTATTAAAAAAAGACACTGCTTCATAGACTACTTGGATACTTTTCAGGTCATTTGTAGCCTTTTTAGAGTAACAAAGATATTATAAAAGACATCTTTAATATGTATAAGGATTTTTAACTCAAGTAATAAAATAAAACATGCATTTTACAATATAATAGTATAACTTAATTTGAAACTGTTTTACCACACACTGTGGCCTTACCATTATCTTTAATGGAAGTTTAAAGAATGATTTGACAAACCATAAATAACCATAAATTTATAACTGTCAATAGACATTCATTTTGTAAGAGAAAATGACATGAAGAACCTTTATGTAAAATAAAGATTTTACAGAAATAACCTTCGTTCCAATTTTTGTCTGTATCAATTCAATACTGAATGTCTCACTGAAAATATGCTTCAGAAATGTGTCAAGTCAAAGTTGATCAATCATAACATTCCCCTTCTGTACAGACAGTCATCACACACACAGACATGGACACAATAGGCTTCTACAGCAAGATGGTCATGAATGAGAACAGGTGATGATGAAACACTAGGGGGCCTCACTGAGGCTTTCTATGAGCAGCTGCAGGACATCTAAGGTCAACTACTGAGGAGGGAGGAGAGCCGATGAAAAGCCTGCGGATACTCTGCTAGCACAACCTCACCAATCACACTGCAGTAAAAGGCCAAATGTCAATGAGTGATCATTGCAAAAGTAGATCATGAACTACATTACAATTTGCACCGTGTAATGCTCCTGAATATGCCAATTTACAAATGTTAAACAACAGTTTAACGAGCAAAGTGTTGAAGATTTCACACATTCACCAGCATTATTTGAAAAATACTGGCTAAAATTCCAATTCAAATAAATGATTTAGTAACCCCACATTTATTGAAAGTAGCACAGCAATAACGTAAGATAAATTTAAGCTAACCAAGAAAATGAATGAGATTAATTTGTATTAAATACCACCAAACCCTTCCAAATTAAAATGAGTCTTCACCACTATGTAAATGATGCAATTTGGAATATACATTTGATTATTTATCAAATATATTTGAATATATTTGATAATTTGACAATGATCTTCAGCATCACAATGAAAACAGACAATTTTGTACTGACATCACCGCTGGGTGAGACACTTCCAAAAACCCTTGGCTGTAAGAACAGCTCATCCTTATCAAAACAGACCGTTGAAATGCTACGTTTCAAAGAAATTGTAGGTAATTAATCCAGTAATGCCTCCTCCAAATCCAAGCTCATTTGAAATAAAAGTGACATCTCTTCAAACTAAAGGGGAGAGAATCACAGGATGACAACCCCACTGTATGTGTATTTTGTCACATCCTTGTTCATTAGGCATTCAAAGACATGACTTCACAAAGATGTCCACATGATAAACAAGCCTGTAATTTCTACCCGTCGCTAATAATGTTTCAACCTTACCAAAAAATAAACAAACAAACACGCGGTGAAGCCAAAGAATGGTACAAATGTCACTGTCGCTGCGTTTTCTGACATGATTTGCAAGCAAATTTCAAAATATTTAAGACTGTCAAGACATTTTTTGAAGCTAAATTTCAAGCGTTAGATCTGTGCCATTTTCAAATTAAATATGGGGTTTGAATGTTTTTGCAGCCATCAATATCTGTTTTCATTTACATTTTAAAAATCATGGCCTTTTGTGAATTTATAATAGCTTCCTGTAAATAGGCCAAAGAATCCTGCCCAAGTGTGTTTTTTTTTTTGTTGGAATTGAACCATTAGTCACTTCAACAGAGCGTGATGGGTGAAGTCGAGAAACTACAAGGCTATGAAGAAAGGAAGTGCAATAGTTGGGTAACACTTGGCAGGACCCCCCTTCATTCAAAAGAGATTCAGCAACCAACTAAGATACTCAAAACAAATCCATCACTTGTTTAATTTCTGTTCCAGTGAGATCATGGACAATCTCCTTTGGGGAATGTACTGTGATTCTTCTTGTGTGTAGAAGGTGACACTAAGCTCAAGTGTTACCCATCAGCGTTTACAACAGTGCATGCGTGTATGTTACTTCGTATGTATGCAGTTCACAATTAAATACGTGAGTGCCTGTACAGGTATTATTGCACTCATTCAAAGGGAGAGAGGGAGAGAGGGGTGGTGAAAGTGAGTGGGGGGATAAGTTACTCTATCTGGTCTCTCACCTGCTGTTGTGCACTGCTCAGGCCTCCCTGCCTGGAGGTTAGCTCAGCTGGGATAGGAAGACTCCATGCCTCCTCAATAAGAGGGAGCATTTTACTTTTACCCTGTAGGCTACTGAGCTGGGGATTACTCAACTGAGCCTAGGGGAATGGAAAACGATGTGAAAAAACAAAAAAATAAAAAAATAAAACACAAGGCTTTTTTTTTTGGTTGGTTGTTGTTGTTGCTGAACAAAGGATGAGTTCAAACAAACTGTCAGCAATGATAAATAGGTAGAGGTTAAAACACAAGTGAAGCTAAGTTGGAAGTTGCTGATGTAAAACTTGTCTTGGCTGGACAGCACATCTACATAAATAAATAGCATCAACCCAAACAAGAAAGCATTGCTACCTGTCTGACATTCAGCAACAGTAATCTCAAACACACGGCCCCACAGTCCCATTAAAACAAGCCACTGAGCTTGTCTTAATGCCATGATTTTATGCTAAAACGACTAGTGGAAATGTAACATTCCTTCATGCATGTGTAAAGGAAAAATGACATTGCTTGGACAAAAATATAGATGACAAATGTGATATAGGCACTGTTAGAATCCCAGCTGTTCTACCTATTTTACCTCTGCTAAGAAGCTATGGCTGTTTAAAGTTGGCTTCAATCCTGCATGTTAGCTGCAATGTGTTTGTAAGACGTAATCCACGCACGTGTGTGTGTGTGTCCCCGGGATTTCAGTCCACCTATGTGTATTTGTCCGAGTCTTTGTGTACACGTTTGTGTATTTTTAAATTAGAATCTTAGGCTCTAGAAAAATAGCGGCACAATGGCATCGCCACTGGTTAATCCTCACACATAACACTCTTATTAGACAATCAGCACTCTGCTGCATAGACACAAAAATTGCTAACTATGCTTTACACCGTGCACACAATAATTTTACTAATAAAATAACATTTGAAGAGCTGAAACTAATAAATCAATCTTTAAATGTTTCTGTCTAACGTAAAAAAAAAAAAAAACTGCAGCTAAATAACATTGCATTTATATTAGTTGTTTCTATTTTGTGGTATCTAAATGGTAAACTAATCCAAACTTTTTGATTTTGAGCTCCAACAATGTACAAACAACAAAAAAACATTACAGCCACCAGATTTAAGGTAGACTTTCAAGTAACAAATAAGTGTGTTGTCATGGTAGATGTACAGGTCTGTAACTCAAACACATCTGCTGATAGACAATTAATAGCACCTACCTGCAGGCATTTGATGCGGTGTGCTAATGCAGTGGTGTTGGTGCAGCCCTTGCTGCGTGTGGCATTAATGTAACACTTGATGGCATCGTGTGGCTGGTTGCATGACTCGTACAGCGTCCCGAGGTCCATCCAGGCAGCAGCATGGCTGTGATCCAGCTGTACGGCACAGATGTATGCTTGCAAAGCATCCATGGGCTGGTTCTGCTGCTGGTACAACACCCTGAGATGGGGTCATGAGTGGGTAATAAGCAACAGATGAGTTTCGCTGTTGAAGCAACACGTATTCACATACCTGTAAACTTGTTGCAGACACTTAAATCATACATTTACTTTTTCAAAAGGGTTATGTACTTGCAGGGCTCCAACAATGTGACTCTTACCCAATAGAGCACCAGGTATCTGCACTGGCCTCTGATTTGTCTATGGATTGCCGGTAGGAGATGAAGGCATCCTGGACCTTCCCAATACTGGAGTAGCACCTGCAGGAGACATAAGCTACAGTTGGACTCGAAACTTAAAGCATTATAACATACAAGTGGACTTGCTGGTTTGTTCAATTTCAGTACAGTTTTGCATCAGAATAAAACAACAACTTGAAAATGTCTGTGTAGGTTCTCATTCATCCAGGTTATCACACATAACCATGGATTAGTGAAGGCATATACTGTATGTAGAAAACCTCCAACAAACTATCCCTGTGAATAACTTTAAATTAACTTCCCACTTTTATAAGTTGAAAGCTGGTAAACACGCTGAACAAAGGTATCCAAGTTTCCCTAAATGGCCATGAGGAAGAATATATTTTCGTTTAGAAATAGTTTATAACTGACCAACATGTGCAATTTAAATAAATGTGTATGTATACCTGCCAAGAAAGTACCAGGACTGTCCAGAGTTGGGGTCAGCCTCCAGAGATTTCTGCAGACATTGGATAGCATAGCTTTCTCTGCTGGCTCTGTCCCCAAGCTGTTCAACTGTGTGATGCATCCAGCCTGGAATAAAAATAGAGTCATCTGTACAGACGGGGAAATCACCCATACAACTAAATATGTCGCACCAGCAACAGCGCGGCTCAAATGTTCTTGCTTGAGGCTTACCTAGCTGCTGCAGAGTAGTGGCCTTCACCTGTGCAGGAAGTTCCTCTGTCTGCAGGAGGCTCTCATAGGCCTCTTTGGCAGCCCGATATCTCTTCTGGATATTTAGAAATGAATTATTTAGTAGTTAAACTTAATGCACAACAACAAAAAGAAGAGAAAGAATTGGGTACCGAAATGTAGTGCTCAAGTCTAAGGGTTTTATTGCAGTATTATGTACTAAAATAAATAAATAAAGAAGAATCAAGTGTAAAGAACCGTGAATCCCAGAGAATAAAAGAGCTACAGTACTTCTCCACTGAAACTGACATGAAGAGAAAACGAGACCACCAGAATACAAAAGAGGGGGGAGACAAGACTTTCTTGTTTCCGTGGCAACCCCGATGATCAGCTCAGAGTAATCGCTTATCCCCACCCACTCATGCTCCCTCCTAAATTTTGTCTGCACCTGGTTCAAAATGAAGATCTACAGAAAAGCAGGGCTTTTCCTGCTCAACGGTTTTAAAGTGTGCAATCAAACTGAATTACAAATGACAGAAATACTTGTGTCCTTGGAAATAAAGTAAAAAAAAAGAGGTAAAGAAAATAGACTTACCTGAATCTCATATAAATGAGCAATGTGGAACTGAACTGTAATGACAAAGAGGAAAAGATGATTAGTATTTTTATTTAGCATTTATGAAAAGACTTTTCCACCAAGACTGAACTTTTCCCCTTGCACAATTAGAAATCTATTAAAAGCAAAGTAGTGCAGCAATAAAAAGAGAAGTTTTTTCGTTTACATGAAGTGTAAAGGAATAGATAGGTAGCTGTGCTCCTGGAGGCACCTTCCTTTGTCTGGAGCGCTGCAGTGTCTGATCTAAGCTGCCTGAGTGACTCTCAGCAGATGGAGAGAGAGAGAGAGAGAGGGAGAGAGAGAGAGAGAGAGAGAGAGGGAGGGAGGGAGGGAAAAGATGGAGGGAGGGGGAAGAAAGATGGGGGCTGCCCTTGCCAGAGAGAGAAAAGAAATGGGGGAGGCAAACAGTGGGGCTCTAGGCAAAGAAAAAAAAAAAAAAAAAAAAAATATTGCTGTCGCCAAGGTAACAGGTACAGGAACAGGAGAGATGAGATGGCAGCAGCATATCAAATAATGCCAGCGCTCTACACAGGCTGAACTCTGGCAGCTCAACATAATCAGAACTGTCTGAGCAGAACACAATAAGAGGCTTGTGCTCCTCTGATGATAAGAGCTTCCCACTCCAGGGTTACACCGAGTGCTCTAGTTCACTGTTGTTTTAGTTTTCCCTTTCGGAATTACACCTTTTAATCCTTACAAAAAAACAATTACTAACAAGAAACTTGTTTCAATAAAAAGTCTGATAAGAGATGCACTCACTTTCAGCTTTGGACAAAGTGCAGGGGTTTGAGTCAATCAAAGCCAGCTGAAAATGCTGGGAGAGGACACAGCAACATATTAGCCCAACCACACACTGAGGAATAGCTATAAACAGCACAGTAAAGTATGTATTTCGCCTATTTAAATTCAATTCAATCAGAGATTACCTTTAAACTTGACTCATAGTCGGTGTTGACCTTGAACATGAGACCCAGGCGTAAGTGGATCTCCTTGGCCCGGGAGAACCCGGGGTCAATATACAGTACCTCCTGGAATGCTTTGATTGCCCTATAAAAACAGAGAGAGAACAAGAGGGCAAGGAGTGAAAACAGCATTAAAATTGTCAAGGTGTAGGAAACAATTTGGGGGGCTGGTTTTAAATAACATCCCAGGCAGACTGTTGGACGGGCTTCTGTAATAAATCTACTTATACCAAAACAGACTGCAACTATTAAAAAAAAAAAAAAAAAAAAAAAAAAACCCCGATGGAAACACTGAAATCAAAAAGCACAGGTGCTAATGTTACAATCTAGAGAGCAGATATTTAATTAACATTGCTTCCGTTTTTTGGGAGATAAAACGTTAAGATGAACCTATTAAACAATCTGCCTGCAGTCATCAATAACGAAAGCTACACTTGCTGATGCCTGCAGTTTGAGGCTTGTGTGAGCAGATTCTTTTTTAGTAATTTAGCTACAACTGAGGCTCTCTGGTTGTGGAGTTGCCATGGAAACACCATAAGACAGCCTCAGTTGCCTTTTTCTTCGCTGGTAACGGCAAATAAATAACAACAAAGATGGTATAAATTAATTTGTGAGCTGCCTGATATGTATGTGATCATTCCTTACTAGATGAAACTGACATTAATTGTACTCACCACTGAAAGGCGTTATAGTGGAAATATACCATTCCAAGGCCATACAGAAAGGCTGCATTCTGGGTGGAAAAGAGATGAGAAGAAGGTCCGAATCACAAAACATTGAATTAAAAAAAATTACTTGTCTTCCGAAACAGGCAGAAAGATGACACCGACTCAGCAAAATGAAACTTCACCTGTCTAACAAAGCCACCAGCCTTGTGGCGACACTGAACTGAATAAACGGTCATGTGATGGCTGTTTGGATATACTGGACATGGAATGGAAATGCATCCATCTGAGCTCAAGGCTCTGCGTGACTACGTTTGCAGAGCTGCACAACATGAAGGTTGAGGTTGTTCTGACAGACAGGCATTGCAACAAATAAATAATGATCTTCAACCTTCAGGAAAAGGGGCTTGACAACAAAAAGCAAGTCCGAGGATTTAATTCAGAAATTAAATGATTTGTGGATTGGTATGGAATTGGCAATAAACCCACGGTTTGAGTCAGGCAACTATTTCATGGGAGTGAATTTTTATATACCAAACATTTTATATGTGAATTTCTCTTGGAGACTAATAAAGTATCCATCTATCTTTTAAAAAAATGTATTATAGTCTCCTTTTGATTTCCACCCACTGCACTAAATTTTTTAATTAATTATATTTCCACCCACCAGCATTAATAGAAATGTTGAGGTCAGAGCACAGAAAATATGTAAAAAAAAAAAAATAAAAAAAAAAGTATTACAAAGCAAATATAAAATCTGAGCATAAGCACAGCAGTTTCAAGGTAAAAAAAATCCATGAATTTAAAAATAAATGTTATTAATAAAAATGCTGTAATTATAAAAAAAAAAATCCTGTATAGGAAAAATCTGAGGGATTAGGCCAAGAGCTGGTAATCATTCTTGAGTTTGTATGCTCTTTGAATGAGAAAGTCGGGATCATATGATCAGCTTGACATCTACTCTGGTTAAACTGAGTATACAAAGTACAGCAACACGGCTCCACATTGTTTCAAATAAATAACACAGGGTGAAAAAATAATATAAATTTCATCGGTAAAGCTTGGGTTTTTGTATTACTACTTCATATATATTTTTTATATAGTTTAGCAAAATGTCACAGGGTGTCATAGAAAATGATGACTTAACAGATGTATAAAGTGAATGATTAAATATGTTGAGCCACAGGAGCACAGAGGAGTGTGGTTCAGGAGCACAGAGGAGTGTGGTTGACATGTCTTACCTTCCAGTAATCTGACTGTAAACTGTAGTACCTCTGGTATGCTGATAATGCTGTAATTAAAAAGCAGTCATCATTTTATGCATTCCAATGCGTATCAGTACTATCTGTGGAAAATTAGCAATGCATCCGATCCAAAGTTTTCACTTCAAGTACTTATTCAACACTGTTAAGGCATCTCTGAAACATTGTGAAGAGCACTTGGGCAGGGTGGTCACTCACCTTTCGGATAATCCTCCAAGAGGAGGTTGAAGTGGCCGAGTTGGCAGAATAACTCTGGCTCCACTTTGCCTTCAGCCTTAAGGATGAGCGAATCGTAGCAGCGGACAGCCTGGACAGAACACAATTAAAGGTGAATGTCGTATTTTGCAAACAAACATGCTGGTGCAAAGCCGAGTCCTCTTCTTTGAAGTAGGTAATCAGTCCCAGAATGAAAATGGCTAATATTTTCATATGCAGGTACAAACAGTGCCTTCCAGTGAGGAACTAATCCTGACATCACACAGAAGCGGTCTTTTACTGAAGAAGCTCAGAATGCCCCCTTGACTTTGGGATCCCATGCATAAAATTAGCTGAGGGGGTTCTGCAGTTGATTTGTGGCCATATCAGCTGATACTGGTCGTGAGCATGTTTTTGTGGTTTTTCTGCTTAACCAAAAGTCAGAGTGCGAAGGAACTGGCTTCAAAGCTTGAGTAAATCACAATAAAAATAATGTTGGTCCCATTTTCTTGAAACATTTTAACACCACAAACGGGTGCTTCCTGCTACGCCAGTTCTGGTTACTAATTGTGGATGCTTTAATTTGGACATAAAAAGACTGCCAAGACTATAATCCATCCACAAAGTGGCTGATTTTGTTTTTTTTCCTCCACATCTTTACTGCACACAGCCATGATATCTTTACATGTTTGCATTTCTCTTCTAATGCTCCAATTTCTTTAGAAGACCACCCAATAATGATCTCTCCTACCTGTAGCATAGTTGTTGGTTGTTGCTCCCCGGGCGCCTTAAGTGGCTGCCCACTGCTAGTGTGTGTTGTACATGCATGTAATGGGAAAAATGCAGAGGCTTAATTACCACTTGTGGGGATTATTAAAGTGTGATTATTATTATTATTATTATCATTATCACATGTAAATGGTTCTCAAACATGTATCCAAAACACGATACCAATACTACACCATTAATGCAATTGTAATGCCAAAATATACATATAAAAAGCTGTCTATTGGTTATTTATTAATGACATGCCGACAGTGAGGAGACTTGGAGATGTGGGGAACTTTTATGTTCAGACAGAGACTTAATGGTGCAACATTAGTTTTGAGCATGTACAGACTTAGATTAAAAATAATCTTCAGAATTTTCCAATGCGTGTCATCATTCACAGATGATGTGTATGATGGTGTTAATTAGCCTGGTCCAGATATTAGAAACTCATGTTTATATGACCCAGAGAACATTTGCTATTTTATTTATTAGTTCTCAATGATGCTTTGGGTTTATTTTCACTCTCTGTACTGGTTAGTTTAGCTTGCAATGCTTGGTTTGACCTTTGTGACTATGCGACTTTTTCCAAGATAATTACTGGTCAGGTAAATGATCGATTTTACTTCCAAATAATAAAAGTATATCATAACCAAAGGAGTCAAATTCAACTGTGAGATTATTGACAGTTTATTTTTTTTCAAATATATCAAACAGTAAGTTGGATGTGTGAATGCAACTTTTCTAAGCTCTGTGGGAAAAAATATTCCTGTGTGGATTACATATTTGAGCTCTTCTGCTAAAATCAGCAAACGCTCCAACAGCGTATTAGTCAGGGGGGAATCCAAGAGCAGAAAAAGCCAACACGCATGTCTGTGTGTGGCCTCCCTGGCCTGAAAGACACTTATGTCAACACAAGGAGAAAATGCACATGGAAGCTGTCAGTCCAGAAACGACAGTAACGCAGAACATGCCTTCTTCAAACAAGGGAGATTTGGAAAACAAAAACCCACAGTCAAATTCAAAGCTCAACTTAATCCAGGTTTACATCAATACACCTAATTATTGCTGGTGATACAGTGACCTGGATCTGTCACAAATATTGAACTCACAACTGTCTACATATGGACAAGCAACGGTCCATCTACACAACCACAAGCTGCCAGGCAGAATTATTCATGTTAACATCACTGAGATAAACCATTTCACCCCTTTAGGATGGTAAAAATGAAAGCACTGCTCACTGATCTGCAACACCAAGTCTAAAATGAAATAAATCTACACAATTTGGCATTTTTAAGGTCCTCTCTATTTCGATCATGAACAACATTGCTGTGATCTTATCGGTATCACCCTTCAGGTGATAGGAAAGATTCATTTGGCATCTCCTGCAATGAAACCATGACATTGAAAAATCATAGCCAAATCTATCCCATTAACTTCTGATTTTTCTTTAAACTCACAATTTTCCTTACCTCTGCTGTATAATTTTAAGGTTTAGTGTTGATATCACAGCTATGCAAATTCCCTCTGGCAGATCTTTCAACATGTACAAATATTTGTATCTCACTGGAGATCGGCAGATTTAGTATCAGCACTGAAAATGGCCTACAATTTCTCAGCCGTTGTGTCAGCACTCACCTTTCCTCTTGAACATACTCCTTTGTGACCAAAGCCACTGCGATCAAGGTGAATCGTGATAACTACCTGAGGTCTAGAACACCTCCCCATGTCTGTCCATGTCTCCTCACATTCCGGTGCGACAATATCACACCTTCTCTGTGCTCTTATTTGCACAACCTTCAGGTAGAAGGTAAATTGTTCATTGTTAAATACATGGTGCCTGTGGATACTAATACCTTTGTTTAAATTAAAGTGCTTGACTTGGTTGTCAAAAGTGTTAATGAAAATACACTGATAATACATAAAATAGGATCAGTTTCTTTTCATTTTTTAAATCCTTTTAATTTTTTTCTTTCTAATTCAACAGCAGCAGCATATTAAAATTGGATAATTCAAGTTATTTTACTCAAACAAAAAAAAAAAAAAAAACAAACACCCTCCCGAATTCAACAACAGTTATGCAAGTAACTATATGAAACTATAAACGGTAACCACAACCAGGACTGATGCCAGAAACAATTCAACATGAAACAACAGATCACTTGTGTGCTCACCTTAAGCATAATATCTATTTTCATAAGCCACTATTTAGTTCACTAGATCAAAAAGTAATAAAAGCTAAATTTCTTTAACGACAAACTCATTTTTGTAATAAATAATATCTGAATTACCTAAAATTGGGAAGGCGCAGATTAATGTAATGAATTTGCCCTTTAATTCGTGTCTATGACAAGGCTGCACTGCATGTTGTCCTTATTCTTAGCACACCGGTGCTTCATGTGCAGCTAATGCTACAGGACACTTCCTAGGTATCCCGCACCACCTAGCGAGCATATTCGAAGATGGGTTCATAAAAAAGCTGTCAACAGCCCTATCCTCCTTCCACCACCCTCGGTTCACTATAGTTTTACTACAGAGGTCTTTTCATTTACTGTTAGCACGGAAGTGTGCTTCGTACGTGCAGAATATCGTTTACATGTAGCTTTGCACATGGAGAGCCACACTAGAGGAATTAAAACTGTAAACAAAGGACACGGACACCACCTTGGTCGGGGAGAGCAACACAGGGATAGCAAAGGTCCAAGACCCGAGTATAAACGTGGGAAACAGCTCAGAAACACATCAGCTATTCGACACGATATATTCAAATGTAACTGGTTATGAGTATCGCTCCGCCATGTCCCGCCATCTTGGACGGACAACCAGCCATTAACGTTACTTGTAACGTTTGTCAACTCGTTCACCTCGACTGGAAAAGGACCATAACGTGTCCTAAGTTGCTTCTGAATAAATATGTAAAGCCCCTTAAATTGACTTCACGTTACAACAATGTGCCAGACGCTCCATATATGCAGACACCTTGGTCCTAATGTTAGCAAACCACACCGAATAGCGTGTTTGGGACTGCTTTGAGGCTGCAACGGTGCTCCCACCGACGTAACATTTAGCAGCAGAAGTAAAGCTGCGTTGACGAACGTGTGTGGCAATAGTCTACAACAAAGCACACAACGACTTAAAACTAAACTCGTTAAAGTGAGGCGTTTCCAAAAATTAATCTACACCGAAACCGTGGCGACGGAAGTGTTGGTTTCAACAACTGCAGGCGATGAAGGATATGTAAGAACGTTAGCGCTAACAGGGAAGGGCGGTTGCCTGGTAAATATTAACATATGTTAACGTTAACAAGCTAGTTTAATCCAGAGCAACTGCTAACTGGCTAACAGTTATCGTGGCTAGCGACACCACGTAGCCGCAGGTGCAGGGTCGCTGTAGATCGGATGAGAGTAGTTAGCCAAGTTGCAAGCTAGCTCAGCTGCAGCTAGCTGGCCTTAAAGGCTTCAACAAGAGGGCCGCTTACATTCTGCCTAGTACTTTGAGAGTCAATCCAGTGATAGTTAAAACCATTCAATCCGTGCAGTGGTTCGAGTTTCTGCCTGGTCACAAAATACATATATTTGGTGTTGGTACCTTTATCAACAGGGCCTTCGTTCTGGCGCCATCTTCATGAAGCTTCTGAAATCCAAACAGTGAGCTGCAAGCAAAAAGACAACATAGGCGGTTCAGAATCTCTTGCAGACTCAGAAAACAATTTCGATATGCAAGGACAGTATTTTAATGTATTTTTTCGAGCTGTGCGTTTATCTAATTGCATTGGTGTGCTATTCCGACCTGTCGATCCCAACCAAACTGTCTCTCTCCTGGGTTGTCAGTGTCGGAAAGTCCTCCTCTGTTTCACTCGCTTTTCCCGCCGCCATTTTCTTTCCCTCATCACCACCAGAAGAAGCCGAGCCGAGACTCCGAGCGGCAGCGCAAGCAGCAACGGCGACAGACACACCGCACGATTGCATGGAAAATCGCGTCACGGGGACAAGCCGCTCGCTCCGCAGAATCAAAAAAGAAAACGCGAAGAAAAGAAAATTGCCAAAAACTTTTTTTCCAGGATGAAAAGATGCGATTCGATAGAGTAAATCCTTTCGGGGGACAGAAGCGCTCTACGAGTAGCTCCTCAAACGTCACATTTTTCATCACAAAGTGACACCATTCCGCTTACTGAATGCGAATAACTGTTTGTAGAATCCAAATTGTGAGTATTTGACCAAAAAATGCGATTCAGCCGCGAAGATAAAGTTGTTATAATTGTGTCACCCAAGCGAACCCACGCGCCGTTCTGACCACGCCCTCTTTACGTTACCCAACCAACAGAAGCAGTTACCCGACACCACGTGATTTCCTTGCTATAGCATTCTTTTTATCACATTTTTTGCTGTAATATAGTAATATTCTGCCTATTCTGAAAGCTTACTATAGCTTATTATATACATTTTGTAAAATGTTATGTGTCCAATATCCTTGAACATTACAGTCAGACAACACTTTTCTCGTCATTAATGATCAAAGTGTGACGCCAATATTTTATCGTCATAATATAAACCAGTATTTGACTGACTGGTACCTTATGCACAAAACATTACTACGATGCGTCATTTCTTTGTATATTATCAGACAACCTAAGTTTGCAATTTCCAAACTCACACCCACTAATATTCTCTTCGTAGGAAGATAAAACTGCTGCATTTGAATTATAATTTTACAAAATTTACCAAGCATAATCAAAGCATTTTAACTGACGTGGCAAAGCATCATAATTGTGGGCGCGGTTTCACATTGTCAACATCCATGCCAACATCCTGATGATGACATAACCAGTTTCTTCAAAATGGCGACGGTGGATCACAGAGAAGGTTTGTGTTGTTTTTTGATCCTTATGCGACGCTGGTTTGGGTGAAATATCATATAACATAATATATCGAGCCCCTTTAAACCAAGATAACGAAACAGTAACAGTATATCCAATTTACCTCTAGCAAGCACTCAGAACTGTAAAGCATTCATTGCTTTTCATTGGTAGCCATTTGACGCTAGGTAGCTAATATTAGCACGTCAGTGGTTTGCAGAAAACAAGTTGCCATCAACTCAATTATATTCATGATCAAGGTAATGCATTTAAAGGGTAAGGCTCACAATGTCTAGAAAAACTACTGTCGAAAAGTGAGACAAAATATTTATCAAGTGCAATTCTCCATTATTCCAAACGACTGTTGGTCCCTTAAGCGTTAATATTGTTTTCCTTTGCATAATAGCAGGGCAGGACGATCCAGAAAGTGAAGATGAGGTTTATGAGGTCGTTGATCTGACAGAATATGCCCGGAGGCACCAGTGGTGGAGCAGGGTGTTCGGGAGCAACTCTGGTCCGATTGCTGAGAAGTATTCTGTGACCACGCAGCTCATGATGGGAGGGGTGACTGGATGGTAAGGCGTCAGGGACCGGCCTAAGCACGACTCACAAAGAGTAGAGAGCCCATTTGAAATATTTCCGCATTAAAATAAGAGTTAAACTTCTCTGTCTGACAGGATTCTAGCAAACAAATTGTAATACATAACCTTTTCCAAACATACAGGTGTGCTGGTTATCTCTTTCAAAGAGTTGGGAAGATTGCTGCTACTGCTGTTGGAGGAGGATTTCTTCTTTTGCAGGTAAGTTTATATACTGCTAGAAAGCCTGGATTACACTGTGCAAAGTCATCTTACTAGCCATTGGTATTCTTTGTCATGTCAACTTGCTTTCAGCTCACAGAGTAGTAACCATTATTTACTCAGCTTACTTTGATGAAGATATTGTTAGAGACCAGAGGAACCACATTCTGATATCACTGATATGGAATATAAAAAAGGAAAACATGCTTTTACTTTAAGGGCCAAGATTTATTACCACAACCAAAGAATATAAGGGCTGAATTTTGATTACATGTGTGGTCTAGCTGCCTAGGTGTGCATGAGTGTCAGACATGTTGCTGTTGCTGCTAAAGGAGGAGTTCAAACCACTTAAATCTATTTGGTTGAGTGGAGCGATGTTCTTGAGCCCTTTACATGATTGGGGCACGGAAGCACATTATTAAAATAATATTAGTAAAGTAATATTAGTCTCTTTGTGGCACTAGTGGAATTGAAAGTACAGATGAATACATACATATTTTTTTTTACATATGCACTATAATTTTAAATTAATTAATATTCTATTCAGAAAGCTGTATGAGTTTTCATGGATACATGCGGCATTTGCCTTGGATTTAATTCTGCTTGCTCACTTGACCTCTGAAATAGCTTCAAGTTTCAATTGAGCAAGAGAACCTCTAGAGTAGACAGCCAGTGGTTTGATGATGAGAATACAAATATTAAGAGTAGGGAAGTCCAGACAGACCAAGCACCTATGAGAGCATGCTTTGGTCCACTCACATCCCCACTACTGGCTCAAGCAATGCCTTTGTGATCACAGATTTTCACCATGTGATGAATGTGAAGAGTAGACTTTTGATGTGATTTGCAGGAGATTATTGGACATTTCCACAGTGATCATCTCTTGTACTTACTGTTCTAATGATCAACAAATAATCAGCTCTGACTGCATTTTTATTATCTCTCTTACCAGATTGCCAATCATAGTGGGTACGTGCAGGTGGACTGGAAAAAAGTAGAGAAAGATGTGAATAAAGCCAAGAAGCGTCTGAAGAAGAAAGCCAACAAAGCAGCCCCTGAAATAAACACACTGATTGAGGAGGTAAAGGTACCTGTTACAAAGTTTGCTCTTTTTTTTTTTCCTCCCTATTTTGCATCATCCAACAACAAGTGTTCTATCATGGATTCTTTATCTGCAAGACAACAGTGCCCTCTAGTATCCATATGCCATAATGACAATAGTTAAAGAGATGGCACCACGAACGGATAGAATTTAGAATTTGCCTTGCTCTTTAAACTCCTCATGGTCTCATTTGTGTTTTTTTTTAATCTCTTTTGTACAGGCCACAGACTTTATCAAAAGGAACATTGTCTTGTCCAGCGGCTTTGTCGGCGGTTTCTTGTTGGGTTTGGCCTCCTAAAACTGTTGATTTGCACTGCACCATCCCCATCACTTTGGTCACTGTCGTCATTATTTACCACCTGACCTTACCTTGTGCAGTGATTCAAAATGAAACAACTCAACAGGCCAGGTGGGGGAGGAAGGTGTGTATTTAACATTTAACGCTTGACCTGTGCTGTCAACTGTGTAAATACCCAAGTGTGTAACAGAAAGGAAGGCAGCAGAGTAGGATGTGAACACCACTACCACAGTGCAGCGCTTGGAGGAGTTACAGAGCTTTGGTTGAAAGTTTCTTAACTGGGTGGGGCGTTAAAGCTATCTTCAGTAGTGCTGGACTTGATATACAACACATATCATTGTGGTTAACTGTATTGTACTGGAGAGCCTGATTTACAGGATGAGCTTCTGTTACCATCATCAAGCTAGACACCAGAAGAGACATCAGTCCTGTCATTCTAGGGCACTACAGTTATATTTCATACAGTAGTGTTCACTGTGTATTATTAGGATGTAAAGAAGTTCATCCCAGTCTGCCTATTTTGTTTATTTTGCCTTTTTTTTTTTAATCAGTGCAATATATACAGTGATGTTACAGATTTATGGTTTGGATTTAAAGACTTAGTGACTTTTTGTTTTCTTTTATATGCTCAGATTTCCTTGACTGTATTCACTGTATTTTGTTCTCAAATTTAATGAATACAGATTGAGATTTTGATGTAAAATATTGTTGCCGGATTTTATTTTGAAGCCAAAATAAAATTTTATCAGTGATTCAATCTGACTTTGTTTATGGGTGGCATAATCTATTTCATATATTCTGTATTTAAAGGAATTAAACAAATGTATTAAATATTGAATTGAATCAGATCAGGAATGTCTACAATAAAAACAATGCAGTAATCTTTTTTTTTTTATCTTAACTGCATTTTTACAATTACACATTTAAAAGTTACTGTGTATAAAATTCTATGAATTAAGAGGAATCCTTATTTGCAGATGCGTAGTGCTAAAGTACTCTGATAAGCACTTATGGAGTCTAACCGAGACAGTTTCAAATTAATATCCAGGATCACAGAGGATTAATTCAATTGTTGCTAAAAGTTAATAAATTGTATTTATGCAATGTCCATTCAGTATTCATGGGATTATGATGGGATAGAAACAGAAATCCTGAGATTTCAGTCATTTTTTGCTATTTAAAAGCAATGGCATAGCTCATAATTGAATTAAATGAATTATTTTAACCTATTTTTTCTTAAAACCATTCAGATACATTTGGTTACAACCATCATGAATGTACAACTAAATCGGCCCAAGTGGCCTGCATGCTGTTAGGGAGATTTTTCAGTTCGTCAACATGACAAAACACGCGTTTTAATTTTTATTTAAACTTGATAATGAAATATAATTTCATAAAATAATACAGTATTTACAGGTCAAGGAGAATCTTAACAGCGTATGCTGGAGCACTGTCTTCTGTAGTCATGATTATTATGGCCAGAGGTTTTCCTGAGGTCAGAGGCAAAAAAAATACGATAGAGGGGAGGATCTAGAAAGCCATTCTCGTGTGCCCACCCAAAAAACGAGTTTCCAAGAAAAAAAAAAAAAACGCTTTGTAAAAGGTGTTCCAAAATTCTTGAAGTTAAAGAAAAAAAAATGTTCTTGGCAGTTGTCTTAGATGCAGCATTCAGACAGGCATTTTGAGGAGAGCACACTCTGTCAGCAGCATCAGGGTGGTGATCATGTATTTGCTGTTGGAAATCTGGAGGAAAAAAAAAACAGGTAAAACAGTAGTCAGCTTGTTGAAAATAAACTGCAATAATCATTTTCAATGACATTATTAGAAATAATGCAAGTATTTTCTAATGACAGTTCAATTCTGGTAACTGAGCAGGCTTTGTTCTGTTCAAACTATGCACTTTTGCCTGGCCGTACCTTAATCCTGCCGTTAAATTTGGCTGATCCCAGCGCTGTGGAGACCTGGTTCAGACTTCCTGCTGATAGATCCACTCTGAAGTGTCTGTAGAAGTGGCTTTTCAACTCCTGGACGAACATCATCACTTCCTCTATATCAATGTTATCCTCCTGCAGCTCCTCTAATGCATCCTTCGAATGCCTCTGAGAATTCCTCAAGCTGTCCCACAGTAGCCAGGCATCCTGGGGATCCACCATGTAGGTGACCTGCAGCGGTGGCACTACCGGGACAGTCCAGATCATTTTAAGGTGCTGGATCCCCGACTCGGCGTGGCAATTAGTCCATAACGCCATCAACCACTGTAGGCTCATGTGGCTAATTTCCAGGTGGCCGAAACAGCAGTCGAAGTTCTGCTGGAACCAAGATTTGATAATTGAAGTGAGACCGTCTGGTCCATGGCTGCAGAAAAGGGGCAGGCAGGTGAAGTCCTCAGGAAGAGAGCGCAGGTATTCAGCATTGCCGCTGATGCAGGTCAGCCAGCCGCTCCATACCAGCTTCTGAGGCTCGTCCTGCTGGGCAAAAGCCGGCTTTGACTGAATCTGTGGTGGGAGACAACACACAAAACATGGGGACAGACGTGAACAAATACAGAGACCATCTATTCTCTCCTCTCTAAGTGGCACTACAACAAAGCACTTGTGCACGGTTGTTCGCAAAATCTTGCAGCAAAAGTTTGACAAAAGTGATAGAGTAGGTAAACAGGTATACAACACAGCTGAACATAATAATTAGGTCCATATTTTGCTACTTTTAACTTCTCATATTTCAAGATTTGTTTTTTTTTTTCTTCATTTATTATAACTGAAATCGGATACTTTACAGATTTATAACATATTGAGTATATTAAGTGAAAACGGTAAACATCGACCACAATGCAAGTCATGATGGCTCTACGCACAAGTCAGAGTGGGAAGCCTTCATCTGGCACTGAGGAATAGCAATTACCTGTATAAGGACGGTTTCAGCGTCATGATCTGTCACGACCATCCCCTGCAGCACAGAGAAACAGACCTTGAAACTGCTGTGCGGTCCCTCCACCTCTACTGCCAAGCCCTGCTGCCTCTCTGCAGCAATAAATGCCGCGAGCTGCCTGCAGTAGTTCTTCAGCTGAGTGTGTCGGAACTGATAAAGGGGAGTCACGTAAGACAGCTGCCACTCTGTTTTCATCAGCAACGCCAGATGCTCCGGGCTCACGTTCTCCTTTGACAACGAAAAGCTAGAGTTAAAAATCTTGCCTTCATATATTGACATTGTGCGAAAAATGATGCTCATTTTGACTCACAGAGATGTTGTGTGACTTTGGAGCCTTTCTGCTGGTGTTGAGCCGCCGAGCTGTCAGTGCTGCTGATGGGCAGAGTCTTGAAACAGCTCCTAAGGAGCTTCGGTACGAAAGCCGGTAACTCTTTCTGTTGCTTCTCCGCTTAGCTCCAACACTGTCAGCAGGAGTTGCGATGACACTGTAAATAATATGCATATCATCATGTCATTGTTATACTCCCCAGATATGCAGGTATACAGCATTCGTTGTAGGATTATACTATGGTACAAACACAATGGTATGGTATAGTGCGGAAAAAATTAATGTCCTTGTAAACGTTACATTGACCAGTGAAAGAATGTATTTCTATACATTAATTTATGTCATGTCTAAAATTCTGCTTTACAGGTTTGTCTATAACCGGGAAGTGATCTGAAGACTGTGTGCATGGTTTCTCCCCTGCACAGTTCAGAGGACTCTTCACTGCATACATGACATTGTTCTTGTTTATTTATTTTGTTCTTGGGATGAAGCAGTATTTGTGTTAACCTGTGACTGTATCTAAAGTGCACAGGAATATGTTTGCAGAAGATTCCGAGTTACTCCAACCTCAATGAATTAAAAAAAAAAAAAAAAAAAAAAAAAAAAGTTATTATTTTTTTTAAACAGCGATTCCTTTCTGGCTTTCTTTGCCAACTTGTCACAATAATCCAATGATGGAGAAAGCACAATATCTGTTTCGTCATATTTTAAGTTAAAACGATGGAATTAAGATGACTAAGAAATGAAAAAGGTTAGAGTTGATAGTGCAGACTTCTCTAGGTTATATAATATTATAGTATTTGCAGAATTGAAATTTTGATTTCATTGATTTCTATACTGTGTGCCATATCGTTGCGACAAGCCGGTGCTAATCATTAGAAACTAGACAATATCAAAGCTATTCAAAACTCAAACGCTCAATTCTATTGAAAAACCATTTTACGTAACACTAGCTTGACGATAACAAGAACGGTACGGGAAAAGGAGTCAAAACAAAACATTAAAATAAATTGGGTGCCTATGTTGTTTTATAAAAGAATGTTTATATTTGTACCTGCTTTGTTTTCGTTCCATGTTTGACTCTCCGACACGAAGCAGGAAAATCAACGGTAACCAGGTTTGAACATCGCGCTTTCCCAGGGTTCTGCGCGGCAATAAGCAGCCAATCACATCGATCCTAACCGGAAGTGTAGTGTGGCAGTACCCGTTCTTTGAGTGACAAATCAATAAAATCGTTCCGGCTTCATTAGGAATAATGAGTTTAATTCGATTAAAAAAATCCAAAATGGTAAAATAGGTCAAATAAAATGAATAAATATTTATTATGTGCATTGTATTATGGAGGTAAATGTAAATGTTCTGTCTGCAATTTCCCCATTGCGGGATAATAAAACAAACTACACAATTCCACAGAAATTGTGACTGTGTGCCTCCACTCTGGCCCGTCCCTGCCATTCATAACCCCCCCATATATAGACACAGACACACCTACACAGAACACGACATGAGCTGAGCAGACCTGTTTTTCCGATCTTATTGTGGGTGGGTTCATTGGAACCGCAACATTTTAAAATATATGTGTGTGAAATTTCATAACACTACCTTAATCAACGAATGAGAAACGACGAGTTAAAAACGCCATACATGACCCCATCTACATTGAGAGCGGCGCCTCACCTCTCCTCTCACACGCGCAGCCCCCAGTGACGTCATGCAGCAGCTGTCAGTGTGTGTAGAGTTTTTCTAGAATTTTTCGGACACCGTAATAGTTATTAGGCTGAGGCCACACGTCCTCGTACGGTTAACTGAGCCGCACGTTTTGATGTATGTTTTGTTAATATGCGACCTAGGGGGCCCCAGTTTTAGTGGTTTTGTGTTTTCTTAGACTTGTGGGGACATTTTTCAGTTTTTTTGGGGATTTCTCAAGGCCCGTTTGACTGAGGGCCTCCAAATTTCACACACACACACGACCCACTCACCGGGATGCACATTTTGATGTATGACTCGTCTGTGTGTGCTGGGGGCCGAAAACCCTCCCATAGGCTAAAATGGGGAATTTTGGGACGCTTTTACCCCGATATTTTGGAAGCCATCGCTCCTTTGAGATAGAAAAGTCATAGCACACCATTCCTGAATTTTCTGCACGTTTTGATGTATGGCACATGTTGATGCGACAAACGGTGTAGGAGGAGATACGCGATTATCTAAGATTATTTATTTAAAAAAAGCCGCCTTCTTGAGAGTTTTTTGGGGGATTTTTCAGGGCCAGGGCCTTCGTCGGAGGACCTTGAAAGTGCACATACCCGACCGC
Organism: Pao palembangensis; assembly: GCA_015343265.1. Taxonomy (NCBI): domain Eukaryota; kingdom Metazoa; phylum Chordata; class Actinopteri; order Tetraodontiformes; family Tetraodontidae; genus Pao; species Pao palembangensis. The sequence goes on along the minus strand of CM027085.1, from coordinate 6,346,337 downwards.
CTCATCGGAACGCATGTTTTGATATGCGGGTCGGGCGTGATTTTTGTGATTTTGAGAAGTGTGAGAACGGGAGCTTTTTCAGTTTTGGGGGGATTTCTCAGGGTCCGTTGGTCCGAGGGCCGTGAAACTTCACACACACGACCGACTCGTCGGGATGCACGTTTCGGTGCACGGGGCGGGCGTGAGCGTTTAACATGTTGGTACAGAGCGTGGGTCATGAATAAGGAGGGCGCGTGCTTGGAATCAGATGCTAAGTGACAAAAGAAAGTGTGTGCATTTGTAGCAGTGTGTTCACTCCCTGCCAGTGCCAGAGCACCCCTCCTTGTTACCATGGAAACTGTGATTTCCACCCCCCCAACCCCTACCTGTGCATTCCTATATTTCCCCATCCATGCTTATTCATTTTTTTAAGGCAAACAACTTAATCCTTCTCAGATCTTGTTGTGAGACCTTTGTGTGTGTATGTGTGCGTCTGTGTCTGTGTGCACAGTGCAGCATTTGTGTGAAGAATTGAATATTCCATAACACATGCTGCAATCCACACGTTATGATGACCACATCGACAGCCAATCGTCTTATTAGTAGCTGCTGGTGGGGTTCAACCAATAGGGGAATCTTATACATGATGTCTGAGCAGAAGGGATGCAGCGCCATGGAAACTGCAGATGGTGTCATGCAATAATGACGCCCTCTAGTGGCTTCGATTCATTTGTTTATCCTGATTGCAAATGAGTTCATCTTTCTTCTCAAAGATCCTCTGCATCTTGAATTGGACTTGTGTCTACAAGTGTCAGCATGTCTATTTTTTTTTTTAAAGGTGTTGCTAATAGATCAGTGTTTAATATGATTTTATTGCCACTTCGATAAACTGTCATCTTTCGTCATTTTCGCTGCAAGACATGGCGATATATTTACACTATATTGCCAAAAGTATTCGCTCATCTGCCTTGACTCACATATGAACTTAAGTGACATCCCACTCCTAATCCATAGGGTTCAATATGACATTGGTCCACCTTTTGCAGCTTTAACAGCTTCAACTCTTCTGGGAAGGCTGTCCACAAGGTTTAGGAGTGTGTTTATGGGAATTTTTGACCATTCTTCCAGAAGCGCATTTGTGAGGTCACACACTGACGTTGGGCGAGAAGGCCTGGCTCTCAGTCTAATTCATCCCAAAGGTGTTCTATCAGGTTGAGGTCAGGACTCTGTGCAGGCCAGTCAAGTTCATCCAGACTCTGTAATCCACGTCTTTATGGACCTTGCTTTAAGAGGAAGGGGCCAGCTCCAAACTGTTCCCACAAAGTTGGGAGCATGGAATTGTCCAAAATATCTTGGCATGCTGAAGCATTCAGAGTTCCTTTCACTGGAACTACAGGACCAAGCCCAGCTCCTGAAAAACACCATAATCCCCCCTCCACCAAACTTTACACTTGGCACAATGCAGTCTGACAAGTATCATTCTCCTGGCAACCGCCAAACCCAGACTCGTCCATTAGATTGCCAGATGGAGAAGCGCGATTCGTCACTCCAGAGAACGCATCTCCACTGCTCTAGAATCCAGTGGTGGCGTGCTTTAGACCATTTGATGCTTTGCATTGCACTTGGTGATGTATAACATGGATGCAGCTGCTCTGCTATGGAAACCCATTCCATGAAGCTCTCTGCGCACTGTTTTTGAGCTAATCTAAAAGCCACATGAAGTTAGGAGGTCTGTTGCGATTGACTCTGCAGAAAGTTGGCGAACTCTTTGCACTCTGCTCCTCAGCATCCGCTGACCCCGCTCCATCAGTTTTCGTGGCCTACCACTTTGTGGCAGAGTTGCTGTCGTTCCCAAACACTTTCACGTTCTTATAATACAGCTGACAGCTGAGTGTGAAATATTTAGGAGCGAGGAAATTTCACAACTGGATTTGTTGCACAGGGGGCATCCTATCATAGTTTCACACTGGAATTCACTGAGCTCCTGAGAGCGACCCATTCTTTCACAAATGTTTGTAAATACAGTCTGCATGCCTAGGTGCTTGATTTTATACACCTGTGGCCATGGAAGTGATTGGAACATCTGATTCTCATTATTTGGATGGGTGAGTGAATACTTTTGGCAATATAGTGTACCTCAAAGTTGGGACTAAAGCACAAAATCTCATCTTTAATTTAAGACATTAAACGCCACACTGGCTGACATGGAGTTAGTTGGTGCGATCTGTTCCCTCATTATTTCAAGGCAAATGAAATGTGAAGCTGTTAAATGTGACCGTTTGAGTACAACTCAGCAGAATGGAATTATCAGTGCAGGCACACGGTGGGTGTCATTTGAAAAAAACAAAAACAAAAAAACCCCAAAAAAACCAAAACAGCATATATATACTGTACATACTGTATACATATATATATAAATAGGGGAAGGCTCGGAGGAGGTCGGATTAGACTCAGATATTTAAAAAAATTCTTCAAATTCTGAAATCATATTATTTTTAAACAGTGTTGCGGTTTTGTGTATCTTTCCCAAATTTTGCCATGATGTGCTGAAACGTAGTCAAAATGGAGCAGCGGGTTGGACACGATTCTTATTATGGCCTTTAGGGGGCATCAGAAACACACTTTACGGATCGTCAGTTTTTTCACACCTGAGTAAATTCCACCTGCGGCCCAGCGTTTGCCAATTGACACACCTGCAAAAAGATTACTATCATTGGATCGTTTACTAATCACCTTTGGCGCTGATCAAAAATTTGACACATCTGCCAGTGGATAAAGCTTATGATATAATCAAGGAAATCCCAATGTGCAGATGATTACACCACAACGCCTTTTCTGTGTAGCACAAAATATCATTCGTACTGCTGCGGAACCTCCCTGAAGGCCCATGGGAATTTGGGAATGACTGGAATTCTCAGTCTCCCCCCTTTAGATAGCCTGTGTGTGGGGAAATACATCAGTTCAGCCATGACAGTCGAATATGAGTAAATTCGAAGCTACGGTCTCAGGAGACTGTTGACAGATGAATAACCTGTATGTTGAAAGGATGGAGATAAGAGGAAAAGCTGACGTAAGGTTATGAGGTGTCGGTGGTCGACGCTTGCGCGGGACAGACTGGATGCAAATCCGTTGGAGGAGATTAAGAAACTGCGCTCCAACAGGACGCCTGTGTTGGCCGCCATCTTGGCTCAGTGGGCTACATATGACAAACGCAGGCCTCGCTCATTCGGGTGCCATCTTGGCTCTTAATCGGGACGGTTTGCTGAACCATAGAGGGAGGAGTCTGGCATTTCTGGAAGTCGGAGGAGCAGCCAGTCAAAGCCAGCCAGCATCTAAGCCAGCGAAGAAACTGGAGCAACCGTAGAAGAAGGATTTTAACGCGGTGGAATACGACATAATTTCAATTTTCCGAAGCGTTGACGGTGTATGTAGCGAGGTAGTCGTCGAGATGACAGCGAATGTCTTTCCTCTGGGCTCGGGTAGTTGAAGCACATTGCAGCCTGGTCACATTACGTTTTCCGTGGGATAAGCCATCTGTGATACTGGGTGTGCGCGGCGCAATAACGGTGCGACCTAACCGGTTATTCCATCGACAACAATCTCAAATAAAACAGCCAGGTTAGCGAGTTATTCTCAGAGCACCATTAAATCGTGGCGCGGGGATATCTTTGGTTCGGGAAGAATCTGTGGATGCAGCGGAACTAAACTCTTGTATCTGCAATAAGATAAGATTCAGAACCCGAGGCATGTAAAGAGGGGTGCTTTTCTGCAAACGAGGAGCGAGGAAATCTCCACGCCCTGGGCTCGGGTTTGTGGTTACTGTTTAGCTAGCTTACTGGCTAGCCACCCTACCGGGAGCGGAGCTCAGGCGAAGGTGGGGCCGCGGGGAGTGACAGCCTTGGACGCCAGCTAATGTAGCTAGCCGGCTAGCTTGGTCTCGTAAGTGGCCGCTGGTTTCCTTGTTACAGACAATCGAAGCTTTGATCTACCAAAACTGGGCTTTCTTTAACCTTGGTAAATACATTGAGCGATAAAGGGACTTTTCAAATTGTATCACCAAACCCCGTGTGGGTGAGAAAACTCGAGGGGAGCATCCTCATTTTACCTGTATGACCATGGCGGACGACGACGTGCTGTTCGAGGATGTCTACGAGCTGTGCGAGGTGATTGGCAAGTAAGTATTAACCACGTCTGTTTTCATCTGTGGCCGTTTTGCAAGAGTTTTTCAAATTTGCCATGCTCCGTGCTAATGCTGCGTTTTAAAAGGGAAAGTTCACGGGAAGAGGTGAAGATATTTAAGAGCTTGCACTTAATCCTCTAATATCTGTCATGATGGATACCACACGGGGCTGTATTTGTGTTGCATTAAATGGGAATCTATTGTCAACACTGCCTGCATACAGAATGAACAGGACAGATCTGTATGAACCGAAAACCTCATGTGGTATCTGGTGAATTAAATCCAAGAGGACGTTCTGGGTTTGTAATTTAGGACGCGGGAGAATCATCTTGATGCACATGTAGGATATCTACAGACAGGATTTTCCTTTGCCTAATCCCCCAGTTTGACAGCTGACATTCTTGTATACACAGAAATAGGAGCCAAATTCACGAGCTGATTAAGCATTTAGGGAGGATGTCAGACGATAGCGTCTCTGGTGCATCAGTGCGTTCTTTGGTTACACCAGGAGAATGACTGAGAATTGCTTATATATCATGAAATCTGAAAATTATCTGCAAAATTGTTGTTTCTGTGTGGTTGGAGCTTTCTGGTGGATGTGAGCCTAACGGGCCTGTCTCAGGCCTTGCCTGCCAGACATCCCCTTCCCCCCTTTGGGAGCTACACTTACTCACTGGAGTTCTGAGAGTCCATTAAGTTTGTAGTACTGGAAATAGGAACACTCTGCAGACCCCCCAGGCCCGTTCCTTTATTCTAAGACTTCCTGTTGTCTCATTTTCTAATTGATTGTTGGTCCAGGATCACGTTGGAGGACAGTTAAATATTTTGGGGAGTCACTGGTGACTTTCTGTCTTCCTTTTGTGCAGAAACAAAGAAAACACAGAGGCAGAATAATTGAGTTGTTTCTGTAGGTTTGATTTTTGATGTTTTGTGTAATCCATTGTATATTATCAGAGTTACAAGATGTCCATGTGTGTTGAAATAAAAACCTTGATGTAGGAATTATTATTTTAAATATATATTCTGCAGTGGCCTAGCAGTCTATCCACGATGTATTCCCATCTCTCTCCAGGTGATTGCTTAGATTGGCTGTTGACAAAAATGATTGGTTGTCAGTATTTTCGTGATTAATCATTCAACCAGTCCTGTCTTCATGAGTTTCCCATCTCAGTAATTTTCAGTGTCAATCCATGAAGCTAAACAATGAAGAAATGCTCTTCTTTCTTGAAGACCTAAAGTGTAATTATTAATTATCTAAATAGTCATAAATAAGCAACAAAGTTTCATTTTGCCCTCATAATTGAATTATATACCGTATAAATTACATTCTATATAGTGTAATACTTATGACTTCTTTAACCCCCAACCCACATGGCAATATCTTTTTAGGTATTTTTAAAGGAGACTACATCCCCACGGTCACCCCGTCTGGAGCAGGACGATAGAAGAGTAATGCAAGAGTGAATAACATTCTAAAGCTCATCTGGAAAATCGGTACAGAAGTGAAATTCTACATTAATGTGACAGAAAAGACCAGAGAAATGATTGTGATCCTACTAAGCGCTGTGGTGAAACTACAGTTGATGGATCAAGTGTGTTGAGCCCTGGCGTCTTGGGACGTGTTGCAGGAAGAGGATAATTTTTCCTGAGACCTGAGGTGCGTGAGTTTGTGTGTGTGTGTGTGTGTGGGTGTGGGTGGGGGGGGGCAGATCAATGGAGACGAGTGGAGTTGAGAATGTGATGGCCTGAGGCTGAGGATATAAATAATGCCTGCAGACACTGACTGCAGCAGTGTGTGTTTTGTTTTTAACCTCATGTTATTACTATTAGTGGGGGGGTCGTGCTTGTATAGCATTTTTAGAGATTTGTGTTCCTAAAGTCAAAGATGAAAATGGCTTCAACATATCAGTTTGCACCACAAACTGTGGACAAGCCACTGTATAAAAATCGAGGCTTGGTTCCCCTGCCTGTGTTCTGATCATACAATCAACAATTAAAACAGCCGCAAAGTGGCGATAAAATAACCAGTGGTGGTACGCCACGATGCAATATGTGCAGGCTGCACAATGGTGATATTTAAAAACACAAAACACTTCTTGTAAAGCAGAATTTGCAGATTCCAAAGGAACCAAACAGGTTTTCCAACATCAAATTGGCAGACGGCCAATTGCGCCAATTGTGGGGGTTTGGGATGAACGTTAGTGGATGAACTTGTTACTGTCGAATTGTCAAGCGTGTCTTCCTGACCTTTGTGACCCAGGCTCCTTCCAAACTTTAACATAAGCCCTATTATCCAGTCCAGCCCCTGCTTCAGACTGCTATTGTTGTACTGGGAAGCCATCTATTATTGCCACAGATCAGCTTGTGTGGATGAATAGTAGCCCGGCTGGTGGGATTGAGAGCACCGAGAACTCATCACGTTGAGTAGAAATCTCCTGTCAAGTCAGAGTGGAAAGACTTCAATTTCATATGACTTTAAATTTAGATGCTTAACTGCTGAATGTTCCCTCCACTTTTTTTATCTTTAGAACGATATCTCCCTTCTAGTATTACATTCCGGCCATTCTGTCACAATATAACTTGGGTTTCCATTACTTTTTTTTTTTTTTTTTTTTGCACTGATGATAAATTACATTTTCACTGCTAATATCTTCTAGTTCACAAGTTTTCCTGCGTCTATCTCCTTGTCTCGTGATAGCCGTGCACATGGCCAGTGTAAATTTCCTTTCTTTCATCGTTTTTCCAGTTTGAGACCTATCCTCCTCCGACTTCTATCACAACGTACTTTGCTTATACAGCCATCCTCTGATGAAGCTGTTGCAGTCTTTTGACGTGATCCAAATTCTCACGTTTGTTTTATATTTTTTGCTCAGGTTGAAAGGATTTATTGGTGTAGTAGTACGTCAGCAAATGGGGCTGACCGCGTATGTAATCCCGCTCTAAAGAGACACGTGGGCAGTTTGATTTTACCGCACGCTTGTGTAAATGTTCACTCAATTCTCTTGTGGTTTTATGATCTGTCTTTCAATAAATGAAGCTCAGACAGGTCAGGTGTCGGTTTGACTTTAGTTTGACTACCTGAAGTGAAAGATAACACAGCGGGAACTGGCTGTTCCTCCCCTTTCTGCGTCTCTTATTACACGTTTCGATGTCTAAATCTACAATGATATTAAGCAAATACTAATTACACACCCTGTTTTCTGATTTCAGCTCAAGTTGAGGTGTCAACAAAGCAGTGAAACAGTTTAATTTCTGTGGGTAATGATTTCATGTTGTTGAGTAGCAATATTGGATTCACAGTGCCTCTTATTTCAGCCCTGGGGTCCTCATTACAGCCAAGAATTTTGATAAGAACTGCTCACCATAAAACCAATGAAGTGATCAGTCCTCTGGCTTATTCTGGTTTGGTAATTCAATCGTGGGGATGTGAGCACATCGCGGCATTAAACATGAAGTTTACATCGATTGTGATTTGTTCAAATGAAGATAGAAATTGTCTGAAGCATCCAGCTAAGTGCTTGGCTGCAGGAAGACCAGTCTCTTACTTCTGTTTCAAAGAAAGTGATTCATTTACTAAAATGGTTCAAAAGCAGCTGATTGTTGTAACAGCCCTAAGGCTGACTCTCCGCCGAGCTGCCTGTTAATGGCGTACACCTGTAAACGGTCTAGCTGTTTTAGCAGTGGCAGGCGTTACATTCTGCTTTTGTGAGCCAGCGTCTTCATTTACACAGGCCGGTTAATGCAGGGCCTCTGCTGAGCCTCACCATCTGTATAAACGTTTATAGAGGGGTCAAAGTATTCAACTTCTCAGGCTGCAGCGGGGGTGCTAACAGGGCTGCAGAGATGTCTGTAGATAGCAATTGAGCCAGCGAGCTAGAAGGATGAGACAGGGATTTAACTTTTATCTCTGAGATGTGAGGGCAACTAACACAGGAGTTTCTTTCTCTCTGAACAAAGCACAAGGTCAAGCTATACCGGTATTATTGCCATGTGTTGGTTTGTTGTGCATAACTAAGTGACATGCATATCAACACATTAGCACACTATTATAATGTTGTTTTAACTAAATAGTAGATAATGTGGTTATTGCTTAATGGATCTACACGTTTTCTCTCCTGATATCTCCGTAATTTCTGCTAGTTTTGATTACATGTGAAATAATTTCAGTATTCTGTTGCCTAATTTATGCAAATGAGATTGCAGAGTGTGGTGCAGCTGGAGAAACAAGGGTTCATTCCTCCAAACTGGCAAGGCTCCACTCAGCTCCAAAGTCCTGCAGCACTGAGCACTGAACACTGGACCCCTGCTGGGATCAACAAAGTCTGACATTAGTGAACGTGGCGTTCTCCCATCTGTTTTTCTACAGTTTTGTCTTTACCGTAAACAGTACGACAAGTTGTTTCCAGGCTGTCTTTGGCTTTAAGGCTGCTTTATTTGGTGGGATGCTATTTTAATGACCCTCAATTCCATGACTTATTCGATTTTTACCTCTCCATATAGTGAGCTGCCTGCTCACAGTAGATTACCGTCTGCGGATAGTATTTGCACATTTGAAACTTTCTTCCAGGTTCTCCTGGGTACTAAAACAAACTGGATTCTCTTCCGGAGGATTTTCTTCCCAACCTTCTGAAACTCCAGAGGGTGTCTCTGCTCTAAATATTGCAGCAGAATACATTCTCTGGCAGCCTCGATTCAAAAGGATCCTTTTTTTGATTTACAAAAGGAAGTTTTTCAATGCAGTGGTGATTGGATTTCACTCAGGATCCACAAGGCTTTTTTCAGGCACTGAAAAAAAAAACAAAAAAAACCAGGAAACGGTGTACTTCAACTAGGTTTCATAAAAGTAGATAAATAAATAATGATGTTAACTGGTTGAGGCCAAACCACACAAACATCCCCTTGAGTAATACCCCCTGAATGATGCTGCTTGTTTTTTTCCACATCTAAAAAGTGGGAAAAAAAACCACTCTTGATCTCTTGAAGAGGATCTACAGCTGCTGATGTGTCCCGTTCTGGTTCGGGGGAGTAAAAATTTAACTCGTCACAGATGTTTAAAAAAAAAAACAAAACAAAACAAAAAAGAACACAGTAAGGACCCATACAGTCTTTTGATTCCCATAGAAAGGGAGCTGAAAGGAGCCGAGGAGCAGCCTGCAAAAATTCCCACTTTAGGGCTAATGTTTGATGGCTGCCGCCGTCGGATGTGAGCCATGTGTGGGCGTTTTGCATGAGCCCACTCCACACAGCTGCAGTGATGTCAGCATCTCTACTTTATTTTGTTGTCTCTCTCCCTCCCCCTCGCTCCCACATACACACAAACGTGTCTATAATGGATACTATACACGGCTGAATGATTATGAATTTTTTTTTCCAGACTACTGAATGAAAGGATGAATTCTATTCTGATTTGATAAACGAAAACCAGCCCTTAAATTTACCGCACACATCTGTAGTGCAGCATCAGCCCAGCCTGGGAACTGATTCTCCGTCTCACTGATGTCCAAGATTACAGTGGGGTTGTTACAGTCAATGTGGCGGGTTTACCCAAACCTACCTAACTGCTTAACGAATTATATTGACAATTTGGATCGGTACTAAAAAAAGCTAATGAAATTATTATAGCTGCTGGCTTCCTCACGCCTTTAAGATGCACATATGTAGAAGTTTGAAAATTTTCTGCATCCAAAATGTAATCATAATAGAGAAGACAGCTGCTTGCAGCAGGACAGAGGTCAGGAGGGTTGTCAGATGATTTCCGGCAGTGCTGCAGACTGTGATTTGTTTTATGGTTCTTCAGGCCCAGTGTGCACCCAGGACGTCCACGTATTTTACTTCCATGGGTTAATCATTACAGCAGATGCCCGAGAGTCAAATGAGACAGTTGATCACAGGCAGGTCCCACACCTCACAGAGCTATCTCGCCTAGATAGAATTCGCTGTCCATATGACACCGAGGCTATCAAACAAGCTGCTGATTCAGTGAAACCCACAGCGATGAACGGTTCCAACTTTCAGCAGGTTGGCGCTGCATGTGACTCCGGGAGTGTTGCTTTTGCCTCTCAGAGTTGTAGAACAGAGAGATGTGAAGACAGCTATAACACAGCAGCCTTGTTTGTGCGTGCCTGTGTAATCCTCAGTGGGCCGAGGAGACAGTAAATGTGCAAATATCTCCGCTTTCAGCGTCTGCTCCCCTCGCTTTGTCACTGATTTAATCTCATTTGTTCCTTTTTACTGCTGCATAATAAACAAGTGGGGCTCTGTGCCATGTCACACATACACATTACGTAAGGATATAGGACAGTGGTTCTCCAGCTCATTCCGGGGTATGATCCCACAGCTTTTCTCTACCTTTTCTGCCTCACAGTGGATACCTTACTTAACAGAATAATGAATAAGTGTTGGAACTAACAGAGGACAAATGATGGCCGTTTTTACTTTTAACTGCAGGGTGTAGCGGGTTGGATTTTCTTAACCATCTTACTCGAGGATATGGCAGATTAGGGCTGAATGACGTGGCCTTAAAATGTCTACATTGATAACAATATTCCAGCTAGTCAAACTGCAAATAGTCCACTACATTTTTACACAGATATGACTAAGACTAGTCATATTTCCAAAAATCCTGACCCTCACATCAAGTTGGAAATTTCAAACATGCCCCACTGTATGGGCCACCCTTGTTCAGGTCTCTATAATAAAGCTTTTATTTTAGCTTTTACAGCTGTGCTGCACACCACAGCTCTATAATTGCCATTGGCACAAGCACACAGGCTATAATGTATTTTCTTAAAAATGGCTCTGAATCTGCACAAGGCTGTAGTGTGCGGTTTGAGACACGTGTTTCAGTACAGCTGAAGCCTGGGCTATTCTTGTTTTTGATGCTTCAGAATCTGCAACTAAGTCTGTGTGTGTGTGTGTGTGTGTTTCAGGGGTCCCTTTAGCGTGGTGAGGCGCTGCATCAACAGGGACACAGGCCAGCAGTTCGCCGTGAAGATCGTAGATGTGGCCAGTTTCACTTCGAGCCCCGGCCTGAGCACAGAAGGTGAGGTGGTGGAAGCAGACGTGAAACCTGCGTCTGCTGTGGTGGATGGTGATGGTGATGAGAACGGATAGTTGTCAAACACAGGCAATTACTCTTAAATAGACCTATTCACACACAAATAGTGTAATACCATTCATCCTGTGATGGATAAAGCAGATGTTTGGAACGAGCCGAAGATTAGGGCTGAAGCGATTGTTCGAATAATTTGATTACTAAGACGCTTTGATAAAAAATATTTGTCAAAGCTTCGTTTAAATTCGGTCCTCTATACTTCGCACTGTGTTTACACGGATCGTCATTTCTGTTGCGTGACGCTATCACTGTTTCGGCTGCTGATACGTCACTGAAGATCGAAGTGAGGCGCGGATTGCAAAGAATTTAACGCTAAAAAGAAAAGAGAACGTAATGCAATGTGTCTACTGTAAGATGGAGTTAGCATAGCATAGAAGCACAACACTGCTACGCAGCACCTCCAAAGGAAACATCCGCTCTATGCTAAAAGTCCGCAAATCGGACCGGAAACAGCGAGCTAAGGTTAACAATAATTAGCAGCAATTAATAGAAATCAGTGTGATCCACGATTGAAAGAAGTCTGGTAACTAACACACTTTGTTTAGAACTCCGTGTAAAGGCTGATTCCGAACTTTAATCAATGCGGCTGCTAATCTGCTAGCTATCATGTGCTTCCAACTCGGCTAAATTTTTGCTTAAGATATTATAATAATAATCCACGGAAAATAAAGTACTATAGTGAGTTTATTAAAGCCTGATCTTATTTTAAATGGTAAAAGTCAGTTTAATTAACGCCGTATCTAAGTCTGATATCATTTTGAGCATGTTCAACGGAAAAAGAACAGTATGGATGCTTTTTAATAAAGTTAGTGATGTAAAAATAAGAAAAGTTGCAGTGTGTGCGGTATATTTCTTATCCGATTAATCGATTAATCTCCAAAATAATCGATAGAATACTCGATTACTAAAATAATCAACTGCTGCAGCCCTACTGAAGATGTTTCAGATGTCACAGTGTAACTGCATCCCTGCACACGGACAAATGATGACGGATGCCACACATGCTGTTGTGCGTTTGTGTTTATTTCCCCCCGTGGCTCGTTTTAAAAACTACAAAGTGGTAATATCGCGCGGTCGTACGTGATTTCGTTTTCAGCGCCCTGTTGAAAATCGTTCTAAATATGGAACCTTTTTATTTTGTCAATTTCCCTGATGTTTTATTTTGTCCTCGCACCCGACTTACTGTCCGGCATGCGGCGGATTGTGCTAGATTGTTGCGGCGTTCTCCGTCTGTCGAGACGCATCCGGTAGAAACGGCCGGACGGCAGAAATCTGGACAGACAGACGGGGACGCACCACATCCAGTGGAAACCCGGGGTTAGACTCTGGTGGTATTTATGAGATTTTGGAATTTCTCATATGCTTTTGTGCTTGGTCATGATATTGATATTGAGTGAGTGTGTGATTTTGACTGAGTGCTTGCGGCTACATTGGTGCTAATTTTGGTGTTCACGAACGCCATCTGTGAGGCCCCAGTCTGAGATTAGCCTGGTAGCCAATAACAGCAAGATACAAAAATGGCCCTTGGTGGAAGAGAGCTAAAGAGTCTTGTTTCCCAAACCAAAATCAGTTTCCCACCGTATTTGTGATATTGGCATATTGTTATTGACTGGAGATATTAGTCACTTTTACAGAAATGTTGAAAGATCTGCTAGCGTGTAGTAGAGATGACACTGGTCAGAGAAATGTGTAATTTATAAAATTCAATTACATATAATTCATATTGCTTCGGTGACTTTGTTACTGTGGCAGTTTAAAAAAATCGGATTTACTTGGATATTTAAAATGAAAAATATAAATTTGAACACTGTTCTTTAGAGCAGGTACTTATTAAAATAGCAAAAGTAGAGCTTATCGAATTATCACTGACATGAACATAATGCAGGTTCAGTTCAAGGCTGGAAGTCAATTTTTAGTTATTGGATTGTTTCAACATAAACAGGGTGGAACAGCTAGCTAGAACTGCTGTGTAAACTAAATACATTGAATTATGTATGTGTCCAAGTCAAATATTAATGCTTTAATTATTAGTTTGTGTGTATTTAACATGGGAGAGGGAATTACTGTTTGTATTGATAAATTGTATTGATAATTTATTTATAATGAATATAGCATGAACACTGCAAATGTTAATGATTTATAAGCATTAAACTTCAGAGGGAAATATAGTTTAGTGTATTTTTAACACAACCAAAAAAAATCAGTATATAATGTTGCAAATGAAGAGATCTTCCTCCTTAAAAAAAAATATTTCCAAAGCAGTAAAAGGAATGCATGAATTCCTTTGCAATAGGAAGAATTCATTCCTTTAACTCAATTTTCCTCTGGTTCTTCTGGACACTGTCAACACTGGGCAGCATTGTTGGAGGATAGATGGTGGTGGAGATGAGATGAGCTCTAGTGGAAGAGAAAGGGAGACAGTGAAAGCAGAAAGGGGGCTTTCTGGTGGAGACACAGCATCATTTCTCTCTGTTGCATAATTGTGCTGGTCTGTCACGACACAACAAAACATACATGCTCGTATAAAGATCAGTAGACTTGTAGAGGCGGAGCGGAGTGTGTAAATGAGGTTTTTATGGCGTGAGGAGTAGAACAACGGCACATGTGTATCAGCCTTCCTCAGCAGGCAGCGGCCGTGTCTTATCGCTCATCCCACCAGTTGTTGGCTATTCTCTTCAGTACTACCTTTAGACTGAGAATGCCCACTCCACTTCATAGGGTTTTCCCTATCGCCACTGACTTCCAGAAATATTGTCTGAATTGGTAAAAAGTCAACATGTAATTCCCATTTGCAGCAGACTGCTAGACATAGTGGAACTAAATGTGGGCTGATGGGGATGAGCAGAGGCCAGATGTTAATTTAACAGTCCAGTTACTGTTGCATTCATTATGTGAAAGGGCTGTTCTTCCTGATCATCAGTGTGTCGACAGGAAGCGCTTTATGACGCCCTCTGGTGTCAACATGAGGTATAACGGAAGCTCTTTGGTGCACCTTGGACTCTTACATTCTTTATTATGTGTGCGTCTCTGGGTGGGAAGATCACACAAAGACATCTGCTTGCCAGCACTAATATTTAATAGCACATACTTTTCAAAAAAGGAATTGTTTCAAACTGCATTTATTTTATGCCGTAAATGATGTAAGAGTTGGTCATATTGAAATGTGATGCCTCACGATCAGCGGTAATAATATTGGAATAATATTGGAATACTTTCCCCTTCTAGACCTGAAGCGGGAGGCCAGTATCTGTCACATGCTCAAGCACCCCCACATTGTGGAGCTGCTGGAGACATACAGCTCTGATGGAATGCTCTACATGGTCTTTGAATTGTAAGTTTTTTTTTCTCACATCATAACACCAGATGTGGCCCCCCCCCCCTTTTTTTTTTCCAGAATTAGATTTTCTAACCTCTTTCAAAGAAGAAACTACACACATCCTGTGGCAATGAAGCTGAAAGAAGCCTCACAATTGCAAAACAGCTAATGTGCAAATGTAAAACTAGAAAGCAGATGGCTGCTGCAATAAAAGTTGACACTTTTTAGGTAATATTACCAGCCCCTTCACTTCTCTTCCTTGTTGAGGCTGCACAAGTATTTATAACAGACTGCGAAATCAAAATCACAGAATTTGGACTTGCTATTTTGCAAAGAACTGATTGATTAATCAGTTGGCAAAATAGATGTCGATTGATTTTGATCAGTTAGTTTAATGTTATTCCCTCACTTTTAAATAATGAGATTGACATTTTTTTAACATTTCAAGTACATCTTAAATCCATTGTAAAGGTAAAACTATATCATTTACTGATGATACTGTAGCATTATTTATGTTGGTAGCAGCAGGAAATAAAAACTGATCCATATGGGTGGACACCTTTTCTCTGAAGTCTGTCCTCTCTTTCTGTTGTCTCGTGTTAGTATGGACGGGGCAGATCTGTGTTTTGAAATAGTGAAGCGAGCTGATGCTGGGTTTGTGTACAGCGAGGCTGTAGCCAGGTAGGACACAGACACACACACACACACACACACACACACACACACACACACACACACACACACACACACACACACACACACACTCTCTCTGGGAAATGTGGGTACATTTAATCCAAAATGAACAACAGCTTGCGGCTGTAATAACTGTTCTCCTTATTTGTGCAGTCACTACATGAGGCAGATTTTGGAGGCGCTCCGATATTGTCACGACAACAATGTGATTCATCGCGATGTAAAGGTAAGCCCTGTCACGCATTCAACCACTGAAACTTCTGAAGTCGGCACGGTTGGTGATGCAAGTGCTTTTTACTGCAAACCTCAGCTCTGCAAAGACATCTGCATTGCCTGCTTGATGATAAAGGTCACAGGCGTTGCTATTGGTGACAGGCGTTGCTATTGGTGACATGCATGCAGCACTACATGCGCTGCTTTCTATAGTCACACTATTTTCACCCTTGGCACTTGAAGCCCTTCTATTTTTGCCAACCAGTGTGTCACGCTTGCCAGCCCCCACTTTAAGAGTTCTTATAGTCAGATTAATGTCAACCATTGATTCCAAGAGGATTAGCCATCTAACAGAGGCGACAAACACCAACAGACCAGATGGAGCAGATCTGAACCAAGCTGCTGGTCCATACACAAGCGTTTGACAACAGTCCCCCAAAGGGATCAACTCAGCTTTGTTTCCAGTGTTAAATGAAGAGCTAGCTGTGTGTGTGTGTGTGTGTGTGTGTGTGTGTGTGTGTGTGTGTGTGTGTGTGTGTGTGTGTGTGTGTGTGTGTGTGTGTGTGTGTGTGTGTTAGTGGGTCACACATCACAGAGAACTGTAGTGACACAGTAAAACTGATGTTTGTTTTGACTGTTGGAATGATGCAGTTAGACTGCTTGGAGTCAGTGGAGTTCACAGATCATAGATTTAAGTTTCAAATATTGCCAATATGAACATTTATTACTTTTTTTTTTTTAAATTCAGGTCAACAGAAATTTTTTTGTAAAAGCTGCAGACACCACAATCACTAAAGCAAAGCAGGGGTGGGTAATTATTTTGCCCGAAGGGCCACATTGGGTTTTAGATCTTGATGAACGAGCCAGCCAGGTGGTGCGGGAAACTAACCCCCCCCCCATGAGGATCGGGGGTTGACTAAATATTGTGCTTGATGGACTATTGACTGAGAAAACATTTTGAAGAGCCTGTAAACTGCTCCAACTAGAGATGGATGATGAAGCTCCAAATGATGTTTGGCTCCACCTTCTTGAGAGGACATGTTAGCATGCTAGGTGAAGGCGGGGAGCGGTCCTGAACCTTTTTCTAACCAATCAAGCTGACAAGAAAATATTGTGAAGGCTCTGCGGGCCGGATTAAATAGTTTATTGGACCACATGTGGCCCCTGAGCCTTAGTTTGCCTCCCCCTCTGGACTAAAGGGTACTTCCTCAGATATTACTGTCAGGCTCACGTCAGCATTAATCGTGAAACAGCACACACACAGCAGCTAAAGACATTTATTTCAGCATAACAGTATATTTGGTTTACAGAAACCTGTACAGTAGAAATGCAACATATATTTATTTAATCACTTGTGGCTGGTGGAGGCATTTTCAAGCTTGTACGATGAAGGGTGGAGTTGATGAAGAAGATGCTTTTTCTGTGGGCGACAGAGGGGGTGCTGGGTAGAACGGTGGGCATAGACGATCTTCTGAACTCTGTTGTTGAACTGTTAGATGTGCCTTCCTGCAGGAAGAGCAGGCGGGTGCCGAGTCGGTGTCCAAGCCTTTGGAGGGTTGCCTTGCGCACTGAGCCAGACAACAGGAAGTACATGACGGGATCCAAACAACTGTTAAAGGCCGACAGTAGGAGCACCACCTCGTTGGTTCGGTCCACCATTTGCAGGATCTTACAATGTTCGGTGTCATTGATCTGGTAGAATATGTAGAGGGGGCGGAAGGTGTGGTAGGGCCCGAAGCAGACGATGAACAAAAAGAGGACAAAGAAAGACTTCTTGGCACTTCGTTGGTATCTGTGTGCGTTGGGAAGGTCTGGCCGTTCCCGTGAAACTCTGAGCAGCTGTGATGCAATTTTTATATAGCAGAACACCATCACGGTGAAGACGAGCCAGAAGAAGACCACCATCAAAGCGTTGAAGACTGCTTTGCCTTTAGCATTGCTGTTGCGCCTTTTGAACTGAAAGCACTTGCTGCTGTCTTCTACATCCTCTGCCGTGACAATCATGGGCACCAGCGCTATTAGGGACAGACTCCATAAGGTGCCACAGGCCACCCAACTGAAAGGACATCTGTGTCCCCACAGCATCACCGTCATGTCTTGTCGGGCTCTGCCCTTCCCCCTCAGCTTCAGGTACCGGTGTAAACTGATTAAGGCCAGCAGCATGATGCTGATGTACATGTTCATGTAAAACAGGTTCCCCACCACCTTACAGGCAAGAGATCCCAACGGCCACTGGTTTCCGTTCAGATGATACAAAATCCTGAAGGGCAGACATGCCAGGAGAACCAGATCAGCCACAGCACAGTTGATGAGGAAGACGCGCACGGAATTATGGCTCGAACGCAGGCAGAGAAATACCCACAGGGCAGCAATGTTACCCACAAGTCCAAAGATGAAGAACAGAGAATACACTATTGCCAGAGGCAGGCGGAGGTTTAGGTCGTCCATCGTGCACGAAGGGGTTTGATTGGTGTGGGAAGGAGTAGAGGGAGGGGGGATACTGGTGGCAGAGAAGAAGGACGACATCAAGATCGAGTCAGAAGTTAGATGATGCAGAGCGTGGCGGGCCGTCGGACGCAGATGCTGCAGCGAAGAATGTCAGTGGCAGTCTGAGGAAACCAAGAAAGCGCGATTTGTTTTTGACTAAAAAGATGCAAAAATTAGCAGCCAGTAGCGAAATGCAACAGTACATCCAACCGTTGTACCACAGTAATGTGTCCAGATATTATATTTCTGGTTTGCTTATTTGATTGCATGAATTTACCAGAGCATCTGTTTAAAAAAAAAAAAGAAAAAAAATTCACTTTTCTCGAGAATCCACACTTTACTGTCAATCTTTTAAAGTTTAAAAGAAATGTTTTAACAAGTTCTTAAAATGTACATTTTCTCTTGTATGCTGAGAGTGTTAACGCAGTACTAGTATATATTTCCTTTAAAAACCAGACTGAAATTATTAATTGAAGTGAGATAAAATGTTGACTATTGAACATGCTTGGCCAGCATTCAGTCTATATTTCACAATATTCACAGTTCAAACATGTAATGTACGAGAAAGATATTTGACCAAGGCTGTAATTTAATACAGAACTGCATTTATTGCCTTGAGAAAAAAAAAAACTTTATTCGGTTTAAATGTTACAACTAAAATGCTATTTTGGTTGCAAACCTCTGAACAAGTCTGTTTTTCCAAAGTCCTGAGTAATTAAACACACTGTTGAAAAGGTTTAATGCATGAATCTCAAGTGATACTGTTTAAACCTGCTGTGGCCACACACGTACGATCACTCTGGTCTGCACTGATGTGGGATTCACTCACCATCAAACACGGTTCCATACCAAGATCTCAGGCTGTTTTATCACCCATCCAAATGAAGCGCAGTTAGAAACGTCCAGTTTGGTTTCAAACAGCAAGCCCTTTCTCTTGTGCTGTCTTTACCTTTCCCTTTGCTCCCTGAATGAGTCAAATATTCTACTGACTACCCATCTTTTCACATCCTCTTCAAAGAATCTCCTCCTCCTCCTCACAGCTCTGATGACTTTAAATCTTTTTGTCTGTATCAGTTCTTGTTTTCAGTTTTATATTTCTACCCTGTTTACTCTTTCCTTGACCTTGTGTTTTCCCTCACTTTTCAAACTGTTTTATCTCACCTTTTCAGCAGCTTTCATGCTTTTGAAGTTCCCCTTTTGTGAGAAGTAGATGCAGGAAGTGGTTTGGCAGCTCACACATTATTTTGGAGTTTTAGCTGTCCATCGCTAAATCATTGTTGCATTTCACATATATTTGCAACATCGCATGCAATTAATGCATGCATGCCATGCTAGATATTATAAAAATAATCAAAGAAATGCAGTACTGATAAATCTTAAAGATTTATCAGTACTCTCATCCTGTTGATAATTCTGTATCAGACCCTTAATGGAGGGAAAGGAAATGGGCCCTGCATACATTTTCATCCTGTAACTGTTTGCTTGCCGACATTAAAACAGTTGTGGTGTTTTGCACTATTATTCAGGGGAGCTCACCATTTGAATATTCTAATATTGACAGGCATCATTACTGGACTTTAGATTCTGACCATCTCATTTGTTGTCCTCCTCTGCAGCCTCACTGCGTGCTCTTGGCCTCGAAGGAGAACTCTGCTCCAGTCAAGCTGGGAGGGTTCGGCGTGGCCATTCAGCTGGGAGAGTCTGGCTTAGTTGCTGGAGGTACAGCACTGAAGACACTCATGCATGTCATCTGACATTTAAAGCATTAACTAACAAGGCAGTTTCAGACATGGCAAGAAAGCACGGCTAAGCAGCCTGTGCTTAACCAAACACCGCCCCGAGTACATTTCAGTCTTTAGCTAATTGCTGTGTACTGTCCTCAGGTCGAGTCGGTACGCCTCACTTCATGGCCCCCGAGGTTGTGAAGAGGGAGCCGTACGGCAAACCAGTGGACGTGTGGGGATGTGGAGTCATCCTCTTCATCCTCCTTTCTGGCTGCCTTCCATTCTACGGCACCAAGGAGCGCTTGTTTGAGGCCATCATCAAGGGAAAATATAAGGTAATGGCTGGTTTCGTTCCAGAGCTGAGGGGTTTTATCTTTGGTGCCGTGATGTTCTGTGCAGTGATATAGAAGAAAACACCGAGCTACTTCCTGATAAGATCTAAAGCTATGTTTAAATACTGTGAAAGTTTGTTTGATGGGCCAGTTTTCAGTTTGCATAGAAAAACTGAATTTGTTCACGTTAAGATTAGACTAATAATTTATTTTTTTGTAGTACAAGTCTGCAACATAATAAAATATGAAAAAAAAATTAAAAGTTCTAAAAACTGCACTGTATTTCAATAAGTTTTTAGTTTGTACTATCTTAGGTGTTTTCCCCAATACCACATCTGGAAAAAAAAATATTTTTGCTTATCTCGATGCTTTCTCTGAAGTTTTAATTGAGGAAAGTAATATATACATATTTGATTTGGTTGTTTACTCAGTCCATATCAAATGCTTTTCTGTTTACAAAATGAAATCCTGTCACTGCGTTTGAAATCAAGGTTTAATCAGTGTAACGATGATTAAAATATAAACATCTTCAGTAATGACATTTTGTAGTTCAGTATATCATTGTTGAAAGTGCTAGGCTTTTCATTTTATGTATAATGTGCGTAAATGGAATTAAAATTCAACACCACGTTCCTAAAATTGAGTATGTGGCTGTACAGCAGTGTAATGGGTGATGAAACTGTAAACCATGTTTAGATGAACCCACGCCAATGGGCCCACATCTCAGAGAGTGCCAAGGACCTGGTGAGACGCATGCTGATGCTGGACCCTGCTGAGAGGATCACAGTCTACGAGGCCCTCAACCACCCCTGGCTGAAGGTGCGCACGGCCGGAGTTGGCTCCATCAAGCAGTACCCTTTGGTTCAGTGCAAACATTTATACATTTTTACATTTCTATTTGAAAGATTTTGTACTGAACTGTACTGCTAACTTGAAATGCAGCTTCACACACAAACATAATAAAAACCACTGCTAATAGAGAAATCACCTCAAATCTGACCATGATCTTTGTGCTAATGTGACTTATTTTAAAAAAACAAACATCTGAAAGTGACCTTTTTCTGACCGACCTGCTGCAGCTTTATCTACGCTCTCGTTTACTTGGTTCCACAGCTCTGCTTTTCTCTGCGCCAAATATGTGTGCTCAGGTTCTCCATCTTTTGTGTGTGTGTGTGTGTGTGTGTGTGTGTGTGTGTGTGCAGGAAAGGGACAGGTACGCGTACAAGATCCACCTGCCTGAAACGGTGGAACAGCTGAGGAAGTTCAATGCAAGGAGGAAGCTGAAGGTCAGCATTTTGTCATTGCGCGACTGAAACTGCAGAGTTTCGGTGGTTGATTTTGAAAGCAGAGGAAATGGCATGTCTCACAGGGTGCAGTTGCGCAAGGCTGACTCAAATTATCACTGTTCAGAAGTTTTTCTGTCACGTACCACCTCATTTACTGGTAATGACCTGTTATTCCTGATTTGTCCTCCAGGGGGCAGTACTGGCTGCTGTCTCTAGCCACAAGTTTAATTCTTATTATGGTGACCCCCCAGAGGAGCTACATGACTTCTCAGATGACCCCACCTCCTCAGGTAATTTATGCAACAAAACTCTTTAGCGAAAAAAAAAGCGCATCATTATTTTTATGTAAATATATATTTACATAAATTTGTATTGTCAGAATATTTTGTACTTTTGAATCGATTTTGTTTCCCTGTCCATCTTGAAAGTTAAGCTGGCCTAGCCTCGCAAAGTTTTTCTCCTAAGTCTTGTTCCAAGAAGGATTATTTGTGTTCTTTAGTAGATATGATGAAGGTATAGACTTAAATATTTGCTGTCTCTAAATGTGTTGCTTCCAGACGTAGATGCAATTCTGCTTTGTTGACGTGCTCTCCAGCTGACTGAGTAGCCTTTCCTCTGTAGCATAAAAACAGATGTTTCCCAACTTCCTCATCTCAGCCCTGCAATTTCACTTCCTTTTGCTAAAAATGTCTGCAGGCTGCATCTCAGCCCGCTGGCACCAATTATTTTGCTGTCATAAACGGTATAAATTCAGCAGTGTGTTACATAATCATGTGAGTAATGACTGAGTAACATGAGCGCAGCAGCTCACATATTTAAAGATTCAAATGAGCTGCTGCAGCCTGGTGTGCACATGCATGGTTGTGCTGAGGTTGGCAGTCTGCTGCAGTCACACTTCCTGGTGTCTGGAGTTCTCCAGTGGCAAAAATACACCCAGACACTTGTGCTCCACAGATGTTGGCAGCAAATTGGCTTCTCCTGCTTCTGCTGAATATGCTGTTCCTTTCTTTTCACTTCCTATTCCACACCTGCGCTCAGCTTCCCACTCTGCTTCAGCTCATTGCTTTCTGCTTTCTAACTATTTTTTTTTTTTAAACTGAAATATAAAAACTCTCCTCCTCTAATCTCAGCCTTTCTTCCTTTGGTTTTATTGTCGTTCTGCTGTGCTGTCCCTAGGACTGCTAGCTGCTGAAAGTATGTATTCCCAGTAGAGCGTTCATGTGTGACACCATCATGACAGCTTCACGTGCATTTTTATTTCCCCCTGTGTGATAATGTGGCTCCTACTCCTCCCTGTGTCTTTCCTTTCAATTTCATTTTATAAGTAAATTCTTCTACCAGACCTGTACAAATTAGTTTACATGCATGTAAAGTCTGTAAAAATATGCAGCCCTAAAGCATTGGATGACACCAGAACTTTGCCATTTGTATAAAAATGAAAATCGCTAGATGTTTTTGTCGGATTGGTGAGATGCATGTAAACGGAGGTTTAACAGATTTGTTTTCCTGTATCTGTCGTCTGTAGAATCTCAAGGCACCTCATGATTTGCTGCAGAACAAGGGCCAAATTCTAAACTGAATGATAGCAAATCAGTTGAGTTCAGGCTCCCAGAGGTGTTAGGTGTCATTACGAACATTGCCTTTAATCAAACCTGCGTTTGAAAGTTGAATCCTGCCTGGTGCTTGTCTGAATTGTGGTTCAGTGCAGGTTTAATGAGTTTTAAAGACATGAGTCCGCAGTGTGTACTTTTAATATATTTGTCAAGTGATATGTTTGGACCTTGAGCTAATTTTGAGCTCTTTAAATTAAGTTATTTTTTTGGTACTCATCCATTATGTCAAAACATGTTTTAGGTCTAGAGTATTGGATTTCTTTCCTCCATATTTCTGCACAATTTCCCCATCTTCCTTGGCTGTTCAGCCTCGTAACATCATCCACACTGACGCTGTAAAATGATTTTTCTTCTGACACTGTATTGATACCATATACCGCTGTTTCTCTGGTTTTGCTGCATGTGTGGGCGATGCAGCAGGTACTTGGGGTTCAATAGTTTGTGTGTTTGTGTCTGTTTGAGTTGTTGGATTTAGTAGCGTCTGTCTCTGTTGGTGTGTGTCTTGTGCTTTTTTTCTTTTTTAATTTGTTGTTTTCCTTTGCCTGTTTGTGCTTGTGTAATGTTGTATTTGTGGTCTGTCATGTTTAATGTTTGCATCAAACATTTTCAGGAAGTGCTTGGTGTACTTTAAGTAGTTGAACTTGTGGTTCAGTGTGTGTGTGTGTATATTACTGTATAAATATATGCGTGTGTGTGTACAGGAGCAGTATCACAAGTTTTGGACAGTCTAGAGGAAATTCATGCGCTGACAGATTGCAGTGAAAAAGACATGGACTTCCTCCACAGCGTCTTCCAGGATCAGCACCTCCACACCCTGTTAGATGTGAGTAAACTACAGCAGCAAAAACGTTACATGTGTAATTCCTAAACTGTCCAATAGGCGGCGTAAAATCAATTTTATTTATTTTTTTAACTTGTCCAGTGTACACTGTTCAACAAATAAGGCTAAGATTTAAATCACACATCCCTGATCTCATCAACAAATTGAGTAAAAAATCTTTGATTGTTATTGAGTAATTTGTTGACGACAAATGAATGGGAAGCAGAAACGGCCATGTTGGAAGTTTTAGCTAACAGCAGAACATTCTTCACATCATGTCAAGTTGAGTTTGGACATAAACATGCATGAGCTGCTGGAGGTCACTCTGCAGGACTCCAGCACTGCTCCAACTTGCACAAAAGCTTCCACTAGTGTCGAGACCAGTAACCAAAAGTTAGTCAGGGTTCTACTAAATACTGTTTTGGCTCCTTTCTTCCGTTTGGATCGAGAAAAGAGATGCTCCAAAAGGACAACTGTCAAAAGTGCAGTTTATTCATCCAACAGAATAATACCTGACAGAACCTGTTTGCAACCTTTTCAATCAATGAGCTACAAATAAATTTTGACTGTCCTTTTTGTCAGCTTTATGACAAAATCAACACCAGGTCATCCCCTCAGATCAGGAATCCTCCGAGTGATGGAGTGCAGAGAGCCAAAGAGGTATGGGAGCAATTAATACTGAAGCAGGAAATCACTAGGACATTTTTTTTTTTTTTTTTAACATCAGCATTTCTTCACCAGGTACTGGAAACCATCGCTTGTTATCCAGAAAACATGGAGGCCAAGGAGCTCAGGAGGATCCTCACGCAGCCTCATTTCATGGTGCGACGATAAAGCATAAACACGGCACATGCTCACCCTTCAGTCAGGTCTATCGGGTCTGTGCTTTTGGTGTCGGTGCCACATAAATTAAGTCCCTGCAACACAAAGCTGCTTACCACCTGAGCTGAGCTTGGCGAGCCCTCAAACAGAGACGGGCACATGCCGCAGCAGCAATAGTGAGAAGAGAAAATGTGTCATGTTCTTCTGAGTTGATTTACTAGTTTTGCAATTATCAGTATGCGTGTTAAATAGATGTCTGTAACAGACTTTTGGAATGTATTGATGGATACTGAAAACGAAACCTGTCTGATGGATTTCTTGCAAAGCTATCAGATCATCTGATGGGTTTCGCTGACAACATGGCGCTTGTGTTGCACTGCTGTTTCCTGTTTTGGTGTTGGTCTGTGTTATCAGTTTTTAGAGCGTCACCACAGCTAAAGGTAGAACGTTGGTAGATGTTAGAATTGGAAGCAGAAGAGGCTGAGGTGTTTCTGCAGGCTAATTCAGGCTGTAACACTTTCTGGAGTTGTCATGCCTTAGGTTTGCTTCAATCCTATTAGCTCACACTGCTCTCTGACCTGACTTTAACGCCACACTGCTACAGAATGATTGTTAAAGCCTTTTAAAAAAAAAAAAAAAAACGCACGCTAATCCTTCCATGCTACACCTACCGGAGTTGGATATGGCTTTAATTTCAATTTTATTTAAAGTGCCAATTCATAATTCATTATAGTTGAGGTAAAGCTGAATGCACTTCCTGTTATTTAACTTTGGATGTGTTTGTTAATTTGCTGATTATCAAAAAGTATTAGTAGCTGCTTTGCATCTCCCAGACTGCAGTGCAGCATCAGTGGATCTGTTTTCACTACTGAGCAGATGTGATCCTTACGTGGTGTAGCAATTGTAAAAAAAACAAAAAAACTAGAAACTGTGCCACTAACACGATTAGTGTCCAAAGAGGATTAGAGTAAACAAGCACACTAACAGGGGAACTCTCAGTGCATAGATGCAAAGCTAGGCCATGTGTGCCTTTTCTTTCTGACACACTTGACTAATTTGGATTATCTTGATTCATTAATTATTCACACATCTGTGTCCATATTAGGACTTGAGGAAATTGTCCACACTGAAGCAGCCGTGACGGCGAATCTTCTTTCAACACCGTGCCTGTTTATTTCCAGGCTCTGCTCCAGACTCACGATGTGGTGGCTCACGAGGTCTACAGCGACGAGGCGCTGAGGGTGACTCCCCCGCCCACTTCACCTTACCTGAACGGAGACTCCCCAGACAGCACCAACGGAGACATGGACTTGGAAAACGTCACCAGGGTTCGCCTGGTCCAGTTTCAGAAGAACACCGATGAGCCCATGGTGAGTCGACCCCAGTTATGCTGGTTTTTAATTCCATTCAAATTAGCACAGACGTTCCTATATCAAGTTAAATATTATGTTTTGACTTTCTTTTTTTTTTTTTTTTTAAAAGGACTGAACTAATTTTTATCAGCATCTTTGTCCTCTGATCGTCTCTTCTAGGGCATCACTCTGAAAATGAATGACCTTAACCACTGCATCGTAGCCCGAATTATGCACGGTGGAATGATTCATCGACAAGGTGCACATGTGTATATATGCTTACAATTCAGATATTGTTCTTTTCTCTTTCAGTAAGCTAGCCTCTGTTAATTGAACGAACCTCACATTAACTGGCCTCAGCAGCTGAGGGCTTTATTGTAGCCTTAATTAAATCGTTATTTGTTGGCACCAGGAACTCTGCATGTAGGAGATGAGATCCGTGAGATCAATGGCATCAGTGTTGCCAATCAGACAGTAGAGCAGCTCCAAAAGATGCTGGTGAGTCAGAGGCTACTCAGACCGTCTGTGCAGCTTCAGCATTCATTTGAATGTTCACATTTGGTTTGTTCATCCGTAGTGCTGCCATTTATTTCTGACAATATAGATGAATAATTACTGTAATATTGTTAACTCACCCCGCCCCCACTCACAGAGGGAGATGAGAGGAAGCATCACTTTCAAGATTGTACCCAGTTACCGCTCCCAGTCCATGTCTTGTGAGGTAGGAAACTAAGCATACGATGATAAATGTTTGTGTACGTGAAAGTGCTCACTCCCCTTCCTTCTACAGAAAGAGTCACCAAATCTGTCCCGGCAGTCGCCAGCAAATGGTCATGCCAGCGTCACTAGCTCTATCCTGGTAAGTTAGTTGTCCTGCTGCTCACTGTTATTGGGGGAGAAGTCAAACTTTAAACCCCCCCTCCCCCCCCAAAAAAAAAAACATTTGAATCAAACCACAAATGATCTTTTCTCCTGAGTGTTGTCTGTCCTACCTGTAATGCTTTAACTTGTCGTCCCACCTAGGATCTGCCATCCACAATCCAGCCTAAAGGTCGTCAGGTAGGATTCTCTTTCTTTTCAACATGGCCGCACTCCCTCACTCACATCGCTCCCCTTTGCTGCACAGTGCACCAAAGGATTTCACATACTCTCATGCCCACATCCTGCATGTGTGTACTCAGTTTTTACATCCGTTTTGTTTCCGTTGCAGATCCTTGCCCCCCTCAAAAGACAATACAAATATACGTAGTAACATCTTTAATGGAATTTATTGTAGTCACCAATTCTTTTTTTTTTTTTTTTTATTGTGGAGTCCAACCATTTGCCTGTTTCAGTACCAGGTGCATAACCAGATGCAGTTCTAATACTTTGTAGACTGAGGTCCAGCAGCTGACTCTGGGTCCCTTCTTGCACCTCGCCTGTTTGCCCTTCCTCAAAGTTTTCTAGTGCATGATGTATGTGTAAGCGTGTGTGATGCTCTCAACCCCATAGATCGCCAGACCTGCTATCAAGGACAAATTGTCCATCAAGGTAAGACGCCTCAAAGTGGACCCTCCGTAGAAGTAGATCCCAATCTGTCCTCCCCCATCGTAAAATTCAATTCCACGTCATAGTGATGTTTAGATCTCATGCTCCCCACCCAGACTGTCTTCGTGCCGGAGATGTCAGTGGACATTAAACCTGCTAACCTGCGTGTAGCTGCGCAAGCAGTAGATAACCTGAGTACACCCACAGAGATGTTTGACCATTTTTGTGTCACTTGACATTGTTTTTTTTTTCCTCTGTTTGTTTTGTTTTTTTCCCTCTGCTTTGATTATTGTAGAAAAGGAATATGCTCGAAAACATTCACAGCCAGCATTCACGTTCACATGGGCATCGTATTGTTTCCCGTATATATTGATTATTGCTTCAGCACGAACTGTGATGTTCCGACTGTCCCTCCCTTCCAGATTTACGTTCGTGCCCAGTTTGAGTATGACCCAGCCAAAGACGACCTCATTCCCTGTAAGGAGGCCGGCATTCGCTTCAGAGTGGGGGACATTATTCAGATCATCTCCAAAGACGACCACAACTGGTGGCAGGGAAAGCTGGAGAACACTAAGAACGGGACGGCAGGCCTCATTCCATCCCCAGAGCTACAGGAGTGGTAAGGAACAACCAGCACGACTGTTGTCTCTGCTCCATTTATACACTTTGGTGCTCATGCACAACATCATGGCCTGTCACGGTAAATCCAAGGGTTCCCCAGTGTTGGGCTGCTCGTTACTTTGTCCTGCTTATGCTAGATAGCGTAGATTTTAAAAGATTAGACAATTCATGGTTCATAAAAAAAAAAAACATTTCAATATCATTAGGAGTAAAGTGGTAGAAGCAGATTAGAGAAACAGTCAATCTGTACTTGGGTTGGCACCAGTGAGTCTGGTTTATGTTATCATAGCAAGATGATCATCCCAGTAAAGCCTAGTTCACACGGCACGATTTTCGGCATCTTAGACTCGCGACTCGCCCTCACCCAAAATCGGGGTGAGGCACTAATCCGCTTAGCGACTGAGTTAGGTACCTTGAAGACTTGAGTAATGAGCCTGACGACGCCCCGCGCGGAGACTCAGACGTAACACTGGATATCAAACCGGCTAGATATCCAGTCTGCTCGTAGTGATGCTGAAAGAGCTCCAGCCAATGAGAGCAGACATGAGCGTTGCTGCAAAATAAGGAAGTGAAATGGAGCAGTAGAGCGGCTGCAGCAGAGCAGAGCAACAAGAAATGACAGGAGACAGAAAAATGGTTTTGCGAGGTCAGTGGACACAGGAGACTCTGACTCAGCCACGGTGCGCACCAACCCCACTCCACGCCGACTTTCTGCACCAATCTGCACGCCACTACCGCCTCAATATAAACAGAACAAAAGTTGTCTGCAAAAACTGCGTAGTTGTGACCCCCATCTCGAAACCATTTGAGGTTGTCGTTCTCTCATCTGTTTTTTGTAAATTATAAATTTTGAGCTGTGCGTAGTTGTTTTGTAGTTTTAATAAAGGTATGCTAGTCCGTGTTTTTCGGACTAGAAGTCCCCCCGGAGTCTAATGCGTCAAAAAATGCATCATGAATAAGAAAAATAAATTGCACTAGACTAGAAGTGGCATTTTGTGGGGGAAATGTATTATTACAAAATCCAGGACCAACAACAGACATTTCATTCGCAAGGGCAAATGACAACAATAACGCGCTACAGCCACGTACTTCTCGTGTCAGTCCTTGTTTGGAAACTGGCCGCGCAGTCGGTCACGCCTCCTGATGGAGAGAGTCGCACCGTGTGGACACTCCCGTCTCAAACGAGTCTTGTAGCGTGGACACCCAAGTGCTCCCGCCAATCCTGTCGAGTTGCGCGGTGTGTAAGATGTGAAGCAAATGTGATCTTAAATGGAGTTTTCCTTCACCCTGTTCAGGCGTGTTGCATGCATAGCGATGGAGAAGACCAAACAGGAACAGCAGGCCAGCTGTACCTGGTTTGGCAAGAAGAAGAAGCAATACAAAGACAAGTATCTTGCCAAGCACAATGCAGGTAAACTAACACAACAACAACAGACAACAAAGCAAACAAATGTGGCTGTACACGGTTAAGCTTAATTAGAACTGTAACATTTTTTTTTTTAATTGCGACAGACAACTGGGATCATGCAAAGCTACAAAAAAAAAAAAAAAAATGCTAATCGTGTTGTTTCGAGCTCGGAAGCGTCGGTGTGTGTCACTGCTGCACGCTTGTTGCCTTTTCCCTCTGACAGACCTTACCAGCTGTTTCAATTTCCCATGATTCTCACTAACAGTGTTGGAATTAACAACGTTCTTGTGGTTTTTCAATTAAGTTCAATATGTTTTCTTTGCTGGTGTCTTTTTATTAACCCTTCCGCTCCTACCCTTTGTCCATATTTCATGCTGTCTCTTACCCAATGACATGGCTGCATGTAAGTAACTCCAGACAGCTGGTGCACAGCTTCTGTGTTTTTCTTCCCCCTCTCTGCTTTGAAAGCTCATCCTCTCTCCCTAGTCAGTGTCCCCTTGACTTATGAATGACTGCTGCTTTCTTTGTTTATTGGAAATGTAATTCAAATTGAGAAGATGCTGCTCTGCTCGTCTCGGCTTTATCTCGAACCAAGGTTCTTGTGAAAAAAGCAACTTTTAATGCTTTCCCAAGGTATTCAGAACCAGCAGTTGCGCCATTTGAGTAATCCAGCTCATTGAGCAGGTTCAGTTTATGCTACAGAGACCAAACACTGAAATAAATGTTATTCACATTGCTGCACTCTCTTCTTGTCAAGTTCGCATTTATTCAGATCTGTTTGTTTTCCCATTCCCACTTTCAGTCCTTGAATATCTTAAAGTTTCAGGGTTCATTTTCAGTTTTTTTTAAATATTTTTAGACCAGTCGATTTAACTGTTTAACTCCCAACTCTAAAATGACATCCGGTTTACAGTCAGTTAGGATCTCTCAAAAGACTGGTGTTAGATCACCATCACTTTAAAATAATGTCTTAAATGAATGCTCACATTGGTTCGTAGCTGATCTATTCTTTCTTGTTCTGCAGTGTTTGACCAACTAGATCTGGTGACATATGAGGAGGTGGTGAAACTCCCGTCGTTTAAGAGAAAAACATTGGTTTTACTTGGTAAGTAAACATTGTTAAAGTTAGATACTTTAGCAAAAAAAAATAGTTTTAATAGTTTAAGACTTGTCTGTGTGGATTTGCTCAGTCTCGTCATATGCAAGCGTTGAGTTCAATGTAGCTTCTAGTGGGAGAATGATCTTTATTTTGCAAGTCTTCCTGTTAACAATCGATTCTTTATAGTTTGGCTGAAAAAAGAACATATATAAATGAACAGTTTAGCACATGTAAGGCAAGTCAAATGTGGATTTTCTCTACATAGAATTACATTTGAAACTCTTAACTTTCCTCTGAGCCTTGTTAGACCAGGTGTTAGTTCTCCATTATTGTTATGGCAACTGCAGAAAACACCGAACAATCCTTTACCACCAAAACTGAGTAATTTCAGAACACAACAGTTTCAGATGGCAGAATAAGACCAGACTAAAGCTACATGAAAAATAGTTTGTTTTAAACCTGAATATAAACTTTAGTGTATACTGTTTTACGATGATTACAATTCATACAATTGCAGTTCTAATGTCATTATTTACTACAAAACAGGGAAACCAGTTTTCATAACTTTAATTATGGTAGCGGTTCATCAGCTTCTCTCTCCACAACTAGAAAATATTGCACAACCATGTAAAATCAACCATCGCTCACCATTAGAGATGGTACACTTTCTCCATCAGGTCACGCACAGCCACTTAAGAGCTTCCTCATTGATCAGCGCCCAAAACACAACAAATGTTTCTTCTGTTGCACATTTTAATGCGGGGAAGCAGTGCGGGGAAGTGTCTGCTACGGTTGGATCAGCCTTTCATCCTCTTTCTTCCAGGAGCACATGGAGTTGGTCGGAGACATATTAAGAACACACTCATTGCCAAGCATCCTGACCGCTTCGCCTATCCCATCCCCCGTAAGGAATTATACATGTTTAAGTCACCACACACACAAAGCTGAAAACTACAGTATAACCTAGCAACCATTCTGATGGAAGTATTATTTTAACTGAAGAGACAGAAATGAGTCATAGATTAAAGGTCAAAAAATCAATAACTAGAGAAGTTTGTGCTCGTCTGATGAGAGACACTGACGTTCATTCATCTCCTGAACAATACTTTTTCTCTTTGTTCAGACACGACTCGGCCTCCAAAGAAGGATGAGGAGAACGGAAAGAACTATTACTTTGTGTCTCATGACCAGATGATGCAGGACATCAGCAACAATGACTATCTGGAGTACGGAAGCCATGAGGACGCCATGTATGGAACCAGACTGGAGACCATCAGGCAGATCCATGCACAGGGCATGATCTCTATCCTGGATGTGGAGCCACAGGTAGCCTGAACAAGGCTCCTTCAAACATCACTGTTGGGATGGCAGAGGGTTACATTTCACCACATGGATTAATAGAACTGGGATTAATTTACTGAGTGCAAATAAATGCTACAATAGCATGATTATTCTTGAAAGGGTGGATTATGCATGGCCAAAGCAATAGAAATGTTGTTCAGTTAAACACATTACAACCGCACAACTCCAACATTTTCAGCTCCAGCTTAACTCGGGGATGCACACGGACCGTGGTGGGATAGTTCAGACATCCCTGGGTGTGATCTCAGTGCCATTTCTATCAGTAAAAGAGATTTTTCTGACTCTTTCCAGGCTCTAAAGATCCTCAGGACAGCCGAGTTTGCTCCTTACGTCGTCTTCATCGCAGCTCCCACCATCACCCCAGGCATGACCGAGGTAGTTACCGACACTTCCTCTCTGAGCTGCCCCAGTATTTGCATGTACTAACTTAACCCCGCTGCCATGAGTCTGAATTCAGGTATGAAACCTTTAGCTCACCCTGAGTCGATGCCAGTTCTGTCTTTCAGCAGGTTAATTTAACACCTACAGAAAGTATACTGAATTCAGACAAACTAACGGCTGACCTCTGGTCCTCGCTGTTTCCGTCTCTGCCCTCACATGTTTAAGCATGTTTGTGTGTTCTATTGCATGCATATTTTCATTTGCATCCAAGGTTCCAAAGTGGTGCAGAAAGCTTCCAGTAAGTACTGGTTAACTGGTGTGAGTTGAGTGTAGAACATGTCTGGGCTCGGTGTTTGTGTAGCTTTAGCAGATTTGTCCATCCTTATTCCTCCTGATTTCCTCTAAATCCTGTAATCCCTCTAATAATCTTCTTAATTGTGTTCTCATCCTTGTTGGTGCATCTTCATTTTGATGCCGCCTAATGCCTGCCTTGCCCCTCATCCATCCTTAGCATTATTCCTCCCATCCTGTCCCAAGATAGTTGTTGTCTTGTCATTCTTTATTGAGCAGCATGCTCCTTTTTATATTTTAGGTTCACAAAACATGAAAAAGCATGACCGATTAGATGCATTATCTAACAGAGCTGCATAGTTTCTCACAGATTACAGGAGTCGGATTGCAATACAGTGGTCCCTCATTTATCGCCAGGGGGTTTTCAGAACATAACCCCCCCGGCGATAAACGAAATTCGCGAAATAGTGCCCTTTTAATTTTTCACTAGTCAAATACATGTTACGGCCTCATAATCCCTCGCACTCTTTATAAAGCCCAAAGTACACTGGCTGCGGCGCCCACTCCAACAGGGCGGCGGGCTCCGATCGATTTATGGCGTGTCACATCCTTTTGAGAAGCATAATATAAAAACAAGACATGGCATGGAAAGCGATTTCAGAAGCAAGAGAAGTGAATGGTTCATCACTGAAGTTACTGCTTACAGCGTTTAATGTGTTTTTCATCTACATAACTACAAAGTGGTAATATCGCGTGGTCGTACGTGATCTTGTTTTCAGCGTCCTGTCTGGCCTCACAGCCCCTGATGCAGCCGCTGTGCTTTGCTGGACAGCAGACACAGAGCGAAAGCCAAAACTGCAACGCGAACGCATTCAATGTATTTTCGGGGTGATTCTGGACCAGAGTCCCTTGGCCAGTCAAGACATAAGCCACAGCGCTACTGACCCAATAGAATTTAGATTTGCAGTACTTTATATATAAACAAAGAATCCGACAGCGAGAAGGTGAATCGCGATATGGCGAGGGACCACTGTAGATGTGTTAAACTGTAGTATCTACTAGTGCAAATGCAAATCAGGCTGAGCACCACCGCACAGACGGATTGGATGTGTGCATGGCAACAGCATTATGACGAAAACATGCCGGAAAAAGATACGAGTGTCTCAGAGTTTGATCTGATCAAATTCTATTCCATTTAGTACTGATCCTTGTAGAAGGGAAGATGGCTGGAAGCGTTCATTAACAAAATGTGATTTCATTATTAGTTTAATCACTTCTCTCCCCCAGGACGAGTCTCTCCAGCGGCTCCAGAAGGAATCAGAGATGCTTCAGCGAACCTACGCTCACTACTTTGATCAGACCATCATCAATAATGAGATCGATGACACCATCCGCCTGCTGGAGGAGGCCGTGGACCTGGTGTCCACCACTCCCCAGTGGGTCCCCGTCTCCTGGGTCTACTGACATACAGTTACCACCCCTACAGATCGACCTCTACTCCAACATGGATGCTAAAACTTTGGACAGAGATGGGGTGGGGGGGAACCTCCCACCTCCCCCTTTCGCTTCAGAATCATACATTTGTGTGTAGGTAATCTGTCGATGGAGAAGAAACTGATGACAGTGCAGAGACTTCACCCTGCCCCTTATTCAACAGCCTCAAAGGCATACTGTTGTGTACATATATACATATATATAAAAATCTAAGTCACTATGGTTCTGTCCTTGCATAGTTGAAGGGTGGGGGAGTGGAGGGGCAGTGTAGTAGATATTTTGTACTTTTTCTTTTGTAATGGATGGATGGGAACAATGGAAAGGCAATAGCAAGCATGACCATAAAGCAGTCTTATGCCTGTGTATGTGTGTGCATATGGTGACCTTTTAAAGACACCACTCGTGGTACTATGTGTTCTCCCTCAATCGCCTCGGCCAACGTGACAAACGAGCCGACCTTTGAAGCACATCAGAAGCTGCTGTAGCAGCGACAACCTGGGTTTAAGCAGAACAAGAAGCACATGAATCTGGGCAGTTTCTGTGTCTGTTCCCCACCCTCGACCCCACTGGCCCTCCGTGCCTGTCAGTCTGTCGAAGGAGCACGCTGCATCGTCCTTCTACGCTGTCTGTCGCTATCCTACGCTTTCCTTCTCAACCTCTGGACAGTCTTTGTTTACATCTCAGTTTGCACAAAATGGACAAGATGTCTTCATTTCTCACCATCTCCCTCCACAATTGACCGATAGATCTCGAGTGTGTTCCGTGATCAGCAATGAAAACACGCCATCATTAATCGAGAGAGGTGGAAAAAAAAAAACAAAACGCAAAAAAAAAAAAAAAAAAAAAAAAAAAAAAACGCCTCATCAGAGCCTCGGGAAGGTAGTCCCAACTGCCAACGCACACCCCTGGTGTCTGCCGTGGAGACGACTGCAACAACGGTCACCTCTCCTCACACGCTGTGCGCTTTTAAGTGTTCATGGGAAAGGCCTCGACCCCCACCGGACTTTTGAAACATTTAAATGTTGTCTTTAAAAATAAAGAGTATTCTTGGTTAGCAGGGGAGAAAATAATTCTAACTTTTGTGTGTAAATGTTTCAGTAGTTCGTATGTCATTACGAGTGAATTACCAAGAGCCAGTGTATATTAAAACCCTTAAAAGAAGCTCAGTATGTGACATAACCTCTTAACGCTTTACCTGAGGTGGGACAAAGTTCTCAGCGGCTGAAAAACTCGGTAACCAGGTACGTCGGTAGGAAGCTCTGGGGAGGAAAAAAAAAAAAAAAAAAAAAGTCTACTTCAGCTGTGTGATCGCTGTTGTTCCTCTTCAGGTAAAGTGTTTTCATTTGGAGTCCTGTGTAAATTACCTCTGCAAATGGCAGCAGCCGCTCTTCTGTATGAAATGTCGTTCTGTTTTGTTATTTTTAAAAATATATATTTCCTTTCATGTGTTTAAAGTAAACGGCCTCAATCTTTTGTCTGTGTGCACGTCCAAGTCTGTGTATGGCTGAAATAATTTGCAGTCTCACGTTCCAACACGAGAATGGTTTTTAAAATCACTAACAAATGTCTGAGAGCTGTAATTCTGTTCTGACTATTAAAGATAAAATGATCCGCTTTTAATGAGGCTCTGCAGACATGGCTGCACAAGTCTGATCTATAATCAGCTATACAATAACAATATTCTGGTAAATTAATTATATGTTGTTGCTGTGTACAACTAGGCCATCCTCTCCAGGCAGACGGGCCCGTTTCAGAAAGCGGGTTCAGCGAGAACTCTGGGTTAATTTGTTGTGATTTTCAGGTTCACTGAAACCGAGTCCGTTACCGGGGTAACAGACGCTTTCAAATAAACCAAGAACCAACACTGGGTGGCGCTGGATCACCTCAGCCTTTTTTCTGTTGGATATAATGGAGATAAAATTTAATCATATTCTGAAAACATAAATTTGGACACATGCATGCAAGCATTTAATGCTTTCATATAGACAGTACTAAATACAGTGATGGGAAGGCTAAGGATTTGGCTTTTTCTTTGTTTAGGGGATTTCTCTAATTAATTATAGTTATCACGGGTTAAATGAAGCGACTCAACGCTGTTTAATGAGGACAGGCTAAACAACACCACAATAGCTTGTATTTAAATCATATCTGACATGTTTGAACTTTATTTTTGTATTTCATCTTAACTTTCTGCCAAGTCTGTTTTGTGCCTGTTGGGTTGCACCTGTGGCTCAAACACACATATAGAATAGAAATGTTAAATGAGTGGAACGCACAAGAACAAACATTTCTTTTTTTTTGATTTAATCTCTCTCCGGTTAATAATCACGCATGGACTCTGTCAGCAATTTTCAGCCACACGATCTCTCTTTTGCCGCTGCCGCGATATTATTATAATTATTATTTTTAAAATGCGTATTTTCGTTGTCCGCGGTCATGAAATCTTCCATCTACAACGAGTAAAAGTGTGACAAAGTTTTTTTTTGCGCTTGTTGCCATAGTGAATCCCATTTTCTGCGTTGCATTGATAAGGCTTTTTATATCCTCGTGCACGAGCGTCACTCGGGGTAACTGTGGCTCAGAGTTCATTAAACCAATTGTTAACGTGTTCTGAACCTGAAAACTCTCAGGGTTTGGCGACTCTGAGCCTTACTTTGGTAAACCCACTTTCTGAAACTGGCCCCTGGAATACACACATTTACCAACACTCCCACATCTACAGACCATTAGCGTCTTCAATGACCTTGATGTGCGTGTGGTGATGACCTCAACCATCAGACCTCTAACAAAGTGCAAATGTGAAGATTCAGTAGCTGCAACAGAGCAACTCAAATGCAGAAGAACAGCCCAGACATTTCTGTTTTTAAATCTGATACCTCATCTTTAATTCTCACACACACGCACTACTGGCTAATATCTGAGTGTTTAACACACCACCAATGGCAAACAAACAA
The DNA here is from genome assembly GCA_015343265.1 of Pao palembangensis. NCBI lineage: Eukaryota > Metazoa > Chordata > Actinopteri > Tetraodontiformes > Tetraodontidae > Pao > Pao palembangensis. Next base: position 6,309,269 of record CM027085.1, on the reverse strand, counting down.
ACCAAATATTCCAAAAGTACAATCTGGAAGTTCGGTGATGACAGGCTGCTAATCTTTAGTTGTGCTCATATGTGGTTGGATGTTTCTGGCTCAGGCCTGAACTGCAGTTAAGGACAAATGGTTAAGAAAGCATATAGTTACCAAGTCTACAATTTAATATTACTTGCAAACATTTTGTACAGCAGATCTGAAAAATCAAAGCATAATAGATGAAGATAGAAATTTTTTGTACTGTGAGAATCTGAGGCTGGATGATTTCTGGTCTTTACTGCCGATGCAACGCCGATGACTCACTGCTCGGTCCAGCTAACCAACAAGACTGCATGTAATGAAACACGATGCAGCAAATGAACAAGCACATCAACCCAACTGTCGAGAACAGTAACCTAACTGATCTACAAGCAGTCAGGTAAACATTAACAACTGACGCAATAGTCAGAGAAATGTTGAATTTTGGCTCAGTCCATGATTCTTCAGTAAATTCACTCTCTCTTTATCTTTGCAAGCACAATGCCATTTGAAACCATCTCAGATCAGGCCTTTGTGACTGAGCAGGCTGGATATGATCACTGCAAAACAAAACCACCAAGGCTTCAGGCACTTTCATAATGAGAGTTAGGGCCCTCACAAAGTCCTGCTCATGGCCCCTGATCTGCAGCCTGTCCTCATATTCCTGCTTTATTGGCAGATGAAGTCTGAGTATCTGCCGAGTACGCAAAGCCACAAAGATATGATTCTGCTTATTACAATGGTGCCTGCGGGCTTAAATGGTTATTATATTCTGTCACTCATTATTTTACCCCGTCTTTGCACTCCATTATCTTCCTCGATAAATACCAAACAGCGTCAACACACAAAGACTAACCTTTTTTTTTTTCTAGGATCACAGAGTTACATTATGAGCTCCAGGGTCGAATAATAGTCGTAACCATCATCAGACATATTCATCAGACTGTAGGGGTTCTGATTGTAAACGCCGGCGTCTGTTCTGTGGTGTACTATATTTTATTATATTTAAATTATGTGATAAACAAACATCCCAAGGTGGAGACTTCACAGCTACAATGTACAGTAACTATCAGAAGTATATGCACTGCGTGTATTATTACTTGTTGCAAAACAAAAAAAAAAAATCGAATTCTGAAACAAATTTATCAAACTGTAAAGATGCCAAACATAAAAGAAATTGCCCTAATCTGGGATTTCGCACGCTCTCGTGCTTTAATTTTGAAATGCGACCGGATGCCTTAAAGCGATCAGATTTCAGACTATAAAAACCATGCTTTTCTCTAACTGTAGCCTTGTGGTTGAAGACATGTCGTGTTGTAAATGCAGAGACGAGGAGGATTCATTGCGGGGGAGCATCCTGTACAGTATTCTGAACAGAGGAGCTCTGCGCCGGGGGACACAGCTGGAAACAGCCGCTGCGCAGCGACACTTGTGCTACTGCGAGTCAGCCAGCAAACTAGTGACGATTCGAGCGCCGTTATTAATGTTCACAGCAGCGTCACAAGTGCTGGCGAAAACTTTCATTTTTCTTAAAAATGTTGCCTGTTTTCGGGGTTTGCCGACAGACCAGCTGCTGCTGGTTGTGGGACTGGTGCAGGACTCGGTGCACTTCGACACGGTCGAGACGCGGCGGCGGCCGAGTCTGCTGCACGCGATTTTAACACACCGCAGAGAGGACACTTCGGCTGGGACCGAGAATCCAGGGGTGCCCGTCGGCGTGGCTGAGGGGCTCCAGATGTTTTTGGTGAGGTGCAGCGGACTGAGAATGTGCGTCAAAGAGTTCGCCTTAGTCAAAGGGGCCATCCTCTTCACTCTCGGTAGGAACCAGCGCGTCACAGCGTTCTTATCACCTAACTTTGCCCTTTTTAACCTAATGGATGCCATCTATTGCGTCATTTTCATTATGAAAATAAATTTTAAAATATTAAAAGTAGTTTTCTGACAAATGTACTCATGTTAAAACAAAGTTTTGTTTTAACATGTTTAAATACTTCTGTCATTAAACACATAAGAACCACAAATTTACACTGTTTCACTGGAGGGAAAAGTCAGAAATCTGACAACTCTTACAAGTTTCAAATTTACTGAAATAATCACTAAATCTAAATTCAGTGTGTGTGTGTCCATCAGAACTGAAAGAGCTGGAGTGTAGAGACTACATCCAAGAACTTCACAGGGAGGCTCATCGCGCACTTTAGGAGCACGTCAGAGTGGTCTATGGGGATAAAGTCGGCCACCTGGGCAAACTGCTGGCGCTCCTCGACACGCTGCGATCTGTGGACCCAGAGGCTGTGGCTGGACTCTTCTTCAGACCCGTGACAGGGAGCAGCAACGTAGAGGAACATGTGATTGCCACGTTTGATCAACAGTGACGTAGCACTGAAGAAAGGTAGTCTTATTCTCTCTCTGAAATCTTTTGTTCCATTTTAATGAATTTGCCGTTGTGAAGGTGATGCAGAGCAGACACCGAAGAGACTCAAACCAACAGTTAACTCAAACATCTAAACTCAGCTGTTCTCATACTTGTATCATTAATGAGGTGAAGTTTAAACAGCCAACTTTGAAAACTTAAAAACGGGAGAAACCACAGTTCAAGATACTTTGTACAGGCAAACGATAACAAATGTGCTCAGTTTACATGCGTAAACTTGTAATAACAGCATTGCCAAAAGTGAACATGTATCAAACGCATATTTGTAAGGTCAGAGAAGATATTTTTAAACAGCGACAGTTTACTTCCCAAACTACCCGATTATACCACTCTGAATTTGCTGCTTCATAGTAACAATTAATCATCATCTTCCTCATCTCTTACGGTGGCCAAGACAATTTTAGTTTTCTTTTGTGACAATGGAAACATCTGAACACCCCATACATGCATGGAATATGTACCACAGCTCTCATGTTTGCTCTGAAGAGTTACGTGGATGTTGAAGTTTGTGCGTGTTGCTTTGTGGATGTTAAAAGAATAACACAATAAAGATCTACATGCACTTCTGCTCGATATCACGTTTCTCTTTCAGGGACGACCACCGACAACAACCTGAATCCTAAATGCATCAGTATCATCATCATCACCCTCACCAGTTCCAGCATCATCATCAGTAACACCATCATCATCACCACCATCAGCATCAGCATAATCCTCATCATTGTCCTCAACAGCAGCAGCGTCACCATAATCCTCATCATCATCATCCTCAATAGCAGCAGCATAATCATCATCACCAGTACCAGAAGCATCAGCATCATCAGTACTAGCATCATCACCAGTACCAACATCATCCTCATCACCAGTATCATCATCCTCCTCATCACCAGTATCATCATTATCATCATCCTCCTCATCACCAGTTCCAGTACCATCAGTATCATCATCAGTACCAGCAGCATCAGCATCATCACCAGTACCAGCATCATCACCATCATCATCATCATTAACAGCAGCAGCAACATCAGCATAATCCTCATCACCAGTTATCACCACCATCATCATCAACAGCAGCAGCAGCATAATCCTCATCACCAGTTACCGCCACCACCATCATCATCATCAACAGCAGCAGCATAATCCTCATCATCACCAGTTACCACCACCACCACCATCATCATTAACAGCAGCAGCAGCATAATCCTCATCATCACCAGTTATCACCACCACCATCATCAACAGCAGCAGCATCAGCATAATCCTCATCATCACCAGTTACCACCACCACCATCATCATTAACAGCAGCATCAGCATAATCCTCATCATCACCAGTACCAGTAGCATCATCACCAGTTACCACCACCACCATCATCATCATCACCAGCATTATCATCAACAGTACTAGCAGCACCAACATAAGCATCACCATCATCCTCATTTTCACCACCACCACCACCGTCATCAGCAACATCATATTATCCAATCATCTCCATTACCAATATCAGCAGCCAATCCCACTGGGACCAACCGGAGCCATTGTAAGTCATCATCATCATCATCATCAGCAGCAGCAGCAGCAGCAGCTTCATGTTCAGAAACAATCAGCAAAGCACCACAAAGTGACTATGTAGAAACAGGAAGCAGTTCTTACTGTTGACGCTTCAGCTCAGCAGGAGAGATGATCGTGCTCTGTAAAGACAAAGATGTATAATTTAAGAAGACAGTCAACAAAATCAAGTCAGTTTAATAATAAATTGCATTCTTTTTACATGATGTTAAATAAATGATACTTGATAGCACCGCTGTCTTTTTACACTGTCTTCACAAAGTATCTACAAAGCATTAATGAGCCACCAGGGTGAGTTTTAACTGTTGGTTTTTGGCTCCATCACTGTGCTGAGACAGTTAAGTAAACACACTTCAGGTCAGCCAGAACTCACCTGATCACCATGCCTCCTCTTCCTCCTGCTCCCACATGATGGAGGCTGCCGTGACCCCAAAACAGCAGCTTGAATGAAAATAAAGTCACAGCTTACAAACACGTTGATGCCCAGTCAGTTATTTGGCAGTGCTTTCCTATTAATGTGAAATAAACTAAATAACGAGTTTTGGAATGACTGAAACAAGCTAGAAATGAGCTATTCTACACAACACAAGATCAACTCTGAACAGAAAATTGATGTCACTGTGGCTTTAAAACCTGGGTGAGAATATTATGTCTACGCCACAGTGACCTCTTGTGGTAGTTTAGCCTTCTCTCAAGGAATGCAGCACTGACGTACATATAAAAAAAGATAAAGAAAGAAACTAAATAAACCTTGAAGTTAAACAACTTTCCATTTATGCTGCTTCTTCGGATCTTCTGCCTCCTCCATAATCAGCATTTCCAGGCAACAATACAAATTTAAACCTAGCCTGAAGTACTTAGCGGCAATCAATCAATCAATCAAGTCAGGGGTGATCTGTGCAATTCTCTTATTTTAGAACTGTTGCTTTAAAGGAATACTTAATAACCCACAACCTTCCCAGCATTTATACCGGCTTATGTCGTTCATAAAATATGACTATTATTTGAATGATGATTTAACCCTCCTGTCGCGTTCACATCATTCAACATTCTTTACCTGTGAACAATGTCTCAAAGTAGTGTTTAACATGAATTTATAGAATTAGACATAAAATAACTGCAGTGAAAATAGGCCTTGAGGCAATCAGATGTAAAACACAATATTTATGAGTGTTTTAAGTTTCAAATCGGTCAGATTTGACCCGAACACGACAGGAAGGTTAACAGTTGACCTTCTGCATCTTTTGTTCGTATCAATATACATTACTGACACGAAGCTAAACAATCCTCCACAAAATAATGTTCATTAAATATATTCTAACAACAAAATTTACCTGCGTGGCTTGACGTAGCTTCTTGTTGTTAACTATATTATCAGTATGTTTATCTGAGATGACTGATAATCCAGGCAAAATAACAAAATAACTATTTTTATTGTGTATATTACATGTTTTAGGGTCGAAAATGTAAACCCAGACATCAACAAACAGTTTATAGTCAGATGAAGCTAATCTAAAATAATCTTTTTTTAAATAAATGTATAAATTGTCGCTTTCTCACCTGGTCACAGATTTAATCCAAAACCTGCAGCAGAATGTTGTTTGAACACGCCGCTTGTTTCCTCATTTTACCCAGAATCCTTTGCGTTGCAGCTAAGGCTAACGCTACATTAGCTTCAATGCGGCCTCCAGCGTTTGAAATCAGCTACGCTGCAGTCCAGGTGCTATTATTGTACTCTTGCTTTACTACCTTCATGTTCAGGTTGCAGATACATTTTATATTTATCTAGATGAGTAATATTGGATATTCAGGGCAACTGTTTAGAATAAATAATGGACAAATGTGCGATTTATACTCATTAAAATTCATATAATAAATTTTGTGCATAGTTCCCTTTCCATGTATCTGAAAAAAAAAAAAAATGCAAACATACGTTTGCATTTTTTTTCTCTGACCCGTCCAGTATGGGTCATAAGCTTTGATTTCTCTAACCTTGTATGCATTCTTATTATAAATAGACTGTCAAAAATAACTGATTCTATATTTATTATTATTATTATTATTATTATTATTATTATTATTTGAAGATGTTTTTTTCCACTTTTTTATGTTAAATCTTTGAATTCTTAGCTTTACTTTGTCAAAAAGTAAAACTTTTTCAGGAAAAAATTAATTTAATCAGTAAAACAGTTAAAAGTTCTCTGCCAAATCGTTTAATTATTTGTTGCTGCAACGTTCAATGAGATGAGTTATACGTCAGTTGAGAGCCGTGTTAGCTTTGTAAAATGATTTTAGCTTATTAAAAAATAACTAAAAAACATATATACATATCCCTCATTATGCACCCATGCCGCACTTGGTTCGAACCGTTCCTCGTTTGGGAGCAATAAAATGAAATTTGTGAGTAGCAGTAGCAGTTTATCTAATGGCAGTCCGTTGCTTAGAGGGAAATCCACACGCTTTCATTTAAAACAATTATAGTTTTCAGATGGCGTCAAGACTTCAGCTGGAGCAATTTAGAGGAGACGCCATTCTCATCACGACCGGAATGATCTACCCATCACCCCAGTTTTACCACAATGGCTTAAATTGGTTCTTTCCTTTCTCTGCCAGTGAACGGCTGCAGGATGGATTGTGTCCAGCAGATGGCAGCGTTACTCTTTGGATTTTCTTCAGCTGCCCAGCTTTCTCCCAGCGTCTTCAAACTGGAGGACAGACTGTCTCTGATTTTAACGAGTGTATGGGGTCATGAAAACAGGCGGCCTGAATGTGTACTTTAATTAATATCCACCTCACCCCCACGCACACCCCCTTTTAGTTCTGTCTTTGTGAGGACTTTCATAGCCCATTACCTTCATTATCTCCATTAACCCCCTGACCCTAAGCCTTACCCTAACCTAAACCGTAACCCCAACCTTAAATCCAAGTATAAAACCTCAAATAGGCCTTTAAAGTTGTCAGGACCAGTCAAAATATCCTCACTTTGCTAGTAGAGTAAGTATTTTGGTACTTAATATATAGCAAGTACAAGAACACATGCGCGCACACACACACACACACACTGTCCTCTAAACGTTCTCTCGCCACACACGCACACACGCACGCACACTTTCCACTGCCACCCCATGCACAGACAATTGGCCTGGTTCTTCGAGTGGAAGACGTGACACAGGGCACTGAGCTTCAAGTAACAACAAGGCCCTGTGAGACGTGGAGGGCCACGGTATACCTGCCAGAGTGACTAATATTCCTCAACCTTGTGCGTATGTGTGTGTTCACGTGTGTGTGTATGTGTGTGCAGGCAGAGGATGAGATCCAGCCTCCTCCTGCATGTGCAAGCACACTCTAATCTGCTCTGACTGCAGCAAATGCCTCCCTGACGTCACGGACATTTGTTCAGGGAGCCTATTATACACTGACACCATAATCAAGTGGAAATTATTTCCTTTTGGTGGTGCTGTGAAGCTGGATTCCCCCCACCTTTCTTGCAGGCACATCTGCCATATGTCAGCTCAGATGGAAACATCTGCAGGTATTTCTACCTCCGCAGCTGATTAGGATGTACAGAATGGTTCTCTGACTGTGTGGTGATATGAATCAGCTGGATGCAGCTGCGTAAATTAGATTGTGTGGTGGCTTCCACCGGGCCGGGTGTGGGTGGTGGTAATGGTGGGGGGAGTAACAGGGGTGATGTAAGAGCACAAACAAATATTCAAAAGGAACATGACATTACCATAGTTTAAGTGATCAAATGTAATTGAACACAATTAAAATAGAGTTGTAAGGTTATTTTCCTTGTTCATGCTATATTCAAAAATGTGCACAAAGTAAACTGCACAATGTCAGTATTTTAAGGTCTAATATTTATTTGGTAACATTTAAGAAAAATGTGTTTTTTTTCTTTTTTTTGTATGTGTATTATACAACCGCCACTGGTGACCTTTTGTAGCCCTGCCTCGGTCAACTCTTCTGTCTGGAGTTTATATGCTGATAAAAATAGAGGTTTTCAAACTAAGCGGGAGATTGCGCCCTAAAGCCTGACACAACAGGAAAGAACTGTTTTGTGAAGATTGTTTTGAGCATCACATCTCACACAGCACAGCTCTCAAAAGAATACACTGATTTTTTTCACAAATTTTTCTCTTTTGAAATTTTTTTCTCTTTTGAAAAGTGAAAGCGAACATCGCCAAAAAATCAAACCCTTTACCTTTAGGTTTAGGTAACAAATGAATACTGAGCAACATTCCAGCTCTAGTGATTTTTTTTTTTTAATCATTAGGCGAGATTTTATGACTCTATTACTTTCACTCAACGAATAATTTTAATGAAACATTTTAAGTGAAGCATGCAGAGTTTACCAGCAGCTGCAAAAATCAATTCAAGGCTAAAAGACGAACATCTGTTAATACTGACAAATGACAAAATTAACATTTCTAGCTTTTCAAGAACAAGGGGAGCAGAGCCTCAGACTGCTGATATACCTGTTAGTAATTTCTTACCTGTCAACATCAAGACTGGAGCAGAGAACCTGGAGGCTAATTAGCGGCACCTTGCAGGGTTTTATCTGCCCTGTTTTTGCTCTTTCATCTGCCTCAGCATTTGCTTTGATGACAGCAACATCATTGGCAAAAGGCGAGACCTGCAGGGCTGAGGCTCAAGAGTAACTTGAAGATGGTATGGGACCAGTTAACCGAGCAAACCAGTTTGTTGCTTACCAGTCTTACACTGTTCAGAAGCTGCAAACCAGGCATGTACGGAACATCTAGCTGCAGTCAGTGGGCTCCTGTAACGTGTTTGTCTCATGAATCTCTTACATATTTGAACAGACAGTATTAACACCTATTCTTCAGGAATTAGAATATGAAAAATAAACCAACAAGCATCAGCATTTCGAAACAGATCAGGTTTGTGTGAGGTCGGGCAGCCAAAATGTCCTGTTACAAGTTCCTGATTTTACATCTGTGGGTGCCCAAGAAAGCAGGTATTATTTAATGTACGTATGTAATGTATAGAAATGCCACTCTGGCAGTCAGATATGAATATTAGATTCAATAACTAGCCAGAGGAACCTTAGAGTATGTATGGGTGATGGTGTTATTTATGTATTTATAGTTTTTTTTTAAAATCAAACCATTCTATTTCCTGTTGGGTCAGCTGTTTCTGTGGCAGAGATCAAGCAGTTCACGGCCAGCCTTTCGCTGATCCTCCTGATTTATTCCGAAAAGACGCTGGTCTGATTCAGAGTCTGACTGGAATAAATATATTGATTGTTGTTTTGTTGGGGGGGGGGGGGGGGGGGCGGTGGCTGCCACTAGAAGAATCCTGGTGGTGTCAGCAATCTAGAAGTGGCTCCAGGAACAAAGTCAGCCGGTGGCTTTTGTTTTAATTTGCTCTAAAAGACACACATCTTCGCGTTACCTTAAATGTGGTTTTATTAATAACAGTATCTCTTTTAATGAACATTGTAGATACATAATAGAAAATAAATCAAGAAACAGAAGAGACGTTGTCTCCAGAGTCGTGAAAGTGCCAGGAATTATTCTGTGCTATATGTTACTCATCATCATCATTGTAACTAAGAAATGTTCAATTCATCATGAAACAATGTGAATTTCCCTACTTGGAAAGCATTTCAATCCAGGCAGAAGCTAAACTACAGTCCCAATCCAATAATTCCACATGCCCTCTTAAACTCTGAGGCCATTTGAGTGATGACCGTTGGTCTCATGAATATGGCTCGATTGTCTTCATCTTCATTGCCTTATTGTCTGGGTTATATTTACACGATGCCATACGACAGTGCACGGCGTGATTCTCAGTGCTCTTGAGCAACTTCTTGGGTTCCATAAAGGGGGATTAATCACAAATCTGAGATCTGAAATGAAACCAAATTTGACACGTTGCTTTTGCATATTTTACGGCACTAAATGAAACACCTGCATGTGCTCAGTCTGCAGGTTCCTTTAGCATCAGGTTGGGCTTTTTTGGGGTGGGAGAGGGATGGCACATCAGTAAAGTATACAGGCCGCTTTTAGATCTCAATGGATTTATGACAATAGCTCTTATTTTGCATGATTTGATGAAAACGTATTGATCCCAGCGGATCAATACGAGTGCAGACTAGCTGAGTGTGGCTTCCTTTGGTCTAACTAATGTCTAATGTAAAGTCTCAATGCACTCTGGTCTTTCTTCTGCATTCTTAAATAAGCTGCCTTTCAGTTTCAAGCATGAATTCATCTCAATTGGACGGCTCGCGACCACTCATTGATCAGCAGGTCAAAAATATAAGTGATTACATCATCTTAAATATTACGGTTTTGATAGTAGTGACTAAATATTCATTCAAAGTAAGCAAGGTGTTTTACATTATGGGATAAAATTCTCCCCAGAGTCTGAACGAGGAAATGAAAGCTTTGTTTTACAGAGCAACAAACTTATGGACAGACCGTTACCCATGAGGACAGACTGTTACCCATGAGGACAGGGACAGCTGGCGGTACAGAGACGTCGTCAGTGAAGAACTGAAGAACAGATGATGGGTTTAGCCCTAGACAGCGAGCGAGGTTTGGTCCTACAGAGAAGAAAAGGGCCATGGTAAATGCTTCAGGTGACACCAGTGGTCGAGGCTGACATCGTCGCTAGCATATCAATCCCTTTTAATCCACCGACCGATTAACACGACTGCGAAAACAACGGGTGTGAGAAGAGTCCGCCGGGCTGCGGTCAGGAACTTGTCAAGTTCAAAAACATTTTCATGATGAAAAACACAACCCCCCCCTTACAATATCAGGGTAAGACATTTAGTGAAGGAACTTTCCGTGAACTGTGCAGTTCCACTTAAACACTTATTTTATGAACCATTTTCTTCATTCAGAAACAGGTATAACTTCTCTAAGCAAATATCCCTCAGTTACAAAAATAGACTTTTGTGTTCATAAAATAATACACATACTTTTCAGTGATATATTCATCTGTTAAGGTAAGCAAGGCTTTTTATTTTTTTAATGAAATGTTATGGTGAGAGAAACGTGTGAAGCCTAGCACCATGTTCTTCAAACCTCCCTTCACAGATACTACAACTGCAGTGGAACCCCCCCTCCCCCCCAAAAAACACACACACTCTGCCCTGGACTTTATAATTTGCATATTCTGGTCGAGTCCAGATTCACTACAGCCTGATAAAACTCGTGTAAAGTCAAGACTATCCCCCTTTCACCCACCCCCAACTACCCCAAAAAAGCTGAATAAACTACACCAGCCAGCAAATGAATATAAAAGGTAACAATGGTTAACCAAAACACCTCACGGACCGTCGCGTTGCTTTTTTTTTCTTTTACAAACGGAAACGAAAAGTCCCAACTGATGTTAAAACGGAAACGAGAAACAAGTCCCAAACACTGATGCTACAAAGAATTACAAAAACTTATATACAGGACCCTGTTTTCCATGACTTTCTGGGTAAATTATCATAAGTGGTGGCTTGTGTTATGTGAGTGTTTATACAGGCATGTAAAAGTTCTTCTTGATTCCTTTCTTTGTTGTTGGTTTGCGGTAAAAGCTCTTATTGGATTTGCCGTCACACGTGTTCATCAGGTCTCTGCCCTCCTCCCTGGTGTTTCCTGGTGCAAATTCAACAGCAGCAAGTAGCTTAATGTCTTTCAGGCCCATCTGGTGCGTTCAGGGTCCAGTGGTGAGTCCGGCGGAGTTGGGCTCCGTCACCAGATCACGCTGGATATACTGGTTTCCCTTGGGAGTAGTGGCAGCATAGCGTTGTTGCCGTGGGCCTCGTCCAGGCTCTGTTGGCGCGGGGACTTGGACTGTGGCCGCTGTCCGTTGATGAGCGTCATGGGGATATTGCAGTAGGTGTGCTGGCTACCTAGCGTGGAGAGCGGCGGGAGCGTGCCACCGGGTGGTAGGTCGTAGTCGTAGCTACGGTAATAATGTTTCTGCCTCATCTGAGTGTGACAAGAGTTATGGAAGGTCGAACGCAAGTCCGGCTGTGCCGTCGCCATGGCAGTGGAGGTGGCCGCTGCCATGGAGATGGCCGAGACGGTCTGGAGCTCGCCGAATGGACCCTGCTCGCTGACATCCAGCACCTGCTCATGGGAGATGCTCAGGGGCTCCATGCGCTTGAAGGGCATCTCATAGAGCAGCTGTTTCCAGAACTTGGAGGTGAGCTTGTTGCTGGAGGGCCCGCGCCACTTGATGACCGTCAGCATCTTGATGGTGTGCTTCAGGGCCTCCACTTCCTGGTAGTTCATGATGCCGCGCAGCTCAGCACATTCGATCAGGATGACTTTGATCTCGCCGGTCACCAGCATGTTGCGCAGCCTCGTCTCCAACTCAAAGATACTCCACCCCCTCCGCAACACATAGCTGGGCGTCATGACGATTATGAGGCGCTTGCTCTGGTCCACGCAGCGCGCTACGTCCTCGATGTAAGCTGAGTGTACAGACACAGACAGACAGGAATGTAGATCACTTTGCATCAAAAACAGCACAAGTGGAAACTTCATGTCTGACTTCTTTCTGCTCATATTTACTTTAAAAGAACATCAAAGCACGCAGAACCAACAGCCAAAGGAAATATGATGTAACATCATCACAGACGCTGTTTGGAGAACTCTCTGGGCCTTTCTTTGAAATCCAAGTTTAAAATAATCAAACCTATTCATTTATGGAGGAAACGCGTGATCTGAGCGTCCAGACCAGCTAAAAGATGAGTTCACCAGAACCTGAATCTTTACACCTGAGAGGGAATGGTTATGAATCTCCATTTCAATTTTTTTCTCTGTGTGTTTTTAATAGCAAACATCATCTTTGGGTCATGCTGAAGCGATTGCGTCCACCTCAGCCATTCGCTCAACCCAGGAAGCTTTCTGTCACATCAATCACACCTCAGTGTGACTGTTGAAGGGGAGATGCTAGTCTGGTGTTAAAGCTAAAATGCTAACAGTGGAGTCTCACTACGTCCATGATGCACTGCCATCAGAAAGGGCTGAACTGAATGGTTATAGTGGATAGAGAGGATAAAAGGTATTGTTACACAGGCAGAAACACTAAAGCAGGGTATTGTAACTAGGAGCAGCACCAGAACTGGGGTAACTGGGAAAGAATAAGTGCTTCATCATCTACAACTGTGTTGTTTTTAGGAATGCCCTCGAATGTAGACGTAAAACTTTTAACGTTTGCTGATGCAAGGGTCTTACAGGAAGAGCTTAAAGGAGTCATTATCTGGAAACCTTATTTACACCCTCTTGCACATTGAAAAGCTAAAGCTCAGGCATTTCTGTGTTGTGTAAATAAAGGTTTTCAACTTGAGTGGGGTCAACAGATAATGGCCGAATTTAATTTCTGGGTCAAGTGTTCCTTTAAAAACACCCAAAACACAAATGCAACCTAATTTGAATTAAAAACCTTAAAATAAAGAAAACATTTTTTGCTAAAATGAAGTGTCTGAGGTTTAAAGGGTTTATAAATAATGATTACCAACACACTGAGCTAGAAACCTTTGCCTTGCTTGTAATTGACAAGTAATACATCCTTTATTAACTACTTTATTTTATATATTAACTGCAGCCTTCGATTAATTTTAAAGCGTTTCATTATTGAGCTTAAAAATCTGGAGAAAAATACCTCTAAGCAGTCTTGTGTCATCCTGGAAATGATCATTGGTGAAACCTAAACATAGATATTTACATTCAAGATTTGCAGAGAAGCGTTTTAATGAGAAAGAACAGTCTGGTAAATGTGGGGACATGGCTCTGGCATAAACTGTGCTCCTTGAACAGGTGTTCCACCAGTGACCATGACATGGTAATCGTGCTGACCAGTTTATTCCAGTTTAATATGGGACATGTAGCATAAAAAGAACAAGGGGTGGCCACAGGTTTAGCCCCTTTAATCTGTGATTATTATTATTTTTTACATAAGAGATCTCTCTAAATAGTATGGTTTCTTGAGCTAGAGAACGTTCTGAAGCTGTGAATGACCAAACGGTGTTTACACATACACACACTAAACCACCAAGCTGGAATAGTGATTGACGTGATTCACTTCCTTTCAGACCTTGCGTTTTTTTATGCCATTTTTTTCCCATATTACAGCAGTCCCCCTCTGCATGGAGCACGTAACCATAAAGGAAGAATACCTTTTAGGACCTTGGCATAGCGCCATTGGAGAGGAACGTAATTAGTAATGGCGGGATGGGCAGGAAGACGGGCAGATGCAAAGTGCTCAAATGGAGGCTAATAGAGTAATGACGTGATCAAACTCATCTGTGACAAGTTAATCAGAGATAAGCATGGGGAGTATGCCATTAGAAATATATGATGGCGAAACATGCATTAATGTCCATGCATGAAGAATGTTTCTGACCAGACAGCATCACCACAGCAACAGCATGCAGAGACGGGATTCAGACGGAGCTGGATCAGCAGCATGGTTGCTAACAACAAGGGTGGCAGTTTCTGCTTATTATGCGGTATATGTACGAGTCTGCCACCAACCGAAGAATGTAAATTCATTTTCTGACCTAAATCATATGTTACCGTTGAAGGGACTGAAGTCAACTCTGTTTCCTTGTTCCAAGTTGCTGAACTGAAGCTAAACAGAAGCTCTTAAAAGGCACAACTGACTCACAACAAATCACTTTGTTTCTGGCAAAGTTTACTGCATACATGTTTTTTTGTTTTTTAATGAAAAAGCATAAGATAAATTCTGTGTTTATTGTGTTATTTTCTATTATTTTTTTCCAGCGCTGGGTTCATAAATGACTTGTGATAAGTTGCTTTTGAACTCTCGTATACTCCCTCTGTGAAACCAAGTCAAACGACGCTTTAATACGTGTTGCTTGGTGGACAAAATGATTTCAGCGATCAAAAAAGACGTGTCTGTGAACAGAAAGAAGGATAGCAGGGTTGTTGGAAATGCAGCTATTGTTCTATCCCAACGGTTCCCACCAGATGCACGGTGTCTTCAGCTGTGACTTTTCACTTCTAAAAGGCTCCTCCTGGTCATAACCCCAGTTTAACAGAGCTGGATAACACCATCACCTGTTCATTTTTGGAATCCTCTGCAAAACCTTTGATTATTGTGTTTCTTACAGCTATTTCTATCATCTGTTTCAATAATTTTTTGCTAAATATTGTTAGATTTGTGGTTCTTTATTCATTTTAACCTAGAATCCAAGGTCATTACAGCTAAAGTATCAATTTATTGAATGATTTTACTATTACTACTAATGATTTTACTATATATTATAAATATTATAATATATTTATAATATTTCGACCCTTGAATGCTCTTTTACAGAAGCACCAACAAAAACAGATGCACATATATACAATACAATACAAGGTACAGTTTGAAAGATTCTTATTGTCTGACTGTCAGAAAATAACTGCTAGGATTTTTTTTCACGTTAGAAGTAAAATGTCTCCATTAACATTGTGGCTACGACAGTAACTTTTAACATCCCTTGATTACAAGTGTCAGTGTTTCTCATCTGCAGGACTCTGCTGTTAATTTCTAAGCATACAGTTGCAACCAGAAGTTAACGTACACTATATAAAAAGGCACATAACTTTTTTTTTCTCAATGTCTAAGATTAAATCAGATTAAACTTTCCCTGTTTTTGGTCATTTAGGATTTCCATATCTAATTCCTGAGACATTATCTACAATAATGAGCCTCTGGATTGGAAATGCAGATTTAGTTGCTGAGAAAACAACATCTGCTCCCCAGCAGCCAGCAGGGCTCTTAAAACAAGACAGGGGTATGGACAGGTCTTCAGCTCTTGCAATCTGTCTGTTCACAGCTAGTTTCTACTTGTCAGTACTGCGAGTTGCATTCTTTTTACCCTCCCCAATATTGCTTTTGTGACTGCAGGTGAAGATGTCCTATTAGATACCTGCAAGCTTTTCCAATTGTCCCATCAGGTTGTAGATTTTCTTATTGAAAAACAGCAGCCGATTGTCCTCTAAACATCATCTCATCTTCAAGTAACTGATCCACCTCAGTTCAGCCGGTGTTAGAAAGAGTCCATTTCAGAATGGCCAGTGATGGTCTCGTGGGTCAGTTAATGCCACAACACAAATACACAACATGAGCCACAAACAAGCCATGTCACCGCTGCACTGACAACACGAGCAACACCGAGCGACAAGACATTCGACACAACGTGACATCGCCGCGAGAGAGAGAGCTTACTTCCTGTGGGGATCAAGTCCCTGTCTGGAATGAAGAGTTTATACCCATAATGCTTCTCGAGGACGTCGGGGAGGATCTCCAGGGCAAACCGCTCCTCTTCCCGGGTCTCCTGGCTCCACTGGTCGGGGTCCACTTTGGTGTAGGACAGGTAAGCGTCATAGTCCTTGTTGTCTGCGAAAACACAGGAACAAAGATGGGTGAAATATTGCTCCTGTTACATAGACGTCATGGGTCTGTTACCGGAGCCTTAACGGCCCTTTCATTTGCTCTATTAGCCTCGCTATCGAGCAGGTGCAGACAGAGGAAATAAAGCTATGCTCTCAGCAGATTGAATCAAAGCAAGTGTGTTGCATCGACTGCTTCCATCACCTTGTGTATGTCCATTAAAACAGTCCCAAACCACTTTGCTTCAATTAAAACTGTCCGCATTTATGAGTTGATCATAATGTTTCCTGCTATACTCAGCAGAGTGATGTGCTATATGATGCTAAGAATCTAGCTATACATTTACTGAAGAGCCTCTTTGCGACAGGACTCCGCCATTACGCCGACCATCCTGGTGCTTTTCATGATCACCCTCCGTCATGACCGATGGCTAACTATCTGTTGCCCGAAAAACAAAGGAGCCTTTCTCTGATCTGCACAGCGATTCACTGAACGCTCCACTGATTCGAATGGTACGGGACATGGGGAATCAAGCGAGAGTGGAATATTTCTTTCATTAGCTGAAGTGGCACACGACCTCTGAAGTGCCCCTTCAATTTCTAGTGGTGAAGTGCCATGTGAGAACTCCGGGTGCCTGAAATGCAATATTCACGACAGTAAACCTATTAGAGAATTAACATTCCTTCATTTTGGGCAGCATTCCTATCTGGAAAGGGCGTACTGATCTCATCTAATACGACACAATCTTGGGGCACACACTTGATTTTGCCACTCAGGGTAAAAATAATCAGAAAGTAACCCCCTGACCACTTAGAACAACTAAGTCCTGTGGCTTGTATTCAACTCGACGGTGGCATAAATAAGTCTCTGGTAGCCTTTAAGTGAGAGCTGTGTGGGCAGATGAAGGGCTATCTGAGCGGCGCTGATTCACTTGTCGGCTCTCGAAGGCGGGATGACCATCATATCTTCCATCTTGTGAAGTCACTCCTTACATGAGAGCGGCGAGTTAGATCTGAGGGCTCGCTGCACCTCCGGGGTTGCCCTCTTCCCGCCCACACTCCAGCTGCAGTGGTAGTGCACGGAGGACCTGCAGTTACATTGTAAACCCTCGAACTCGACGTGGAGGGTGCCAAGAGAGACGGAGGCGTAATCTGTGTGGTATCTCGGGTTCCATTACACTTAATGGAAAGTAGATTGGAGGTAACATACATGTACTTAACTCTGATGGTGGGCAAATGCAGGGTCAACTGCTAAAGGGCTGGCAATTTTTATCAAGCATTTTGTTTTACATAATTTAATTTATCATTAAGAAGCAAGAGAGTGCTTTGCCAATTTTTTTCCTGGTTTGATTGAGTTTCAGCTCTGCAGAAAACAGGGTTTTCTTTGCGCTTTTCTGAGACAATATAAATACACAATCTTTCAGTCCATCAGCAGCACACAAAGGTGGCAGGAAAATTACGTGTTCTGATATTGCCGTAGGGTTTTTGCAAAATCATGACATATTCTGCAAGAAATGAAAAATGACTTTAAATCCTTCTCTGGTATCAGACACCTTTTGTAATTGTCACAAATGTATAACGGGCATGGCTAATGAAAAACAGTCTTTGCGGCAACGCTGGATCGTTTTGAGGAAAAGGCAGTAAGAAACTACAAACATTAGTACAGCACAACTTGTAAGACATATTAAGACCTGCAAATCGGAAATCACTCATGGAAAGAGGTAGGGCAGAAGTTGTGCACACAGGGGAACATTTGTCACAAATTTGTAAAGGACACAGCATTAAGAGATTAAGAGCCTGTGGGGCGTATGCGTTCCGCACATGAAATATCCACAACAAACTTTGTCCATGTCACCTAGGGAAAACAATAAATTCTGTTCGTCCGGAGCAGATAGCATCCATTATTGCTGTGATACAGTTTTTCTATTACCAAAGTCAAACTTCTGATAATAATGATTACAAGGAAGGAGAATAAAATATAGCTCATTGCTGTGGATTCCATACAGTTTCCCTAAAGAGTCCCAGGGGCTTTAAGCCTTTTATTTGAAATATCTTTCCATGCCAGGTGACATTTGGAACCAAGAAAGTGACCATTAACATCTGAGAAAAAGTCAACTTTGTGAGCTTCAAAGTTGTGCTGGGGAATTGTACTGCAATTGTTTGAGCATGTGTAACAAATAACCTTGCCATTTGAGTATATAAGGCTCCAGACCATTTACATCATCTGTCAGTGGAGTCAGAGTCAAAGAGAGGAACATTTCCTTCCTGCGCTGTAAAAAATTCACTTCTGTTGCCATGAAGGGAAACAACTAAGATTAAAGATTTTGAGAGGAGAATAAATAAGGAGCACTCACTGGGGTTTAAATGGAGCCTATCACTAGGCTGTATTATTGCACAAACGGTTCAAGAGGACGTTTCCTTCTGCATCTTAAAAGGGAAACTTGGACAGCTTTCAACCATCTTTGTATCATGACATTGTGATATATGTGAAAAAACAGCATTCATCTTCTCTCAATTTTGCAAGCACTCAGTTTCTGTCTCCATATTTTGTTTTTTTGTTGTTTCGTTTCCACCTCGACAGTTCTAACTACAGATTTATTGTTCAATTGCTTTTTGCTTGGCTGCCTCTCTAGACAGTTAGGCAAGGAAGTAGTTTCAAACTTACACAATATTTGCAATTCAGTGCTTTCCTCCTCTATCGCAGTCAATAAATACCTTAAACCAATCACTTAAATCAATCACTAAATGCAGTTTCCTCCCTGGATGTGCATCACCAGGCTGTTAACTGCAGCTGCCTGCCTCCCTGGCTGGTTTGGAAGACTTTCTGTCTCCTCTTTTGTCTTCAGTAAGTCTCACAAACACATTCTGCATTAAAGATGCTCAAATATGAGCCAAGAATTTGATTTCACATTTTAAAAATGGATGAGCCGAACGCAATCATTAGCCAACATGAGGTCCATCACCCGCTGTGGTACACTGCAGCTGTAGGATTTCCTGTTTTGAGCACAAGGAAATAGCAGAAAGGCATTTAACTGACAAGTTCGTCTGTAGCTGTAAGAAAAAAAATCTTAAAATATGTAAATGAAACAGTGTCCGTTACAGCTACTGTGTGTGTGTCTGTATGAGAGATAGATGGGAAACCTATTAATGTTTGGTGTCGCCAAACTACCCAGAAGACACGCAGAGCCTCATCAATTCCCACGACGCTGACAGTCATATTTATTGCAAAGCGTGGATGAGCTCCCGCCTCCTTGACAAGCTTGCTCAGCTCTTGTCATCACGAAGCCTATTATTGATTCCACTGACACCCACACAATGTGACAACTGAGTGGTCTTTAACTAAATTGCGCCACTGACAAATCGCTGACAGTCCCTCCCATTGTTGCGCAAGGCTTCCAATTTTACATTTGGCACAGGGGGGAGGCAGCCGTTCAATTAGTTCTTAGAGTGGCCGCAATGAAGCGCGAGCACTTTGTTGGCGGTGGGTGCAGATTTATGCTGGGGAGAAAAGAAAAATCTCTGTGCATCGGGGCTTAAGGGTGTTATTAATGAAACGCGTGTGTTGGCAAGTATGTCTTCCATGCAGGGACTTCCCCTCCCAGTACAGCAGTTTTCATAGAGAATAGATCTCAGTTACCCTCCTCCTGATAGGGGCTAGGATATGTTTTTTTGGGATATTTCCAGTACAAATCCTATCCACATATCCTATACACATTCATGAATGCAAACTTCAGATTAAAAAGAAATGCCACATTTATTATTAAGCTATTATAAATGTAATATATTCAAATTACTGTATGTACGATTTTTCAGATCAAGTGCGTTAGATTGGGTCCAATCTAGTGGTGTGAAGTACAAATACAGATTACAAGTACTAATTACCTATCCGAATGTTTGCTTTTTTTAATTGGTTTGGAGAATAAGTGGTAGCTTATTGGCAAGGAAATAGATAAAGTCCACGTCCACAATGATTTCCAGGTCTTTGGAATTAGAAACGTTGCCCAGCGATATTTTTCTATTCTAGTACACACATTGTAGTAAAACACAGTAAATTTATTACAATAGAAAAAATTTAATTTTTCTATTCTATTAAAAAGAGAATTTAGCTGGTTGATGCGTGTATATTTCAGGCCGGCTAACAACTAAAAAATATGTATGCATTATGTCAGGACAATATGGACATTTAAGAAGCAAAATAGGGCAGATCAGGACCAAACCTGACTCCTTGCCTGGTTTTTCTTAAGGATAAGACTCACCCCTTTCTTATCAAAAAAAGTTACAGTATGACACAAATAGAGTGAATTAAAAGAAGAATATTTCCAAAATTCATGACTGGAAATCAGAAATATGACACACAAGAAGGTTAAAACTGTTCAGTGAAGCTGATACAGCTGGCGTGTTGCAGGTGTGAGCTTGTGTAGTGCACGGCAGGGAGACTGAGCAGAAAGCTGGGAACAGTATAAGCACTCTCCTGAGAGCTCCATGGGCAGCCTGCTGTGTCTTATTGAACTCAATCTCCTTATACTGGAGAACAAATTGAAAATCTGTTACTCACTTCAAGCGTTCACTCGGGTGGTACAATTAAAGGAGACAATTGCTGTTTGGCATCAAATTCAAGGCCCCCAAATATTTTTTTTCCTTTCCTTTTTTTTCCAAGTGGTCTCTGGTGCCATCTATTACAGCAACACTGTGGTTCTGTTTATTCTAGGGTCTTAAATTCCAACAGAGCCAGAGGCAGTGGCTTATTTTGGGATGTCTGCTGTAGCCGCCGTGACGCTGAGCTCGACTATATTAGCAGAGGAGCTGGGGATAAATATTTTTTTTTTGCTTTAAAGCTCATAACTCTCTCTTTCCAAAGCAGCCCCTCAGCTTCTCCGTGCTAATCTTATTTTCCATGAATCTGCTGCTGCTTCAGAGACTCATTACAGGGGAATCAAATTAAAACTTGCTTCTTATTTCAGTTTGATGCATTCTCAAACCAAGACATCCACCAGGCCCAATCATGCTTTTATTGGATCTCTTTAACGGCTGCTGATGGGGCCTGAGAGTTAATGTTTTTGGCACAGGGGCTGTTTGATTTTGCTTTGCAGGAAGTGTTCAGAGGAATGCTCCATTTGCTCGCTCATGCAGTAGGTGGCATCACGAACATACAGTAGAAATACTACGTACCAATCTCTCGAGAAATATAACTACATAAGTCGACAAATTATTTTAGAAGTTTTACAACAAAACAGTACCGTATTTTCTGGACTATAAGTCGCATCAGTCAAAATAAGCATCATGAAGGAGAAAAAAACATATATAGGTCACACTGAACTATAAGTCACTTTTCGTTTTTTTTTTTTCGGGGGGGGGATATGTATTATAAATTTTGTATTATAAAATCCAAGGCCAAGAACAAGCATTTCATCTGGAAAGGCAAGTTGTAATAATAACAATAGAATATATAACAACAGGCTGAATAGGTGTTACATATGTAACACTAACAGTTTTCAGAGCATACGTGGGAGGCTGAAAAGGCAGAATCAACATATCAAGCTCGCGACTCCAACAAGCTAGTTACTGGATAGCAAGTTTACCAAAATCTCGATCTCATTCCACATCACTCAGTCCGTTGAATTCTTCATCCTCATGAACAGAATTTTCTTTTGGGGAGCATTTGTGTTTAGTCTTTCAAGTTAATGTTTAAATTAATTTTCAGTGGTACAGGAATAGCACATACCGGTAGTTGTCGCAAGCCTAGAGCGCCCTCTTGCGGCTGTAGGTAATATTTACTCCTTGGTCATGTCGGTCAGTATGACCAGCCAAACTATAAAAAAAGTGCAACTTATAGTCCATAAAATATGGTAATAGACGAATTAATGAAGAAAAAGTCTTGAATTCAATTATTTAAGGATAGACATTTATAAACAAAACTGATTTTCTGTCTCTTAAAGTACTTCCAGGTGCTTCCTAATTTGCCCTTTCAGCTAATAAATATGGCAAAGCGTTCCTCTCATGCCAGAGCTGTTTGGTCCAATTTAAATGGACCAGTCTTTGTTTCCACTGTTCGGTTCACTTGGGCAGGTCTAAAGGCCCATATGAACTCTGGTGCCGATCAACCTGCCTGTAAGGTTGATCGGGCTTGGGTCACTTGTGAGCGAACAATGGTGAAGTTCACCCACACAGACTATCCAGCGAAGCAAACAGATGAAGTGATGTGATGCAATCACGGCACAAATGTGAAGCTTCTTCTTGCTGGTCAGTGCTCGTTCGGGGCAGCGCTGCCAAGCTGTTGTAACTGTGCGGCATTATTCTGGCCATTTGGTCCACTTTCAAAAATGCATGAAAAAATGTGAAAGTGAACTCGTGAATTAAAACTTGCGTATGAAATCTGTCATTGTTCCCTGCCCAATCAAACCAGGTCCCCTGGACCCTCAGTGGACACAATATCCTCAACGGCAGCAATCCAGTGCATGAACTGCAAAATGCCATTTAGAGTGCCCTTCAAGTCAGTAATGTGAATATAGGTAAGGTTTAGTATTTACATATATAAAACTAATGCCTATAGCACAGCCACAATAAACAATTACTAAAAAACTGAAAACAAGGCATTGACATAGAAACAACATCTTCATACACTGCACCTGATCCCTCCTCCACCCCCCACCCCCCCGACTACCAGCTGACGGAACCAACATTCCCACAGTTCCACATCTACAATAATTCAATGTTTTTAATGTGACTCAAACCAACATTGAAAGTGCAGCTTTGCAGTTGTCACAGCAGCCAATATATTTGGCCTTGTAGTCATAAACTAACTGCCTGATACCGTTTCCATCAAACTGAGGACTTTTCAAAAACATACATGGACATCAAACATCCTCATTCTATGCAATAAATAGAAGCAAGCGTTAGTGAAAAAGAAAGTCTGTTCCCTTTGAATTAGGTAGATGGTCTGTTGTGGCTACTGTCATTGGGAAAATGTCTACTTTAATGGAGCGAAACCATCATGGACACAAACACACAGTGATTTTCTGCTGCTAAGTTGAACAGCAGGTGATTTCCCTCAGAAAATATGTAGCTTTAAAAGTTAAATCGAAAGCACCGTTTACACCTTTGCCTACCGGCGGCTCATTGCAAAAATCCAAAACATCCAAGAAATGGAGTTGAAAGCCACAGCACAACACAACACAACCTCTTTATATGATAAAACTATTGTTTGAGACTCAGCAGCTTCGCCTGTTGGGGGTTTTTAGGAACTGTTTGAGATGCTTCATTAGCCAAAAGTCCTGCATTGAGTCATGAAACGACACTCGGCATGAACGTTTTACCAACTTGTATGCAAATGTGACAACGGGGAGCAAGAACTGGTGAGCCATTTGTTGCGATTAAAGAGGCAGGTTTATGCGACATTTTGCAGAAAATGGATGCAGGCTATGCTTTGATCCAAGCCAATGAAACCACTCAGGTTTAGAATTGAATTCCGCAAGCTTGAAAGAAAGGAGTCTTACCTCCATCTATATCCTCACTCCCGAAGTGGTTTCTGTAGAAAAGCATGAGTTCGATCCGGTAGCACTTGTACAGCGTCACCAGGCAGATTAGCAGCAGGAGGATGGCGCCCAGACCTCCGGCCAGCTCCACCGTGTACATCAACTCTGCTAATATGGTCAAAATGTGACAGAATGGGAGGGAAAAGATGAGCGGTTACCCATAAGTGAACCAATATGAATGACAGAAGATGGACATTCTCTTATTTTATCTTTTTTAATTGCATTTCCACTTGAGAAAAAAAAAAAAATGAGGTGTGCAAAAAACAAAGTCTGACTTGACATCAACTTTCCTTCTTTCTGGCTCCCATCCTCATCTAGATATTATATGAATGTCTTTGTCAATCAAAATGTATTTTTTATTTTTTTGCCAGTCTACATAAAGCACGTCCTTTTAATAATTAAATAAATGCAGTGCAATAAAAGCACAGTATGTAGACGGGCAGAATAGAGTAGTAGAAAAATGGGAATATTTATTTTTAAAAGCCTGATGATGATAGGGCTACAGGGAGGTGGGTCTGCTTTCGACTCCATCTTGAGGCCTTTCTGTGTGGGGCTTTCTCCGGGTACTTCAGTTTGTTTTGTGTTTCCTCTCAACCATTTCAGCTGGTTTGATCTTTCGCTGACACAAATTTGTGACGATATTTTAGGCTGCAGGACCAAAAGTTTGTTTTTAAAGTTCATGCTTAATCACACTGCCTTGAACAAAGTCTTCTTGCTTTTATCTTTTCATGAT
Source organism: Pao palembangensis (assembly GCA_015343265.1). NCBI lineage: Eukaryota > Metazoa > Chordata > Actinopteri > Tetraodontiformes > Tetraodontidae > Pao > Pao palembangensis. The sequence goes on along the minus strand of CM027085.1, from coordinate 6,284,622 downwards.
TGTGTCTTTTGTCCAAGGCTCTTTTTGCTTCTCTCTTGGATGTCGCTCCATCTTACGCAGTTTCCTCTTGGCTGTGCCTCAGAAAGAGCCGGCTGGTCAGCCTTCACCGACTGACTAATGGCTAGCAGTAAACGCAGACGCAGACACACACACACATATACACACACACACACACACACACACACACACACACACACACACATACACACACACACACAGTCGCCATCCATCACCGACGCGCGTTTAACCTCGGTGGAGTGCCTGATGCCCGTTGCGCTGCAGAGGCCATCGGGCTGACATCTCCCATGATGAAGGATGATGTTCAATAGAGCTAACGAGCACGGTTGGTGCCGCTTCATCACGCTCGTCTGGGAAGACGACCTTCAACCAGAACTGCGGACAGGCGGAAACGGGTAGACGAAGAATGAGCGTAGCTCTGTCGGCGTCGTTTCTCTTAGCTAGGAACTCGTTTCGCATCAGTTTCCTGGAGAGGCGAACAAGCACCAGATCCAAGCAGCTCTGGCTTCAGCGTCCCCCTGCCCCTGTGAATACAGCTCACGTTTCTGGATGCTGCGAGGAGACAGCTGCTTCTCAAAGGCAGCAATTACAGCCAATTCTTCTCTGTCTGGCATCCATGTTGGAGCGGCGTTGCAGAGGGACAGATTAAGACAAATTAGCAGCATGATGCAAGAAGACTGGATTTAATGGAGTCACAAGGCATCAGACTATTCATCACCCTCTTTCTCTTCCTCCATTTGTTTATTCTATCTTTCTTTTTGTTTTCTAGGTTGTCAAATGGAATGGAAATAAAAGAAAAGGTGGCGTTTCAGGATGAAGAGAAATCTAATGTTCAACCATTAGAACCCCTGACCAGCAACTAAATTCCCTCCACGTGGCTCTGAAATTTTTGCACCATTTGCAAATATTTGAGTGAAGCTCACTGGCTTATGTATGATTCCCTGATGGATTTGAAAACATTGTGTACATTTAATGTGTGTTCTTTTTAATTTTTAAACTGCTGTGTAATGCATTCTTTTGTTATTAGTGAATATGTCTAGTCCTTCCTTTTGATGATTATAGATTTGTCCATTTAAGCATGTTTTATTGTAAACAAAACCCTTTAAATCTGAACTGAAAAGCAAATTAGAAGATTACAATTACTCAGTTTGGGCTTTCTGCTTCATAAATCAACAGTATCACATTTCTCAGTAGTTCAGACAGTTACCTACCAAATGCAAAACAACTATGTACTGTATATGCGAGAGGCTTAGGGTGACTCATTTGCATCATATCTGACTGCACTGTACTGACAATGAAAAACAGGAAGTAGACTTGTTGTAGAGCCGCGGTACTGCAAGAACCAGGCTAATCTGCCTGGGTTTATTGTGAAGTTTCCCTGTGCAACGTAAACCCCTTTAATAAAGCAAATGGAGTGGAACTGGGCTGCCATCAAAGCAGGATTCAAAGCTGCGAGCTTAAAGCAGTGGGAAAACTAACTTGCTATGTAAATGTATTCAGTGAACTTTAAGGACTCTTAGACACCCACCCTTCTAAAAACTTTACTCACACAACCACGCTTCAACCTAGAAAAACTACTTTCCCTCTTCTACTGTGAAGTAAAACCATGACACGAAGAAGCAGCCGGTGCGGTGAACATATCAAATGAGGGAGGTCCCTGCAATCAAAGTGGGTTTTTGCGCTAAGGCCGTGCGTGTGTGAGTGTGTGTCAAGGACTACATCATTTCCAGGCAGTGAAACAGTTTTACTGGTAGCGTAGCATGGAATGCTGCCTCTCTCCAGAGGAGCTTTTTCTCTCGCCGCGAACTAATATCTCCTCAGGCTGAGCTGGATGAATAGGCTTTCTGCACTATCACACAGCTCCACTTTTTTTCTTTCCTGAGGTGAAAACTAACTGGTCAGTTTACACAATCCAAAGACTTTTTTTTTTTTGCAGTCCATAAACTGCTGTGTGAGTTTTGCTCTACTGTAAGAGCAAAGGTCTGCGGTAATAAAATATCTCAAACATTATTGAAGCCATTGGCTGCATGACCTTGGGCCTCACCCTTGGAGACCTGAAACTTTTAAATCAACGTTTGCTCGTCTGCCCTGCTCTCACCTTTCTTGGCGAGCTGCACGTTAGCCTGTCTGCGTCCGTTCCCATTCTCCACATAGCAGGAGTAGTTGCCGAGGTCGCTGTCCTCCAGAGACTCTATGGTGAGGGAGATGGAAACTTCTTGTTCCCCTAGATGCTCCCGGATTGTCCTAAAGGAGGCAACAGAAAGTACGGAACACAAAGAACTTGTTTTTGTATGGACTTTGTGGAGTAAATACCAAAGTACCAATACTATTGAAACAGTCACTTTCTCTTAAAGTTGCAAGAAAAATAGAGCGTACGAACTAAATGGTGTAAGGCATTTTTCAATTAGCTTTAGGACATTCTAGGATGGACTGATATATGGAAATTAATAACATGGCTGGACCCTCTCCTGTTATGGTTCCAGCTGAGGCAGGCCAGAGACAAACAAAGCCTCAACAACAAAGGCTCATAAAGGAAGCAGCTACAGCTGTAGAGATGGCAATGGCAGCTGGAACAGCAGCTTAAATACAAAGCATTCTCGCAAATATATGGGAATTAGGCAATCATTTGCATCCAGGATGATTACACCATGCAATCTTGCTGGCCAGAGATCAGCGAGTGTATTGGCACAAAAAACAGCCGCTTGCTAAAACCAATGAACTAAAAGAATCCACTAGTTTGTGAACATGGGTCAATAATATCTGATTGAACTCTGCATTACATTACATTCTGCTTAACCAGGACTGTCCTATAAAAAGGTCAAAATGCCCTGCAGAGCATTATGGAACCTTTATGAATGTATCAAAGAGTTTCTTCGATACATTCTCTCTAGCAACGATCAAGAAGGGTCAAAGACTCGCAAACGATCTGATCGTCTGATGTGTTCTTTTCCCTCCATCGGTCTCAGGAAAATCAATGAGAAAGCATTTCAGAGCTGAACTCATTTGTTCTTTCTGTTCAGGTTTGAACCCATGAGGATCACACAAATGGCGCGGATGGGAGGGCTGACTGATGCACCGCCATCCCCTCAAAGCTTTTCTGGCTCATTTGAGACAGTTGGAAACCATGAGATCTGCTGAGTGGTGATGTGTCAACAGCTGTCCTAACACCTCATTACTGACTGCAAGGTGAGATGAAGATGAAGACACAGAGAACATATTTTTACATTTAAACTCCTGCAGATTCCAACAATTTCACATTAATTGCAGAGTCCAACAATGTCACAAAAATGCCAAGGTCACACCCAACTCAGAGTGTATACTAAAGTAAATTAGAAAAAAAACTGGAAAAGTTATATGGGAAATATTGACTGAACTGCAGGCACTCAAAAAAGTATTGACTCTATAAAATATAGATTTTTCTGATGAAAAAAAAAAAGTTGCCTGAAGAAAAGTTGTGAGTCTACAGTAGACACACACACACACACACACACACACAAAATCCATAAACCTTGACCCTGGATTTATAAGCTTCCATTTGTGTTTCAGACTTCTGCAGTTGATGCTGTTTGCTCCAACTTTCCACCTTAGGTGTTGAACAGCAGCAGCATCCGCTGTATCTCAGTTCATCAGTGATACAGCAGGTACCAGTGACTGACAGGACACTCGTATGTGGATCAGATTGGATGTCCAAGACTATTTCTTTGTTGTTGATTTGAATGTCCGTTGGTTGTGATATGTTGATTCGGGAACTGTCAGACTGTCGGAATGTGGACAAACCTGTCGCAGAGCATGTTACCATGAGGAGAAGCAAGAGGCAAGGCAAATAAACAAAGAAAGAATCAGACATGTACAGGTGCTTTAGCTGCAAAGACATGCAACAAAAGCAAAAGATGAAAAGGCAGTCCTTTCATAATCTGATCACAGGAACTGGACTTAAAGGACACTGATTATTATTTTTCATTTGATTCTTGGTGCTGCATATGATTAGCAAAAAGAGTCAGTATTCTACCCCCACGGTTTCTGCCTTATTAGCGGTGACTTCCTCATCTCGATAAGCAGCAGTGGCAGCACCATGCTAATAGGCTTCAGTGGAACGGTGACATAACTAACAAGCCGTCAGGAGGAGACAGAACCAAGACCTTCCGATAGCAGATATGCAGTTGACACTTTAGCAAACTAAACATTTTGAAAAGAACTATTAACAGATCTATAGACTAAGTTTAAACTTTAACATCTTATGAACAGTTGATTGGTTGGGTTTTTAGATGTACACTATATTGCCAAAAGTATTCGCTCACCCATCTAAATAATCAGAATCAGATGTTCCAATCACTTCCATGGCCACAGGTGTATAAAATCAAGCACTTAGGCATGCAGACTTTTTTATTTTTTACAAACATTTGTGAAAGAATGGGTCGCTCTCAGGAGCTCAGTAAATTCCAGCGTGGAACTATGATAGGATGGCACCTGTGCAACAAATCCAGTTGCGAAATTTCCTTGCTCTAAAATATTTCAGTCAATATCAGCTGTATTATAAGAACGTGGAAGTGTTTGGGAACGACAGCAACTCAGCCACGAAGTGGTAGGCCGCGTAAACTGATGGAGCGGGGTCAGCGGATGCTGAGGCGCAGAGTGCGAAGAGGTTGCCAACTTTCTGCAGAGTCAATCGCTACAGACCTCCAAACTTCATGTGGCCTTCAGATTAGCTCAAGAACAGGGTGCAGAGAGCTTCATGGAATGGGTTTCCATGGCTGAGCAGCTGCATCCAAGCCATACATCACCAAGTGCAATGCAAAGCGTCGGATGCAGTGGTGTAAAGCACAAAATTCCCATAAACACACTGCTAAACTTTGTGGACAGCCTTCCCAGAAGAGTTGCAAAGCTGCAAAGGGTGGACCGACATCATGTTGAACCCTATGGATTAGGAATGGGATGTCACTTAAGTTCATATGCGAGTCAAGGCAGATGAGCGAATACTTTTGGCAATATAGTGTACAAAGAATGCGAAGGTAAGATGAATTAAATAACAAGGAAAAACTATTGTCTTAATACTAGTTACAACAGATTTTCCTGTAGACTTATTCAGGAAAGATGTCTGAACTGTAGTTTGTGACATTTGTGAGTGGTTTGAAGTTACCATCCTTTAGAGAGGGGGAAAAAGCTAACTAATGAGCTCATACTGGGTGGGTGGGTGGCGTTATGGATGTTATCAGTCTGTGTGTGACAGCTAGATGCCTTCGGTCTAAATCTGAGTCTTGAATTATGCACAGCACCCTCAATCAGCTCAAATTAGCATTCACATGTGCAAATGTGGGTTTTTCCTCTCACCTTAATGCATCTTTCAGGGAGAGATGGTAAGTTAGCTAATGAGATAGCGTAACCTTAAGCCTTTAACTTTTTATATACTCAAAAGGAGAGAAAAAGTAATTACATGTTCCCATCCTCAAGCAGAATTTGTTTCAAGAGTGATCAAAATTTGCTATCTGTTCCAGTGCAGAATTAGATTGATATGCAATTTCAGTGTTAGCGTAACACTGTCAAGCTGTAAAAGGAAAATAAATTATAAACAAAACATCCAGCTCTCTCAGAAATGTGTTGAATGTTTCCCTATAGTGCGAAAAGGTCTGAGCCGCGCTCACCGCAGGCTCTGAATACAACTAATTGTTGCTGACCAATAAACAGAAATCAAATCAAGAGATCTTTCGGTGGGTAGTACTGCAATGGCAACTTATTAACATTTAAAAATGTCCGTATCCTCTGTATTGCAGATAATATCACACTGGCAGTGATATTTTTTTATTAACCATCCACAGTAAAAGCCTGTTAGAGGTAATCAGGCTGTACAGTACCTTTACAGACTGGCTGCTTCATAAAAAGTAATCACATTAAAAGCTGGTCTACAGGAAAAGAACATAAGGTTCTTGTAGGAGTAGGAATTCATTTCTTTTTCTCTTAATTCCTGTGGGCATTCATAAAACTTATCCTTCTCCATCATACTGGCAGTGAGGTGGAGACCCGGGGCCCGAGGTTACGATATAGATTCATGTTGATGGCTTTTTAAAGAGGTGGCACCCATGTGTAACTCAGCATAAACTGTGGGTGTTCGTGAAGAACGAAAAATAAATCAATATACATCTGAAGAGACTTGCATCCATCAGACTTCTTGGTGCTGGGATCGCTGCTCCTAAATGGAGGATTCACATGTGACAAACGGGGGTGGAGAGAGAGCACGTGTTTCAGAGAAAAGAGCAACCTTCACCTACGCCAACATCCGGCAGGTGAAGCGCAGAGAAGACAGGGTAGCGGCGAACTGGTGCCGAGAGAAAGTGACTCACTGAGACGCTTCAGGAAACACGCCTGCCCACGCTACAGGCTAATCTGACAACAGAAAATACCATCCTGAAGTTTTCTGACTTCTCACACTGAAGAGGCTTCTCAGATTTACATTTAAAATGCAGGAAAACCCGTCGTGACTGGTTATTCAACACGAACATCCGACACTTCTTGTCTGTGAGCTGCCATTTTTTTGCTGGAGGTGTGTGTAAGAACCCAGATGATCCCAGGAACTGTGTTCCCGGAGGCGGTTTAATCTGGCTCAACTTCCCTCAGCTGCCCTGCTCAAGTTAAGGGGGCTAAACAAAGTACTTTGTCTAGGAAGGCTTAGAAATGAATGTCTGTTATCCAAACTAATCTTGAAGCCTCACCCAAAAAACAAAACCGACCTCCCGTCCCGTGGTTTGTGTGACCCAGAAGTGTGTTCCCTGACCACGTGGGTTCTAATTTCCACTGTTAGTGGATAAATGGACCAAGTCTGCCTCCAAGCAAGGTAAAGCACTGAGGACAGTCACAATTCACTCTTATAAGTTAGCGTAGCTCTCGCCGTCTCCACATTCTCTGCGGCAACATCAGACATTCACCTCAGGGTACAAGTAGCTTTAGTTAGACATCAGTCATTTAGTTTGTTTAAACAGCGTCAAAGTGATACCTGAACTCTTGAACTGTACCTAGCTGTTACACTTCTTTTTAAACGCCATTAAAGCCGATGGACTTAACTTGTGTGTTCTTGCTGCCCGCTCTTTATTGCAGTCTGTGGTCGCAAGCGCAAAACTGACATTTTTCTACTGATCTATTTAGCAGAAATTGACACAAATGAAGGCCGTCCAGGCCCTGTTTCCTCATCTGTCGTCTCACTGTGACCTCCTAAAGGATTCTGGAAGAGCCCAGAAAACTCTCAGTAAAAAAGTAAGAACTGTGTTTGACCCTTCTGCTCTCTGGCCGTGACCCAGATGAAAATGGATAAGAGGAAAGAGGCCACGCTGAGAATTCAGCATGTTGGTTGAGGTAAAGGTCGGTCAGGATTGAAAAAGACAATTCAGCAAACAGAGAGATTAAATCCACCTTCACGTCTGGAGAACACGACACCAGCAAGACCCTGCAAGCAGCCCAATGTTTGGGATGTAGATTAATGTTTCACATTTGAGTTTGGGCTAACTGCAGGGACAAAAACAGATCCTTGAAGTGCACAGCTGGAAAATGGAGGGGTTACTTCTCTTTTTCAATAAATAGCAGCTGGCTGATTAAATCTTAAATTTTATACTCATGAATTTTGACATTCCTGAAAGTAGAACCCATGAGAACGGCAAAAGTCCTAATTTTCACAACTGACTCTACAGGCCCCAATATAGATCCCCTGCTACATTCAATGGTTTAATGGTTGTACATTAATGTATAACATCTGAAGTCAGCCTTCCATTCAACAGACTATAGATCTATAGCTCCTTCCTTCTGGTCAGGACTGGGAAATCCCGCATTCAGTCCTGTGGAATGTGAGAACTCCTCTTTGGCCAAAGTTACGCAGATCATTTGTCTCCAGATTAAAACTGGCAGACCAGCTGCCATCTGTCAGAGGCACAGATAACCGTATTCTGTTTTGTTTCCTGCTTTCCATCTGTATGCTGAGATTGCAAGCTCCAGGTCCTGCACCTTCGTATCACTTCCCCAGACATTAAAGTACTGATCTTCTCATTTATGTGAAGATAAATAAGCCAAGTTCCTAAAATGCCTTATTTATGTAAACAAAAACCTGCAGTTACTGAGACACAGCCATCCTGCAGTCATGCAAAATCTGCTTCTTAAAGTTGTAAATCACGAATGAGTAAACTTGATATGTTTGAATTATTTGTTTTTGTCGATTCGTGCTGTGAAATAAGACATGGTTTTGCTGCAGTGGTAATAAGCATTGGAAACACTGCTGAAAGTGTCCTGATTTCCCATAAAAATGGCTGTAAGCTGAGTTAATTAGAGGTAGGAAATGAAATTTAACACTTGAGATGTTACTCAAAAGGATGCTGCGTGTCTGTGCGCCAGGGAGCCAAACTTCTTCTGATTCTGAACCTCCCCAGCACAGTCTCGCTGTGGCTTTACCCCAGAGACTGGTGGAGCTTTGCTCTGTAGCCGTAAAAGTTTGATATCGCCCCAGAATCTCAGCGGTGAAATGTGGTGCCAAAAGCTACATTTCGTGTATTACAGGAGCCCCTTCAGGGTATTCTCCTGTGTGACTAATTTCCATTTCAAAGCTACGAGGCACATGAAGTGATGTCAGGCAGTGGGGAAATAAAGTGGCCGCACTCGTATGGGAACAAAAAAATAAGTAAATAAATTAATTTTAAAAAGCAGACAGGGAAGAAGGTGAAGCACACATGGTGAGCACCCATGCATGCAAATGAGCCTCTAGACTGTTGCTACGACTACAATATCAAAGCAGGAGCTCTAACTGCATGCACACTGCACTGATGTCTTATCCTTCTAAATAAATAAATAAATAAATAAATACCTAAGGCAACCTGTGCCCCTCCCCCATAAATCCTGTAGGCTCTAATTGGTCTGGTGTCCCTCATGTGGAGGAGCAGGGCTAAGAGCTGGACTGAGTGTGCTAGAAGGCTAATAGAGACATCTCCAAATGCCAGGTCACCGGATGCACGGCTAACTCTTGTCCCTGCCTTGTCACGCTGCTTACGGTTAACCTTTTCGTGAGTCGGCATTTGTCGACGACAGGGATTTTTTCTGGTAATGCGCCGCGGGCCTGTCAGACGATCCGCAATGTGGCTGGGCTTGAATAAGGCATTTTAATGTGGACTTGTAATTACAGACAAGCAATACTTGGTTTGACGTGTTCTTGAGTGTAAATCATCATGTTTCATCATTGTTTGATGATGATTGATAAGGTCAAATACTGCAAAGACAGTTTAGGACTGTTGCTAAATTAAAAAGGATGAAAGAAAATGGACTCCTCCCACAACATGGAGTGTGTGGGAAACTTCCATGACAAAATAATGTGTATCTGTTGGATGTAGATGAGGCTATAAAATTAAATATTATATAGCAAGCCCACCATTTTATTGAACAGAACTATCAAAATTCAACAAGTCTGTGTAGATTCTCACTCATCCAGGTCATAGTTATCCAAAGTTAGATCTCTCATAGTTATCGAAAGTTAGATCTCTCTGTGTCAACTGGACTGAAAAGTTTCCTTGAAACCTTTTTTCGAAGAAGCTCTCTGGAGAGAGGGCGAAACGTTTTCAAGGAAACCTTTCAGTCCAGTTGACACAGAGAGATCTAACTTTGGATAAAAATTCAATGACTTCTTTTGATTAACAAATGCTAACAAAAACAGCACTAAGCAACCCTGAATGTAAGCATTTTGGTGTGTTGTGAGCAGAAAAGCTTTGCTGTGTTGATGTAAACGTTCAGTGACCAGAGAAGGTCAGCATGTAGGTGTTTTCACTTCTAATTTTCCACACATTCCATTAGGATCTTAAAAGAACACAAGCTCAAAGAGCCCTGACTCTCTTAAAGGAAAAAAAACAAAAAAAAGCTGTAAAACAATTTGCAGCAACCTAAAAAAAAAAATGTTATCAAAAGCGTTTTTTTCAAAACAAATCTGTAAAATCCTACTTTTGCCAACATGTAGCAATAGCATAAAGCAGTTGTTTAGCAGCTGGCACTGCTCCATCCACCCACTGCAAATAGAAACAAACCTTTGGACCGTGAGCCAAAATATACAACGGAGGTCACCCAAATGGAAACGGTGGTTAACATCTACATGCAATTGGTGTTTCCATCTGCTGTGTTTCCCCATCTATTAGTGCCTGCACTCATTCCATTGATCTCTGATGGAGCGATGCCTGAACAGTGCATAGGTATAGCACATGATAAAAAATGCAGAACCATCTACATTATTAAACTGCCATATAAAACATGCATGAATTTCATTTAAATGATAGCTTGGTAGTAAAAAGCTCCCATTATTATTCTGCAGTCCCACAGTTGTGGTAAGTGGATTTAAACAGCTGTTTAGTTGTTCATCTCAGGGTCCATTGTTGTTTTCGAAGCACTTCATGAATTAGTCATAATAAGCTATTAAAGCACCGGCATCATTCATCAGTTCTTTCAGCACCTGTAGAACCTCAAATGTGACACTGACCGATGGGTGTATGGCCCCCAACGTGATTTTTGAAAGCCTTACTTGATCTCAGTCTCCTGAATCCGCTCCTCGTCCAAATCCTCGATGAACTTGTCACCCTTCATCCAGTAGATGAGCGGACTGACGTCTCCGCTGTACCCGAAGAAGGCGCTGCACGTCAGGTTGACGGGACTTCCTGTCGAGGGGGGCAAAGAGGCAGGATGTGAGGTGTCTGCTGTTTTAACATTTGATGAGAGGGAGGTGGCGTTAAGGACAAGTTAGAATGTTGACAGAAATGCTTATGTACATCTGGAAAGTTGAACACTACCATTACGGCATTTGTTACTCCCCCAGAGCTGATTACGATATTAAAACGACACTTTATCCTCACATGAGGTACTCATTAGCTAACACTCCTGGGTCCTCTGCACCCATCATGATATATGAATGCATCAGCACTCAAGAAAAATTATATTTTGCGTTGAGTTATGAAAAACACATTTGGGACACTCATTTATTTCACATCAGTTGATCAGGCTGACCTGATCCATACAGCCAGGCTTGGTGGTGCATATTCATCAAATAACACTTCATCAGTATGCTCTATGTGATTACATTTATTCTTTTCTCACCACTTTCTGGCCATCGAAATCTCAGAGGTTACAGCCTTCTTTAATCCACCAATTCCTTTAACAGTCTCTCATTCTCCACAAGTATCATCTCAAACTTTTTGGGACCCCTTTTAATCCCTCACAGAGCTTATAAAATATCTCCCTTGAACTCAATGTTATAGCAACATTCAACCCAGCAATTCCTTCATAAAAGCTCTTAAACGATGTTTCTGTCAGAGCTCTGCTCTTAGCGAAGAAAAAAAAAATACTACCTGCACTTTTTCCACATGCATGGAATTAACAAGTTTGGTTCTGTAGTCTGAAAAAAGCTGTAAAAAAATTAAAATACACTTTGATAAAGAATTTGAAGGCGATTACAAACATTGGTGGGTCTGCACATGGAGAGACGGACAAACTGCTGATGAACCAAATGATGGACTAACAAGCGACATTGTAAAGAGCCAGTGTGACCGTCTGACAGAATTTAACGACCTGAAAAACATGAAAAATGCAATTTATTTCTTCCGTTTGGTGTCGTAAGAGTTGATGAAAGTTGTTTTTTTTTTCCCGTTGGTTAATTTGTTTTGTCCTTTGACCACTGTGTTCAATTTAAAAAAAAAACTGTGCACGAACTGTCTAAAAAAGAAAAAAATCAGCTGGAAAACATTTACACAGCCAGCACTCAACATGAAATGTCAGTTTCAGATATTTGGAGGTCACCTCTTCCTCCTAGAAGGCAGTTTGAGTCACAGATTTTAGCTTTCTGAGATGATAAGAACCAAACATCAACAAGGAAAAGTGCAGAGAAAACAGACAAAAAGCCTCATATCAGCAGGAGCTCTTCTTACGTTCTAAATGGAGAAAAATAAAAAAAAAACATTTTTAAACCCTGTTTTCTTACTTTTTCGTGGATTAGAGACCTCTCAGTCTTATCACAAGCATTCTGCAGCCAACGGCACACTCACAAGTGTGTGGTCTGTGCTGGGACAGGCTCACCATGGGGGGAAATAAAAGAACCATATCATCAAAAGCCTGAGAATGACTCTGATTCATACTAGGGGAAGAAGCAGCCTATGATCAAGGGGGCTCCACCGGTTCTGTGGCTTCCAGGAAGGCAAAAAAAAAAAAAAACAGGTGATTCAGCAGCACTTCATTAGCACTCTTTGCTCGTTCATTGGGCCTTTGGCAAAGGCTCAGAAGTCTGTGAGATTGGAGATAACTGCGGCGTATAATTGGGGTACTTGCAGGTTCAAAGATAATAAGGACTTTTTTTATTTTTTTTCTAAGGCCTGCTCTAATTTGCCCCTCTAGTGCTATCTCAGATGATGACAGAAATGTTAACTGGTTTGAAAAAAGAAAAAAAGGGCTATAGTTGGATAGAATGGTTTTGTGTTTGTCCACAGCTCAGGGAAAGGGTCAGGGTCTCATGCTTGCTGTGCTTCTAGGATCCACCAGGGGGCTCTGTGGTGCTGCAGAGCTGGTGGGCAGAGCATGTGAAACAACTAAAAAGAAAAAAAACACACCGTTCTGACAGGTGCAGACAACAGTAAAAAGAAACACACATCCCTTTGTGTGTCATTTTTGATGTCAGAAGGTTTCACCCACAGAATCAGAACAGTGTGTTGCGTTGTAGCGCTGACTCCAAAGGACTCCCGGTGATGCATCTTGTACCATTAAACACGACATGCTAATTTGCTAACAAAAGCAAGAGGTCATGTAGAATTCAGCTACGGAGATTTTGCCAGTCAAGTGTCAACCGCTGGTATCAGTCACGGAGATTTAAGGGGGTATTATTATGATTGACTCCTCACTCTTATCTCCCGCTACAGCATTGCTGTATAAGCTGCAGGAAGGAGACATCAACAAAGATTCTCACAGTCAGGTGCTATGAAAACCCTAAATGTCTTCACTGAAGAAAATACAGGACTGGGAAAACAGGGATCTACCTCTGCATGTGACAGAGGAGGCGGTAACATAAGAGGAAGAGGTCAAATGTGCCGGTCGGCGTAGGTGAATCTGAAAATAATAGAAACAGTGCATAGAGAGAAAAGCGTACGTGGAGGAAAAACAAGACATTTTCACAGAAAACTAATGGAAAACCCACATCGGCAGTGGAACTTGGCAGAAACTAAATGTTAGTGGCACAGGATTTATACAACTGCCAATAAATTAAGGCTTTGATATTTTAGAGGAGAAGTTAGAATTTAATTTTTGAAGGAACATCATAATAGTAAAAGCAATCAGCTCGCTAAATTGGTTTTCTGAATTTTCCTGTGTAGCTTACAATTACTGAAAATCCAGACAGCTGTCCACCATTCTTTGCAGTTGGGAACATGGCAAAATGACTCCTACAATTTAATCACATGATTGTGTAACTGTGTTGGTGGAAAACTTTTCGTCATTTTCTACCAGCTAAACTGATATTCCTCTACTCTCTGCACAGTTGTTTACTGCACCAGTCTGGGCTACATTAAAGGAGACTGTTCTAAAGATCCGCAGCCTGCGATCAGAGACATCAGATGTCTGATCCTGATCGAGAAGTAGGAGGGGAATTAAATCAGTGGCTAATATGATTTGTTGATGCTGACAGGGGGTTTCCCAGACTTGGTAGGTCATCTGGGCTGCATGGAGCAATTCCTGAAAACAATCAATTTACAAGGTCTGCAAGAGAACGAGAATTCTCTTTAACTTTTGTTTTAGTCCACCATCCAGGAAGTGAAGGGGCACTGCGATGGTGGAGCTGCTACTGCTGTTTCTCATTAAAGAGGGCGTAAGGTGAGTTTCAGAAGCTAATGTACCAATTCAAGGAAGAATAGACAATATGGAAATCTGTAAGCAACAGATCACGAACACCTAACTGGTCTAGGCTGAAAAGCAAACCTTATTATTACTGTCAAACAATCAAAGAAGTGTCAGCACTATTATAGCTACTGTTGCTCCTAATCCTGCATCAATAAGACAGCGTTGGATTCTCTTAATGAAAAACTGATAAGATATTAAAACTCTTCCAGGGTGCTTTGCAGACAATTAGACAAGTACCACTTTGAAGCAACAAGGTTATGGGATTAAGATTGAATTGACTATTGGCATATTAGTTAAATATCAGAGCATGAACTTCTGCTACACTGTTCCGTTACAGGAAGGGTGGGCTAATGGGGCGTTGGTGCAGGACTGGAGAGACCTCTGGCTCAGTGCTGGAGAAGACAATCCCCAAGCAGCAGCCTGCAGTTTAGCTGGTAATGGAGGGCAGAGGAGCTGGAGAAAATGAAAATGTAGTAGGAAGGGAAACAGATGGAATAAATACACAATGGACAAAGAAAGAGCCCGGTGGCATGCTTCTTGAGGCCTTGCTGGTCACCTCTCAAGCGTTGCTTCACCCTCCAACAGTTCCATTTCCTCGCTGAGGCTCCCTGCGGTTAGATGCACAGCTTGTGCCCGCTTTTCGGCGAATTCCTTGCTATTGTCTGGACAATCTTGAGTGGTTCTCCAGACAACATAAATGTTGGGGACCTTTCTTCCAGCGTTCTACATGGCTGCAAATTCAGTCTGGCGCTCTATTCACAGTCGCCACGCGGCCTTACTCGTGTTCACTTGAATTGCCATGTTAATGATGAAATGTTGAGTCATAGCTGTCAGAAGCTGCCGTATCTACAAAAACGCTATTTATAACTGCAGTCTGGATCATTCCAGTCAAACTGAGGTGTCCACACAAGAATGCATCAACAGTAACGTATTCACAGTGAAGAAAATGGAGATTATAGATTCTCATTTTAAGTTATTACAGATTTGATTGTGTTAGGCTGCTGTTGTCGCTCTGGGCTCATCAAACACTGATGTGATATCATGGCCTCTAACGCAAACACGTAAGGCATGAACCTCAGACTCAGGTTTCTCGCTGGGATAGACATTTGCTAAAAGCCAAAGCTCGTGAACAAACACAAAAAAAGAGATAATTTCTTCCTTCATGTTTCTGCTCTTTCGAGGTACTAATGGATCAAATTGAAAAAAATAAATAAATAAAATAAATAATGAATGCAAGTAAACGACTCTGTGAAAGTATAATTTACGCTGCCAGACAGCTGAGAAAATGTGGGAAGAAACATCAACATTAATTTTACATTGCAGAGTGCACGTTGTATTTCAGAGTTGCACCTACAAACCGCTGCACTATAAAATGCTAGTTTTAGAGCTCCTCTCCCAAATCAAAGACAAATGCAGAAAGTAAAGTCTGCAGCCGCACGATGCTGTATCTAATATCATATTCTAATTTTCAAAATGGCCTCTGTTTGAATCTAGCGAGGATATTAGTTTGAAGTTTTGAAGTTAATGAAACTTTACTCTGTGGCCACATGTTGGGGGGCTGGGGGGGTTGGGGGGTTAAATAACATATTTACTGGATGTACTTGAATGCCACAGCTTTGCCTCAAGACCCATCAGCGAGTTGAATCTAGTCCCTCACTGGTCTAGTGGAGCAAACTCTCCAGCCCAGATCAGGGTGGCTTACTGTGCTCAGTGGGCGAGCAACATGAGTGACAGGGTGTTGTGAATGCAGAGTAAAGGAGAGCTGCTGTAGCTGGACCTTCTCTGTGGGAGCGCAGGTAATGGAAACAGGAAGAGCAGAACAGCGACGACTGTTTGCTACCTTTTTCCTCCAGCACTTTCACCATGTAGGCATCAGTAAGCTTGTGAGCCCAATGAGTGAGGAACTCAAAAAAACTTGCGAGAAATGAATACGTGGAGCACGTTCGGAGTGGGAGGGCAAGTTGCAGCAACATATCACCTCAGATCTAGCTGAAGGCAAAGGAAGGAGAAGGGAGGAAGGGAGGGGGATGAAGTCAGAGGTGGGAGGTTAGAAATCATTTCATCATGTTTGTCCAGAGGGAGGAAGGACAAGTGGAACTGGAATTAAATGTTGCCATGATGATGCTCCAGTCTTTTAGATGTATCAGCGGAGACACAATCACACTTTATCTTTAAATCAAATCATCTCAAGGGACCCTTTTTTCAAACCAAGAGTGACTGAGATCTACTCTGACGATAATCACATAATGCGCGATATGTTTACACGCACAGCAGTGTTGATTCTAATGACCAAAGCTGGACAGGTTTTTCTTAGTCCTGATTATTCCCAGCAATTCTATTTTAACGCCCTTCTACATTTTAGGTTGGTAAAGACTGGTTTTTATTCAAGCTTGGAAAAATATACGTATACAGTACTACTCGGAAAATTAGAATATCGTGTAAAAGTTGTTTTCTTCAGGCAATCCAACATAAAGGGTGAAACCAATACATTTTATAGACTCATTACATGCAAAGTGAGATACCTCAAGCATTTTATGTTGTAATTTTGTTGATTATGATTTTTTTTATTGATTTCAAGCAATATTCTGATTGTCTGAGTTTTTGAATTTGAAGTTTTCGGTAGCTGCAAGTCCTAATCAGCAAAAAACAAAAGCTTGAAATATATTGATTTGCATACTGTTTGTCTATATAATATGTATATTTCACCTTTAAAGTTGAGTTACAGAAATGCATGCACTTTTTCAGGATATTCTAATTTTCCGAGTAGTACTGTATATGCACCTCATACCTTGGTCACCCACCTGGAATTTCCACTTGCAAACGAAAAATATTCCCTTAACCTGATTATTGATTACTCTTTCTGCAAATTGACTGTTTAGAGAGCTATTCAATGGTTAGCGTAATAATGCTGACTGGGAAAATAAAATGTCAATCAGTTGGTTATCATCTCCAAGTTCAGTCCTCTTTCCCTCCCTTCTCTCCTCTGCCTTCCACATCACCTGCTCCTCCTTTTCCCTCTCCATGCCTCGCAGCATATCTCGCTGGAGATTTGCGCATAAACAGGTTTTTCATAATGAACAGCAGAAGAGAACAGGGACGAACAATAGGATGGTGTGAGATAAAAAGGTGCCCGGAGGAAACACACACACACACACACACTCTCTGCAGGACGGATGCTGAGGGAAAGGTTAAAGCTCTGGTGAGAGCAGGCATCATCTACACAATGCCCCACTGCGTCCATCCTGTCCATCATGTTCACCCGCACACACGCAGCACAAGCTGAAACCTGTGTGTCAGAGTGTGGAGCGGAGGTTTGTATCTCCGCCACCCACCAAACATTCACGTTATCTACATAAAGCTATTTTACATGACTTGTAAACAAACTCAGTTGTCTTGTTTATTAAGAAGAACTGCTAATTGTGCAGATTAGTGCATCACATTAAGGTTCACTTTCACTTCTGATAAAATTCTCAGGCTAAATAGCTGTTTTAGTGCCCCCTCAGAAAACAAAACAAAAAAATACATTTTGACTTAAACCTGCTTTTAACAATTGCAGTAATTTTGAATTAATTTAAGTTAATGTGAGGAAGTGAATCCATGTTAGCATGTGTAAACACTGTCAGTCTAAATTTGAAAACACCCGTGTTGAACATGCCCACGTGCATCTGTGAGGATAAATTACCATGTGATTGACACTAAATATCTGGGGACATCAAAAGGTCACTGTGAGAGGAAATATCTGCCATGAAAAGACGAGGAGGAGCCCCCTCTGGGAGAGGCGGTGAGCGGGTGGGATTGGCTGGGCCAAGCATTTGCAATATGGAGAATTTAATGTTGTAAGGTTGGGAAGGTCAGGGAGCTGTGATTGCTGAATGGCAGGCCACCACCAGAACGGAAACAGCCTTGAGAACGGTTACCTATTCAGAAAATACGCTTCGAGCCAACCTCTCCAGTGACCCAATAAAAGGGGAAATCATATTTAATCCCAGTCAGACAGAATTCAGGGCGGAATCCTGTGATTATTCGTCTCGGTTTGGACTCTGAATAATTAAACCGATTTACTCATTTTGTCCATCTCACTGCTCTGGTTTTTGCCTACCAAGCTCTCCGCTGGGGCTGTAGGAGTAGAATAAATACTCAGGTAGATTAATAAAGCAATTAGCTAGTTTTTTTTTTTTTTTTTTTTTTTTTCTAATTTAACAATTTTGAGAGCATGACGCAGCCTCAATGTCATAATCTTGTTTCATAAGATATTAGAAATGTGGTTTGGTTTATGGTGCGCCGGGCCTGGCCACCGCTCCGTTTAATTTTAACTTCTGCTTTATCAAGGACGAGCATCTCTCTAATCCAAGGCTGCTTCCTCTCTGATCCTCTTCGCCAGAGAATACACAAGCGAGACCGCAGGAGCTGTGAATCTGTGTCGTCCTGGTGCTTCTGAAGTTTCACTGTTACTTTATTATCCCCTACTCTTCTCCTCCAAAGGTGACATTTGTCGAACTGCTCGCTTCACGTCACAGCAGTTTGGGACCTATTTCGCTTTATCGTCTCCGTTTACAGAAGGTGTGCGCTGAATTTAAACCCGGATAAAAAGCCGCACATCCTGAAGCCACTAGGCACTTTGCCATCCATTTAATTAAAAACAATACAATAAATTACAAAGAGGAACAGAGTGCAGGATGGGTAAGTTATGGCCTTATGCTGGAAAACATATGGGGGGGGGGGGTATTGGTGCATGCATAAATTTTAGATTGCAAGTGCTGATCAGTCACTCACACGCTGTTTCCTAAATGCAGCAGTGGGCTGACAATAATCCCTGTTTTGTATATCTCAGGCTGTAAGCAGCACCAGAATGCTAATTTGTACGTGTGCAGTTTAATAGAATGGATGGTGTCTACTGACAGGCGTTGACCTTTCATGGAGACTCTAACAAGATGCTTTTAAACAACAGAAAAACAAACCCAGTAACAGCAAAATAGATTCAAGTACATGGTACAAGTGCTATAAAATCCACCATGGCATCCGTGCTAGGTGATAATCCAAAAAAAATGCAATGTTGGCGTAAACCTGAATAATCGTAAAATCAAACACAAGTCAGCTTCTGATGTGTCTGAAAGGTCTTACAAGGATTATGAAGCACGCAACGTGTTAGGATCCGGCTGCCAGCTGGTCCCCGTTGCTGGATCATTGTTGGGTTGTGTCTCACCTGCAGAGTGGTACAGGCTTTCTCAGGCTGTGGTTTTTGGATTGTGACTCATGAGAGTTTTTGCCCCGGTTCCCAGGTCTCCACGTTCCTTGAGAAGAGTCTGAGTTCGGGTCTTTGGACACCCCGCAGTGGAGCCTCCCCGTGAAGAGTTTGGACTTTGAGTTTTGCAAGAACATTGTTTTTCCTTCCAGTCGGAGCGCCTTCTGTTTCCCCGTGTACACCCAATAAAGGGTCGGTTTTGCTTTTGATCGCCTGACTCATGTCTGCGTTTGGGTCCTCAACACACCGCACGTAACACAACGCTTGCAGGTAATTAGTCCTTTCCTTAGAGATGTTATATAATCTTGCCTCTAAAGAAATGACCTAATCAGAGTTATTCCAGGTAGCCTGTATTAGCATGTTTCAAAATGATAGGAGTATTTAACACCGTGGGAATAAAAGGTGATTAATGTTAACAGGTACTTCTTGCATAGTGGAAGATATATCAGGCTTTTGGATAATTTGATATTCTTGAATGCGCATTTTTAAAAATATAATTTTATTTTGCGATTCCCTGGCTTTAGGGAGCTCTGGGAATAAAACAGAATATTTCAATGACAAAAGACTGAAGGACATGGTGTTTAAAGGTCAGGGTGCTTGGCAAGAGGAAAACACTGCCAATCCTATGGAAAGACACTGTTAGGTTTTATCCCCTGCAGAGACACAGCAGGGGGCATTTTGCTGCAAACTCTGAAAATCAGGGCAGATCAGACTTGGAAATTAATCCTTAAATTCCCCAATTACTACTTGAGAACATACATTAAAAAACAACTCAAATTTAAACATTTACAGAAGTACATGCAGACCTGAGCATATCAAGGTAGTTGAAGTTTGTGAGAACTGTTGACGTAGTTCGATGAGAATGAGCGAGTGTTTACATGATTTCATTAGTCTTTTATTTGTCCGGCATGAGAGAGGGTTGGAGGTGCATGTGGCATACTGATAAGTTCCCAGTGTGTTGATGCAATCGCATTGCAGCCCCTTACCTTTCCTTGCAGGTCATTCAGATAATACCTCACCTAGTTCTCTGTGGGAGGGTAATCATTGAAACAAACAAAAAAAAAAAAAAAAAAGAGGCTTCTGGTTGGCTGCTGCCATAGACTGATCGAGCCTAAAATCACCAGCTTTGTTAATCTTTAGAACTTCATGCTCGGAGCATCTACAGGAGGACAGAGGTCCTCTGATAACTCTAACCAGGACTTAAGTCAGTCTCGGCATTTTCTTCCTGATGTTGAAGTCACTTGGGATAAATATATATCGATGCAAGTTACTAATCTGGTTGATCAGACAGAACTTTATAGTTTAGAAGTTTATCTAGAAATTGCAAAGGTTGATATGCTTGGTCATTCTCAACTTCCAGCCAAAATCTTTCTGTGTCAGTATGTCAGAGAAAGGCCTGCGTGGAACACAGGTGAAGTCCCTACCACGTCACCCCTTCCCTTAGGGCCACGGTGGCATCTTCTGTAGAGGGTCAGTTATGAAATGATGAAAATAGAAAAAGAAGCCCCAATATATGAGGTACATGAGCTTCACCCGGATCATGGCCGCAGCTAAAAACAGCTGGTTTGTCACTTGTTTTGACTAAAAACAGTTGCTATAGAGCATCTGGGATGCTCATAGAGGCTGTGGTTCATCTGTGGTTTCAGCTAAAACCCAACATACTCAATATGGTACTCAGAAATTAGCACTAAATACACAAATCAAATGTACCGCAATATCCTTTAAATACTTGGATCTAAAAATGGAACATATTTTAGAAAAGGTTGGACAAACAGAGTAACATCTAAAGACACACGCTGCACAGCCGGAAAATCGAGATTAGACTTCCCATACTGTTCTAAAAAAATATCAGCCATAACTGTAATATCAGCTGCAGGGCAATAGCTGACATACAGAGGTAGACTCCTGCTGAGACACCACATGCATTGCAAGCTGAAACACTGAGCAGTAATGGCGAACGTGTCCGGACCAGACATTGGTCTGCATGCTGATTGGCTCGGTACAGGGTTGGGTGCCCGGCTGAGGTCAAATACTTTCAGAGCCGCAAACACAGCAGCGCAGCTTGACTTACGGGTTAAAGAGAGACATGGAGATAGATAAAAAGGTGGTAGGTGGGTGCAGATTTTCAGGGGAATAAACCATGTAGAGTATAAATAGAATTATCAATGAAATCAAGACATCTTTGCACATTAATTGATTTAGAGTTTCAACAACTGTAAAACAGCAACGTCCAACTTCCAGTGTCACTAAATGCTAAAAAATACTACAATGAGATTCACATTTTCAGAAGTGAAGCAAATAAACCAAACTACAGATATGTGTATAGTACGATGCATTGGGAGAGCCATCTTTGATTATAAAAAGATACACTGTGACAAATAATTGTCATAAAAAGATGTCAGATCCTCAGGGATGGAGATTCACTGTTTAAGGGGCTGACTTGGAAAGGAAAGAAGTGAAATACCAACCTTCTCAAATAAAGGACTTATTAGACCTTAATGTGGGAATGATGCTGGGGATTTGACGACTGTGTTCACTGCTGCTGCTGAACATGTCAGGTTCCTGACAGTTCATGACAAAGACAAAGCTTTCACAATCACAAGAGCTGGATGGATTTCATGGCCATTAATTTAAGCTACAGATTTGTGACACTTTAATGAATTGATTTTTGGCACACTAAAATTTTATTTTAGTGCTACCAAACAAAGCTAGTTTTTGACAAGTCGGTTATCTGCTTTAACTATATAGTGCATGTCCTATAAGGGGTGAAAACTCACTCTAAAAATGGCTTCGGGAATTTCAGAAATAAGCAGTTTTGCAGCTTAATCCTCAAGTGGGGCCTATAGTGTCTACATGCTGCAACATATAAAGTCATTTAGAAAAATCTTAGAGTAAATGTGCAATGTTGCTTTGCTACCCAGCACATATTCACATTCAAGCAGCACATAATAAAGTCATCATGCACATAGTGATCATGCACACATGTAGAGGTAAACATTCAAACATACAATTCCAACAGATGCAACTTGGTCACATGTAGCCCAACGTTTCACTATGTCACGGACGCGACCTTTAGTTAATAAGCCAACACTGGTGCTTTGAATCAAAGTGACACTCTGAAAGGCATCGAGAAGACACTGCTCAACCATCAAAAGACTAAACAAGCATGGCAAATCCCTGAGCAGCATCGGTGCCATGGTGGGGTGGCATCGCCCTGGTTGGGGGTTAATCTGTCACTGGGTAGTGAGGCAGGAATGCCTGAGCTCATGGGGAATTACTGGCGAGATTCAGAGGAAATCTCCCGGCAGCAAGTTCCCATCCTCTCTCACTAGTCTGGATGCCTCCGGCTGCTTTAATGTGACAGGCGACATCTTGCTTGTGTGTTATTTTAAGTCTTGGATATTAGTCGAGTGGGGATTCAATTCATGGTTCAAAGTTGAAAACCCTACATGGCACTGTATGTTTGTGACGTACAGAATCCTGCATAGTGCTGTACAGAATCCTGCATAGTGCTGTACATCCATCTGTGGTGGTCAGCTCTTTTTTTTCTTTCAAATTCAGTGGGTGGATTCCTGCCACAGCATACAAAACATGCACATTAGTTTTGACAGGAGACTCTAAAATATAGAAAAAGGACTGAAACGTCTCACAGCTAACTGAAAAACATGCTGGAGGTTATGATTGAGAGATTAAGAGCAGAACAATCAGGTGTGACTGTTTCTGAAATATTTAGGACAGGCTGATTGCTCAAACATTGCCTGTTGGGAAAGTCAGTAATTTCAGACTGAGGATGATCCTGGATTTAAAGATCTTTTGGAGCATTTGAAGGAAGGTTTCTTTCAGGCAAAGGTTATAAAACACTAACATATAAAGATACACAGAAGGAAACAAAGTACATATACAGCATCTTTGCTCTGATTGCTGGTTCCGATGTAGCTACCTATCCTGTGCCTCATTAGAGCAGGAAGAGAAAATCTGTCTGAAAACCCCTCCCTGCACGACAAACAAACCCAAGAGAACTGCTGGAATGCCTCTGTGAAGACAAATAAGACCAACGGCGGGAGGAAGAGGAGCCAGGGCCTCAGAAACCGCTGAGTTTCAATCAACAGCAGCTTTAGTTTCTGATCCTAAGCTGGAGTCGGCATGAGAATGCATGGATGGAAGGGTAAAGGCCACACATAACATCAGGTATTTGTAGTCTGTTCTCACTTATACCCAAAATCTGCACTTATACAGCAGTAATACTACAAGGTAAATGTATCACAATACAGAATAAAGGGCTGCATACACAATAATCCTAAAAAAAAAACACTAGCAGACTTGCCTTAGCAATATTTTTAATATAGGCTGTTTTGTCTAACCATCCAATCCATGATAAAGTCCCTGAAGTGAGGAAATAAATGGAAAGGCTTAAGAAAAGTACCTCAAAATTGTGCTTTGACTTAAGGCAAAGCTTTTTTTTTGCACACCATGGTCATTAAACACTACGTTTGGAGGAAGTGAGAGCAAGTCTGTGTGCAGCTCTGCGATAAAGTCAAAGTAGAGGCCAAAAGCATCTGTCCTCCAGCATCAAGCCCACAGCGACATCACTCAGGCTTCGCTCCAGCAGCTCTGGACTCACTTCATAAAGAACTCTGACATACTGCACAATGTGTGCTCGTCTAGCTGGATTTGTGTTGTCCAGCCAAGGTGGGGTCTTTACGACTGTCTGACGCTGCTCTGGAGGTGCAGCCTGGGGCGTCCGTGCATCTTTGGCGCCCGACAGAAAATTTGAATAGCACCATTGTCTCATTTAGTGGGAACTAATTATGGAAGCTGTGGGTGGTAAAGCAGAATCAAAGGCAACATGTCTGCCATCTAAACCAATCTTCAAAGCTAATCTGTGGAATACCAAAAAATTAATTTTCCATGTTTATTTTCCTGTAATTGGCAGAAAATCTCACTGGGTCCAGAAGGGATTTTTAAGTGCGGTAGCTGTGAAGACACTTCCTGCTTAAACGGGTCCTGTTTTGTGGGGACCACTGCTGGTCAACTATGCATTGAATGAAAGAAAAAGTAGAAGAGAGTGAAATATGTGAGGAGAACTTGTTTGCAGCACAGCTTTACTACGTAGGTAGTTGGTCTGAGAGTAAATGAGGTAAAGAATTGCTCTCATTTTCATACTTTGTGGGGCAAATACATTTCACACATTTTCTGAACCATTACACAGGCAGGGGCATTTTAAATACTGAGTCAGTCATATTTAAATCCCTCTGAGGCCTGAACCAGATTCCAAACACCTCCTCTACCAGGTTTAATCAAGAATAAGAACTTCAGCACCAACAAACATCATTAAACCTGGCAGTCAACAGTCAATATGCTATAATGGACATCTCCTGTGTAAATG
Organism: Pao palembangensis; assembly: GCA_015343265.1. Lineage (NCBI taxonomy): Eukaryota > Metazoa > Chordata > Actinopteri > Tetraodontiformes > Tetraodontidae > Pao > Pao palembangensis. Next base: position 6,260,101 of record CM027085.1, on the reverse strand, counting down.
AAAAATTAATAATTACAGATCAAATATTAAAATAGCCATGCTTCAGGTGTTACAGAGAAGCCTGTGTAGTTGCTATGACTACACTAAAGGCAGTGCTAGAGGCTGAAATGTAACCTTTTTAAAGATTTAACAGGTATTTCCATCAGGGGTGTGCAACAGGGATTTTACATGCATGCATCTGACAGACACTATGTAACATGACAAATGATGGAAGTCCTACCTCGAGGACACCGCTCTATTTTAAAAACACTGTGCATTGTGTAGCAGGATGACTATAGGGGAAAAACAAGGTAGCATTTTGAACTTAGCAGCACCTGTAGGAGTCATTTTATCTTTCTGTTATGAAATAACATCATTAATTTGTTAAAAGGGAATCAGACATTCACTCTAAAAGTGTCTCGAGTCTAATACAGGTAGTGGCTCCTTTACCACCAATAAACCCATATTTTTATTTGGAAATAAACCTTTGAGTTCAGCCAGAGCATGAGGGTTGGAAATGAAGAAAATGTGTGTCATGTGTCACAAATGAACTTTTACCTGATGACATTCGTGAGCTGTCAGAAAGAGCTTCAACCATGTCCTGGAGGAGGTGGGGGACATTGAGTCTGAGTGGACCATGTTCCGCGCCTCCATTGTTGGGGCGGCCGACCGGTGCTGTGGCCGCAAGGTGGTCGGTGCCTGTCGTGGCGGCAATACCCGAACCCGCTGGTGGACACCGGCGGTGAGGGATGCCGTCAAGCTGAAGGAGGAGTCGTACCGGGCCTTTTTGGCCTGTGGGACTCCTGAGGTAGCAGGCGGGTACCGGCGGGCCAAGTGGAGGGTGGCTGCGGCGGTCCCCGAGGCAAAGATCCGGGCGTGGGAAGAGCTCAGGGTAGCCATGGAGAACGACTTCCGGACGGCTTCGACAAGGTTCTGGACTACCATCCGGTGCCTGAGGAGGGGGAAGCAGTGCACTGTCAACACTGTGTACAGTGGAGATGGTGTGCTGCTGACCTCGACTCGGGATGTTGTAGATCGGTGGAGGGAATATTTTGAAGACCTCCTCAATCCCACAGACACGCCTTCCAGTGAGGAAGCAGGGCCTGGGGACTCAGGGGCGGGTTCTCTTATCTCCGGGGCTGAGGTAGCCAAGGTTGTTAAACTCCTTGGTGGCAGGGCCCCAGGGGTGGATGAGATCCGCCCGGAGTTCCTTAGGGCTCTGGATGTTGTAGGGCTGTCGTGGTTGACATGACAACGTCGCGTGGACATCAGGGGAGGTACCACTGGATTGACAGACCGGGGTGGTGGTCCCTCTTTTTAAGAAGGGGGACCACAGGGTGTGTTCCAACTACAGGGGGATCACACTCTTCAGCCTCCCCGGCAAGGTCTATTCGGGGGTACTGTAGAGAAGGGTCCGCCGGATAGTTGAACCTCGGATTCAGGAGGATAAGTGCAGTTTTTGTCCTGGACGTGGAACTGTAGACCAGCTCTATGCCCTCAGCAGGGTCCTTGAGGGTGCGTGGGAGTTTGCCCAACCAGTCCACATGTGTTTTGTGGATTTGGAAAAGGCATTCGACCGTGTACCTCGGGGAGTCCTGTGGGGGGTTCTCCGGGAGTATGGGGTGTCGGGCCCCCTGATACGGGCCGTCCGCTCCTTGTATGACTGGTGTCAGAGCTTGGTCCGCATTGCCGGTAGTAAGTCGAACTCGTTTCCGGTGGGGGTTGGACTCCGCCTGGGCTGCCCTTTGTCACCGATTCTGTTCATAACCTTTATGGACAGAATTTCTAGGCGCAACTGTGGTGTTGAGGGGGTCCGGTTTGGTGGCCTCAGGATTAGGTCTCTGCTCTTTGCAGATGATGTGGTCCTGTTGGCTTCATCGGTCCGTGACCTCCAGCTCTCGCTGGATTGGTTTGCAACCGAGTGTGAAGCGGCCGGGATGAGAATCAGCTCCTCCAAATCTGAGGCTATGGTTCTTAGCCAGAAAAAGGTGGAGTGCCTTCTCTGGGTCGGGGAGGAGATCCTGCCCCAGGTGGAGAAGTTCAAGTACCTCGGGGTCTTGTTCACGAGTGGGGGAAGAATGTAGCGGGAGATCGACAGGCGGATCGGTGTGGCGTCTGCAGTAATGCAGTAAGATTTATTAGTCGATCTTTGTTCCTACCCTCACCTGGTCATGAGCTTTGGGTAGTGACCGAAAGAACAAGATCGCAGGTACAAGCGGCCGAAATGAGTTTCCTTCCATTTCTAAGGCTGGGTTCTCCCTTAGAGATAGGGTGAGAAGCTCTGCCATCCGGGAGGAGCTCGGAGTAGAGCCGCTGCTCCTCCACATTGAGAAGAGCCAGATGAGGTGGCTCGGGCACCTAGTTAGGATGCCTCCCGGACGCCTCCCTGGTGAGGTGTTCAGGGCACGTCCCTCCGGTAGGAGGCCCTCGGGAAGACCCAGGATACGCTGAAGGGACTATGTTTCTCGGCTGGCCTGAGAACACCTCGGGATCCCCCCAGAAGAGCTGGACGAAGTGGCTGGGGAGAGAGAAGTCTGGGCTTCCCTGCTTAGGCTGCTGCCCCTGCGATCCGACCCCGGATAAGTGGCAGAAGATGGATGGATGAATGGATGGATGGACATTTGTGATGAGAACATGGGCGCAAAATAATGTTGAAAATATTCAAATAAACTTGTGAATTTGTGCTCAGCCATGCACATCTAGTTTTTCACTTTCCTTTATAATCTTCTATTTTGAGGACAGCCTGCTGGCGGGGCCGTTTCACAGGAAACTGCCTGACTGGCATTCTTTATTCAAATACACAGAAAAATCCAGCGTTAGAAGAGAGAAAAACAGAAAAACATAAAAAGGTGCCATACCTTGAGGGACAGAACTAATGAAGCGGGTAATGAATGAACCTGCATCCTAAAACATCAGCTGGCACAGTTGGAGCATAATGGACTGCAAAAACAAATGAGTCACTCCTCAGATAGGTTGTGGCTCACCCACACGTGTTGCTGGCATAAATGCCAAAAACTATTAGCGTCCAACTCATTATAAAAGAATATAAAAAACTCTTTGACAAACAGAAAAAAAGGAGTGATTGCACCATTGTTCAGCAGCCTTCAGATGATTGTACATACGCGTATTAATGGCTCCACAGGGTGCAGCAAACCTGTGTCCACGCCTCTTGTGAATTAGTCAGTGTGTGAGAGCCGATACCTCATCACGGGCTGGAAGAGAGCATGAAGCCTCTGAACAGTTCCTCTCTAATGGTGGCACTCAAACTTGTTGCTACAGCATATCATAGTAACACTGTATAATGACCTGTTAATTCATTGAAAAAAAAGAAAAATCTAAAAAGAGCTGGTGGAAATGTAGAAGTTGCCCATCTTGCAAACATCAGCCCAACCACCACTAACCAACACTTGTATATGCAGCTAATGCACAACCTAATTTATCTTCCAAAAAGATTTCACAGAAAGAAGGTGCACAGGAAATCACTCTGATTTATCATGGCTGAAAGAAATGAGCGATGACCTCCCCTCCGCCAGCGTGCCAGGTCACTCCCCTGTTGGCCCAATGTTTCACCCGTCTGCCCCCCTTCTGGCCCTCTGTGATGCCCCGCGGAGTAGAGAGGCATGGTATGGATACACACACACACAATGTGTGTGTATGTGCATATGGCTGTGGTGCTTGAGGGCATTCGCTCCTTCATCAGCACAGCTCCCGCTGTGGGTGACACCTGCAAGTAACAGTTTAATAGCTGAGTAATATCTCTGGTCTTTACTCCAGCTGTGCGGGGGTAGGCTTGCAGGGCGCAGGGCAATTAAAAAGCCTCTCTCAGTACACAGACATGTCTTTACACACACCTGTACATGTCTGAATACACAGCCAGTGGCCTCCAAGGCACACAAGCTGATGTCAATCATCCTCTGTACCTGCTTTATCCATACATGGGTTGCAGGGGTCTAATGGAGCCCACCCCAGCTGTTGGAGCCCATCCCAGGGGCCAGAGGCGGGGTACACCCTGGACAGGTCACCAGCCTGTCGCTGGCCAAGCTGATGTCATGTTGAACAAAAAGATGTTTTTAGGTCGCAGTCAACCGCAAGATTGCTTCTACTAAGATTAATAAAGAATGTTAAATGTATATAAAATCATTATCATTCAATCATCTGATCTAATACCTTGCATTAACAATATAAGAATTTGAATGCTCTACTACAATTATGGAGGAGTATGAGCACCACATAGAAAGAATTAAACTTATAATCACAGAAATAAGCCTTTTACTTTAAAAACTAAAAACAAAAAAAAAAAAAATAGAAAAAATCACTTTCAAGGCCCAATTTGAGGAATAAAAGAGTCTTCCCAATTTAAAAATTCTGCAAATTGCCCCAGTTTTCTTTTGTAAAACTTGAAAAAAAGCAGAAAATGGAAAGACTTGAGAAATATTGCCAGTGCATTAAGAATTGAGAGCACTTGGATAAATATATTACAACTAAAGTTCGATATTGCACAAACTAGTAGGCTGGGGGCAAAAAAACTGTAAAAGTCGAATGGAGCAGGCAGCCAATAAATGTGCGTCTGCATTATATCTTTATGCTCCACCTGCAAGTAAACCAATGATTTTGTTCCAGTACAGCAACATGTGTCCACTGGGGAATTACATTTCACTGTGTACTACATTCCCAGACTATGCCATCTCTGCAGACCAAACAGCTTTCTTGTGGCAGTGAACAGCTAAGAACTGTTTATCCTGTAACAGATCTGTTTTAGAAAAAAAAAAAAGCTCCTTCCTTCACTGAATATTGATGACCTGATCCGATTGTTCCTATTTAAAGACCCCATGATTATCTGGCCGATGAGATCGTCAAACAAGCCCAGTTAAATGCACACAAACTGAAGAGGGGCTGAGGGGATAAATATTTGAAAGCATGAAATTAAAGATTTTCAGGAGTCTAGCAAACATGGAGGCTCAGCAGAAGCGGGATGCATGGCAGTCTCTAACTGTGTATATCATCCTTCACTCTGTCTATTCAGCATTTAGTTTATCTTTGAGTAAACAAAGTTTAAATTGCCCCTTCTGTCAGTGTGAGAAACTTTACTGCACCATTTCAACAGCGTCCTGAGTTGGCAGAGCAAGACTAAAATGATAAATCTGGAAATGCTCCTCAGAGAAATGGGAAATAACTGATAATGTTACAGAGAACCCACTCAGAGGCCAGCTGTGAGGAATGACAGGACTAACTGAAGCAAAATCAATCAAATGCACTTAATATCTGTGAAGAGGAGGGGACAGTTAAATTGCATCTTAAATTGATTGTAAAAAAATAAGCTTCAGATGTCACTCTTGACTCGTGTTGAGGGGCAAATCTGATTAAATCTTCCCTCCTATTATAGACCATGATAAATAATCAGTGTGTAATTGTTCTGATTAATTCATGTATTCATGAGGTGAGAAGGTAGCTATCACTTGTTCTCCTTCTACTTCATTTTCCATCAGAGCTGTCACTGTAGCAAAAGCAAATATTTCAGAATAAATATGGAGATGGACTTCCAACACCGACCACTGGATGTCCCAGTGCTCTGAAAGGCAAAAGCTAAAATTGAAAGACTAAAGGACAAATGTATGGCTTTGACCCCTGACTGGCTACATTATGACCACTGAGGTGAATAATACTACTAACAGTGGGCACGTACGGAACAGTACAGAAGTTGACTTTTGTGTCAGATGGATGTTGCTTACCTGGGGAACACATAGCACCAGGAATCACTATGGGAAGGAGAGCTAGCGGAGGCAATGTGAATGCCATAAATGTGATGTTACTTGATACGTATCAAGCACTGTTGCAGATGATGCTCCCCCTTTCATGAAAATGATATTCCCTGATGGCTGTAGCCTCTTCCAGCAGCTCTAACTATAAAACAAAATGCTTCAGAGATGGTTTGAGGAGCAAAACTAATTTTACTGCCATCTTGGCCTCCAAATTCCCCAGATCTCAAACCATTTTATATTGACTTTGTTGTTCATTTAGGTGAAAGTATCACCGTGTGCCCGTTGTTGAACCTACCGGAGGCTGCACTACCTACTAATGTAACACTTTTGCCAATCCTCCTGCTGAGCTTTTCCGCTGACCCTTGCAGACGCATCAACACAAGCCAGGCTGTGTTGATGAGCATTTTCACCAATGGGGCAGATAATTTCTGACTGAACACCAAGATTCAGGCAGTCAACACAGACTGTAACCAGAAGTAAAGAGAAAGCCTCTAAGATGAGCTCTTATTAGTAGCTTTAAACCAGCTTGTGCTGGTTTTAAAGTAACTCCTGTTTTTAAGAAATCCACAGTTTCATCACATTAGCCTCCAGCTGCATAGACCTGTGATGGTGCAATCGACATTGACAGATTTGAATACAAAACAGATTGAAAACAATGTAGAGCAGAGAATTATAAAGTTGATGCAAATCCTCACTGCAAGGTGATGCAACTATAAAGCTGCAAGTGGATGAGACAATACCTGACAGATGGCTGACAAATCACGTCCTATCAAACTCGCACATTTATGGCAAAGCCCCCAGACAGAGTGTGCTGAAAAATGTAAATAAAAAGATGTGATCACCTGTTTGCATTTGTACAGCACGCTCCTCCCAGCTTCACATTTTGATGGATGAAGATTTATGCCCGTATGGCCAGGATTCACTCGCATTAACAATAATGAGACTGTGACTCGTCTTACTGTATGCTGGATAATAGGCTCACTGGCATTTGTTTGAATAATTTCTGCTTTCACTGGCAGTCAAACCATCAGCATGTGGAAGAAGGGGACAGAATGCCAGCTCGCAACATCTTGTGCTTCACAGAATTTTTACTGCAGCCTAATTATTAGCGGGAGATGGATGACGGGGTCGCGTTAGATGCACCCACTTAGTACTAAAACCACCATTGCAACAATTGATCATGATGTTTGTGTAATGTTAAAACCTTGGAGTTCTGAGGAGAGGATGACAGTGGTGAGTAATGGCAGTGGCTACAGAGACGATCAGATAATATACTGACTGAGCGGGCTAATTAGAGAGCAGAAAATGAGCAAACCGGAAACTAAGATTGGGAAATGAAATTAGGTTGATAGCTTATCTGAAGATCTTGGGATTTGCAGGGGTGGATGTTATAATTTCTACAAGACTTGCTTTCCTCTAAAGCATCGGCGAAGGCAAAAGTGAAGAAAAATGACAGAAGAACTCTGAGGTGAATCAGTCATTCAGCCCCTCTCCTCCTTTAACTGGCCTGCTCAGTAAATCAGACCAGCTCTTTTTTTTCTTGCCTTCTGCTGAGGTCAGCTTGGAGCAGTCCAGATGTAGAGACAACGCATCCATCACCGTTTTATACGTCCGAAGACTTGGTCGCTTAATGCAGCCAGAGACCGAGCAGAAGACAATCCAATCATCCAGCTGAGATTTAATCCTTTCAAATTTGCATGATTTCAGTTTTCAGAAGATTGAAAAAAGATCAAGAGAAAAGCAGATAGGTATGGGCAAACAAAGCACATGTTAAGAGGGAAGCCATTTCCCATGAGAAGCTACTTTAAAGAGACTTTGATTCAACATAAATACAGAATTGATGAGCACTCTCATTGTGTCATGGTAAAGAATTCCCCTCACATCAGGAGTTGGAGCAAGATAAATCTAGTGCGATTTCCTGGAAATGGCCTCTCGAGACTAATAAGGCCTTCTCAGAAAGAGAATTAATGCCCGATGCATTGTTCTCCTCATTCTTTAGATGTGTGCTCACTGGCAAAACAGGGGAAAAGGGAGTCAACATAAACAGATTGCACCTACAGGAGATAATGGTGGACAGTGGGTGTTAAGCCGCAGCGCCGGAAGGAGAATATTAACCTGGATTGGATGCCAGGGAGAAAAAAGCAGATAATCTGCAGCCTAAATTTAAACCCTTATATCCCCACGCAGTCAATGGTGGCCTAACCTCCATTCGGTTGTCCAGAACCAGGTTTAGGATGATCCCTTAGATAAAGACAAGATTTGGGAGGATAAATTGGTCCAGGATCTGTTAGAAAGAGACAGCCCCTTCCTCTTAGTGGTGCTTCTATCACCTGGCCATTACATTGTTCTTGCTGCCGTGACAACCTTACGTGGGTTGAATAAAGGCAGTGGTGCATGAATCCAGGATGTCTTTCCAACGGGCTTCCTCAAATTGAATTTCTATTTCAAAGCAAATTGCAGTTTTATGCCACGAAAAGACTTAAAGCGAATTCACAGGTAGGACATGCAGACGTGACAGGGTCACAAAGTGAATACTTGTACTGTGGGACATACATTATACACGTGTTTGACTTTGACATGTAACCTGACTATTCTGTATGTAGAACCTTTGAGTGTTGTTTAGTTTTCCCAATTACTTTTATGTACATATACCATTTTTTCAGGTTACCACCCCTTTTTTAAAATTAGAATGGTAAAATTTCCATCTCGCCTAAACATACCATTTTCATTTGTGCAGGAACTCATGGTTAATGAAGAAAGCTGACTATTTTGAACATTTATTTTATTTCTTGGAAAACAGTGAACTTGAGTTAGATCAAGCCCGTGCTGTTTTTGCTTTTATGAATTACGTTTTATTTCATTATTTTGCAGTGGTAATAGGAGATGGTTGTAACAGGCAAGAGTTTCACTGCTGCATATTTTGCTGATTCAGTCATTTGCAAATCCCATTAAGGGTCAAGACGTGTTTGGCTCCCAAAAGCAGCAATCACAACAAAGCATCATTTTCAGAATGATGACAGAATTTTCTGTCTTTTATGTTAGATATGGAGTATCTCTCTCTCGCTTGCATGCTCACATGCACACGCACACGCACACACACACCTACACACACACCCACACCCACACACACCACACACACAGTGGGGGCTACATGCATTTGTTTGTCTTCTGTGCAGGGATGTATTAAGATTCAAATCATCTTTGCCTCCCATCTTGATGAATGAAATGAGTCTGTAAAAACCTCCCTAAATGGCCCTCTGGCATGGCCCCGGGAATAAATTGAGCTAATCAAGGGTGGCCTCACAATCACTGCCTTCACAAAGTAATCAAAGAGTTGAAATGGGAAGGTAGTACACATGTAAATCGAGGAGCAGGAGCGAATGAGTGTCATAGTCAAGATTCGAAATATCTTCTTGTCTGGTGCTAAAAGCCACTTTGGTACATTGTGGTTGTAATTGGTGATTTTCCTTTCTTTGTGCATGAGTGCTGTCGGTTTGCATGTAACTTTCTGTCATTTGGTTAAGGGGCTGCTTGGGGCGACTAGAGATGGTGAAAATACTCTGCTACAGAAAAAGTTGACACTCAATTAAAAAAAAAAAAAAAAGAAAAAGAAAAAGCTTCTCTGCTTAAATTGCCTCTTCTCTTCATGTTAGGATCAAAACCCTAGATGACTCAACCTTTTCCTTCATGCAGTTGTTTTACTGCACCCAAAATGAAATATTACAAAATAAAGATGTATTGTTCAGGCCTGATGACCATAGAATAAATGCTGGGATTTGGGCAAAAATGCACATGTGCTTTCTTTTCTCTTGGGCAAGCAAACACTTGCTCCCCAAAAAACAAGAAAAAAAGTGGCTCCTGCCGCCAATTTATTTGCTGGTAAGGGTATTCTCAGAGGTGGCAATTGGAGTGAACAAACAGCAAATATGTGTTGCTTTGGCCACATCCCCCTGTAGAGTGAGAGTAAAGCCTGATGGATAACCACTTGACCTAGCTGCTGTTTTTACTCCTGCCCTGGGTGCGCTCCCTGAGGTGCGTCTACCTAAAATTATGTTATAGAAGTAGATTCTGGACAAGTTCAACATGATCATCTTCATGTTGAAAACACGCAGTAAAACAGGAACAAAATGCCCTGCAAAGAGTAGTTCAAACAATACCACTCAGGTGTGAGGGGTATTGTGAGGGGTATGAGATATGAGGTTGCTTCTGCAAGAATTCCATTTTTGCACACTTTCCCTAGTGAATTTCAATGCCCTTTCCACTACTACTAAGCATAAACTAAATATGTAAGTGACTTTTTAAACTGTCATCAAAAAACCATCAGTTCCACCAAACCAACAGGTAGCGCTCAGCTGCTGCATAATGAAAATGTGACATTGAAATCTGATGCTGGAGCAGTCACAGAAAAGTGAACCAATTCATGCTGTCTAAAGGAAGGACAAATGCAAATCTCTGATTTGAAATGGAAAATATCTCACCTCTAACCTCCATCAACTCCAAGTTCTGCTCGCCAAACAGAGGAAAAGGTTGAAGTGCTTTTCCCTAAGTGTTTTAACATCCCAGCAGGCTCGACTCGACTTGTGATTCTGTGATACCAGAGGGCACAGTTGGATTTGGTCTAGTTGACATTCTGTGAAACACCAAGAAAGCAAAGTTCCGCAGGTAGTGGGTACACTGCCTCAAGAAGCCTCAGGGCCCTCAGTCTTTTCAAACTGTCACAGGTGTACTAGATCAAAGTCTGTGGGTAGTGAGGGACTTTTTCCAAAACCCAGTGGCCCACAATTCCTCTGCAACAACAACAATAGGGTCTATCAGGAAAACAGCCACCTCGTCTCTCCCATCTTTTCCATCACTCAGCAAAGGGCTGTTGAGTGAAGGGAAGTGAAGCGTAAGAAATAGGCTTGAATTTAAAATGGAATTACAAAGATATCCCTCTGGATATCCACTGTTCGGTGTGTCACTGAATCTACACTGGGATTGAATGTGATGTACCTTCACAAATCTCTTTTGAATGAAGTAAGGATTCACATATGTTCTCTCTCTCCAGTGCACTTGGATCACCTGGAGTGCCTGTCGGCATAACACTGGTGAGGAGAAACTGTAGACGGTCAGTGGGCTACCTCAGAAAAAAAGAAAAGGAACCTCAAGAAGGTAAACAAAGGCAGAGGAAGCAGGGAGCAGTTTTGCACACAGACACAGGGACCTGCCTACTTGCTTCATCCCTTATTTTACTGACATTAGGTTCATGTTATCTCAGTCGACCCATGCCTCCTCTCACACAGCTGCCTCTCTGGTTAAGGAGCAAAGACCCTGGGGGCAAACAGGCCCGTCCTCTGCCTGCTGCTGATAGAGCTTGAATCGGAACACGGATGTCCAGGAAGAAGCCGATTAAAGCAGGTTGATGGGGAAAAGACGGGGTCTTATCGTGGTAAATAAAAGCAGCTGGGCTCTTTGGGCTAATTGACCAAAAAGTGAGTGGTCAGCTGCTGGGTAAAGTTCGGGTTAACTGATGGCTTTCATGCAGCCACTGCACACAGCATAAACACATTCCTATTAGTTGGTCCTAGCATGAGCTACTGTGCCAAAACTCCCCCCAACTGCCATATAAGATGAGCAATGCTGGTGAAGGGATTAATTGAGGATACTAACAACAAAAGCGGCAAGTTAATTCCTTACAGAGCCAATGATACCTTGTTCAGAGATGCAAAGGCCCTGGATGCTTGCAGAAAATTGCTGATATAATTTAACCACTAAAACATGTTGAAACCTTCTGGTCTCATGACACGCTTACTTTGAACAAGAGGCGGGTAGAAAAATTAATTAGGTTTGTTGTTGTTTGGTCCCAGCAGAAAAAACATCAGAGAAACGATGCACATTTTGATTTGCAACTTCACGTCTTCCTTTAAGAGCCAGGAGAGCAAAAAGGCAACAAACATGCTCTGAGGAACATCTAAGAAACATCATTGGATCCAACGCCTTAATCAAGCATGCTCATTTGGATGCAACGAGACATATTTTGTCTTTGGCCTCAGGGAGAATGAAAAGTCCAATTCAAATTAAAGAGTTAAATACGTACAGTACATCATTTTGTGTTTGTACATACAAGCTAGGTCTACTAAACCTGGTATTTTCCTTGTCCTCTCTGTATATAAATAACATGATACGACGTAACAGGTCTAATAGGTGTGTTAATTCACATTTATGGAAATTGGATACTCTCTGCTGTTACCTACACAACTGTGTTATGGAGAATGACAGATGAACTCTTCCAATCTCTCCATCCCTTGTACTTGCACCATGTTACTTTCTGGCAGCTCATGTGTAATTAGGCCTTAAAAGAAGCTTCTTGGACATAAAATGAAATAGCTTAAACGTCAAATGAGGTGAGAAGCTCTGTTCTACATGCTACCAGTACAAGATGTCTGTTAGATGAATGCAGGTCTCTTGTCATTGCCCCTTTCTCTCCCGCCATAGTCTTCTCCTAACTGCCTGCATTAGCATAAAACTCCTGTCAGGCAGGTTGTGAGACCCTGAAGTGTTAGTGGAGAAAGACAAGGCTTCTGAATAAGAACAGCGAAGTAGAGGAATGCTAGACTTGCATCGGGCCTGCGTGGAAAAACTAATTTCCTAAACCCATATCTGCACCACAAGCAAGAATAGATGCAGGGGTCCTTAAATGTGGTGAGTTCAAGCCCATTTCAATATACTGTCTTCAGCAAATCTAATACCTGTGACATTAAAATAAAGCTGCTTTCGCCAGATTTGCACCCCAGCTCCCCTGATAAGATCAACACAGTTCAAGGGAACACTTCAATACTGACAAAGAAAATTGTCAGCAAGTGCACTTCAGGTCCCTGTGGAGGCAAGACCTGGTGCTGGGGCTCATTGTGCAAACAATTCTGAGCATAAAATTATGGTGAAAGTCTTGATTTGGTTTTAAGGCGAAATAAATGTGGTTGTTCCACAATATAGTGGGATATACTTCAATGGGAAAAGGTGAGCACATGCATTATGTCAGAGACTGAGAAGATGCACTGCATCTAATTATGCGTTACAGAGCTGTGATTGCCAGTTGCAAAATTACTTTGGCATTTTTCTTTATTTTTCATGAGGTGATTTAAAGACAAACTCCAACCCTTCTTTGGCCAAAGTTGAAAAGTGCAAATCAGCGGGAAAATCCCAAAGATGATATCCGAGGGAGAGGTGTCTTTCTCTGATTTAACAAGCATTTCAGCATGCGTTGCCTTTCACTAAAGTGGAGTGAGAGCTGGTGAGGAGAAATAATGAAAGACATGGGAATATGTGCAGAGGGTTACGCATCTGTTCTGTATGCAGTGAAGCAAGCAGCGTTCGCAGGAAGGATTATCCCACTCTTTCCACATCACATTTAGATTTTGGGGTTTTTTTTATATTCATTCTGTAGTTTCTCCTTTATGGTGAAGATAATACCATCTGGAGAGAAATGCATCATCTAAAAAGCAGCACAGCAATTCATTACATGCTGTGTTCTCTGCCCTGTGTGCTGGAGGACTATAAATAAATAGAACAATGCTCGATGATGAGTTCAAAAACAACACAAATATAAATGAGCTAAGGAATTGAAGTGACAGAGAGATTACTCTGTATAAAAAAAAAAAGTCTTCGTGAACTTCAACATTCTCTACTTTTTCTTCCCCGAGGCTGAATTGATTAAAAATCGAGGCGGGTCATAACATCCGTCAAGAGGCCTGCTAAAGAATGACACGGCGCAGAAGTTCAACTGACACGAGCAGATGTGGAACGGTATTCTCATACTGAACAGTGCAACAAACTTTGGCGTCCTGGGGTAAAAAAACAAACTAAACTAAAGTTAAGACTGAAATTTACATCCATTTCTGCGCATTCAAGACTAGCACATGTGCTGGATTTAGAGGTTCATCTCAAGCCAGCTGGAGGGACTCGCTATATGAATCGCTGTAAATGAACAGACATTTAATTTTAAGCACCTGTTTACAAATGGAAAGCTTTGCTAAAAAGTAACTAACCTTACAGCACACACCAACCACCTACTCAAAATTTGTTTCATTCAGCTGAGACACTTGACCTTAAACAATACAACCAGGACAGAAATTAATTTTTTGGCATTAATTTTGGCAGTCTACGACGAGGCCGTGCGTGGTGTAAATTGCTGGGCCTGAAGCGAAGTGCTGAGCAGCTGTTTGGTATGCGTCATGTGGAGCCAGATCTCTATTGGAGTTGACATCCTGGGAATTATGATGAGAGATGATTGTATCACGACTGTAATTGTAAATGTAAATCCTGCAGTGCGGCCACCCTCTTTTTGGCGCATAACAATGAGCTACCCAAACAAAATTTACATTCCACTTCATATCGTGCCGCGACTGCATTACTTTGACAAACAATAACCGCTGACAAATGAATAACATAAAAGGAGATGATTAACTCCAGAAAAGCAATCTGGGCACATAATTTACACAGCTTCCACACTGTGGCTTCCTCTGGCAGCACTTGTTTTTATGTGTATGGTGTCAGAGTTACTTGAGTAGGGACTCTTTTAGCAGGCCCACAATTATCCCCATCATTAAGCAGTACTCTGCATTTCAGAATATTAAAAAAAAAGCTATAAAATATCAAAATATTTCCTGCTGTTCAAATGGAATGTTACACTTGTGATAAAACAGCTGCTTAGTCTTCTCATTAGAAGAACAAATACAGTATGTGCAGATCTATTTAGGGACCCATAATCTGGTGAATGATGATTACACATGTACAGACAGAACAGAAGGTATATGCTCTATCAGTTCATACACAGGACTCCAGAGGCATCCATCTCACACTGACAGGGTAGGGAGGCTTACTACCACCAGGATACAGCTGTTATGAGTGCAGGTAAATACCTGGCTGTCCTTTTCAAAAGCAGGGAAAGAGAGAGAGAGAGAGAGAGAGAGAGAGAGAGAGAGAGAGAGAGAGACGCGGCTCAAATGAGCCATAATGAGGAGCTAACTGATCCTCCTTACTGGACTTTCAATAAATAAGAAAAAAAGAAAAATATAGGAGGGTGTGTTGGAAAACAGCTCCAAAGTGTGCTCACATGACTAATAACAGTCGGGGCCTCGGCTTTAGCTGACAAACATTTACAGTGAACAATAGCGGATCTTATGCTTATAGAAATGGACTTTTGTGAACAAAGCTGTTTTTGAAAAGAAAAATTCTTATTGTAAGAACAGCCACACATGTCCAGTTAGAACCCCCACGTACCTCCAGTTAGAACAACGACATATCCGTTGTATTTCCATTGAAATATACTCCCAATGGCCTGATTGACAGTTCTGGGAAAATCAGTGACCCTGAGTCCAATTACACAGAAAGAGTGTGGAGTGTATGAGTCCGATTACGGGCCCATCTCTCCAGAAATAAGGGCTCTGTCACCGAGGAGAGCCAGGCCTCACTGAGCCAGCCAAGCCTGGCCGCAAATGAGAGTGGTGTTCTCTCCGTTGTCACTTCTCATTGCTGTGAAATGGAGGCTCTACATGAGTAAAGCAACCTGTGAAAGATTAAGAACGTCACGATGCAGCCCTTATTCTGCAAATACATGAGCTGTGTGGGTACAAAGTTCAGACAGACACAGATAAAACTAAAAATGTTTTATCTGTGTTTTAACAGTGGAAAATTAAGCGGTTTTAGCAATTGATATAATGTGTGGTACTTTTGCATATATAAACTATACACTACAGGTCAAACTCTTCATCCTGTTTAGTTCATTTTCTTTTATTTGAAACTTTAAGAAAAAAAGTCTTTCTGCATGTCATCTACCAGAATTGGAGCTGACGATCAAATCATGACAATCAAGCTGAGTTGTTTTCTGGAACAACTCTTACAATTCTTACAAATATTATATTATAATATTATATATATATATATATATATATATATATATATATATATATATATATAAAATCAAATAATATAAACATTTTTAAATAGATGCCACGTGCTAGTCTGCGTAAAATGTGGTTGTGTTTCTCCCTAATTGACATCTGTGCGCATTTTAAGAGAGGAGAGTCCACTTTTACAGATTAATAAAATGAATTAAAGAGGATCTCATCCCCAAACACAACATCAAGTGAACAGTAACATTAATAAAGTAGATCCCATCGCAGTGGTTAGTCTTATCTACTTATAGAAAATGAAGCCCACGGCATCATGTGGCAAGAATACTAAAAAGCAATTATTGCTCTTAGCTGTGGTGAGCCCCAAATTAATGAGGGAGGGTGAGAAGAGAGGTTTGGGGGGAAATCTACGGGATAATTTGTTTATAGAGTAAGAGGAAGGGAAAGTTGTGAGAGTCTGGTTAATTGATTCTTTCAGGTAAAGCTGTAAAAGTGCAAAGGTAAGAGGGCCTCTGGAAGATAAAGACCCAAATTAACGTATACGGCTTTAAGACCACTGGGACACTGGTTCTCTCTAGAACTGGCATGCTAACGATTAGCAGTCAATTATGCAAGACAGTCCTTGACTTTCTCCAGTAAAGTCAGGTCAAGTCTTACATGAGCAGAACAACATGTTTGCATTTTTGTCTCCTTGCCGTGACCAGATAACCCCCCGCCCCCCATCCCCCCCACACACACACCCTTACACTGACATGGGAGTCAATCTCTCAACAGTGAGTATATCTCCCCTACTGGCTCCACTGGGGAAATGGGACTCTCAAGTAAGGGGGGGGGCATCAGGACTGGGCTAAAGCCTTGTTAGTCCCATGGCTCCAAAACTTAGGCTCCAGGCATATATCAGTGCACGAGAGAGCATGTGTTTATGTGGGAGGGGTGCCTGGAGAAAAGGTCAGAAATGAGCCCACGTCCTCCCTCAGAAAGAGGAGAGAACAGAGTAGAGCTGGGTGTAGGGTGTGGGTGGCCAACCGTATAAATACTGTATGCAGCAAAGCCCACTCTCAAACTTATTTATGTGCAACAATCATGTATATGCTGCAGCGCCTCTGACATTTGACACTGTTGTATAAGCAGAAAAAAAACTGTGGCCTCCCACAACTTGTACAAATAGAAAAGAAAATGGATTTTAGTGTGACGACACTGCGGCTGTAGCACTCCGTTCTTTCCTCATCTGCACAGTAATGTCAGGGCTAAATATTAATTGAAAGTGGTTTTACTGGTTTTAGAGGCTAACATTCTAGCAGGGGAAAGAAGGGAGTGTCGTGGAGCTCTTTGTTAATATAATCTGCCCATTTCACACATTGGAAAATGGTAAAGCAGCAGTACACTTGCATCCCTTGCAGTTGAAAACAGAGTCTGCATGTCCATGAAATTATATGACCTCTAAATAGTTTTGTACTTATTGCAGGTTTAACATAAAGATATGGTTCAATTTATTTAGGGTCGTATTTTTTTTAGGTAGTCTTTTCAGTTCAAGATGGATATCTTCTGAGTGTGTTACTGACACTGAAACTCAGCTAGCATTAGATTTTTCTGAAATCTAAATTTATGATTACAATAATCAAAACTGTCAAAAATTTTATCTTCTCAAAAACAATTCCACTAAAAGAACTAGAAGGAAATTCTGACCTCAAATGTATCACCTCCCACCTACACATAGAGCACTCCTGACGTGCTGCACAGCCTCACCTCACAGCTCATGTCACCATTTAAATAATCCGCTTTCTTTTGAGCAACTTTGTTTTCTCATATGCATCCGTAATCTCCTCGCAGCAGACTGCTATATCAATGCTCCAGCCTATTACTCCTCACCACTGCGGTGAATCGTGAAATATAGTCTCATAAAAGTCTTATCGGCCAGACAAGTGGACCTAAGAGTTCCGGGCGAGTGCCTTTAAAGGGTTGTGGTAACTTGAAAGGATTTCATGTTTGGCTCTGTGCGGATTTGAAGCCTCATTGCTAAGCAATGACAGGTTTACCATTAGAAAAGTTCTAATAACCACCAGCCTGAGAAGGCACACTTTAGCACACCGCAATTATCCCGCTTGCAGTGGGAGAATTCAGTCTGATTAAGACTCCAGTGGCCTGACTTGCTCATGGGTTACCTGCCCTCTCAATCAGCATTCCTTTATCTTGGGTCTGCCCTTAACCGAAACTATTCAATCAATCCAGACAAGAGGCAAAACAAAATTACTTTCTGACTGACCGGTGACGCCGTGTTATGTTAATAAATCTTTGATGAAAGACTAAACAAATTTTCCTTTTTAAACAACAAATGTCTGCATGAATCCTGAGCTCGGCGCCGCAGAGACCGAAAGCTGAGAAACAACCTTAAATTCAGCAGCTGTTACAGCAAGGTGAGTGAAACAAACTTAAGTAAGCGATGAATCCAGCTCCTGCGTAGCATAAATAAGACTGACACAGCAGACGTTGCCTTCATTCTTCTGAAGATTAAAAAAAAAAAAAAAAAATAGAAAAGGTGGTTCTCGTTCTGGCAGACTTTGACCAAAGCAGAATCCTGCTGACCCTCTCGCGAATATGGTGACATAGAAATCGCGATGCAAACTTTTCAACTTCTGATTACATTTTCTGAAATTATGAAATTAAAACCAGACAGAAAGTAGAACAAATAATTTACCCCTGTGATGGAGCACAGGAGAACTCAACACACAAACTCTAACCTGCCTACACAGTTTTCTGCACGTTGCAGAAAACTTCTCCTTAAACTGGAAACAGTTGTAAGAGGCATGATTGGACTGGATGCACCGTGATAGAACACTGTGTGCTTCGGAAACCTCTGCGGAATCAGCTACTGGATTCATTTATTGCAACCTTCCATAATAGCACCTTCATTTGGATCTGCTGGTGCTGGCGTAGCTTTTCAGAAGAACTCAGAATACAAAGATTTTCCAAAATCAGTCAAAGTAAGTAAAAGTACTAACAATTTAACAAGGTCAAAACTAACAGTCTTTCATTTGAATAACACCAGACTGCCTTCAAGAAGTGGCCAATCAGCGAAAATAATGGCATCATTAAACTAATGCAATACAGTGTTACATGACATCTAAAATAAACAAAATATTGCTTTAGTCTGACTACAACTGGGCATTAAAAGGGCATATAAACCTGTTTGACTGAACTGAAAGTTGACCCAGCAACCACATCATGACTGAAAGTCCGCCCACTCATGCATGGATCTATCCATCTATGAAGGCTGTGAATGCCTGTTCTATTGTGATTCAACTGTAAATGATACAGCTGTTGGATGAAGGTGTGAACATGCAGTTTTCTGCCCTATGGCTGTAAGATTATAACCCAGCTGCTGAGGGATAATCGGAATTTTCTGTCCTTGGGTTTTTTTCTCAGTTCGATAGAAAAGTCCTTCAGATTCTGTCAATCTCAACCTGTGGCTATAGATAATTTAGTTCTCAAAGCCCATCATGACTGCCAGTGCTGAAAAACGGAATGAGAGGGTATTACAGGATCTGACGTTTGTTGGGGAGATAGAACAAATGTTAACCCTTTATGGGCTCACTGCTCTGCTCGTGAGTTCAGAAGGGAAAATGAAATCAATTCAACAACCCAACGTTTGAGAGGGTTATGGTGCAGATTTTAATATCCTAAAATAGTGCATGCGAGTCACTCAAGTTGATGTTGTGATTGCACTGAAAAAGGTTTGCATAGGACAAGTTTGTTAATAGAAAAGACGTGGCATCTCTGTGATGTCTGATTCGGAGAGTTATGTCCTTGATCCAAAGCTGCTGAACTGTGGGTTGACTCCCAGGAGGCGGAGCCAGACACTGATCTGGATGCAGGACAACGCCCTAAATCACCGAAAGTGAGGTGACTCCATAAACACTGGCGGGATGGAAATTAAATTACCTCTGCAGGGTGACATTATAACAGTATAAAGTTGGACGTAGCTGCTTAACGGCACGATAGCTGAAACCTTGCTGTCCCAACAGGTCGAGCTGAGAAGCACAACAACAACAACATTGACGGGATCAATCTCAATAAACACGCCCCTCAACATCCCCATTTACTCATTAACTCTGTCCATCTTCAGTTTGGAGCAGGAGTAACAGATCTGCTGTAAGGCGCCTGATTAATGCTTCGAACCCCTCAATTGGGGTTATAATCTGTCGCTGCTGTGTCCTTTGATTCACATGCCTGCCTGCATGCCCTGAACTGATAACCTTGGCTAGGATTTAGCTAAAGTCACAGAGACTCTAATGACACGTAACAGCTCATTACAGTGATGGAGACCTTTGCTATGAGGTCAGTGACATGTCAGGGACAAAGAGTGACTCTGAACGAGTTCCTGTTCATGGGTGCAAAATGCACTTCATGTGTGATAATTTCATTTTAAAGCCCGAGGCAGGATTGCTTGGCAGGCAAAGAGAAATATTTCCTCTAATATGTGTAATTAAAGTATGCCAGTCTCTTTCTTGGCTGACGCACAGGCCCCCTGTCCTGAGCCCCAGCAACAAAACCATTAACCGAGGCTGGAAATGTTTGCTTTGTTTGCACTTTATCGTTTCATGACCCGGGCGCTACAAAAGGCTTTTCTCCATTGTTTTTCTCTGCAGTCAAACCGATTAGCATTTGGCTTTAATTGCAGCAAAGTTTTGGGCATAAAAACAGAACGTCATTATCGCTCACACAGTGTGGCAAAATGGAGCTGTAATCATTAAGAAAGCTGTGTCTAAATCCGGTGCAAGTGCAGCCCATTAAATTGCGTGTGGACGCGCACATTCATAAAAGTACTTCATGTTGCAACTGATGGCAGCAACAGAATAAGAGGAAGAGTTAAATCCGGAGAGCCAAAACAAGGTTATGTGCAGGCAAAGTGACATTCCTGAGTGTGAACTGATCTACTTTCCTGCCTGTGTGTATGTATTAAATGCCGGCCAACCATGGCAGCTAACAGATAATTCATAAATATTCTGTGACATAACAATTGCATTCAGTCCATATGCTCTGGCAGATATTCACAAGAGGCCCTGAAGTCCTTTATTTGTTTACACTGGATGACAATGGTGCTGCTGTAATTTGCGCTAGCTTCAGCTACTCACTGCTCTCCAGGCTGCAGTCATGAGCATTTGCATGGTGCTCTTAACACAGTTTGTGCACTTTTTATATATTAATCATGCAAAGGAGACAATTGAAAGCTGAAAAAAATAAAAGATTATGATTAATATAAAATATTTCCAAAATCAATTTCTGGAAACATCACAACCATTAAACATTGATATTTACCTACAAGTGGGCTTTCTCCTTAGATTTTTTTTTTCAGTCAGCTAACAATGAAACAATAAACACGACATTTAAACTCTTTTGAGTATAAAGTCTCTCTCATAGCATCAAGCAGTTGTTACGCAGCTGCTCGTGGACGGACAGAATAGATGGGTTGGGGTGGGATGGGGCTCAGGGATGTCTCTAAAGCCCACACGTGTTTCTGCACACATATAGATTATCTAAAAACAAAGATGTTCAAGCACTCTGCTCCTATTTGCTTTTATGTAGTCTGACACACACTTTCTGCCCTGACCGAATTTCTGTTAAAAAAAAAAAAAAAAAAAAAAAGAAATAGAAAGAAAAAAGGTTCTCCATGGCAACAGCTGTTGGAGCACTGAGGCTGTAAGGTGTGTGAGGGACCAGCTGATATGTATTTTCACATCTATCAATCAAACTAGACTTTAATATTAAAAAGATGTGAGCGTTACCATAATATTGTTTTTTAGTCAACAGCGTGCATGCTTGGTCAGCAAAATTACTGAAATTTATTGCCCGTTAGCAAGTTGAGAGGCATCAGTTGTTACAAGAGTAGGAAGCAATTTATCTGCTTTGTAACCTGCGAATTACAACCTGCCCCAGTGAAGGTATAGCCACTCTATTCAGTCAGTATGTCTCAAATCATAAAATGTAAGTGTACAGTGGGGAGGAATTACATCCCAGGTACACAGAGAGAATAACAGTTGTCCAGCTAAGCCAGAAGAAGCGAGGATGTCAGTGAAGAGAGCCACAAAATCTGTCAGTGGGGTAATACAAACAGGGAAAAAGCAAATGGAAAGCTAGAGAAACGAGTTGAGGGGTAAAATGCAGAGAGAGTCAATATGAGAACAGTGAAATGGCGAGGAGAGAAGATGCCACAAGCATGAACAGATGGCCGAGAAACCACACGGAAAGAGTGAGAAAGGGAGAATGAATGGCGAACAGACAGAGAAATCTGGATCAGGCTGAAAAGGGCCTCGAGTTCACTTTGGGGAATGCAATAAGTAGGACAGGCAAAACTTACATCCAAAAAAAGGAGAGAGAGAGAGAGAGAGAGAGAGAGAGAGAGAGAGAGAGAGAGAGAGAGAGACCAAAAATAACTATGAACAAACCACAGGCTGTCAGCCATGTTAGACGGTCAGTCAAAACAGAGCCGGCTCTTTGAAGAAGCGTTCTTTTATTCAGATTCCTCACACCTGAGAAGAGCGCAAATGGAGGGGTGGAAATCCTAATGGTGATCTCTGCAAATGCAGCAGTGATGGAGGGAAACGATAAACAGGGACAGCCCTGATGTAGAAAAAAATCTCCTAGAGGAGATGAATTCATCCATATGGATGGGAAGGTGGAGCTTCTCTCAGATGGTGCAACGTCATGATTCAGAGTGCTGCATTGGAAAAGCTTTTCACATGAGCAAATCAGCACTAAACCCCTCTTCATGTTTTAGATCCTCATGTACATGTCAGGTCTAGGGTGAAGTCAAAACATTGGGATTGGCCCCCTGGTGGCAGGTAAAGGAACAGGATAGTGTTGTTTTCTCCACACATGGTTTGTGCTGTTCTGACAAGCTTGGTCTAAATGTTTGATTCTTTCTGTTAGTATATCATCAATGGTGCTGGAGCTAATCCCAAATTTAAAAAAAAAAAAGTTTAATCTCAGAACCAGTAACAACCCTCCCACACATCTTTATGCGCTATGCAGGAGGTAGCACACGTTGGTGCTCTGCAGCAGCTGGTGATGAGAGCAGAGTCACTGACAGACTGAAAGCCACTGGATCAGTGTAGATATGCTGCATTACAGACGCTGACAAAACGAAAAAAAAAAAACAGATGTGAGGATATGATGCTGCTGCTTCTGCAGCTGTCTGGATGAAAAGCCTGACAGAAGCTCGCAGATGCCTGCTCGCCGTGATGGCATGATCCAATTTGATCTGGTGTTTACTGTGCGTGCTGTGGGGAACGTGCTGGAACAGCCTTTCAACTGATGAGTCATACACTTCTGTGGACAGAGGAAGAAAAACCTGACGTAGCGTTTGAGCAAAAAAACAATGCATGGCCTTGATTTGTACACTCCCAAGAGGAGATGTTCTATCCTCTGTTAGCAGCTCTGCTGGCAGTATATGGAAATTTCTGTTGGATGGAAAGAGAAACATCCAGCCGTTGCAGACAGATGCTCCTGTTAACAGACCCCCACTTTCAACCGACATATTTAGTTGACATGATTACCCACCTTTAGAAAAACAAGGAGCACCATCGGCCGGTAAAGGCCAACTATTCTGACAGCCCGTCAGAACGTGTGACGACCCCGCTGCCAGGATCTGACCATTTCTGTGAAAAAGTGCTCCGAATGTGTGAGATGGTCGGCTTTCTTCTCAGCTGACACGCTGCTGTCAAGAAATGTCTGAAATACTGGAGGGAGAATGTAACGACACAAAAATAAACTAACGCCTCGCCTGTTGAGGGGTGTGTAGCTTCACTCTTGTTTTAAGATAAGCGATGGTGGAAAGAATGATGAAAATTAATCACATGAATTTTTAATTTGAATGTCAAATTTTGTTTTGATTTATTGAACTGGTACTCAACGTGGTAGACGTGTGCAGGAGGGCATACCAAATCAAAACCTGCTCTTGTTCGAGTAGAAGCCACGCACACCTGAGGATTTAAAAAATTGCTCATATTTGTCACTTCTCTTTAAAGATCGAACCAAGAAAGGATGTTCCTGACTAAGTGCAGCCAGGAGGAAATTAATTAATCAAACTAATACGGTGGATTTCATTTATCACCTTACAGGCTTTTCGGGGCTTCCGTGCACCAGTCAAGCTGCAGTTTCCTTCTATGTCTGTCTGGACTCATGTAATGTATGGAGTGACTGACGGAGAGCTTGGCCACTTGCTACAACATCTGTCACCTGAAGCTCAATATCAGCAAAAGCAATGAGGCGTGATGGAGTACAGCACATCAAAAGAGGACGCTGCTGCACAGAACCCACAAATCCTAATGTGGACATGTGTCACATGTTCAACCCGGCAGCCAAAAAAAAATCCTAGACGTGCAAAGAATGTAGCAAAATGTGAAATATATCCACAATCTTCCCTTTTATTTATGAGTTATGGTGCTCAATAATGGACAGAAAATATGTCTAGGTTAAGTTTGATATGAAAACAACATCAAAACAAACAAAAAAACTACAGGGTACACAAGTGCCAGTACAGGTTAAATCTACGGTGTGTATTTACATCATGAGAAAAAAATAAAACAAACCATATATCATAATGTGATATAAGTAAAAATAAGTAATTTTTGGCCTAAATTAATATATTTTGTGCATTCAGATATTCAAACAATAATTTGTGTTTGACTATCACTGTAAAAAATACCTTCCATCAGATGGAAGAATGACGTGGCTTTTAAATTATTTTGATTTACTTAAACAAAAGTTGTAGCCAAAAATTTTCCAGTAGTAGTAATCTTTTCCTTTCCGTGGCTGATTGGTGTGTCAACGTCATGTCAGAAAACTCATCAACAGTGGCTCTGAGGACTTTATGCTGCACTGGCTCTTGTTGTCAGCTAAATGTAGCTGCATTAAGTGATAGAAAAAAGCATCAATTTAAGACACACCCATGTAAAAATTCCAAACACTGGTGCTGGCAGTCACACAGGCAGGAAGTCTCTCACACTCGCTGGCCCTTTCCCTCCTACTTCGTTTATGAGTCACAGCTTTGGGTTTTCTAAACTGGGACAATCCTCAAACACACACAATGGTCAGGCACACGCATGCACACACGCAAAAGTGCACCCACAGATACTCTGCAGCAGTTCAGGGTCTCTGGAGCTATATTGAATCGAGAGGTTAGTGTTGTTGGGCAGAATCAGCATTTCTTGGCCAATCAGCTTTATCCTGAAATGTTCTTACTTATCAGCCCAACACACCAGTGTGTGGGGCCAGTTAATTGATTTGGCAAATAAAGTACAGCTGCACAGGGAGCTAATGTTTAGGCATAAATGCCATTTGAAACGATTTCCCCTGTGACGGACACACAATCCAAATTTTTCCCTCTGAGCTTCATTTATTTATGAGACACTGGTGCCACTTTCAATTTGAAAATCTGTTTGTCAGTGCAGAAGCAAGACCACAACAAAGACAACTCGGCCAAGTTTTGCTTGTAGTTGCCAAGGAAACTTAACTCAAGACGATTTGTTGACGTAACTTTGGAACTCAAGCACCGACCTTCACACATTTTTTGAAAGTAAAGCTGAAGTGCGTTGCACTCTGACAGCCCCAAGTGG